>OW799227.2:2400000-3118788 GCA_941918905.2 Xestia sexstrigata | reverse complement strand
AACACAACACAACGCCCACATTACAAAATAAAACATACAAATTATGAGAATAGAACAAATTTTTTCATTGACGATTAATCAATCGATAATAATCACGAACATTGCTAGATACAGTTGTAAACAGTTGTAATAGTGTCGCATAACTGTTTTGACACATTAATAACGAGCAAAAAACGCAGTGCTGTGTTAAACCAGTGAATTTAAATGAAAAACCATTGAACAGTTTGATTCTGATATTTTTTTACGTAATATTCGAAGTTGGAACGGGTTTTGTGCCGAGAAAGCATGACAGTGTTGTTTATTTGGTAAGTAAACTTGATTTAAATACAATTTTACTACGCAGGTCAAACTTAATTTTTTTTTATTAATTTTATTCATTACGTTTCGACCGGTTTTGACCATCGTGTGTGATGTAAATTTTGTTATATATAAGTACTTACTCGCAATAGGACTATATTATCTTGTGTTGCGCAAGTCTTTTAATTTAAATATCGTTGTATTTTTGTCCTATTGTAATCATTAGAGTTCTAGTATTAATATTTATATAGAACTTCGTGTTTAATAGGTTTATTTTCAATTTATTCATATATTTCGAGTAGTGTTATCAGAATTTTTATTTAAAAACCCTACAGTTGTGTGATTTATTAATGTGCACCTCGTTTTGAAATTTTCATGAACATGAAACAATATAGGAAAAGTAAGCAAAATTGTTTAGGAATGCTTTATTCGTAAAAGCTTTCGTTCTAGTTATTGAAATATCTATATTTAGAAAGCATAACTTGTTATTTTTAAAAGCTATTTGTTATATATACATGACATATCACTTAATATACATATATCTTACTATTGTTTTAGAATATTTTTAAAGAAATCCAGCTCCATAAATTACAAATAAATATTTTCTCAACATAGTGGCTATGAAATAATTATTATAATTTAATTTATGTAGTTTTAGTATAATACACTGTGCGTTTTGTATAACACAACTTGCTATGGAGGAGCGGACTCTCCTAACACAAGCAATATCTGCCTTTAGGGAGGATCCAATCACAAAATGTTGTTAAAACCTAAACTTGATTTACCAATAAAATATTTTTATTTATTAAAAACTACAACTATATATATAAAACACTAAATAAACACAAATAAACAAGATAATATTTGGGCGTACTTAACTTGCAATTCTACCTATTTAAACACTGTATTATTTAAATAGGAAACAAGCTTTATGCCATTAAGGGCTATATATCCCTCAAATGGCAACAAGCTTTATGCCATTAAGGGCTATATATCCCTCAAATGGCAACAAGCTTTATGCCATTAAGGGCTATATATCCCTCAAATGGCTAAGTATGATCCTCCGTTACTCCTAAAATACTGCAGCATTAATAATTTTGAAATAAATGTATGGTAAAGTTGAGGATTAATGCTAAGTACTATGTGTGACGAAAACACGATTCCATAAACTTTTCTCTATAGAAAAAAAAACCAAAGTTACCTCCAAATCGAACAATAAACCGCTGGTATTCAAAAAGTACTTCAAATTAGATCATGAAACATTGCATACTAACTGAACTAACTATAAAGGGCGCTGTCAGTTGTGACTGGTCAACTCTTAGTTGCCATGGCTTATTTGTATGTTTATTTTTGAATTGTATTTTTTGTTTTTACTATGGGCACTTTTAACATGCACATCTTGCTACATTGTTCTCACATAATATACCATCTCAACATGAATGATGTAACCAAAATTTTGTAACAATATTTTGATTTAAAAGAGTGTCCATGGAGTTTCTTGCCCGTTCTTCTCCATAGAGATCTACGCTAGGGAATGGGCAACTACAGTACTTTCACAGTTTTTATGTCTTGTGACTGGGACTGTAGCTACATTTAACTTTGTTTCGACAATTCAAAAGTGCCTGTAACTGGCCTACTTGAAATAAATGCTTTGATTTTGATTTTGATTTTGAAAGCAGGTCTTATGTGTTTACAATCAATAGATTTTTTGTAAATTGCAAAAAACCACTCATTTCGCCGCAGTGACTGACGTAACAACCTCTTTGTAGTGCAAGCTGATTAGGACTTTATTTTAACAGAAAAATATCAAACGAAGATATTTCAAACGAAGTTTGAACCACCACAAATAGAGTTGCTAATTTTAGCTCATGATCATACTTAAGCCTAATTTATTTATTTTTTCACATAAATTATAATTTATTTATAGAAATGGAAAAATAAAAGGATGATAATGGGGGAGGCCTTTGCCCAACAGTGGGTCAGTTCAGGCAAGTTAAAAAAAAAAAAAACAATATAATACCTTTTTTTACCATTTTTAACCAAAAAAAGAGGGGTGTTATAAGTTTGAAGTGTGTATCTGTGTGTGGCATCATTGACCCTGAATTAATTAACTGATTTTATTTTAGTATTTTTTGTTTGAATGCTGTCTTAATTGAGAGTGTTTCATGGTAAAACATTCCTCATCGTCTAGTTTAAGTGTCGGACTATTAAAATGTTGACCTTAGTGTTTAGCCTTTTATGTTAAAGTCTTTTATTGACACAAATAATTATTTACTATTTCCTTTATAAGTCCACTTAAATAATTAAGTATTTCAAAATAAGTAGGTACATCTAAAAATTAAAAACAAAATCTGCCTATGTTAGGAGCTACCAGTGGTTGGGTCTTCAGAGACAGCAACCTCTTCAAAATGCAACCCATGTATTAGCCATTTATTACCTACCCACAGGAACGTTTTAAATGTAGCCTACGACACTTGAGGATAATGAAAAAAAAATCGGAAATGGATCAGTAGTTCCGTAGATTACCCCTTTAGATAAACAAATTTTACCTCTTTATTAGAAAAGTGTTATAGAGAGCAGCGGTAGCCTAGTGGTGGCGGCCCCGACTTACGCGCAGTAAGTCGTGAGTTCGAACCCAGGCAGTCGCATTACTTTGTGTAATTTATTTAATCACCACTGCTCTCAAAACGGTGAAGGAAAACATCGTGAGGAAATTACCGGTTTCCTCACGATGCGATGTTTTTCTTCACCGTTTACAGTGACCGTTCTCCACTCACCGTACTAGAACCAAAAATACAAAGATACGTGATATCTACCAACCCGCACTGGGCCCGCATGGTTGATTGTATATTTATAGGCCTATTCCCTCTAATAAATAGGAGGTCTGTGGCCCAGCAGTGAGAACATTATAGATTGTTTATACTTATGCTATAGGCGAGACGACAAAATCTCTAAATACTAATATAATAGGCATGACGACAGTATCAAAAAATTGCAAATCGAATTAGTCCGTCAGTTAGATTATCAATAGTACATTGTTATACAAGTGGCTAAAATTACCCATTATACCTATACGAGGTAGTTTTAGGAACCGAGTTATAATGGGATTTTAGCGCCGTGTGTTACACTGTAGTTTTCACTTTAAGTGTGAGAAAAATATTCAATTTAGTACTACTAATAAATGTTTTTATTTATTAAATATTACTTAATAAAATAAAAATCACGTGAGATTTGTTTACTTGAAGCTAAATACTGCGCATCACGCAGCAGCAGGTCGCGGCAGCCGGGGGAGAGCACGTCGAGGTACTCGTGGCTCAACAAGTCACGACTACGAGATTTACTTTACGCCCTAGGGACTAAAAGGGACACTTTAGGCCCGCATAGTAGGGCTATATTGGCGTACTTTAAGAGCATGAGAAGTGAAAAAAATATTTGACCCGTATTTTTTCTTTTGTTACGTAAACCAAAATTGACGAAGATATGATTCTTTTAAAATTCTCAATACGTCACGCCTTGGTATAATTTTTAGCTAGTTCTGACGTCACGAGCCCCCACTCCCGAGTTTTGATGCGTTTTATCTTTGTCAATATTCATTGATTTACAAAAACAAAAAATACGTGTCCATTAATTTCCAATACTCTAACTGACGGACTAAATAGATTTGCAATTTTTTGATACTGTCGTCATGCCTATTATATTAGTATATAGATTATTTATGATTGGAACAGTGCTTATCAGAAGTACCATATGTAACAACATAGACACTTGTGATAGAGTGGTACCACTTGACATGTAAGCGGTTCAGAAGTAGGTGCCCCCTTTCTGTCATAATAAATATAAGCACTTTAAGGGCTATATATCCCTCAAATGGCTTAGCATGATCCTCCGTTACTCCTAAAATACTGCAGCATTAATTTTGAATTAAATATATGGTAAAGTTGAGGATTAATGCTAAGTCCTATGTGTGACGAAAACACGATTCCATAATTTTTTTTCGATAGAAAAAAAACCAAAGTTACCTCCAAATCGAACAATAAACCGCTGGTATTCAAAAAGTAAGTACTTGAAATTAGATCATGAAACTTTGCATACTAACTGAACTAACTATAAAGCAGGTCTTATGTGTTTTATTTTTTTAGTACAATCAATAGATTTTTTGTAAATCGCAAAAAACCACTCATTTCGCACTATTCGGCCGCAGTGACTGACGTAACAACCGCTTTGTAGTGCAAGCTGATTAGAACTTTATTCTAACAGTATTTCAAACGAAGTTTGAACCACCACAAATGGAGTTGCTAATTTTAGGGTTAGAAGGGCCTTAATCCACTTCATCGTCATCATTCTCCTAATTATTTACTACCTTCGCCCTTGGTTTCGCCCGCGGCATCGCTTCGATTTTCAACCAATGACGATGTTTGGTACAAGCGATGCTAGCGCCATTAGTTCCACAGTTGCCATCCCCATGGGTAAGTAATATATGATATTAATACAAAATCTCTAATATTTACAACACATAACAACTGAATCTATAATTTTATTCGATATAACGGTCAGTTAATATAATAAACGATTGATAATATTTTAAAGTTACTAATTTTTATAAGCATATTCTACATTTAATATAAAATCGTTTGTTATACCACTCAAAAGACATAAAACTTATTTAGTCATGTATGATAAAACGCGTCGGTTTTTAATTCCCTCTAAAAAACATGCAAACAAGCATACACCATGCATGCAGCAGGCATGCAAACAAGCATACACCATACATGCAGCATGCAAGCAAGCATGCAGCATGCAATCACGCATGCAGCATGCAGCAAGCAGCAGGCATGGTTTCTGTCATGGCTCCGGAGCTGCGGGGCTCCGGTGGTCCCATGCGAGCTTATCGTCGCAGATGAGGTTCACGAGTTCACCTCCGCGGCTTTGGCTTGCTGCAGGCTCAGCCGCGGCGGCGTGTGTTAGAACCACCTGCTCCTCAGCTCGCGGGCCGCCTCACCCCTCCGCGCCTACGCGATTTTAAATAACACTCTAGGGGTAGGGCAGACAAGACCACGTGGAGTCGGTTTTGCAGCGATTCGTTTCTGTCACGCTTTCGATTAAATAAACGTTACATCAATATTATATATTTTAACGATAGGCCTAATGATTTTCGATTAAATAAACGTTATGTATATCCAATAATAACGTAATACGAAATAACTTTTAGAGTATAAATGTTATATCTAAAGAAATTATATCAACAGTTGGTTTATTCTTGTGAACGTTATTGAAATGAAAATATGCCAAATAACTTTTTATATCTTATGAGACGCATCCCATCCCCATTAGACAATTCATTCGGGCTGTAATAATATAATTCAATCATGATTCGAAAGACACGTACTGCCATCTATTATCATAAGAACGTTAGTGTTGTTTTCTTCGGGAACTACTTTTTTCGGGCTGAAAGGTACCCTATGTCCGTTTCTGTATAACTGACAAAAAAAAAAAAAAAGTTTTTATTTCTTAAACTTATGAGTACGTGATAGGAAGTACCTTTTGAGCAAAAAATTACTTGTATTAGGTACTTCCGCTCTTCCGGTTTACGTTAACATTACTTAAGTTAGAAATTTAACAATAAAATCAAATCAAACACAAAATAAGATACCAAAAAATTAAATTAAAAAGCAAATAAAAAATTAAATTAAATACAAATCATAATTTGACAACGTATATATATGTATGCAACATTTGGATGATCGGTTCAGTAGTTTAGGCGGGAAAAGGTTACAAACAAAACTTACTTACCCATTTATAATTAAGTTAGTATTTGGGATCGGTGCAGCAAGTCTTTTTCTTCCATACTTTTCTATTACTTATCATCTCTTTAATTCCACTCATACATAATAAGTAATATTGTTATTGCGGCGTGCGTGTATGACCAGATATTTGAACGTGGATAAGGCAAAAGGAGAATATAAGGATCCTATCAGGAGGAAGTCAGATGCCTATGGGCTGCATAAAAACTCTGATACCAGCACCCCTAGCCAAGTTGACAATCTACAATCTACGCTAGTAGAAAACTATTCAAATGAATGGGAATGACATCATCTCAACGTTAAATCACGTGATCAACACAAACGAATAGAAAATTCGTAGACAAGTTTACATCGTTCAAAATTATAGAATAGAATGTTATCGTTTCTACAATGTTGATCGCCAAACTCTTTGGTAGGAACGTTCACCATAGACTAAAGTGTAGGTTTTTTCTACAGACATTAGAGAACGAGCGATCGACTCAGTCGTGTCAACTTGGCTACCAATTTAGCGCTTTCTACAATCGCTTACGCCGAGACGTTTACGATTGTAGAAAGAGAATCGATACGAAACGTTTGTAACTTGGCTAGGCCTGCAGGTTAGACACTTAACATAGAATAGTAGGAGGTATTCTGTGTTTGCTGCCTACCTCTACGGGAAAAAGGCGTGAGTTTATATATGCACTAGCTGTTGACCGCAACCTACGTTCACGTGAAATCATTACAAAAAAATAGGTACTATTTTCCCCGTTTTTGCAACATTTTTCATTGATGCTCCGCTCCTATTGGTCGTAGCGTGATGTTATATAAAGCATATAGCCTTCGTCGATAAATGGGATAAACGATTTTTTTTTTCAATTCACACCAGTAATGCCTGAGATTAGCGCCTTCAACCAAACAAACTCTTCAGCGTTATAATATACTCGTACTAGCGGACGTCACGCGGTTTCACCCGCGTAGTTCCCTTTCCGGTGGGAGTACGGGGATAAAATATAGTCTATGTTACTCAGTAAAGACGTGGCTTTCTAATGGTGAAAGAATTTTTAAAATCGGTTGAGTAGTTTTAGAGTTATATCGTAACAAACACACAAACAAACAAAAAATCAAATCTTTCCTCTTTTTAATATTAGTATAGAAAAGTATACATTCATAACATTAAGCATTAATTTGCGGAAATTAACTACATTTAAAAACATTTTTTTTTAAATTCAATTCACTATCTGCAGGAAAATAATAATAATTATAAGTATAGATTATTAAAAAATACATAAATAGAACATAAATAATATTACTACTCGTAATTTTCACAACATATGCAAAACAAGGTAAACAATACAAGAATTAATTTATTTCAATACCAGATTCCTGTTCTTGTTTTTTTCCTGTTCTTATTACAAGACGAATTAATTTATTGGCTGGTGCTTTTCAAAGTACATAAATAAATTAGGCATACAATTAACGAACCACCATATTTAGCAAAATGTAACGGCAATAAAATCAAAGAAATACTGTTAGAATAAAGTTCTAATCAGCTTGCACTACAAAGTGATTGTTACGTCAGTCACAGCAGGCCGAATAGTGCGAAATGAGTGGTTTTTATTCTTTATAAAATCAAATTTACGTCTTTTGGAAAAAATAAAACGACAATTATGTTCATTATTAAATTGTCTATCCATTAGTATAAGTAGCAAATCAAAATAATGGTTACTTTACGAGGAGTAGCAGTTTATAAATCATTATTTCTCATTTCTGTGGTTTCGTTGTGAGGGGATTTATTGAACATTAAGCTACTTGAAAAAAAAAGAAACTACAATTTTGGAGTCAAGAATATGTAGTAATTTAATGTATTTTTATTAGTTGGTATTTCTTTTGGATAAAGAGGAGTAAGCTCCAAAAAACTGCTCGTTCAAGGTCATTTGCTCGGGGAGGCGCCTTAACGAAATTGACAAGAATGTAATTAATTAGCGTTGATAGCGTTGAGCGTTTCAACGACCTACTTTTATGGTTAAGTACAGATAAAAACAAGAATTTGTGTGGTATATTACCATTAAAAACCCGACTACTGAATAAAATGTAGCTTATGTTACCCGGCTCATAATAACGAATCGATTGACACCTTACTCATCAAAATCGGATGAATAGTTTAGGCGTTACGGTGGAACATTCGTAAATACAAACATACATACATAGACTGCTAAAATCATAACGCTTCGCCGTAGTCGGGTAAAAAAGTACGTGTCGCGTATGTCTAGTGATTTTTCCGATTCCCGGGGCGAGCGTTGTGTTATTGGGGTTTTCCATTAGGTACAGTAGCAGCCCCGGAGTTTGGATTTGTGCCCGGTTAATGGCAATAGGGGCCCCCTATTAGCTATAAAAAAAATCCGTCTATAAACATTTAAAAACAGCTTTACTTGTAAAAAAAATAACCAAAATTATTAAAAAAATCTGTCAGCTGTCAGAAACAATCCGATTCAATATGTAAACAAACTACATACTTAATTAATATATCAAGTGAAATGTAAAACCGCACTTGCGCAGCAAATTTTTTATATCACCCCCCACGCATCTCCATAAATGATAATTATGTAATAACAGATATATATGTAGTAAAATTTTATAAAGTGCACTAAACCAGACATTAATACTTAATTGAGAAAAGCTAATTACACAATTGAAGATTGCTTATTGTTATTATTCTGTCATTGTTTTGATGTTTAGGTTTCCGTACCCGAAGGGTAACCAACTCTTTTACTAAGCCTCCGCTGTCCGCCCGTCCGTCCGTCTGTCTGCTGTATCTCATGAATAATAGGGTAGTCATAGGTAGACAGTTGAAATCTTCACAGAATGTGTCTTTCTGTTGCTGCTTTAACAACAAATAATAAATTAATAATTAAAGGGGGCCTACTCCTACCACGATGGTGCGGAACCCTTCATGCGCGAGTCCGAGTCGCACTTGGCTGGTTTTATTGTAAATAAAATAATTTGACATTGCAATTTACTCAGTATCAATACAATTTCTCTTAAGTTTTGGAATTGAATATTATTTGTATGCCCATGCGACAATTACTCATGTTTGCAAAGAAATAAATGATTTGATTTATTACATGGGACTTCGTAACTGGCGTAATCTGGGTTTGCACGGGTAGGTGGGGTGGGTTACTGGGGTAGGTGTGTGTAGGTACGCTTCTGCCTTACCCTTCGGGGATAACAGGCGTGAAGTGTTATGTTAGAAAAAATGACGTTTTTTTAAACTCTTTAAAAATATCTTCCCGATCGAGCTTTCGACACGGTGTCATGTTTGACAAGACCAGTGAGACATCAATGACTAATCATTGTGTTACTATCGAAAACAGCGCGTAACGCGCGAACACTATGATATCCGACATCTCGGAAGACCTAACTCTACACGAAACGCCTTTGGCGACATCTCGGAAGACCTAACTCTACAAGAAACGCCTTTGGCGACATCTCGGAAGACCTAACTCTACACGAAACGCCTTTGGCAACATCTCGGAATACCTAACTCTACACGAAAACGCCTTTGGCAACATCTCGGAAGACCTAACTCGACACGAAACGCTTTTGGCAACATCTCGGAAGACCTAACTCTACACGAAACGCCTTTGGCAACATCTCGGAAGACCTAACTCTACACGAAACGCCTTTAGCAACATCTCGGAAGACCTAACTCTACACGAAACGCCTTTGGCGACATCTCGGAAGACCTAACTCTACACGAAATGCCTTTGGCGACATCTCGGAAGACCAAACTCTACACGAAACGCCTTTGGCGACATCTCGGAAGACCTAACTCTACACGAAACGCCTTTGGCGACATCTCGGAAGACCTAACTCTACACGAAACGCCTTTGGCGACATCTCGGAAGACCTACCTCTACACGAAACGCCTTTGGCGACATCTCGGAAGACCTACCTCTACACGAAACGCCTTTAGCAACATCTCGGAAGACCTAACTCTACACGAAACGCCTTTGGCGACATCTCGGAAGACCTAACTCTACACGAAATGCCTTTGGCGACATCTCGGAAGACCAAACTCTACACGAAACGCCTTTGGCGACATCTCGGAAGACCTAACTCTACACGAAACGCCTTTGGCGACATCTCGGAAGACCTAACTCGACACGAAACGCCTTTGGCAACATCTCGGAAGACCTAACTCTACACGAAACGCCTTTGGCAACATCTCGGAAGACCTAACTCTACACGAAACGCCTTTAGCAACATCTCGGAAGACCTAACTCTACACGAAACGGCTTTAGCAACATCTCGGAAGACCTAACTCTACACGAATCGCCTTTGGCGACATCTCGGAAGACCTAACTCTACACGAAACGCCTTTGGCAACATCTCGGAAGACCTAACTCTACACGAAACGCCGATGCCTTTTCCCAACTATGTTGGAGTTGGCTTCCAGTCCTACCGGATGCAGCTGAATACCTGTATTTTACATGGAGCGACTGCATCTCCACAACCCGGTTAGTACTGGGTCATACGATATCTCCTGGTAAGACTGGTTGTCAGACTTTCGGGCCACTGACTACCTGACCTGTAACGTCTGTCAAAGATCTACAAATGACAGCCGAGACCAACGGCTTAACGTACTATCCGAGGCACGGAGGAAACTCGGTATGTAATGGGTGATCACCCGTCCACGGACCAACCTAGACAAGCGCGGCTTAACCTTAAGATCGACCCGAGCGGCTGTTATTATTTAGCCATGAGCTCCTCCGCCTTTGGCAAAATATTGATGAAAAAAAAGTAAACTATTATGACTGAAAAGATACGGCGTGTGGTAAATTCAAAATGTTATAATATACTGTTTTCGTTCGTTCATGCATTTTCCAAACTCAAACTGGTGTCCCGCTGGCACGTCATTGTTAACAGTGATAGGATAGCGCCTTTATCTCGTAGCTTTAAGGTTGGTTTTTGCAGTTCTTACTACTTACGCTGTAATGTTTTGAAAACAACCTTGCAGCTATTACGGTACACTGTGATGGTAACAGAGGAAGGAATGCCCATTCATACGGAGTTATTATGTGAACGAAATATCAACAGAAATGGCCTTGATCGAGTAGTGTTCTTCAGGAATTTCTCTTCATCATCGACATAGGGCTCATAGACTGATATAGCATACCTAAATAACGGAATGACGGGACAGAATGGTTACCGAAAGACAGTAGAAGAAGTATTCAAATAAAAACCGGCCAAGAGCGAGTCGGACTCGCACACCCGAGGGTTCCGCACAAACTTTATCCAATGAAAGGTAAATTGCGGATTACGATTTATGACGTATTAAAAAAAAACTACTTACTAGATCTCGTTCAAACCAATTATCGGTGGAAGTTTACATGGTAATAATGTACATCATATATTTTTTTTAGTTTTATCATTCTCTTATTTTAGAAGTTACAGGGGGGGGGGGGTGGGCACAGATTTTACCACTTTGGAAGTGTCTCTCGCGCAAACTATTTAGTTTAGAAAAAAATGATAGTAGAAACCACAATATCATTTTTGTAGACCTATCCTTAGATACCCCACACGTATGGGTTCGATGAAAAAAAAATTTAGAGTTTCAGTTCTAAGTATGGGGAACCCCCAAAATTTATTGTTTTTTTCTATTTTTGAGTGAAAATCTTAATGCAGTTCACAGAATACATCTACTTACCTTACCATTGCCTTGCCATTTGGCTACGGAACCCTAATAAAAATCGAGACAGCAGGCGCATTACTTTGTGTAATTTATTTCATCACCTCTGCTCTCAAAACGGTGAAGGAAAACATCGTGAGGAAACCGGCATGGCGTAGAATCAAAAATTCGAAGACATGTGACATCTACCAACCCGCACTGGGCCCGCGTGGTGGATTATACCTACTTATAGCCCATTCCCTCTCATAGAGAAGGCCGTGTGTCCCAGCAGTGGGAACATTATAGCTTGATTATGCTATCTATGTTGGAATCAGCTTCCAGTCTACCAAATACAGCTGCACCAGTATTTTATTACACGGAGCGACTGCCTATCTGACCTCCCAGACACAAACCGCCGTCATTCCGTCCTCCACGACCCTTGCTCGAGCCAACCCGTGATACTGAGCTAGTAGTTTTAAATCGGCCCCTAAATAATCTCACTCAGATCTTACCTGTCACTAATTTGCTGCCCTTCCCAGCGACGTCTCAAGCCGAGGCTCGTACCCCACAGGGGTGCCCTTATCGTATAGTCGATTAGTTTGTAAGTATTATGCCCCTGACTGGAGGCCTTAGACTCAAGGCACCCACAGGATAGTCCGGTTAAGCAGAAGCCAGCTTCATAAGTTGACCTGCGAGATGCGATATAAAAAAAATGGTCTGGCCAGAACCCGAGATAAAAAGATAAATGATTTAAAAAAACCCAGATCAATCCACAGTTCTATTGAGCCTGATTATCTGATAAACCTCTGGCGCTATTTGAGCGCTTTATCACTTATCAGTGGTAAATACTGAGTGTGATAACATCTCTTATCAATGCGGTGTTGGTTGTGTTATGTTAGCATGGTATTTAGTGGTGTACTGGTGTAGGATTATTAGCTTGGTTGTTTGTTTTGGATTTTGATAAGCGTAATAATGGGATTAGGAGCAGCCTTTTGCCGTAATTGCTCTGAATACTTTAGTCATTTAGAGCGGGCATTTTTCTTTCTTCTTTAAAAAAACAGAAGATTTGGTGACAAACATTGACAAGAGTACCTATCCTTAGATTGTATGATCATGTAGAGAGGATGAGTGAACGGCGAATAACTAAAGGTATTTACAAGGCAGAGGTGTGTGGCAACACCAGGAGGTGGCGCCCTAGAAGGATATTAATAAGTACACTGACCTTATTGGTGAGGTTCTTCAGAAAAGTCAGGTGCACTCGCAACTGGCGCTCGTATTTTACCAGATGTATTAACGTGGACGAGGCAAAAAGAGATATGCGTCTGATCTCTCTCCGGTCGGATTACCGTCCCATCGGACTATGAGAGAAAAGAAACAAAGAGTGCACCTGTGTCTCCACACACACTTGTGCACTACAATATCTCCTGCGCCGATGGCTAATCTGCGTTGAGATTGGCCGCCGTCACCGAAAACGGTCAGGAGGACTGATACTGATACTGTTAGCCTGCTTCATCCCACTGCTGGGCAAAGGCCTCTCCCCATGACTTCCAGATTTTCTATCCAGGGCTAATTTATTTATTTATAATAAGCACACCAACAGCACAATCACTTACAATTCAAATCATAACATTTAAATATGAATATCAGGGACAAAGGAGAACAATAATAAAAAGTGTGTCTAGTAGAACACTAAATTTATCTATAGAACACTACAAAACAAACCAATTTGAGCTACTTAGACATGCATTTATCACATTGTTTAAATACGGCACGTCTGTATGAAGCCAAATTCATGGAGAAAATATCAACAGGGTAATCTGTCTGTTTGGACCTAATGTGGACCACTGGTCGTTGGTTTTATCCAGCTCGTCCCGCCATCTTCTACGAGGTCTGCCGCGACGCCTTCTGGTTGTGTCAGGGCTCCAGAAAGTGGTTATTTTGGCCCACAGCTCATTCGGCATTCGGCAGACGTGGCCAGTCCAGTCCCACTTCAGGTTAGCGGCTTTTTGAGCAACGTCAGTAATTTGTGTTTTGGAGCGCAGTGTGGTGTTGCGTACACGGTCGGTTAGTTTGACGCCTAGAATGCTGCGCTCCATTGCACGCTGGCAGACCTTGAGTTTGGACTTTTGATTATTTATCAAAGACCAAGTCTGGGATTCATAGGTCAAAATGGGAAGAATACACAGGAGGACTATCAACACTTATTTAAAGTCTAACGATAGTGCACCTAAACAATCTGTAACTTATGTTATGGTCCCTACAGTACCTACAGGTACAAGATACTGTCGTGAGGAAACTTCACATTAATATGCAATGCATGTGTCGGATCCTAAGTATTGTTGGTCACCGGTCACGTACACCATTTGTACGTCATCGTAAACTGTACGTAGGTTTGCTATACGGTTGAAGGGAATACAATTTATAGGTTAGTTATACAATGTACTTTTTTTAATAGTCTTTGTTGTCCCACTCCTGGCCAAAAGCTTTTTAGGAGTTCTTATCTGTCCAAACCCCAAGGCACGCGCCCAAATCGTCTCGCTCTCGTCTACTTAATTTTTTTGCACGGAACCCTAATTTTTATTCTAAAATAAAAGTAGCATAAGTTCCTCCTTATAATATCAGCTATCTGCCAGTAAAAGTCCCCGTCAAAATCGGTCCAGCCGTGTCGGAGATTAGCTGGAACGAACAAACAGACAGACAGTCCAAAATAGAATTGAACTACGTGTCGAACTCACGACCTTTTCATTCGGCACCAAAAAGCCATTCCAACCACTCATTCTTGATTGGTCACGGTGAAGATACTTTTAAAATTAAAATTCAAGACACTTGGTAAGTAAAAATGTCCATTTTGTCACGTACATGAGAGAAATGTCGATTAGATAAACGACTAAAATAACGCTACTTTAGGTGGCAGAACCGAAGAACCATCTTTGTATATTCAGCCTATAATGTTCCTACTGCTGGGACACACGGCCTACTCTCTATGAGATGGGTGGGCTATAATCCACGACGCGAGCCCAGTGCGGGTTGGTAGATGTCACATGTCTTCGAATTTTTTGGTTCTAGGACATGCCGGTTTCCTCACGATGTTTTCCTTCACCGGTTCGATAGCAGTGGTGATGAAGTAAATTATACAAAGTAATGCGCCTGCCTGGGTTCGAACCCCACCACACGACTTAATGTTCGTAAGTCGGGGCCGCCACCACTGGGCCACCGCTGCTCACTGACCATCTTTAGCAAGTTTTATTTACTCTGACCCGCCGATTGACACAAAATCAAAATTTTGACCCATCTTCAAAATAAGCTGAGCAGCCTTGGGATAGCATGGAAAATACTCGGCGAAATACAGTCTGTTGTCGAATTCTGAGTTCACATTTACCATATAATTGAATTGAACAGGCTGCGGGTGGAGTCCTCTGCCTAATCCTTGGGGAATTACAGGCGTGATGTTACGTTAAAATTCATCTCATCAGTTGGCTTCCAGTCTAATAATATAGGGTGTAAAACATCTCTTAACGAAGCCGAAAGGCACTTGTTCTCCCCGTCATTACGATCATTTTTTTGTTCTACACCATACCTGGGAACCTTCTAGTTACGAAGATTTTGGGGTCAAAGTTCCAACTTTTTGACAAGTTTCTTTTTAATACAAGTTTTTAATGTAAGATTTTTACGTTAAACACCTCCACGACCCCCGTACTATTCAATCCATCCATCAGCACAATGTTTTGAGTGCGTTACATTGAGTTCTACCACAAAACATGATTTTTCACCCCATTAAAAAAAAAGTCGTTTCCCATCAATAATTTTTGCGTAAAGTTAAATAGTTTGATGTACAGAATGCTTGGTTGACGGCTACGTGATGAGGTTCTTTACAACCTGTATTTTCGTTTACGCTACCGTTTCGTTTTTAGGGAATCTGTAATCGCTACAATCTCCATTTTATCTTCTTACAACTAATTTTCTTCCGGTTTGCCCATCAGGATTTTCTATCTATGGGATTTTCTCAGTAGCAGCCACGGAGTCTGGATTTGCACCAGGTTGATAGCAATAGGTTCGCCCCCTATTACATAGAACTCAAACATAACTGGCGAAATGTGTATGTACTATTAGGTTCACCTCTGCCTATCCCGGCGGGGATTACAGGCGTGATGGTATGTTATGTAAGCGAAAAATCTAGTCCAAATCTCATTAAATCCTTGACACAGATGCATGCAGGTGTAAATACAAATCAATAGACATTTTTTGTTTGTTTGTTTTTACGTCCTTATTCATTGGCAGCAATTGGTTCGAAGGTCGGGAGTGTAACTGATGCGTTTAATTATGCAGTAAAGTAAACTTTATGGTTCATTGTTCATTGAATAACTAACTGTTAGCCGCGGGTTTGGTCGTTTGTTTAGTCTAAAAAACAGGTCACCAGTACTATCGAGGACACTCCCGCCTGACCATCACTAAGCTAATTTTTGCTTGCACTTACAACATAGAAACGCTGTCTAGCCCCGCCCCGTTGACTTTGTATAGAAATTATAAATGAAAAGATACCTATCGGCCGAGCGCACTGACGACGCACGCCAAACGAAAGTTATTGTTATTTTGCGCGCCAAAGTTGACGCTTTCCTAATAGGCCTAAACTTTAAGGGGGCGTGGCTCGCGCGTTAAGCGAAAAAAAATATAACTGATCTGGAGGAAAAGACCACGACTGTACATCCTTCATCGTCTGTCTCGCTTCTTCCCAACTTGCTGTGATGGCTTATTGGTGTGCGTGTGATCGACTGCCAAGTTATAGATCTCAAGTTCGCAGCCAAGACACGCACCTCTGATTTTTCGGATTCATGTGCGTATTGTATACTCGTAGTTATCAATAACTTCGGTGAAGGAGCATCGTGAGGAAACCAGCATGCCTGAGATATTATTATTTATTTATTTTTACTCCAAAGTAGTAAGTAGGTTGTAGCGGCACTACAAAAAGTACTACAGCTACATTGGACAAAAAGTACTACAACGCCATCTGTGACAGGAATGATGAACTAGCAAGCGAAATACGTCAAAAGTCCTACATCGCGCAAGCAAAGTTATCCGCGACATAAGAGTATTTATGAGAACCCGACAACAACTGTTGGGCAGTGGCCCACCAGACATAACATTTATCTGATCCTGGTGGAGGATCCTCCCTTTTCTATGGGGGATAAAGAGCTTTACATTCTGTTCCTCATACCCCCAAAAGGTAATCATTTAAACTAAGCCCCACAAAACCGTTGCAATAGTTTGACATTCATACTTCCTACTCAAACATTTAAAACTTACACATAACATAAGTATTTCTAAATTAAATCTTTTAATTTATTTCTAAATCTATTTTTGTTTGGCATGTAAAGCCAAGTCAAAGGCCCATGAGCGGCATGAAAACTCTGATACCAGGTTAGGCACTAACCACACGATAAAGAAAGAACTATGTTGCAGTCGGCTTCCAGTCTAACCGAACGCAGCTTCTGAATTCCAGTATTTTATCTGACGTCTACAACCCAGTCAGTACTGGGTAATATACGATACACCTTGGTAAGACTGATTGTCAGTCTATCGGGCCACTGACTGTCCTGACCTGAAACGACTGTCAAACATCTACAAATGACAGCGGGGACCAACGGCTTAACGTACTTTTCGAGGCACGGACAAAACTCTGTATTTAATGACCCATCCACAGACCAACCTAGGTGGCTTTGCCTGAAGATTGATCCGAGCAGCTGATATAATTTAGCCACGAGCTCCTCCAATTGAAGTACGAGTGAGAATTTTTCAGACATAAATATGAAGCAAAGCGTCTCATTGTGTTATTGTCAATGTGAAATAGGATTGTTTCATTAAAGGTATCAAAAATGAGAAAAATGTCTTAAAGAAAGTTCTGAGTATGAATGTGGATGGGTATAAGAGTAGAGGAAGACCAAAGAAACGTTGGATGGACTGTGTGAAGGTTGATATGTCTAGAAAGGAGGTGTCTGATGAGATGACGAGTAATAGAGAAGTATGGAACAAGACATGCTGCGCCGACCACAAATGAAAAGGTATAAGAGATTAGTGATGATAAGGTACCAAAACATACGTTTGGTGCGTTGCCTTTCTAGCTCAAAGCTTACCCATTGACCAGAACATTCCTCAACTCAATGAAAATGTTTGAAATAACACATTAATTGTGCGCAGGAAATTACTAAACGCAGTTCTAAATACTCACATACTTTAACTGTGTAGTTATGTAAACATTTAGGTTAGTTAAGCAATGGTTTTACTTAGTAAGATTAAGTTACTACCTTTGATAGGTACAACCTACCTTTTTACCCGACTAAGGTGAAGCCAAAAGCAAGGGTTATGATTTTAGCAGTCTTATGTATGTTTATCTATGTGTGTCATGTATGTTTGTGTTTACGTATGTTCCTCCGTAGCGCCTGAACTATTCATCCGATTTTGATGAATAAGGTGTCAATCAATTCGTTATTATGGTCCGGTTATCATAGGTTACATTTTAACCGACTTCAACAATAGGAGGAGTCGATTTTACCTTGCAAACCCCGAATTTAACTAGAGCGTAATTTTCCAGTAGTCAGGTTTTTCAGTTGTAGTATACCACACAAATTCTTGTTAAAGTACAAATCATTGTCAATGCTGTCATTATTCTCCTCCCAAATCCCAATTTGTTTCGGTTCGGCGCAGCATGTCTCCTACACTGTCTGGTCCTCTATTCGGCTTTTTTATTATAAGCTTGTCTTGCCTTGTTAGTTAGTAAGTATTGGTCAAATCTTGCAACTGAATTTCAACCCCAACCGATTGAGCTAAAATTTTGCACACACTTTTGGTTCTGGTGACAATACATTTTTATGACAGACATGACTTGATCCTGCAGCCAGGATTGCCTCTTCACCGCAACTCCTCAACTCAACGGTTAATAGCACGGACACGAAAACTTCGTATACGCGTTCAATGTTGATAGATAAACGATTTTTTTCTTATTTTCCATTCAATATAACCTTTTTTTTTAAATAAAATATCCGTTTATTTTTCCATCCAATAATAATACTCGTATAGTAAAGGCCTTTTTTGCGTTGCAGTTGGAAAATTACAGTTTGAGTGGTTGACATTATAAAGCACTTAACATCATTACTAATGTACAGTCCACCTCGAAATTACGTTACCACCATTAAAGTTGAATGTCACCTAAACGTCATATTATAACGACAAGGTCTATTTGTCTGTGACACTTAGTTCCTCTATCTTTTTATAGTTTTCATTTACTTTGAATTGTTGTCAAAAATGGAGCTTTACGAGCCAACGGATTAACGTGTCTCCGTTGTTCCCGGCTGTCATTCGTTCGTAGATCTTTGACAGTTGTTACTTGTATCTTGAAGTCTGAAAGTCTGACAACCAGTCTATTACTAAGGGATTTAGAGTTGATCAGAAGCTGGGTTTTGACGGTCAGATTTAAAGGACTAGTATTCAACTGTATCTGGGTAAAACTGGGAACCGATCCCAACATTATTGGGACTAGTTTGTCCGATGGTATTGTCATGATGGCAGGCAGAAACCACCGAACGCCACCTGCCACGGTCCTGACATACTTCTTTTACCTCGTCCACGTTCATACATCTGGTCATACACGCACGCCGGTTTGGGGGTATGAAGAACAGGGTGTAAAGCTCTTCATTCCCCATAGAAAAGGGAGGATCCTCCGACCAGACGGGTGTTATGTCTGGTGGGCCACTGCCCGACAGTTGTTGTCGGGTTCTCGTAGAGAGTCTTAATTCGTGGATAACTCTGCTTGCGCGATGTAGGATTTCTGACGTGTTTTTGCTGTTAGTTCATCGTCTGTGTCATAGATGGCGTTGTAGTACTTTTTGTTCTATGTTGATGTAGTACTTTTTGTAGTATCGCTACACTGGTTGCGGGTACTAACGCACCTGACCTTTCTGAAGAACCTCACCAATAATGTCAGTGTATGTTCTTCTAGGGCGTCCCCTCTTAGCGTTGCCACTCATATCTACCTTGTAAATACCTTTTGTTAGTCACCTGACAGTCATCCTCTTCACATGTCGCCATATGGCTTTACATCTTCTATTATGGGAGAGGAAGGCACAAGAAAAGATGAACAGATTGTGTGAGGAATGATATGAAAGAGAAAGTAGTAAATGATGCCGTGACGTCTGACAGGGGAGAGGTCTTTTATGGTAATGATACACATAATAAGCTAGTTTCCCCCATCAATAAATTGCAAATCTATTTAGTCCGTCAGTTAGAGTATTGGAAAATAATGGACACGTGTTTTTTTGTTTTTGTAAATCAATGAATATTGACAAAGATAAACCGCATCAAAACTCGGGAGTGGGGGCTCGTGACGTAACAACGCACTAAAAATTATACCAAGGCGTGACGTATTGAGAATTTTAAAAGCGTCGTATCTTCGTCAATTTTGGTTGTCGTAAAAAAAGAAAAAATACGGGTCAAATATTTTTTGATAATCTATATGACGGGCTAATTAGATTTTTTCAGCACACAAGCCTATTTATGACGATTCTTTCAGGTACTGTCAAAAGCGGTAACGCAAATACTTGGTTGACTACACTCTACTTACTATCAGTCTCGTCAACCCGCCATCCTGATTTCCGGTTCATACCGACAACAGGTAATTCATAGTTAATTTTAATAATGATAGACCACCATCATCTGACTAAATGCCAAGCATAATGCACATCAAAATTAATGAATTTCCGGTTCATATTGCGACCACGTTTCTGTGAATTTGCAAACAGTCGCGCATAGTCTCCTATTTTATAGAGCTTTTCGAAGAACTAAATCTGTAATTTTTTGTTGCCATGATAAAATATCTCATACATCATTTTCACTACCTGGTAGCTGATTACTAGTATTTTACATGAAATGAATGAAATTTTACATGAAGCATGCTTTGCCTGCCGGGGTTGCGGGACTGTTCGAAAGAGATACCGTGGCCCCGGAACACAAAGGGCGATGAAGGAACATGGATGGGTTTTAGTCAGTAAAAGTCTGACACTCCCTCCTGCTCCGCCCAGAGCGGGAGAAGTCATTTGATGATATCAATTCCGAAAAAAAAAGCATGCTTTGCCGTAGCCGACTTGGAAATCCTGTAGCAAAGACAAGCTCTTCAGATGCAGGGCAAATAACTTATAGTGGCTATAGTTGGTGCCAGTTAAGATGAGAATAGCGGTCATTGACCTTTCCCTAATCTCTTCGTACGAACCAAAACAAATAAACCATGTATCGTTTTTTATTACAAAAAATGTTGAAGATCACGATAGATTACGATTCAAGACTTGAACAGGCTTATTTTTGGATTTCAAAGTTAAGGTGAACGCTCCAAGCAGCCCGCGAAATTCAAATTTTCTTACGTTTTTTGCAATTTGCAGGCCAGTGCTGGGTTGTGTGTTGATTAAAACATTGTTCGCGATTGTACGACATATGTAGTTACATAATAAATTATAATCATCAAAATCATCTATACAACCCTTCAAGTTCATGTAACTCGATTGAATGAATATTTCAGAAAAAGTCATTCAATCGAGTGGCAACGAAGAGACATGCTAAATCTGAATTATATCATTAATTAGGGGTTGCCCGGCTGGTTTCAAACTACTGGCTTGGGGGGCTTGAACAGAGACGCCGCGACGGGCCTCGAGGACGACGCTGTGACTACTTAGATTCCTACAGCCTTACTTATGTACCAGGTTCAGAAAAACCTGCCAAGTGCGAGTCGGACTCGCGCATGGAGGGTTCCATTGTAGTAGCCCCCTTTAATTTTTATTTGACAGACTGACGCACAGCAAAAGCTTAGTAATAAGGTCCCGTTACCGGTTAAAAAGCACTATCTATCTAGGCTTCTAAGTACCACATCTCAGTACCGTAATAGAGCTGAACAACATTCTACACATCCAAATCGGTCCATCAGTTCTCGATGTAGGTGTATAAAACATACATTCAACATGAGAGAATGGAAGGTCGAATTTTAATGTGCACTGTCCCGGTTATTCATGACGTAAGTTTATACAAGCGTATACTAACGTCATTTTCTCGAGGACTGGGCAGAATTTATAGTATTCCATGGTTTAAGGCCACCTCTTACATCTCCCATACAACTTCACACAATGTGCATGTGGCTTGTGTAGTGATAAAATCAAATTAGTCCGTCAGTTAGATTATCAAAAAATATTTGACCCGTATTTTTTCTTTTGTTACGTAAACCAAAATTGACGAAGATATACGATGCTTTTAAAATTCTTAATATGTCACGCCGTGGTATAATTTTTAGTTTTTAACTCCCAAGTTTTGATGCGTTTTATCTTTGTCGATATTCATTAATTTACAAATACAAAAAATACGTGTCCCTTATTTTCCAATACTCTAACTGACGGACTAAAAAGATTTGCAATTTGTTGATGGTAGACACTCGGCCTATTATGTGCATCATTTTCTATTTGCGTTTCCCTAAGTTTATTTATCCTCTAATAACCCCATTGAACAAATTTTTCATGAAATAGTATATAATTAATTAAAATCATTTAAACCATCAATACAACCCGCATTGATGGTTTAAATGATTTTAATTCTAGAACTACATACGTGTTACGGACGCGAATAATATTTTCATCAACAAACAACCTGACAATGACCTGAAAATTGCAAAAAAACGTAAAAATAAATAAATTTTGCGAGCTACCCTGGCGCTTCCACCTTAACCTTTTGACCGCCATTGTCACATATACGTGACACGCAAGCGCGTGTCACATATTTGTGACAAAATTGTAGGTGAAATTGTGGCTTGGCGTGGAGGGCGCGCGCGGGCGTTTATTTTTTGGCGGTCAGGTTAAAGGTATTTGTACATCCATTATCTCGTCGGTCATACATAATCATCAGTTCAGTCTGAAATAACTCTCGAGTCTCTGAATAGAGATCTCTTTTGATGATGTCATTCGGTTTTCTGATCGATCATACACGTAGACTGTACCCATCTATAGTATAGAGCAGAGCTTCCCAAACTTATTTTAAATGTGACGCCCTAGGGAAGTTGTCATATTTTTGCGACGCCCGTTTACAGCGGCCCGGCACTACAAGCAGGAACACTTCTTACGAAGGACGATTAGCTTAGAACAGTGACTCGTACGTTCGAGCGATCGCTTTGTGTAATTTCCGAACGCGGGCCAAGGGGGATTTCCCGATTTGTCGATGGTTGTACACAGACAGCCAACCTATTTAGATCGCCTCACGACGCCCCTGGTATAATACCGCGGCGCCCCAGGGCGTCGCGACGCACAGTTTGGGAAGCCCTGGTAGAGCATACTTGATACTCTATACTATAGATAGGTACAGTCTTAGAAACTGATTTGATTTATAAACGATGTCAAACTGCTATGATTATAATTATTAGGTACTTATTGAAAAGATAAAACTGGATAAAAACAACGACCAGTGACATTGCGACATTGGCCCTGGATAGAAAAAACTGGAAGTCATGGGGAGAGCCTTTGCCCAGCAGTGGAATGAAGCAGGCTAACAGTATCAGTATTGAAAAGAGACGCCATGACTGTGCAGTGTTGCCGTCTCTCTTTATCTATACATCTGATGATAAAATTGAAGTGTATGTTTGTAATTTCAAAATAGAAGCTTTTTACTTAACGCATAAGAAAGTACTAAATAGCAAAAACCTTTTAATTTTTGTCTATATGTTTGTTCCGGCTAATCTCCCAAAACGGCAGGACTAATTTTCATGGGATGTGAGCTTATGTTATAGCCTAATTAAATTTTAGAAAAAAAGAAATAGGGTTCCGTGCAAAAAAAAAGGAAACCCATGGAATTGTTAACAAAATCCGATTTAAATTGGAGAAGTCGTATTATTTTGATAATAATTTCACGCGAAGGAAGATCGCTAGACCTAACTAGTGTATATTAAAATGATTTGGACTGGCAATGGAATAAAGGTCAATGCCATGCTTTTATAGTGAAGCGGGCAATTTTCTATGCTTGACTGCCTCGTTTTTCTAGCAGTCACAATCAGCCTATTGTTCCCACTGCTGGGACACAAGTAAAATAAAGGGTGTAAAAAACCTCTTAACGAAACCGAAAGGCAGTTGTTCTCCCCGTCATTGCGATCATTTTTTTGTTCTACACCATACCTGGGAACCTTCTAGTTACGGAGATATTGGGGGTCAAAGTTCCAACTTATTGACAAGATTTTTTTTTACTACAAGTTTTTTATGTTAATTTTTTACTTTAAACACCTCCACGACCCCCGTACTATTCAATCCATCCAACAGCACAATGTTTTGAATGCGTTACATTGAGTTCTACATCATGACATGATTTTTCACCCCAAAAAAAAATCGTTTCAAATAAAATATAAAATAATAATACGAAATAATTTTTGCGTAAAGTTACTTAGTTTGATGTACAGAATGCTTGGTTGACGGGTTCGTGATGAGGTTGTTTACACCCTGTATAGCTGGACATTACAGACAGCGCCATCTAGTGCCACACTAAGCAACGAAGCTTGTGTCGTGGACACCAGATAGTTGATATACTACGTACATAGATACTTTTTGCTTGTAAATACATACTTATTATACATAAACAAACATCCACGATTCGGAAACAAATGTCCATGCTCATCACACAAACATTTGTTCCTACCGGGATACGAGCCCGGGGCCCTAAGAACGTAAGGCAGCCTCACTACCGTTGCGCCATTCGGGTCGTCGTGCCCGTAAGTGCCCGTTTGATGGTATTAGGCTCGCCCCATAATACATGAGAATAAAACGAACGTGTTTGTTGAATTTTGAACGTAACATTGTGAAAGTTTTTATTAGTCCGTTTTATCGTGAAGTACGTGTCCACAAAACAGCACGCTTGTTATTTCCCGACAAGGGTTAGGCAGAGATGTACCTAATAGTACACCCACATTTGGCCAGTAAAAGTAGCTTAGCCAGAACTGCCAAATCATAGGTCTCAAGTTCGAACCCAAGACACGCACCTCTGATTTTTCGGATTCATGTGCGTATTGTATAATTATCACTTGGTTCGGTTAAGGAAAACATCGTGAGGAAACCAGCATGCCTGAGAGATATTTCATGTAAAGCCAAGTCAGAGGTCCATGGGCGGAAAAACTTGACATCAGTTTAGGCACTAACCACACGAAAAACAAGAAGATTCGACTCTTATAATTTAGTCTCATGTATGTAACTGGTAGATTGTGGACATCCTCTGAGACTGCCTATCCCTTCGGGTAATACAGGTCGTGAAGTAACGTGTACACGTCAAACCACACGATAAAATGGACTAATTAAAAACTACACACTCCATTTCATTTCTCATCAAAGTTTAATTTTTCAAACCATATGAAATTAGTTTCGTTTAAAAATTAATTGAACGGATACACAACATGAGCCGTTGATCTGGTGAAGGTTGCGGGAATCCTCTACTATCTGCTTAGCCTTCTCCTAAGTAACTATGTTGGGGTTGGCTTTCAATCCAACCGGATAAAAGAAACAAAAAAAAAGGATTTCTTAGACTCACACAGGACAAAACAAAAAATAAAATGGCTGAATTAACAGTAAAACGAAATTATATAATGATGCAGCTGAATACCAGTACGAGTATTTTACATGGAGCGACTGCCTATCTGTCCTCAACAACCCAGTTAGTACTGGGTAATACGATACCTCTTGATAAGACTGCTTCAATATCTATCAATACTGGTATTTAGCTTAATCCCGTTAGACTAGAAGCCGATCCCAACATAGTTAGGAAGAAGCTAGGCATCTGCCTAGTCTTTTCTCCATCATTATCTAATGATGGGTGGCAATCTATAGGGTGTAAACAACCTCATCACAAAGCCGTCAACCAAGCATTCTGTACAGCAAACTAAGTAACTTTACCCAAAAAGGATTGCTGGGAAACGACTTTATTTTTGGGGTGAAAAATCATGTTTTGTGGTAGAACTCAATGTAACGCACTCAAAACAATTTGCTGATGGATGGATTGAATAGTCGTGGCGGTTTTAAAAGTAAAAATCTTACATTAAAAACATGTTACATTAAAAAAAATCGACCAAGTGCGAGTCGGAGTCGCGCACGAAGGGTTTCGTACCATTATCATACAACACAAGACAAAACGGCAAAAAAATCACGTTTGTTGTATGGGGCCCCCTTAAATATTTATTTTATTCTGTTTTTAGTATTTGTTGTTATGGCGGCAACAGAAATACATCGTCTGTAAAAATTTCAACTATCTATGGTATCTCACGGTTCATGAGATACAGCCTGGAGACAGACAGACGAACGGACAGCGGAGTCTTAGTAATAGGGTCCCGTTTTTACCCATTGGTAAATTTAATTGGATCCTAAAAACTTTAAAAAAAGTTGTAACGTTGACCCCCAATATCTCCGTAACTAGAAGGTTCCCAGGTATCGTGTAGAATAAAAAAATGATCGCAATGACGGGAAGAACAAGTGCCTTTCGGCTTCATTAAGAGGTTTTTTACACTCTTTACATGCGAAAACAACACAGTAAAACGATCACGATCACTTAATTTATTTACATTAATTTACTGTTTATGCAGGATTATAGGGAAAAAACCGCCCAAGTGCTATTTGGACTCGCGCAGCTAGGGTTCCGTATAAATTTGAAGGTATTTTGTTTGAATAAACATCAACGGGAAATACCCTTTAGGTTTTGATTCCCTTGTTAAATCGCCAAAAATAAATTATCTTTTGATCGCGTATACTTACAAGTTTGATTTTTCACTGCTCCAAGAGGTAGCAGACTTAAGTACGCACATCAAAAAAAGTTTGCGATCACTTTGAATAATCGAAATCTTTTTTGTTACAGTAGATTATATCATGATTTCTTCTTCTTTTTAGATTCTATATTTAAAAATAGAGATTTTGAACATAAAACAATAAACCAAAACAAAGACAACACAACAAAGAATTTTTCTTGATAAAGTTATATTAAAAAAAAAAATATTACCTTGTGCTAGTGATCACAAACTTTTTTTGATGTGTGTATTTACTATTAATTTCAGCTACCTATATATAGATACCTTCACGTGTTCCTGAAAAAAAGGGTCTTTGACAGACGGACAACAAAGTGATCCTATACTTTTTGCCGAATGAGCAGTGCAAGTACGTAGCACTCGATTCGATACGACTCGATAAATCTGACAGTTATTCTCGATAAAATGAGTTTTTAACCAATCGAAAAGTCGGATTTATCGAATCGTATCGATTCGATCGTTATCGATTGCTACGTACTTGCAGTGCTGGTACGGAACCCTAAAAAGCGTGAGGGTCATGTAGGTACTTATGTATCTGTGATAGGTATTAGCAGTACATGGCGGTTGGTTTTTTTAAAAGGTATTACTTGTTTTCTGTACTTACAAAGTATGGAAATCCCAGACACATGAATGTTTATGTCTACAACCTTCATACGAACTCATATGTTTAAACTAAGATTAATTTTGTTTACAAGGACCTTTTTTATTGCCTGTTAACGCAAAAAAAAACGGCCAAGTGCGAGTTGGACTTGCGCTCCAGAGGTTCCGTATAATTTCGTAGGTATTTTGTTATTAAACTAAATATTTACGGTTTTCAGATTTTTCCCTTTACATGTGCTGTAAGACATTGCTTCTCGCCATATTTCATGAATCTAGATCAACGGGAACTACCATATAGGTTTTCGATCCTAAACCTATAACCCTATAATAGGATAACCAGAAGAAATTGACAATTCTAGGTCACTTGTTGGAATTGTTAATTTTTGTTAAAAGCAAGGTCTTACAGCACAAGTAAAGGAAAAATTCCGAAAAATAAAAAATGGTGAAAATTAAGGTAAATTTTAGCCACAAGTACAAGTTTTCGCAAAAATATAAATTTGCCCATATCTTTTTATCATGTTGACTCAGGACCTTGATTTTATTCACCTAATAGGGACTATAGACCTCAGTATGTGGTATAAATTTCAACTTGCTAGGTCCACCCGTCCCTGAGAAATTCGGTGGTGAACTGGTGACACACGGACAGACGGACAAGAGGGTAATCTTATAAGGGTTCCTTTTTTTCCCCTTTTGAGGTACGGAACCCTAAAAAGAACATTGTTTTAGTGTTTTAATTACCCGACTGCGCGACGCAAAGGAGGGTAATGTGTTTATCAGTCTATGTATGTATGTTTGTTTCTATGTGGCGTTCTAGAGACCAAATGCGTAGGCCGATTTTGATAATTCTTACGTCAATCGATTCGTCTTAACCTTGCGAGTGTCGCTAAAGACATAACAGTAAGCAAAATTCACCACAGCGACAACCAGACCGCCATATTGTCAAAATGAAAAAAAAAAAACGTTGATGAACTATGTCAAGTGGGGTGTCGTTGAATAGGTATTTTAAAATCATCTTTAGGTTCCTTATATCATTTTTCATTATAAATATTAGTTTAGGATATATAACGATTTGAAGTTGTTTAACAAAGCAATCATTCTCGCTAATTCTTACTTATTGATTTAAGTTACTACTTTGGACCGAGCTGTGGTTGACTTAAGTTCACGCATTTTTGCTAAAGGTCAAGCATTATGTAGCTTTGAGCCGAGTTAGGTCTCTAGAGGGAGTAATCATCAGTAGTTTAGTCCACCGCAAGTTACTTAATAATCCCCACGATATTAACTCCCTCAATGAAATGACTAGATTGCGAAATTTACCATCTTATAACGAAGTCAATGAATCGTAACTAAAAAGTATAAAATAAAAAATAATAATTTAAAGAAAAACAAAAAACCCGACTGCGTAAAAACTAATTTAAAAAAATACGTGAAAGAAATAACTTAAATAAAAACTAAAAAGAAAGAAACAAGCCCAGTAGTTTAGAATTCTGTTAAGTAATACTAAATAACTACACAATTGAAATAGTTTTATAATCGATACACACATAAAACAAATCGTAAATTCTAATGCAGAACAGAACGACTCACAGTCGGGGCCCATTTAAATTTTACCAATCAAATCTTCCCAAGGGGCAAATTTAAATTATTATTTTTTATATGTTAAAGTTTATTGTTATGGATGCTAGTACTATTATCTATACTGTGGTTAAGGTAACGCGATTGAAAAATATCTAGATCCTCTGGGTGCTGTAGGTATAGAGATAGACAGACAGCCTTCAACGGAAAAAAATGCTGAAAATAGTCATCCCTCATTATCATAATAAATTATCTGTAAGCAGCCATGTTTGATAGACCGTTGGTATGTGCGGTAAGGCTGGTTATACACGAAGAAGCTAGACCGCTAAAAAAGTTTTTTTTTTATTTCCTGAAGAGCATACCGAGTTTCCTCCGTGCCTCGGAAAGCACGTTAAGCAGTTGGTCCCGGCTGTCATTTGTAGATCTTTGACAGTCGTTACAGGTAGTCAGTGTCCCAAAAAGTCTGACAACCTGTCTTACTAAGGTGTATCGTATTACCCAGTCCTAACTGGGTCGTGGAGGTCAGATAGGTAGTCGCTTCATGTAAAATACTGGTATTCAGCTGCATCCGGTTAGACTGGAAGCCGACCCCAACATAGTTAGGAAAAGGATATGTAGATGGTGATGAATTGGGAATATGCACGTAATTTTTTCTTCACTTAAATCAATAAAATACAGTACTATCAACCCATGAAATTATTGCTTGTCGCTTAAAAATAATATTAAACTTCTGCAATTTTCTATGACAGTTAAAACGTCCGTAGCTGTCGCGGCCATGATGTGACGTCATTTACCACAATCTGCCTTGTTTATATCTAATTTTTTGCCCATAATAGAATAATTTTACTAATTGTATGTGCTCTAGTCAAGCAAAAATCGCAATAACAATATTATAATAAAATCTTAGTGAAACTTTAAGCACTTTTCAAATAAAAGTGTTTTTTGACACAGACTTTGACGCCATTACCGGCGTTATTGAGGACGACGCGTTTTAAAAGTGCGTTCCGTTTCACCAAAAACATGCTACATAAAACAGTAAATTGTAAAATAAGTGATGTATTAGCAACTTAAACAAGTGTACCACAATGTTTTTATGGGCCGATACAAGGCATTTTTAATAAATAAAAAGAGTTTTGTATTTCATGCATATTCCCTATTGTATACTACTGAAGTTGCGTGGTAATAGGTTGTCATGGTTTGCCATGTGATGCGGAAAAATTTCGTGAGAAAAGTTTCAGTTTGAACTGAATATGGATCGCTATGGAATAAGGGTAGAAGTGCAAGCAGTGATAGCCTTGTGTTGTGATCTTCGGACTGTCAAGTCATAATAATAATAATAATAAATAAATAATAAATATCGCTGGACATGAACACACAGCGCCATCTAGTGCCACACTAAGCAACGAGGCTTGTGTCGTGGACACCAGATAGTTGATATACTACATAGATACTTTTTGTTTGTAAATACATACTTATTATACATATAAACATCCATGACTCGGAAACTAATGTCCATGCTCATCACACAAACATGTGCTCCAACCGGGACTCGAACCCAGGACCCTAAGAACGTCAAAAGAAAGTCATAGGTCTCGAGTTCGGAACAAGACACGCACTTCTGATTTTTCTGATTCATGTACGTATTGTATAATTACCACTTGCTTCGGTGAAGGAAAATATCGTGAGAAAACCAGCAAACCAGCAAGACTGAGATATATTTTTCGACGGCATGTAAAGCCAAGTCAGAGGCCCATAGGCTTTTAGCACGCAGTCGTTTAGTTTTTAAGATTTTCGACCCTGGCTGGAGGCCTTACTCTCAGGAACACCCACAGCATAGTCCGGTTAAGGAGACTGCAGGAGCTAAACGCGAGTTTTATAATGCAAAAAAGCATATGATTTACTGCAATAAACAAAACCAGAAAAATATATGATATTCTTCAGGATATATGCTAGTACGATAGTGTTTTGAAAATAAAATATAGCAAATTTTACTCGATAAAAAAAATCACGAACTTATCTCTAAAAATTTCTTTTAACGAGTAAAAACCATACTAAAATACATGCGATCATTCTGATTTTTTGGCAAATAATTCTACAAGCAACATAATTAGCATGATAGGGTTTTATTTTTTTAGTCCAATCAATAGATTTTTTGTAAATCGCAAAAAACCACTAATTTCGCACTATTCGGCCGCAGTGACTGACGTAACAACCGCTTTGTAGTGCAAGCTGATTAGAACTTTATTCCAACACAGGATTTCAAACGAAGTTTGAACCACCACAAATAGAGTTGCTAATTTAGCAAGCTCCTGTAGTAGCCTTAAGCAGAAGCCAACTTCATAGGTTGACATACAAGATGCCAAACACAAAAAATAAATCGTGATTGCAACCAGTTTCTTACAGTATTGCTTGATATTTGAGTTGCTTTGTTAATGGCCAATAATGGCCACAAATACTGTTGACACATAAGTGTGGCATATTGACACATAAGTTAACAGTGTATGTAGTAAAAAACATTTTGGCATTTGGTACATACTAATCAGAATTGTCAACACACAGACCTCAGTTTGTGAGCAAAAGTGTGACTACAGAGAGAGAGCCTAAATAGGTAGCCTAAGGCGCAGGAGTCAGGACACACAGAAAAGACGTAAGACGAGGGTGGGGCGCGAACCGGTGGTCTACCATGACGTCTTATAGCAGGATCGTTTTAATCTTGTTCCAGTGACTGGGAAAGAGAAAGAGATGGCGCTAGACGTCCTCTATAGCTCCGTCTCTTACCCACACTGGAACAAGATTAAAACGATCCTGCTTTAAGACGTCATGGTAGGCCACCAGGGCGCAAACGGAGCGCCGCGGCTTAGCGAGTGGTCGCTACTATTTAAAACATATAAAAGACTAGGCACGAGCGTGACGTCTGGGCGCCACGAGACACAACAACCGACGCGCGCTCCGCGCGATTCCCGGCACCCGCGCCCCACCCGGCCTGCAACCCCGTTTTCGCCCTCACCTCGTCCGCTAGCGTCCGTGCCCCGTCCTTTCCATCTGTTTTACAACAGGGCGCAGACGGGCAAGCGTCGTGTCCGCGCCCTGTCTTTTATAGTTGTTTTGCGTCGCAACGCTTCTATACATTTTGTATGAAAGAGACGCGGAAGTCATATGTCTGCGCCTGGTGTGCGTCTTACGTCTTTTCTGTATGTCCTGTGCCTAAGTTACTTCTATAACATCAGCTATCTGCCAGTAAAATTTCTGTCAAAATCGGTCCAGCCGTTCCGGAGATTACCCGAAACAGACAGACAGAGACGTATTTTTATTATATGTTCCGTTTGTATTTTCATATGTATTCAGTAAAAAGCTGTTATTTTGGAATTACTAAGAGACACTTCAAGTTTATTTATTTGTATAGATTGCACACAACATTAAAAATTAAAAAAATACACAGAATTGCATTAATAAAGCTTTTGTAAATTATATATTTATACCATGCATATTAGCCGCGCTATCACAATTTTTGCGAACGAAGTCGCGGGCGACGTGCTAGTAATAAAATATTTGCATAAAATTGCACGCAAAGCTTGACCTTGACCGAAGCGCGTGTTTGTATGAGCATGTATGACTCACCAGTCACCACCTCTGAAACCTACCCTATTCGATGTTTGTGCGATCTATGTGGCCTAGTGTATTAACTTGCAATTCTGTTGTTTTCGACTTTAAAAGTCGAAAATTATATAATATTATATTAATTAATTATATTATATATATTAATTATATATTGAGTTTCGTGGACAATTTTCATTAAGGGGCTTACAACACCTAATTTGTTGAAATTGATGTTATTTACTTAAGGCTGATGCTTCAGGGTAGCCCGCAAAATTCAAATTTTCTTACGTTTTTTGCAATTTGCAGGCCACTGCTAGATTGCATGTTGATTAAAATATTGTTCGCGATTGTAAGACGTATGTAGTTATAGAATTAGGAACGATTTTTTCAAGGTCGAAGTCATTGCTAGACCTTTATGAACTTGGAGGGTTGTATTGATGATTTTGATGATTATAATTCTATAACTACATACGTCTTACAATCGCGAACAATATTTTAATCGACATACAACCTAGCACTGCCCTGCAAATTACAAAAAACGTAAGAAAATTTGAATTTCGCGGGCTATTTTTAAGCATATTTTTAAGAAATACTACCCATTTGTTCTAGCACATCAAAAAAATATATGTTAAAATATTGCATAAATTGATAATATTTCAAAAACCTTGGACGGACTCGATAATACAGAATTGGACGAAATCGGCTCGATAGAAGATTGGTCTTAAAATCATCATTAACGGTTGTGTTCTTTATTTTTTTTTTTTAATTTGAGCCGTTTGGACCGCGGTAAGTTAAATTTGTGCGGTTGTAGATGTACCAAGTAAGGTCATAACATTTAAAACTGGTTCACAAAAAAAGTTGTTCAGATTGATGGTGTGATGATGATGTCTGCACCATACTGATATGTATCAGTATGGTGCAGACATATTTAAGGATTTTGTAAGGGCTGTGGAAAATAAAAAATAGATAAACAACATTAACAGTATCGTGCTTCATTTATACCCATTCTTAAAGCAAAGAAATCTTTACCCAAATCCCTACAACTCAGTAAATCCTCTTCCAATATCATAACACTACTAACCCAAGCCCAGAATACCCCATTTTTTTTTTTTTTTCGGATGGAATATCTTCAAATGACTTCTCCCGCTCTGGGCGGAGCAGGAGGGAGTATCAGACTTTTACTGACTAAAACCCATCCATGTTCCGGGGCCACGGTATCTCTTTCGAACAGTCCCGCAACCCCGGCAGGAGAATACCCCTTCATGTCCAAAAGCTTGTTACAGGCGCCCTTTATTGGCCACATTTGGTCGCAATTTGACAATTTTTTTTTTTATTTTTTTTTTATTTTTCAATTTACAAATTTATTAAAATAAACTAAACTAACTAACTTAAACTAAAAACTTAAAACATGGCGTCAAAAAACTCCTCCTCAACACTGTCAACTGGAGTTTTGTTTAAAACTTGTATTTTAAACAAAACTCGTGAAGCAGTTGGAACTTTGACCCCCTATATCTCCATAACTAGAAGGCTTCCAGATACACAGATTGGCAGTCTAGGACAAAAAGTGATCGCAATGACGGGAAGAACAAGTACCTTTCGGCTTCGTCAAGGGTCTTTTTACACCCATTATTAATTGTGTTGTTTCAAGTGCATTTTTCTTTTGTACTAACGTTCATACGATATTTTGATTGGTTAAATAACAATGTCTCGTGTATAGTCAGCCTGTGTCAGCTATTGTAATGGTAACCCAGGTCCGGACTGGAAACCGAAACCGGCCCGGGCATTTTAGAGACGGTCGGCCCTCCGCTGTCTATCCGTTCGCTAAAGAAGTATTCCTTTCTACTAATGTAAATTCTGAATCGACCGAAGAAAACATCTAAAATAGAATGTTTGGCTGAAATGCTTGGCTGTGGCTTTGATAAAGAGACTCGAAACTAAAAGTTTAAGTTACAGATGCAGCTGACGTTCGTCTAAGAGTCTAAAATACTTGTTTAAATAGAAGCAGAGGATACAAATTTGGAAGTTATTTGAAAGTCTAGGAACTAAATAATCGACTTATGAAGACAATTTTAAAAACAAAAGGAAGGCTCCAAGACCGAGCGTAGCGAGCTCGAAATTTTTTTGATACCTAGTCTTGGACAGGTTAGAATTTTTTCGACCTATTAGGATTACTTGGTCGACTTATATTATTATACAATGAAAGTAAAAGCTTGAATTTATTTGAGGCAAGATGTAAAAAAAATCCAGCTCGCTTCGCTCGCTTTTGCAACCTACTTTAGGTCGAAAATGTTTACATCTTGCCTCAAATAAATTCATTTTACTCTATTTTTTGCAACCACAAGGTTGCAAGAAATTATTTAGCATGCAAGCCAAAATTGCCTGAGGCCTCGGGGCTAAGGGCTCCTAATTTATTTCAGCCTCTGTCTATACCGGTCGATCATGCGAAAATCCAATAGGAGTGCCAATCAGAGGCAGAAAAAAGGCCGCCAATCGGCCACACCAGCCCATCGGGCATTTGACCGATTTGCCCGTATGGCCGTAGTCCGGGCCTGGTAACCCTTAGACTAGACGTTTACCGCTGACCTTAGCCTCAGCTATTTGCATATGAAATGAAGAAAATTGGTTACATGCAGTGTTGTGTAGGCTTTTATCTTCAGTTATTTTTCCAATTAATAAAAAAAATATAGTTCACCCACAATTCGCCAGTTGACCTTTCACGAAGCCGTCAACCAGACATTCTGATTTTATTGATAAAAAAATGGTTGTCTGTAAAGTCGGTTTACGGACGATAATTTTACGTGATAATAACGTCATAAGAAAACATTCAGCCGTGTGGTATCCGGCAGAATAGAATAGAACCAACCCATTACACTCACGGGTGTCGTATAAGGCGACTAATGTCTGAGGCAGAACACCTTGCGCCTCCGTAGACCAGAGAATGGGCCGCAGCGTTTTCTGTTAGTCTTTCATAACTGCGATCTCCAATCCGCCTGCCAAGCGTGGAGAATATGGCAAATTCCTTCCATCATGGGAGAGGCTTATGTCCAGCAGTGGACGTTATGGGCTGTTGTTGTTGAAAACATTGATGAAAAATTGCATATATTTATGAATTGAATTGAATAGGATAGATAACTAAAAAAATCGAATTAGTCCGTCAGATAGATTTCCAAAAAATATTGGACACGTATTTTTTCTTTTGTTACGTAAACCAAAATTGACGAAGATACGACGCTTTTAAAATTCTCATTACGTCACGCCGTGGTAAAATTTTTAGCTAGTTCTGAAATTACGAGCCCCCACTCCTGAGTTTTGATGCGTTTTATCTTTGTCAATATTCATTGATTTACAAAAACAAAAAATACGTGTCCATTGTTTTCCAATACTCTAACTGACGGACTAAATAGATTTGCTATTTATTGATGGAGGAAACTAGCCTATTATTATCACTGAATTATCATTATTTCTCTTATAATTATGATGATTTTTTAAAAACGCTGATACATGTAATTATTAATAGGCAGGACGACAAAAAAAAACTAATTAGTCCGTCAGTTAGCATAGTCCATACGCATAGATAATAAATTTTGAGTTTTTTACTTCGAAAAGTAAGGACTTTCCATACACAACTTCATCCCCTTTTTTAACCCTTTGGGGGGTGGAATTATTAAAAACGCTGAGACACGTATAAATAAATTTTCAATCGTTAGACTAAACACAAAATTTAAAGATCCTAACTTTAAAACTGACTGACTTTCATCCCCTATTTAACTTCCTTAGGGGTTGAATATCTAAAAATCCTTCCTTATTCCTTGTCTACTTTATAAAGGGAACCTCTGTGCAAAATTTCAGTTTTCTAGGTCTTCAAAATTTCAGTTTTCTAGGTCTTCAAAATTTCAGTTTTCTAGGTCTTCATAATTTCAGTTTTCTAGGTCTTCAAAATTTCAGTTTTCTATTTTATACTATTTTTCCTTTTCCTTTCCCTTATCTTAAAAATGTTTAAAGTAAATCTGATTATTAGCACGAACAATAAGTTGGCACAATCCGCAGTTGTATAATCCATATTTTTAAGTAACCTCACAGCTGAACACTCTCTCAAGATACAGGTTATCCTAGTTTGAGAGGCAGGGCTCACAATATCTGTATACAGACTTCTGCAGCATAGTTAGCATCTTGTTAATCAGTGTATACTAATGTATGTTTCTTTGTGACAATAAACTATTTTATTTTATTTATTTGACCTCCACAACCTAGGTAATACGATACCCCCTTGGTAAAATTTGTTACTTGCGACCTTTGGACTACCTGTAACGACTGTCAAAGATCTACAAATAAAAGCCAGGTACAAATGCTTAACGTGCTTTCCGAGGTGCCGGTATTTGACTCGGTATTTTATTTATGATCACCCATCCAAGGATCGACCGTAGCAAGCGATGCTTAACTTCTAAATATCGACCTGTGCCGCTGTTTTATTTATTTATGTGCCCAATTATAATTAATAATATAAAAAAATAATAAAAAATAAATTAGGTATAGAAAGCTTTTGCGATGCGTGTTAATATTACAGACCTGTATTTCCCAAGGGGTAGGCAGAAACAAAGGTGTGTATGTAATACTAGTTGTATTATGAAAAAATATTACTTTGGCTGTTTGATTCGAATTTTGTTACCAATTTCAAGGGTTTTTATTTTTTTGCACAGAACCTCAATAGGGAATATGCATAAATTTTCTTTTTTTATTTCGATACGGAATGTTAAAGTACTATAAAAAAATGACAAAAAGCGAAAACAAGACATAAATCGGCCAAACAACACAAAAGTTATAACCATTTAAACTTTTGTTTCTATCTCTTTCTAGATAAACGGAATTTAGTATGGATTTTGTACGTCGATGCAGCGAATGACGTCATTCTCTGTGATCGGATCTCTCTGTCTAATCAGCAGTTTCAAATGCTTATAATTTAGTATTTTTTTAAGATATTAAAAAAATAATTTCACTTTGCTATTTCTGATGTTAATACGCTTCGTTTCGAGTGATAAAAAAAAACATGCATATACCCTATTATTTTTCTAAAATAGAGTAAGCTGCTTATAACATCAGCTATCTTCCAGTAGAAAGTCCCGTCAAAATCGGTCCAATCGTTTTGGAGATAAGCTGCAACAAACAGATAGACAGACAAAAATGAAAAAATAAAAATGTGTTTTTGTTATAAGTGTATATATTTTGGTCTACGGAAGCGCAAGGTGTTCTGCCTCAGACATTAGTCGCCTTATACGACACCCGTGAGTGTAATGGGTTGGTTCTATTCTACTCTGCCGGATACCACACGGCTAAGACACGGCCAGAGAATGGGCAGCAGCGGTTTCTGTTAGTCTTTCATCACTGCGATCTCCAATCCGCCTGCCAAGCGTGGAGATTACGGCAAATTCCTCCCATCATGGGAGAGGCTTATGTCCAGCAGTGGACGTTATGGGCTGTTGTAGTAGTGTAGTGTAGTAGTATATATTTTCATATGCATTCTGTAAAAAGCTGTTATTTTGATATTACAAACAGATCTCAATTTTATTTATTTGTATGTTTTACGTGAGTTTACGTGAGTGTACTTATTACAAAAGTAATATACTCACTTTACGCCAGTTATGTTCAAGTCCCATGTAATAGGGGGTGCTTGTTGCTTGTCATTTCGCTAAATAGGCATGCAAAATTGCCGTAACTATATATAGTCTAGGTAATATTTTTTCAATACACTTCCTCGTAAACTGGCTCTTATTGCACTACGATTAGGTTCAACATGCAAAGTATTTCACACACGCGGAAATAAAAACATCCACAGATTAACTATAAACGAAGTCCAAATTGGTACACAACATTTTTTTTAGTTTTGAGCGAAGCGGCGTAAATATTTTTTTAATATTTAAATTGTGTTTATAAATAGAAGTTTACAAAGAAATATGATTATTTAAAACAGTTATTAGTTTTATGAACAAATTAACATTTATTTGTGTTCTCAATTTAAAATATATATAAATTTGCTATTTCCATAAGCATAACACACATAAGAAATGTGAAACCCTTTAAGGAATCCTTGCCTAAGAGTTCCATATACGTAGCTACTAGCTAACATAACAGTAGTCTGTCTTTTTTGAGAGCAGCGGTGGCCCAGTGGTGGCGGCCCCGACTTACAAACAGTAAGTCATGGGGTCGAACCCAGACAGGCGCATTACTTTGTGTAATTTATTTCATCACCACTGCTCTCAAAACGGTGAAGGAAAACATCGTGAGGAAACCGGCATGTCCTAGAACCAAAATTTCGAAGATATGTGACATCTACCAATCCGCACTGGGCCCGCGTGGTGGATTGTAGCCCTTACGCAAAATACGCGCTTTGATGTGGAGTTGCGGACACCAGCCCGTTATACAATACAATACAATTAGTCTGTTTAACGGCTTCATACCTTTGCTTCTCTGGCGAAATGTAGGTGTATTATTTAGGTACACCTCTGCCTAAACCTTTGAGATTAACGGGGGTGATGTTATGTTATCCTATCATAACTTAATGTTACGAGCTGGGTATAGGATAAATTAATTACTACCGAAGAAACAACAAATAACTTTATCAAACACAAAACGCTTAAAACTTAATCACAAATACACTACTGATCACTATTCGCTTAGATATCGCACTTCTAGTTCACTTCGATTCGCTTCGTTGTGTAGCCAAAATCAGACTGACTGCTCCCGCAAACACTTCGACTATTTATATGGCGATCGAACGTTCGAGAAATATCCACGACTTCCTAGAATCTTCTGGACAATTCCATAGTGGGTCATTGTCCTTCGAGAAACTTCCACAACTTGTACAAAGGAAAGAAGTAGGTACTTTATGCCCTCGGCGTACGGTCGAAATTACAATCATGTTCTTTTGTAGGTAGTTTGCGAAATTGTACCTACATCATTCGGGACTCGTTTTACCTACCTACCTACTAGTTGGTACCTACTACCGTAACTGTAGGTAAGTACGGGTACGACGTAACATTAATATAATAAATACGAAAGTAAGTTTATTTGTTATCTTTTCATGCATAAACCACGCTCTGAAATTTTGCATATTATACGTTGTCAGTTGTCAGGTGTAAAGAAACGGGACATACGGTACCTTCATCCCGACAAAAAGTACTGTTTCCGAGGAATACAACAATAACGTTCTTATGATAATAGATGGCGCCACATGTCTTTCGAATCATGAATTTAATTAAGTACATTTTCATGATTCGTGAAAAATGATCGCAATGACGAGGAGAACAAGTGTCCGGAATCCAAATGGACTTCTCCCGCCGTGGGATTTTGATCAGTACTGGGGTTCGTTTTTTTGGGAGGTTCCTCTCTTAGATTACCGCGACGCTAAAAAAATTCCGTAATAAAGGGTGTAAAAAGATTAATATTGTACTCCTACACTTAAAGTACTTACGGGATAATATCCGTGATTTTCTTTATTTATGAGCGCCCAATATTTCGACGCTGTTGCAAGCATCATGATCGCGGGAAAACACGACCCTCGACGACCCCCGTACTATTCATCAGCACAATGTTTTGAGTGCGTTACATTGAGTTCTATCACAAAACAAGAATTTTCCAAAAAAAAAAATGTCGTTTCCCAGCAATAATTTTTGTGTAAAGTTACTTAGTTTGATGTACAGAATGCTTGGTTGACGGCTCCGTGATGAAGTCTTTTACACCCTGTATAAGGTGTATCTATTCATACACGAAATATTTTCAGGGAATCATCTAACGGCTATAACGAAGCCATTTCAAGGAAAAAAAAAATTAAAATTACTTGACCCACAAAATAAATACTGGCTCTTTTTATTTTTACACATCCATTACGCTAGTTTACTACGTCGCCGCGTCGTATACGTCATACTACGTCGTAATAGAGGTTTTATGCAAAATGTCTTAAGAAATTTTGGAATTATAATAAATTAAAGAAATATGACAGATCGTATGACAGCTTAATGTGCTGGCTGGCGTCAGTATACATGTATAAGTAGTTTATATCAACACCTTTTGTTTTTTTTTTTCGGATGGGAAATCATCAAATGACTCCTCTCGCTCAGGGCGGAGCAGGAGCGAGTGTCAGACTTTTACTGATTAAAACCCATCCATGTTCCTTCATCGCCCTTTGAGTTCCGGGGCCGCGGTATCTCTTTCGAACAGTCCTGCAGCCCCGGCAGGCATCGGCCCTTGCAGACCGCTTCCTTTTGCTGACTCTCTTTGCGTGGAACACTCCTGCGCCGTCGACACGGCCTGTCGTCATAAGACGGACGGACGGCGAGCTAGCCCATAGCCCACCGTCCACAGGCCCACGCCTACGGTGGCCGGGGGCCACGTGGTGCCACGTGGTGGCGTGTTGGCCCGAAGCTCGGAGTATCTCCCGCGGCGATACATCAACACCCTTTATTATCCTTCTCTGCATCTATTTCTGACTTTAACTAAATAGCCACATTATCTCCCGCACAGCCCATCCAACGTTTCTCTGTTCTTTCCCAGCTCTCATTGCCGTCCACATTTACCTATATAACAATAACACGTAATGGCTGTACTTCCATAGAAGCCCTTGGCTTGCCCTTACACAACCTACTATTCTTCATGATGTTCGGGTATTAGAACTGCCTGCTTGATTATGGTCTTGCCCTATTGTTGGCTCCTAGGCACGCGATAACATTACGACTTGCCTCTCAACATGATACTTAGCACAACAACACAAACAACATTCTTTACGTCAATACTCAATACTTTATTACTTTTTTTCATATAGGTACTCAGGGGGTAAAAACTTATAATTAGATCACATGGACCCTGTCGGGCACAGCAATGTAAGTTAGGAGAGAGGAAGCATTTATAAATTCTCAACAAATAATATTATAATTATTTCTTGAGTACTTTCTGTAAGTATAAAATTATTATTAGTACGTACGTAGACGTATGTAGTTACAGAATTATAATCATCAAAATCATCAATACAACCCTCCAAGTTCATAAAGGAGTAGAAATGACTTTTTCTGCTTTATTTTTATTTCCTACACCTTTATGAACTTGGAGGGTTGTATTGATGATTTTGATGATAATAATTCTATAAGTACATACGTCTTACAGCCGCGAATAATATTTTAATCAACATACAACCTAGCACTGGCCTGAAAATTGCAAAAAACGTAAGAAATTTTGAATTTCGCGAACTACCCTGGAGCATCAGTCTTAATGATGCCAAAAGGCATTTTCTTCATACATTATCCACCCGTCATTAGGATAATGTTTTTGTTCTGGAGTTCTAGACCATACCTGGGAACTTTCTAGTTCCGGAGATATTGGGGGTCAAAGTTGAATTTTACAAGTTTTTAATGTTATAACTTTGCTTTAAAATACCTCCACGACCCCCGTACTATTCAATGCATCCATCAGCACAGTGTTTCGAGTGCGTTACATTGAGCCCTACGGTGTGAGTGAGTTACTTAGTTTGATATACAGAATGCTTGGTTGACGGCTTCGTAAAGGTTCCTTATAAGTACAGCTTGTATTTAACTTCCGGAAAATGTCCGAAAGAATGTCAAGCGCATGGTTACCATACATAAATGTGAATCATTTTAAAATTAACTAGGTATGTTTAGTTGGGTATGTTGACCGTGCGAATTTGATACATTAATGTAAATTGGATGCCATCATGTTAACAGGCTAGTTTCCACCATCAATAAATTGCAAATTTATTTAGTCCGTCAGTTAGAGTATTGGAAAATAATGGACACGTATTTTTTGTTTTTGTAAATCAATGAATATTGACAAAGATAAAACGCATCAAAACTCGGGAGTGGGGGCTCGTGACGTCACAACGCACTAAAAAATATAGTACGAGTATGGCGCGCGGCGTGACGTATTGATAATTTAAAAACGTCGTATTTTCGTCAATTTTGGTTTACGTAAGAAAAGAAAAAATACGTATCAAATATTTTTTGCTAATCTAACTGACGGACTAATTAGTTCTCTTCAGGACACAAGCCTATTACCTTGTAATAAAACACTCATTATTGTTACAACTACCTAATTAAGTATAAAACACTAGCATTTGCACTTTTTTGGTTGCGCTTGCGTTTTTTTTAAATTTGACAATCAATTCGAGTTGTACTCTGCTTGCATGTCAAATTAAGTAACTCTACGCAAAATAAAAGCTGGGAAACGACGTTTTTTTGTGACAAAAAAACACGTTTTACGGTAAGTATTGGTGTCGATTCTGTTGTGCACAAACTAAACTTAATTTAGGCTATTGCTATCTTTTTCTATACCATCTCCCTAACTTAAAACTTAAAGGTTCATAGGTATGGTCGAGATTTAGAACAAAAAAATGATCGCAATGACGAGGAGAACAAGTGCCTTTCGGCTTCGTTAAGAGTCTTTTTACACCCTTTATTACGGAATTTTTTTAGCGTCGCGGTAATCTAAGAGAGGAACCTCCCAAAAAAACGAACCCCAGTACTGATCAAAATCCCACGGCGGGAGAAGTCCATTTGGATTCCGGACACTTGTTCTCCTCGTCATTGCGATCATTTTTCACGAATCATGAAAATGTACTTAATTAAATTCATGATTCGTGAAAAATGATCGCAATGACGAGGAGAACAAGTGTCCGGAATCCAAATGGACTTCTCCCGCCGTGGGATTTTGATCAGTACTGGGGTTCGTTTTTTTGGGAGGTTCCTCTCTTAGATTACCGCGACGCTAAAAAAATTCCGTAATAAAGGGTGTAAAAAGACTCTTAACGAAGCCGAAAGGCACTTGTTCTCCTCGTCATTGCGATAATTTTTTTGTTCTAAATCTCGACCATACCTATGAACCTTTAAGTTTTAAGTTAGGGAGATGGTATAGAAAAAGATAGCAATAGCCTAAATTAAGTTTAGTTTGTGCACAACAGAATCGACACCAATACTTACCGTAAAACGTGTTTTTTTGTCACAAAAAAACGTCGTTTCCCAGCTTTTATTTTGCGTAGAGTTACTTAATTTGACATGCAAGCAGAGTACAACTCGAATTGATTGTCAAATTTAAAAAAAACGCAAGCGCAACCAAAAAAGTGCAAATGCTAGTGTTTTATACTTAATTAGGTAGTTGTAACAATAATGAGTGTTTTATTACAAGGTAATAGGCTTGTGTCCTGAAGAGAACTAATTAGTCCGTCAGTTAGATTAGCAAAAAATATTTGATACGTATTTTTTCTTTTCTTACGTAAACCAAAATTGACGAAAATACGACGTTTTTAAATTATCAATACGTCACGCCGCGCGCCATACTCGTACTATATTTTTTAGTGCGTTGTGACGTCACGAGCCCCCACTCCCGAGTTTTGATGCGTTTTATCTTTGTCAATATTCATTGATTTACAAAAACAAAAAATACGTGTCCATTATTTTCCAATACTCTAACTGACGGACTAAATAAATTTGCAATTTATTGATGGTGGAAACTAGCCTGTTAACATGATGGCATCCAATTTACATTAATGTATCAAATTCGCACGGTCAACATACCCAACTAAACATACCTAGTTAATTTTAAAATGATTCACATTTATGTATGGTAACCATGCGCTTGACATTCTTTCGGACATTTTCCGGAAGTTAAATACAAGCTGTACTTATAAGGAACCTTTACGAAGCCGTCAACCAAGCATTCTGTATATCAAACTAAGTAACTCACTCACACCGTAGGGCTCAATGTAACGCACTCGAAACACTGTGCTGATGGATGCATTGAATAGTACGGGGGTCGTGGAGGTATTTTAAAGCAAAGTTATAACATTAAAAACTTGTAAAATTCAACTTTGACCCCCAATATCTCCGGAACTAGAAAGTTCCCAGGTATGGTCTAGAACTCCAGAACAAAAACATTATCCTAATGACGGGTGGACAATGTATGAAGAAAATGCCTTTTGGCATCATTAAGACTGATGCTCCAGGGTAGTTCGCGAAATTCAAAATTTCTTACGTTTTTTGCAATTTTCAGGCCAGTGCTAGGTTGTATGTTGATTAAAATATTATTCGCGGCTGTAAGACGTATGTACTTATAGAATTATTATCATCAAAATCATCAATACAACCCTCCAAGTTCATAAAGGTGTAGGAAATAAAAATAAAGCAGAAAAAGTCATTTCTACTCCTTTATGAACTTGGAGGGTTGTATTGATGATTTTGATGATTATAATTCTGTAACTACATACGTCTACGTACGTACGTACGTACTAATAATAATTTTATACTTACAGAAAGTACTCAAGAAATAATTATAATATTATTTGTTGAGAATTTATAAATGCTTCCTCTCTCCTAACTTACATTGCTGTGCCCGACAGGGTCCATGTGATCTAATTATAAGTTTTTACCCCCTGAGTACCTATATGAAAAAAAGTAATAAAGTATTGAGTATTGACGTAAAGAATGTTGTTTGTGTTGTTGTGCTAAGTATCATGTTGAGAGGCAAGTCGTAATGTTATCGCGTGCCTAGGAGCCAACAATACGGCAAGACCATAATCAAGCAGGCAGTTCTAATACCCGAACATCATGAAGAATAGTAGGTTGTGTAAGGGCAAGCCAAGGGCTTCTATGGAAGTACAGCCATTACGTGTTATTGTTATATAGGTAAATGTGGACGGCAATGAGAGCTGGGAAAGAACAGAGAAACGTTGGATGGGCTGTGCGGGAGATAATGTGGCTATTTAGTTAAAGTCAGAAATAGATGCAGAGAAGGATAATAAAGGGTGTTGATGTATCGCCGCGGGAGATACTCCGAGCTTCGGGCCAACACGCCACCACGTGGCACCACGTGGCCCCCGGCCACCGTAGGCGTGGGCCTGTGGACGGTGGGCTATGGGCTAGCTCGCCGTCCGTCCGTCTTATGACGACAGGCCGTGTCGACGGCGCAGGAGTGTTCCACGCAAAGAGAGTCAGCAAAAGGAAGCGGTCTGCAAGGGCCGATGCCTGCCGGGGCTGCAGGACTGTTCGAAAGAGATACCGCGGCCCCGGAACTCAAAGGGCGATGAAGGAACATGGATGGGTTTTAATCAGTAAAAGTCTGACACTCGCTCCTGCTCCGCCCTGAGCGAGAGGAGTCATTTGATGATTTCCCATCCGAAAAAAAAAACAAAAGGTGTTGATATAAACTACTTATACATGTATACTGACGCCAGCCAGCACATTAAGCTGTCATACGATCTGTCATATTTCTTTAATTTATTATAATTCCAAAATTTCTTAAGACATTTTGCATAAAACCTCTATTACGACGTAGTATGACGTATACGACGCGGCGACGTAGTAAACTAGCGTAATGGATGTGTAAAAATAAAAAGAGCCAGTATTTATTTTGTGGGTCAAGTAATTTTAATTTTTTTTTTCCTTGAAATGGCTTCGTTATAGCCGTTAGATGATTCCCTGAAAATATTTCGTGTATGAATAGGTACACCTTATACAGGGTGTAAAAGACTTCATCACGGAGCCGTCAACCAAGCATTCTGTACATCAAACTAAGTAACTTTACGCAAAAATTATTGCTGGGAAACGACATTTTTTTTTTGGAAAATTCATGTTTTGTGATAGAACTCAATGTAACGCACTCAAAACATTGTGCTGATGAATAGTACGGGGGTCGTCGAGGGTCGTGTTTTCCCGCGATCATGATGCTTGCAACAGCGTCGAAATATTGGGCGCTCATAAATAAAGAATTTCACGGATATTATCCCGTAAGTACTGTAAGTGTAGGAGTACAATATTAATCACTAAACTTGCTACTTTGCTATTGTGTTTGTTACTTCGAACCGGTTTCCTCGCGATATTTTTCTATAAACTTTTGCCCTAGTCAAATTAGCGTTATTTGTATCACTTATTAGTTGCGTCACAGCGCAAAGGTAGCCGGTAGGAATATGAGATCATTGCGATACTCCTAATGCTAGGTTAATTTACCTAATTACTTATACTTTAATGAAAATTGTTTTTGTTTTTTATTCTTTTTTTTTTCTTATCAATTTATGGTCGTTATATTTATTCATAAACCAATCAATTAATCACAATTTAATCAATTATAATTTTTAATCAGTAATTTTACATCCCAATATCTTTTTCTTTTTAGTTTGAATACAACAGTTAATGAATGATTTGATAGTTTCTCTATTAATGTTTTAATTATTCTTTGTTTGTATAAGTTTCTATTGTCAATAATTTATAAATATGTTATGTTAAACCGTTTTTTGTGCATGTGATGTTAACCTGTAATTAATTTTGCACTTGTAAATGTTACTATAGTCATTAAGTCAGAAATGTACAGTACAGTGTAAACAATTGTTGGTTAACCTAAATAAATAAAATGCTTTGTTGGATTTGCAACGGTAACCTCAGTAACAAGAGTTGACATTCCAATAGCAAAATTATATACAAGGTATAAACCGACCCTTAACAAAGCCGTCAACAAACATTAATTGCATAAAAACTTTTTTTGGGGTGTAAAATCACGTTTTACGGTAGAACTCAATGTAACGCACTCAAAACATTGTGCTGATAGATGGATAGAATAGCACGGGGGTCATGGAGGTATAAATTAAAGTTACAACATAAAAAAAAAACTTGTGAAAAAGTTGGATTTTTGACCCCAAAAATTTCTGTAACTTGAAAGTTCCCAGGTATAGACCGGAACTAAACAAAAATCGCAATGATGGAAAGAAAAAAATAAAATGCCCCCGTTTTACACCCATTATAGGCATTTGTTTAAAAGCGTTGCTTAACGTTAGTGAAAATGAATAAAATAATATCGGGTTACTTCACAATCACATTGAGCTCTTAGCATTTTTTTATGTTATTGGATGGCTAACTAGCAGACGTCTCATATGTTGATAATAAGGTGGTCACTACAGGTTACCATGTAAAATACTGGTATTTCACTACATCCGGTAAGACTGGAAGCCGACCTAACATAGTTGATTGTTATTTAACATGGAGCGACTGCCTATCTGACCTCCACAACCCAGTTAGTACAGGGTAATACGATACCTCTTGGTAAGACTGGTTGTCAGACTTTCGAGCCACTGACTACCTGTAACGACTGTCAAAGATCTACAACTGACAGCCGGGACCAACGGCTTACCGTGCTCCCCGAGGCACGAAGGAAACTCGGTATGTAACGGGTGGTCACCCATCCACGGACCAACCTAGGCAAGCGGGGCTTAACCTCAAGGACCAACGACTTACCGTGCTCTCCGAGGCACGGAGGAAACTCGGTATGTAATGGGTGGTCACCCATCCACGGACCAACCTAGGCAAGCGGGGCTTAACCTCAAGGACCAACGACTTACCGTGCTCTCCGAGGCACGGAGGAAACTCGGTATGTAATGGGTGGTCACCCATCCACGGACCAACCTAGGCAATCGGGGCTTAACCTCAAGGACCAACGACTTACCGTGCTCTCCGAGGCACGGAGGAAACTCGGTATGTAATGGGTGGTCACCCATCCACGGACCAACCTAGGCAATCGGGGCTTAACCTCAAGGACCAACGACTTACCGTGCTCTCCGAGGCACGGAGGAAACTCGGTATGTAATGGGTGGTCACCCATCCACGGACCAACCTAGGCAAACGCGGCTTAACCTTAAGATCGACCCGAGCGGCTATTACCTATTTGTTTAATTCAATGTTTTCGCCTAAGTGTTCTTACAGACGAGCGGCACGTTGCCAACGGCAGATAAACTGCAGCCGTCGCCACCTGTCGACGGCTGCCGTCGACGCGCCGGGCTGCAGACGCCGAAGCATCGACGACTGCCGTCGACAGGTGGCGACGGCTGCAGTTGTGGCATGCCCCGTAAATGTGTGTCGACGGCACAACGCCACAACTGCAAGCGTCGACGGCAGCCGTCGACAAATGGCTGACGGCTGCAGTTTATCTGCCGTTGGCAACGTGCCGCTCGTCTGTAAGAACCCTAATAGTTACTAGTAAACAACGTAATTTCTCACGTCAAAATGACATAATTTACTACTCAAGCACAATACGCACATACATTGTGATTCTTTAACCCGTTAAATGCAGACTTGGTAATATTACGTACGACGAAGTTATAATGACGTATTCAGCAGATGGTTTGGGTGCCAACTACTTAATACTACGTAGACCTTCCTTTCAAATTTAACAGAATTTAGATTTAAAAGAAGAATTAGTGTCCTGTGCCTCAATTAAAAAACCCCACTACTAAAAAAGCAAGCCCTAATTAAATTCGGGGTTTACAAGTTAAAATCAACTCATTCTATTTGTTGAAGTAGGTTAAAATGTCCTAAAATGCCTGTTACCCGGGCTATAATAACGCATCGATTGACACCTTATTCATCAAAATCGGATGAATAGTTTAGGCGCTACGGAGGAACATACGTAAATACAAACATACATACATAGCCTGCCAAAATCATAACCCCTTCCTTTTGGCTTCGCCGTAGTCGGGAAATAAAAAATTGCTAGATTGTAGTATTTTATCGCACTCACGACGTGCAAGCTGTCAACTATTTCTTTTTAATTTACTTTTTGTTTATGTTCCGTTTTAAAATACTCTGAATGTTTGTTATGTTTATTGTTTCTGTTTACAAATTTTGTATGCACGTCATGTCCCTGCGATGAATAAAGATTTTTTCTTTCCTCTTTCTTTCTAGTGGCCAAAAACGAACGATTGGCAAACAGTGATTATTAAGAGAATTTAGGGCCACGTAATATTGCTTAAAAGACCATTTATATGGTGGCTCCCATAAATCATATTTATTTCTGTAAATTGGTTTTATAACACATTTGCTCGTAAAGGGTCTCTTATTTCACCCATTTCAATACCGTATTGTATCTCATTACGTACTTGTGCAGTAATGTAATGTAAAACGCACGGTTTATCAAGATGCTCCGTCTAAAACGAACGGTACTTTTTTAAATCTTAGCAAAGAGTTTTTATGTCAGAAAAGTGGTCAAAAATTTTATGAATAAAATTAACTTTGGGAGATGAAATATAATAGATAAACATTTAATTCTTTAATTTAATTAATTTTGACAATAAATTACAACCATTTATCTGTAACAAACACACAAAAATATTAATTTACTTTATTAGTAATACTGGCTATTTTTTGTGTCTTTGACTTAAAAAAAAGCGCTGATGCGTGCGCATCACTAATTTGTGAACAAGTAAAAGATTTAAGTATTCGTTCAGGAAAGTCCGAGTTTTTTTAATTTCCTCGCAAATATGTTATAAAACGTCGTATGACATACGTGCGCTTTGATAATTACAGCACTTATAATCATAATGTACTATTACAAAACACTTTTACATGTCACATCATGTTATGTTTTAAAAAAAGATGAAGAAGAGAAGAAACAGCCTAAACAAACTCAGAGGTGATAGTCTCTTTTGAAGTCCAGACATAATCTTGCTCAATTCACATGAGGACGATGCAGATAAGTGTCTGAGATGGTCTTTTGAAGAAAGAACCACACAGATTTGAGTGGACCCAGACAGTGCAAGCATTTGTCAGTTATCGTGTAGCTCGACTTATAACTCAAGGAGCTCAACGTCATACACAGTCTTCTGTGAACCTTCGGCATTTAACGGGTTAAGTATCGCAAATTGTTCTAACAGCTACGACATTGAGACCTTCGCTTTTTATTGTATATTACTGCGAGACAATGTTGTAAATTGCGTTCATTAATATTTATTAGCAAGATGCTTAGATAACGGATAATGAACAGGGAGTCTAAAATGGCCGCTTAGCAGAATCGTGATAAGATAATAATATGAATGACTAAAATTACAGTGTAACTTATGGGAGGAGCTCGTGGCTATATAATAACAGCCGCTCGGGTCAATCGTTAGGTTCAGCCGTGATTGCCTAGGTTGGTTTATAGATGGGTACCGAGTTTCCTCCGTGCCTCGGAAAGCACCTAAAGCCGTTGGTCCCGGCTGTCATTTGTAGATCTTTGACAGTGGTTAGGTAGTCAAAAGCCCAAAAAGTCTGACAACCAGTCTTACCAAGGGGTATCGTATTATCCGGTAGTAACTGGGTTGTGGAGGTGTCAGATAGGCAGTCGCTCCATGTAAAATACTGGTGTTCAGCTGCATCCGGTTAGACTGGAAGCCGACCCCAACATAGTTGGGAAAAGGCTAGGCAAATGATGACACTGTCACTTATGGGATATCTTAAGGTATAAGTATCTTCCGTGATTATTCATTATTTTGAGCTCCCGATATTTCGACACTGTTGCAAGCGCTTTGACTGCGGAATGACTGGAGAACGTGGGTGGATGAGAAGAATCAGACTAGATTGACAGACGATCTCATTAAAGTGAACGAAAGAAACTGGATAGCCATGACACAAAACCGTCAAAAGTGGAGAGATTTGGAAGAGACCTACACTCAGCATTGGACGACCAAAAGGTTGAACAAGAAGAAATAATGGATGGTCAGCCATCATACACGCACCGACCTCAGCAAGCGTTGATTTACCTAGAACATCGACCCGTCCGGCTAATGCCACGAGCTAACACCACAAAAATCGGACTACCAAATCAGCTCTCAAGTTCGAACCCAAGGCACGCACAGACCTCTGATTTTCCGTATTGTATAATTGTCGCTTGACTCTGACACCAGGTTAGGCACTAACCAAACGATAATAAATAAAAAACAAGCATTGGTTGGCCAAAGGTTAAAAACGAAGAAGTAATGATGGATCTTCAGTAATGGTCACCCATCCACGCACGGACCTCACCAAGCGTTGCTTTACCTAGAATATCGAACCGTCCGATTGTTTTTATTTTGCCACGAGCAGCACCTCACCTCATAATCTTCCTGCCCTTGTATAATGTTACTTGAGGTCGACGCAACACGTTTTTTTCTTTCATTCTCTTCTGTCAACCGTCACGCTATGATTGACTCCTTTTGATGGGAAATATCTATAGGCGCGGGTAAACAAAAAAAAACAAATGAAACATGCGTGGCGAGTGTGGCGATCGAACCCGGCCCGATCAATCCCGAGCATTACCGACCTGTTGAAGCAGCATAAGATCTAAATATTCGCCATGGTTTATAACAAGCCAGCTGGTCTCGGGGCACAGCGCTGGGTTACAATCTCGTGACTTCGAGTTCGATTCCAGCATAAGGATTTTCTTTTTGTAAATCAAGTCATTTTTTTATGTTTGTTTTTTATATTGACTTTTTATAAGCAAATTACATGTACAAAATAATTTCAATGTTTCACATCTGCCAGGCGACCCGCAGCGGCTCACTTTTTTCTTTCATATCATTCCTCATACCATCCATTCATCCCTACCTTGGTCTTCCTCTTCAGCACCTAATACCACAAAAAATAGTATATTATAAACACAACAAATGACTATTTTAATGGACTGAAGGGAAAGTTGGGCGTCTCGTTAACACCGCATTATGGTCAATTGCATTATACAATTTGGTGACGCAACAAATGCGTGTAAGCAACGCAATGACAGTCGGTTATGCAGTCTTGCGTCCAAAACTGTAAACAAATATACATGTGCTTTTGGAAATGTTACTTTAAAGGCCACGAGTAAAGTTCAGTTTGGACTGCAGCTTTTCTTTCAGAAATCAACTTCATTTAGATAAATGGATAAAATAAGTACATATGATGAAGTCTGAAAGTGGCGCCGGTGACTGAGAAGTTGTGTGGTAATGGGATAGCTATAAGAGTAGAGGAAGACCAAAGAAACGATGGATGGACTGTGTGAAGGATGATATGGGTAGAAAGGAGGTGTCTGATGGGATGACGAGTAATAGAGAAGTATAGAAGAAGAAGACAAGCTGCGCCGACCACAAATAAATGATGTCATAGGCTACATTTAAAACGTTTCCGTGGGTTAAATTCCGTACAGAACGGGATCGAAGCCGCGAGCAATGGCTAGTTTTCTACAAAGAATAACCGAGCTTTGATTACCACGCTTGTTCACTACGTAAACATTAAGTAATGCTCTTTCCCATGGCCCTTTTTGCCGCAAATAACGAATATATCGACACTTTCAAGGGAATCAAAGCTTATAGGGTACTTCCCGCTGAACTAGAACTAGAATCATGAAATTTAACAAGAATTAGGTAAGGTACAGCATATTATGTAAAGGGAACAATCTAAAAACCATAAATATGTAGTTTAACAACTAAATACCGAATCAATGATCCCTCTATCGTTTTCTTGGTCTTCCTCTCCCTCTCAAAGGGTTGCCAACCATCCCGCTATACGCCGGACGTCCCGTTTCTAAAACCCTTAATGAGACGTCCCGCTCATGGTGTGTGCGGGACGCTAAATATCCCGCTTTTCGGAATAAGCTACACACGCACATACATCGACTGCGCACGACATAGGTTTTTTTCTATAAGGTTAAAGTCTAAACCGTATTTTAAGTAAATATGGACTGCTATTAATCTAACCAGGTTTATGAATTACGTTTCATCCTGATTTGCGAAGAAAAGTTTAAGTATTTTTTGTATTCTTAACAAAATTTGTTGTATTTCGCTTTTTAAACCTTCATCCCGCATTTTTAATCTTCATTTCCCGCAAATTCGTATTTTTAAGTTGGCAAGCCTACTCTCAACCCATCAACATTTATAGCCGGTTGTGAGTACTACGCTGCGTAAAAAAAAGTTCACAAACGCGTAAAACCAGTTACAAAAGCGTGATAAAATCAGCTAATTAAAATGATAATTAACAATATAATACAAATGTGTAGATAATGCTTTGTGTTAGATGTTAATTAAGGTGCCGATCCATAGCAGCCCACTGCTAAGCTACGCACGTGTATAAATCTCTAAAGTATTGGCTTCGGAAATCTTCGGTTTTCCGAATTATCACAAACGTCGCGCTACAGAGTGAACCTAGGGGAAAAACTTTGAAAGTACCGTATAGGTTTTGATTCACTTGTTAAATCACAAAATATGCTACATAAACGGTCATATGTTTTGATCGCGTAGACTTACAAGTTTGTTTTTTCTACTGCTCCAAGGGGTAGCAGACTTGAAAATTTGATATTAATTTCAGCTTGATAACTCCACGCGTTCCTAAGAAAAAGGGTCTTGTCAGAAGGTCAGACAGACAGACGGTCAATAAAGTGGTCCGATATGAGGGTTCCGTTTTTGCCGAATGAGGTACGGAACCCTAAAAACGTCGCATACCTCCGTACATATCTTACATGTAATAGTGGACGGTAGACTTAAAACAAGATACAAATATAAATACATATTTATGCAAGTTGTTACTATTACTTAACAATGTTACGGTAATTGTATTTAAGAATGGCAGATACAATGTGATTGTAACGTGTTTACGTTTAAGTTAAGAATTTCTGATGTGAATCAGCGCGTTAGAATTGTTTCGTATTATGTCGTGCTTATGAACTCGTGGCTAAATAATAACAGCCGCACGAGAGCTACAAGGTTAAGCGACGCTTGCCGAGGTCGGTCCGTGGATGGGTGAGCATCCATTCCACACAGATACCACTCCGTGTCTCGGTAAGCACGGGAAGCCGTTGGGCCCGTCCCGTCATTCGTAGATTTTTGATATAGTCATTGCGGGTAGTCAGAAAACCCCGTATAACGGGTAAAAACACCCTTAACAAACACTGTTTTAAGCGTTCACGGGTTATAACTAAACTTATACTGTCATTTAGGGAATATTTTCCGTGATTGTTATTACTGTTGTTTTATTTCCAACCACCCGCATTCTCCAGTCCACTCGCAATCATGGCGCTTGTGTAATAAGACAACTGTAGCTCCAATCAACTCTTGAGTATTTCAAATCCAAGTGTTTTATTCCACATAGGCCTGGATGGGCACTTATGAACGTCGACAAGGGTGCACGGTTCGGGTTGGTCGCTTCCATGGAGAAGAACCGGCGAGAAACTCCATGGTTACTCTTTTCAAATTATTTGGTATTACACACTTCTATATTACTTAACGTTTTATACAAAATGCAATAATTACAACACTTATCAGTTATCGGACATAGATTCGACTATTAGTCTTAACACGACAATTTCTTCCAACGAAATCCCTATCTCGGCCGACCGCCATGCTTTTTAAACTACTCCTTCCCGCTACAACATTGATGGTTACGCAGTGTTGTCTTTTTTCAAAAATAAAACGAATTTTTAAAATCTTTAAAACCCTACATAATATTAGTTTAGATAGATCACAGCAGATTCTTATTATTATTATTATTAAGGCCCTTCTAACCCTAAAATAAGCAACTCTATTTGTGGTGGTTCAAACTTCGTTTAAAATACTGTCAGAATAAACTTCTAAAGCTTGTACTACAAAGAGGTTGTTACGTCAGTCATTGCGGCCGAATAGTGCGAAATTAATGGTTTTTTGCGATTTACAAAAAAACTATTGATTGGACTAAAAAAATAAAACACATAAGATCTGCTTTATCGTTAGTACATTTAGTATGCAAAGTTTCATGATCTAATTTGAAGTACTTTTTGAATACCAGCGGTTTATTGTTCGATTTGGAGGTGGACTTTGGATTTTTTTTCTATCGAGAAAAGTTCATGGAATCGTGTTTTCGTCACAAATAGTACCTAGCATTAATCCTCAACGTTACCATATATTTATTTCAAAATTAATGCTGCAGTATTTTAGGCGTAACGGAGGATCATGCTAAACCATTTGTGGCATGTCGAAGCCGAGAGGCATTTAAGTGCTGGACTATTATCTGGGAACCTTCTAGTTCCGGAGATACTAAAGGACAAAGTACCCAAATTTTTCACACGTTTAAAAAGTAGGTAGGTATATTACTTTTTAAATACCTCTAAGACCCCTGTATTATAAATTGCATCTTCCAGCACAATGTTTTGACTGCGTTACATCGAGCGTTTCCGTAAACGGAGAATTTACACACCAAAAAGAAAAGTCTGTTCCCGTTCTCACGAATTTTCAGAGCGACAATCTCACAAATATCGGTCTTTTTTCTTCTTTATCGTGTGGTTAGTGCCTAACCTGGTGTCAGAGTCCTCTGACTTGGCTTACATGCCGTTGAGAAATATCTCTCAGGCATGCTGGTTTCCTCACGATGTTTTCCTTCACCGAAGCAAGTGATAATTATACAAAACGCACATTAATCCGATAAATCAGAGGTGCGTGCTTTTTTTTTTCTTCCTTTTCGGATGGGAAATCATCAAATGACTCCTCCCGCTCTGGGCGGAGCAGGAGGGGAGGGAGTGTCAGACTTTTACTGACTAAAACCCATCCATGTTCCTTCATCGCCCTTTGTGTTCCGGGGCCACGGTATCTGTTTCGAAAAGTCCCGCAGCACCAGCAGGCGTCGGCCCATGCGGACCCCTTCCTTTTGCTGACATCTCTTTGAGGCGCGCGTGGTCGTTACGCGTCGAGGACCACCACGTGGCCCCCGACGCCCAGGGTGTCTCCCGCGGTGGCCGGGACGTGAGGTTCTCTCCCTCTCACGTTCCGGCACCTCCTTCTCTAGCATTACTGCTTTGCAGAAGGAGGTGACGGCGACCCATTCCGTCTCGCTCCGAACCATGACCACGGATTGAACCAGGGCCGGACGCGAGAGGTCGCCGCCGCCGATCGCCGCTACGAGGACAAGAGGTGCGTGCCTTGGGTTCGAACTCGAGACCTATGAGTCAGCAGTCCGACGGTGACACCACTAGGCTATAATCACTGCTAGTATACATCGGTATATTGTATCGGTGTATTTATCGGCACAATAATCGAACTGGTGTCACCACGGAATTTAAACACTTATCTCTTGAGCCAAAAGGGTCACGATTCTTGAATAATTGGCTCTTCGCCACTGATATCTTTGCAACAGCTCATCAGGGAATACCTAGGTACCTGTATAACGCCTGTAATCCCAAAAGGGTTAGGCAGAGATGTAATCCCAACTAGCAATTTTGTCTTGCGGATATGCTGATTTAAGAACTAAGGTGTTACAGCAGACTTACATGTGTCTAGACTATGACAGTACATCTTATAAAAGCATGATTTAAGGCGTTTTGTACTAAAAGAATAAAACACTTAGTACGTGTTCTTATAGATGTGTATAAAGAATCGTTGTAAGACATTTATTAGCACAGTTGTCTTACAAGTGCATTTTTAAAGAGCAGTTGCTCTTAAATATTATTTGCACTTAAAAAGGCATCTTAAAAGTACAGTAATTCTTAGTAGAGTCTGCATTGAGTGTTTTATAACACTTATGACCTTAATAAACTTTTGCATAAAACTACTATAACAACCAACAAGTTGTAAGTGTGAATTGTCTTCTCTGAGTCAAATTAAAGAGAACACGAATACTGGTAGAGCTCTATCAGAATATTTTGACTTTTAAAAGACTTGTGAACACCTTAATAAAAAATGTCACGGCCGGGGGTCAATAACCACTATAAATAAAATCGGCCAAGTGCGAGTTGAACTCGCGTGGAGAGGGTTCCGTACAATACCAATCAATGTTTTTATTCAATTGTGGCATGTTTAGATAGAATTCTTATAGGTTTGTCTGTAATCTACAAGCAATTAACTATATTTTGTATTTTTTTCAAAATTTTGGGCTCGAAGTAGTTTCGGAAATCAGGGAATGTCATCAGAATTAACAAAACTATATTTGAGATCCTCATAACGAGCCCTTTCATTTAATATATTATGACAGAGAAAGGTTCGCAATTTTTTTTTTAAATTTCCAAATTGTCTCCCGAAAATGACCCTTATTTAAAAAAAAAAAATATTTACTTTGCACATCTGTGTTTGGGTCATAGGATTAAACCATCTTACCAAATTTCACCTGATTTGGTCCAGTAGATTCTTTGTACGGAACCCTAAAAAGAGTTAATAAAAATATCGAGTGCGTTTTAAAGAGTGCTTTACTTATGCATGTTTTGACTCACCTAACATTATACCTACCACAAAATGGAATTTGAATGCCATGGTTTACAAAGGAACCCTAAATTTATTAAATGGCTGCAAGTAGTTACCTTATGTAAGTGCTCAATAAGACCAAAAGGATTAAAATTAACTTAGGTAGTGTGAAATAAGACATTTTAGTATTAAACTTATCTTAGAGAAGAGTATTTGGTCTTATCAATCTCTAATGGCGTCAGTTTTTATTTTTACAATTAATTAATATTTTTTACTAATTTTCTAAATACATAACCAAGTGGGCCTGTGAAAATATTTCACTTTACTCCACAAAACATTCGAAGAAATGTACACCGCAAGTTATTTAAGTTCATAGACACAAAACTATCAAGCAAATGAACTAAATGGTTACAAGAAATAAAAATACTAGTAATACAAATAATACAAGAGTTAAGTTATTTTGGTATTACAACAGCATTAACAAGATTATTGTAAGTGTAAAGTAATCTTCAATAAGAGCGTTATAAGTTGACTCTAAGCGAGAATTCTCTTATAAAGTGCGCCTAAATCGACACTTACAGTTGTTTGTAAGTTTGCTAAAAGAGTAATAAAATATAGGTCTTGGGACACTTGCAAGTTAAAATTTTGCTAGTTGGGATAATAGTACACCTATATTTCGACCAGGTATGTTTAAGTCCCATGTAATAGTGGGTAAGCACTTTGATATCAACCGGGCGCAAATCCAGACTCCATGGCTGATACTGAGAAATTCGTGGCGGAATAACCCAATAACAATTTTTCCGACCCGGGAACCGGACCCAGGCTTAGCAGACGCGATCGCGACTGCTAGACCAAGGAGTATTGCTTACTTATTGTAATTTTTCATGGTCACGAATTCGAGACTCTAGATTGCTCAGGAGTTTATTGCCATTTCTTTTTCGCAGCTTCTCAGCGTATCGATGGCAGAAAGTTCAAATGTGCTTATCCCAACACTGATGCAGTAAATACAGGATGTTATCGAACCCTTCACGAAGCCGTCAACCGAGCATTCTTTACATAAAATCTAGTAACTCTACTCAAAAAGAAAAATGAAAAAATGCGGCCGGCCGACCGCAGTTGAACGGAGCACAGATATTGTTCGCGCTGTCTTCTCTATACGTAGTGGTAATAGCTGAATGCATGGAAACGACTTTTTTTTTGGGGTTAAAAATCACGTTTTAATATAGAACTCAATGTAACGCATTCAAAACACTGCTGATTTTGTAATTACACACATCAAAAATGTCTAGGGATCAAGCATTTTTATGCGGATTTCTTGAGATTGAGATGTGGCTTTGTAATAAATTTATGATTTTATAAATTTATATGGATCCTTTTTGGTGCATTTCATAATTTGAATCAGGAACTCTCAATCAAATTCGAGTAAAAGATGAAAATAAGCTGTCAATATTTTCCCTATAAAAACATACAACGCATTGAAGACATTATTAGTGCTACTGTTTCCCTACTACTGATTAAAACCAACGTTATTATGGAGCGGCGACGTCATTTAAGCAGGGAAGAAATGCTCAGAGCCGTGGGAATGATAGAAGCTGGTTCCCGGCAACGTACTGTAGCTTTAGCTCTGAATACAAGTCAGAGTGTTATCAGTCGACTTTGGACACGTTACCGAAGCACTGGTACCGTGGCTGAGCGCCATGGAGGACGGTATCGCTGCACCACACGGAGACAAGACCGATACATTCAAATCTTAACTCGAAGAGCTCCAACAATAACCGCCATGATGTTAGCCGTGAGGCTTCATCACTCTTCAGGGAACTTAATTAGCGACCAAACAGTCAGAAACCGCTTGCATGAAGTGAACCTTCATTCCCGAAGACCGCTACGGGTACCACCTATAGCAATGCACAATCGTAGGATTCGATATCAATGGGCTCTTGAACACAGAAATTGGGCAGAAGAACAATGGCGTTTCGTGTGCTTTTCTGATGAGTCTCGTTTTGGTATGAGACCGGATACAAGACGTATACGACACTGGAGAACCCCTGGACGCCAACAGCGATTAAAATCCTGCCAGGAAGTCCATCCTTATAGTGGTGGAACCATCATGGTATGGGCGGGTATTTGGATCGGCGGAAGAACTGAGTTGATTTGGATCAGAGGCAACCTCAACGCTCAAATTTATGCTGAGACGATTGTGTCAGACGTCATCGTTCCTCTACAAGTGCAAATCGGTCCCTTATTTCAGTTAATGCATGATAATGCACGACCGCACACCGCAAGAGTTGTAAGACAGACTCTCGCCGCAGCTAACATCAATGTCCTGCCCTGGCCTGCTCAGTCGCCAGACTTGAACCCGATTGAGCATGCATGGGATATGCTACAGAGAAGAGCTCTGCCGAATATGGAGGGTATCCAGTCGCAAGAAGACCTTTTTTTGTTGTTGCAACGAACATGGGCGGCCATTCCACAGCGTGATTTGGATGAACTCATTTTGAGTATGCCAAACCGATGTTCTTGTGTTGTTAGTGTTCGCGGTAGAAACACGGATTATTAATTGTTTAAGTTACCCAATAAAATTTTAAAGAAAACTGTTATTTCAGTCTTTTTTTCGAACTTTAATGTTAGTGGTTCAAATGTCAAAAATCCCTTTATTAGGAAAATGGCAAATTTCTTTATTAATGCAAAGGTGACTTGGTTTATCGTTACTGTGACAAAAGAAAACACTTTATTTGATGAATCCTTAAAGAAAATTTTAATTAATATCAATCAGGAGAAAAGTTATTGCAAAAATATATGTTGATCCCTAGATACTTTTGATGTGTGTAGTATCGTTGTGCAATTTAACGTTCAAACGAATTAATAATCGTGTTTAATTATGATTCGCATTGTTTTGTGAAGGTATTTATAACGTAAAGTTATAACATAAAAAAACTTGTAAAGTTGGAACTTTGACCCGCAATATCTCCGTAACTAGAAGGTGCCCAGGTATGGTGTAGAACAAAAAAATGATCGCAATGACGGGGAGAACAAGTGCCTTTCGGCTTCGTTAAGAGTCTTTTTACACCCTTTAGAGTGAACATCAAGTGCGCAGGTGATATGCGATGGAAGTTAGACCATTGTCCATCTTCCCAGCTTAGGAAGTGGTGAGAGGCGGGTGTTTTGTGGGCTGTCCTACTCTCATGTCATTATTGACGGGCTTCAGAAACAAGAGTATTAGGTTCTCTATTCGTTTATATCTGCTTAGCCTTTTCCGTGGGTGAGATGTCCCACATTCCGTCTAACCGGATTCAGCTGAATACCAGTATTTTACTGAAGTCAAAAACCTATTTACCGGTAATTGGTACCAGAATTTTTATGGCATATAAAAAACCGCTTCAAAACAAGTCATGTAATTACGACTAGGCTTAAAAGCGAATTAATCAAGAAAGGATAATTCATGCGCGATAAGATATGAAGGACAATAAAAACTTCGTTTGATTACATATATACTAAAACAGTAAAGATAGTAAACTTTAATTAAGTGCTCATTTTCACTAACAATTGGGTAGACGACAAAAAAAAATCTAATTATACCGTCAGATAGAAATCCAAAAAATTTTGGACACGTATTTTATCTTTTTTCACGTAAACAAAAAATGAAGACGATAAAGTGCGTCGAAAACTCGTGTGACGTCACATTTGAGTACATTTTTTACTGAAAAGTGACGTCACAAGCCCCCACTCATGATCTTTGACGCGTTTTATCTTCGTTAATTTTTATTAATTTGATAAAACAAAAAACACGTAAGTATCCAATACCTACCTACTACAGCGCCATCTATGACAGAAATGAAGAACTAACATAAAATTTCTAATTCGCGCAGTTAAAGTTAACCGCGACTAAAGACTACATAGAAAAACCCGATATCAACTGTCAGGCAGTCCCACCAGGCGCAACACCCGTCTCGTTGGGCGTTTTTCCCTGTTCTGTGAGCGATGAAGAACTACCTACTAAGATCCATGTGTTTAGTCGACATTTTTTTACGTGCACACTTCATTTGTACGGAACTAATAGTTCCAATTAAATTTGACAGCTCTAAATTACGTCCGTCTCTTTCTCGTTTTATTAGAGAGAAGAAAAAGATAGCAATAGCCAAGACTAGCCAAGTCAAGACTTAAGAGTTTGTGCACAACAAAATCGACACCAGTGTCAGTGCTGTATGTTGATTAAAATATGATTTGCGACCGTACCTATATTGATTTTCTGAGTTATAATCATTAAAATCATAAATGCCACCCTCTAGTTCAATTAATTATATTGTATGACTTTTTCATGAACTAGTCTGACACTATGTATAGTCCTTTATTCAGCGACATCAAAAAAGTGTTGAAAACTGACTCTAAGGGGCCGCCTTCATCTGCCGGGGTTGCGGGACTGTTCGAAAGAGATACCGTGGCCCCGGAACACAAAGGGCGATGAAGGAACATGGATGGGTTTTAGTCAGTAAAAGTCTGACACTCCCTTCTGCTCCACCCAGAGCGGGAGAAGTCATTTGATGATTTCCCGTCCGAAAAAAAAAAAAAAAAAGAAAAGGGGCCGCCTCCACAAGCGAGAGAATCGCGGCGATATTATCGTCCTTGCCACGTTTTTCTATACACTCCCTTTTGGGCCGTTTCCACGAGCGAGAGAATCGCGGCGATATTTTCGTATAGAAGAAATACGTCAAATCGCCGCGATTCTCTCGTTAGTGGAGGTGGCCGCTAACAGTGAGCGGGATGTAAGTAAAGATTGCACGTCCTGTTGTTTTCTGTCGCTCAAAACTTGATTGATGATTGAAGAGATATTGGGGGTCAAAGTTCCATATTTATAAGTTTTTAATATTATGTCTTTACTTAAATACCTTCACATCACCCGTGCCATTCAATGCATCCATCAGCAAAATTTGTCGAGTGCATTACATTGAGTTTTACCATAAAACGTGATTTTTCACCCCAAAAAAAGTCGTTTTTCAGCAATCATTTTTGCGTCGAGTTATTTGGTTTTATGTACAGAATGCTTGGTTGACGGCTTCGAGAAGGGTCCGTTTACACCTAGCAGGTACCTAAACGAGACTGTGACCTTTAATATATACTGCTGTGGTATACTGAGGTTACCGCTTAGTGTTGGCTATCTGCCAATTCCACCACTTACCCCCGATTAAAAGCCCGATCAAAGGCACTGCATCATATCTATCGTAGCCTCTTCCCAACTAAGTCGGGGTCGGACTCCGGTGTAACCGGATGCAGCTGAATACCAGTATTTTACATGGAGCGACTGCCTGTCTGACCTCCACAACCCAGTAAGTACTGGGTAATACGATACCCTGTGGTAAGAATGGTTGTCAGACTTAAAAGCTAGCTCTTTGTAATTTTTGTGTAGATTCAAAACGCCAAGTTATTCAAAACTTATTGTGAATTAACTCTTTCTGTTAACACTTATGCCTGAATTCCTGCTACGCTGATGTCGGTCGCGTGTGCGAGTATACATTGTGTTCTAAGTATATAGCGCCATAGTCCATACTGCGACGCTGACGTCAGTGGCTCGTATGTTGCTACTGTTTTTCTTGCTGACGTACGCGACCGACATCATCGTAGCAGGAATTCAGGCCTTAAGGCTGATGCTCCAACCAGCCCGCGAAATTCAAATTTTCTTACGTTTTTTGCAATTTGCAGGCCAGTGCTAGGTTGTATGTTGATTAAAATATTGTTCGCGTTTGTTAGACGTATGTAGTTACAGAATTTTAATAATCAAGATAATCAATACAACCCTCCAAGTTCATAAAGGTCGAGAAACGATTTTTTCAAGGTCAAAGTCATTGCTAGACCTTTATGAACTTGGAGGGTTGTATTGATTATTATGATGAGCAATCACCTTAATACAAATATATTATACTTCCTACAGTGCGTGTCGTCACCCCATTCTAAAATGACCTTTTAAAAACTAAATGTGGGCAATATTTATTTTTAAATATTTTTTCTCAGTAATACACAGCTCGTGGTCTAACTATTTTTTTTTAGTAACTAGCTACGCGCCCCGGCTTCACACGGGTGAAACTTACCACTGAAGAAAATTTCAAGCAACAATTGATTTTTATAGACTAGCTTTTAACCGCGACTGCGTCCGCGTGGACTTCTGGTTTTTTGATACATAACGTCACTCCTGTAATCCCCGAGAGCAGAGGCAGAGGTGTACCTAATAAATAGTACGTCACCCACATTTCGCCAGTTATGTTTTTAAGACCTATGTAATAGGGTGCGAGCCTATTGTCATCAACCGGACATAAATCCAGAGTCTGTGGCTGTTACTGAGAACTTCCTGATAGAAAAACCCAGTATCACTTTGCTCTACCTAAAAATCGAACCCAGAACCTCATGTTCCAACGAGGCAGCGTATTAAGGTGGTTCCCCGAGCAAAATTAGCAACTCTATTTGTGGTGGTTCAAACTTCGTTTGAAATACTGTTAGAATAAAGTTCTAATCAGCTTGCACTACAAAGTGATTTTTACGTCAGTCACTGCAGGCCGAATAGTGCGAAATGAGTGGTTTTTATTCTTTATAAAATCGAATTTACGTCTTTTGGAAAAAATAAAACGACAATTATGTTCATTATTAAATTGTCTATCCATAGCAAATCAAAACAATGGTTACTTAACGAGGAGTAGCATTTTATAAATCATTATTTCTCATTTTTGTGGTTTCGTTGTGAGGGGATTTATTAAACATTAAGCTACTTAAAAAAAAAAAAAAAAACTACAATTTTGGAGTCAAGAATATGTAGTAATTTAATGTATTTTTTATTAGTTGGTATTTCTTTTGGATAAAGAGGAGTAGGCTCCAAAAAACTGCTCGTTCAAGGTCATTTGCTCGGGGAGGCGCCTTAAATACACACATCAAAAATGTCTAGGGATCAAGCATTTTTATGCGGATTTCTTGAGATTGAGATGTGGCTTTGTAATAAATTTATGATTTTATAAATTTATATGGATCCTTTTTGGTGCATTTCATAATTTGAATCAGGAACTCTCAATCAAATTCGAGTAAAAGATGAAAATAAGCTGTCAATATTTTCCCTATAAAAACATACAACGCATTGAAGACATTATTAGTGCTACTGTTTCCCTACTACTGATTAAAACCAACGTTATTATGGAGCGGCGACGTCATTTAAGCAGGGAAGAAATGCTCAGAGCCGTGGGAATGATAGAAGCTGGTTCCCGGCAACGTACTGTAGCTTTAGCTCTGAATACAAGTCAGAGTGTTATCAGTCGACTTTGGACACGTTACCGAAGCACTGGTACCGTGGCTGAGCGCCATGGAGGACGGTATCGCTGCACCACACGGAGACAAGACCGATACATTCAAATCTTAACTCGAAGAGCTCCAACAATAACCGCCATGATGTTAGCCGTGAGGCTTCATCACTCTTCAGGGAACTTAATTAGCGACCAAACAGTCAGAAACCGCTTGCATGAAGTGAACCTTCATTCCCGAAGACCGCTACGGGTACCACCTATAGCAATGCACAATCGTAGGATTCGATATCAATGGGCTCTTGAACACAGAAATTGGGCAGAAGAACAATGGCGTTTCGTGTGCTTTTCTGATGAGTCTCGTTTTGGTATGAGACCGGATACAAGACGTATACGACACTGGAGAACCCCTGGACGCCAACAGCGATTAAAATCCTGCCAGGAAGTCCATCCTTATAGTGGTGGAACCATCATGTTATGGGCGGGTATTTGGATCGGCGGAAGAACTGAGTTGATTTGGATCAGAGGCAACCTCAACGCTCAAATTTATGCTGAGACGATTGTATCAGACGTCATCGTTCCTCTACAAGTGCAAATCGGTCCCTTATTTCAGTTAATGCATGATAATGCACGACCGCACACCGCAAGAGTTGTAAGACAGACTCTCGCCGCAGCTAACATCAATGTCCTGCCCTGGCCTGCTCAGTCGCCAGACTTGAACCCGATTGAGCATGCATGGGATATGCTACAGAGAAGAGCTCTGCCGAATATGGAGGGTATCCAGTCGCAAGAAGACCTTTTTTTGTTGTTGCAACGAACATGGGCGGCCATTCCACAGCGTGATTTGGATGAACTCATTTTGAGTATGCCAAACCGATGTTCTTGTGTTGTTAGTGTTCGCGGTAGAAACACGGATTATTAATTGTTTAAGTTACCCAATAAAATTTTAAAGAAAACTGTTATTTCAGTCTTTTTTTCGAACTTTAATGTTAGTGGTTCAAATGTCAAAAATCCCTTTATTAGGAAAATGGCAAATTTCTTTATTAATGCAAAGGTGACTTGGTTTATCGTTACTGTGACAAACGAAAACACTTTATTTGATGAATCCTTAAAGAAAATTTTAATTAATATCAATCAGGAGAAAAGTTATTGCAAAAATATATGTTGATCCCTAGATACTTTTGATGTGTGTAGTAGTAAGATTAAAAGGTTATCACACTGTTTACACATACCTACAGCCCGACAAAAAAGTTTATATGGTGGCCATACGCGGAACCACATATTTCTTACCTAGCAATTCTACGTTTTCTGTCAAACTCGGCAATGTCATTGGCTTGTCACTGCTCAGGGTTGCCAGAATGTCGCCAACAACGCCCTCAATATTTCCACACTCTATTTTGCCAAACTGTAGATTATCCACACACACAGACACTCCTACTAATTAATAGTTCTATTACCTAGTAGGAGTGGCTTACAATTAATTACTTTATTCTTGGAAAAAGTAATTGATAAAAAAACGTTTTTTTTTTTAGCTTATGCCTGTGACTTCGCCTGCATGTAGTTCGGTAATAGGCATGACGACAGTATCAAAAAATTGAAAATATATCTAAATCAATGAATATTGACAAAGATAAAACGCATCAAAACTCGGGAGTGGGGGCTCCTGACGTCACCTCACAACGCACTAAAAATTATACCTAGGCGTGATGTATTGAGAATTTTAAAAGCGTCGTATCTTCATCAATTTTGGTTTACGTAACAGAAGAAAAATTACGTGTCAAATATTTTATGATAATCTAACTGACGGACTATATACATATCCTATTGTCCCACGGGATCGTGCTACGGTCACGTTTTTTTGCAGTTTTTCGAACGGTATGAAAACAATATGGCGTCACAAAAATAGCTGTCAAAACAAACGCTAAATTAATTCTATACATGTGTATAAACAAATGCAGGTTTAGTTAGCGTAACGTAACGATTGCGTGGGAATGGGGAAGGAAACTGTGGAACTAATGGCGCTAACATAGCTGGATCCCAATATCGTCATTGGTTGAAAATGTGGTAATGTCATTTTATATTTCAAAATAGCTTAACCTCATTGGTCAGAATGAGACCAACTATGGTGGCGCCATCTGAGATTTACTTTGCCTTCGCCACCCTATTGGAAATGCGAATTATGAAGACGAAGGAAACGATGGATGAATATTGTGTGAGGAGAATAAAGGAGTCAATGATAGCGTGAAGATTGACAGGAGTGAATGATAGCGTGAAGATTGACAGGAGTGAATGATAGCGTGAAGATGAAAGGAGTGAATGATAGCATGAAGATTGACAGGAGTGAATGATAGCGTGAATATTGACAGGAGTGAATGATAGCGTAAAGATTGACAGGAGTGAATGATAGCATGAAGATTGACAGGAGTGAATGATAGCGTGAATATTGACAGGAGTGAATGATAGCGTAAAGATTGACAGGAGTGAATGATAACGTGAAGATTGACATGAGTGAATGATAGCGTGAAGATTGACAGGATTGAAGGATGAAGTAATATTTTTATAATAATTTCACACGAATGAAGGTCGCGCGCATAATGTCTTCAATGACTGACTAAAATTCTGACAGAAAACTGTAGGTGACCTGTGACCATAAAAGATGGTACGATGTGTTACTTGTACCTCTATCTTTTTTTAACATTTTTTTTCTTCTTCGACAGAACAACCATCAAATTACGATGCTGAACGAAACATGAAACAACGCCATCTAGCGGCCGATGGGCGGACTACGTAAGATCATGCAACTAGCGCCATCTGTTGAGTGCTAAACGAGATGCCACGCTTAAAATATGCGTCGGTCGCCAGAGTTGTTGTTGTTGTACTCGGCCTCTTTTGTCTATGGCTGCAGATTATGCTCTCGGCGTCTAATGGGGGCATGTACAGGGATGGAGGTATGACTTTTTTTATTTTTTATATATATAGCACACTTTTTAAACAGAACAGCAAAGGAACTTTGACGGGCATTGAATGATTGAAATATTTTGCACTAACATGACTCCAAAATTTCATTTATTTATTGTAAGTTTTCTGGAAAAGTGGCTAAGTAAAACGAATGAAAATAGAATGTGTATTATGTCAGCCAAGTAACAAGTCTTCGCTTATAAAACAGAAAAGTGAGGAAAGATTGTGTAAACAACCCAACATTGTCCCCAAATATAACGAATTCCCAAATATGATTGCACTGTTACATTTTACTGGATATTGCTCTGAAAATAGCCTAAGCAACAAAGTAGTTGTTTAACGAAGTAAGTCGATTCTTACTTCTCAAAATAACCATTTACCTTATGACCGCCGGAGCATAAACTCACGCGCGTGCCCTCAACGCCAAGCCACAATTTCACCTACCATTTTCTCACATATTTGTGTCGTTTGGCGTTCAGGGCATGCGCTTGCTTGTGACTATGACGGTCAAACTAAACGTTAACTTACCGATATTCTCATTTAGAATCCAAGTAGTAATTAAATAATTGTATTTACTTTTTTATAGCTTTTTTTTTGTGTATATTTCCAGATGAAGATATAATTTTGCAAGGACTATTAATTAAAAGTGTAACTAACGATAAAGGTTTTTAAATGTTTTGTTTCACTTTGTATTATTTGATTCATCTCATTTCGATTATTTTATGGGGATTCATTTTTAGTATCTTACTTTAGTTACATTTGAAATCTTACTTGTTTTTGTGTTTCTTAAATTAATTTTCTCGTTTCGATTTTGTTAACTTATTTGGGTGTGTTATTGTAAGCTTCATTCGAACTTATTTAGAAGGTAAAATTTGATTATAAAAATAAAATGACATTTCACTTAATTCAAACCCACGTCTTAGATCTCTCGCCCTTAGTTATGCATTGTGTTTTTACTAGTTTCTATGAGTATGTGAGAACCGAGAATATTATTCTATTTACTTTTTTAAATATATATTTTTTTTATATTCTTACGTGAATATAAGTCTCGCGAATTTATTTTTGACGTCCGACAGTTTTTGTTTAGAAAAAATAAAATATCTTCACAGTATAACACTAATACTTAATAAAATACTATATATAAAACTTGACTCAGATTCGCCCTTACTGTTATTAATCGAATATGTTTCTTTTTGATTAATCATCATCTGCCTAGCCTTTTCCCAACTATATTGGGGTCGACTTCCAGTCTAGCCGGATGCGACTGAATACCAGTATTTTACATGGAGCGACTGCCTATCTTACCTCCACAACCCAGTGGTCAATAAATTTTAATTAATAAACTTTATTTTATCTTCAATGTTAGCGTAATAAATTGAAAATAATTTTTGAAATTTTCAGATAACGATTCCGATTACGATATTAACACAAAACCGGATTCATTACTACTAATACCATATCAAGGTGTCTTTTTATTATTTTGTATTTTTTTTTCTGTTTTGTCTATTCGTTATTTTTTCAAAATCGTATGTGTAGCTATAAAAAGTGAAAAAGTGTGCAAAAAAAAAATCTTTATGTATTTTATCGCTAGATATTGTGGACAACAAGGTATATACTTGCTGCTATATATGTTTGTACAAATCTTCTGTTTTTATTTTAAGGTTATGTTTCATACACCTCTGCTTAAACCTTCGGGGAAAACAGGCGTGTCTTTATGTAATTTCATTTAAATTACCCTTTTTATTCTTCTACCTACAAACATATTTTGCTAAACTTAAATATAATCATATTTTAAAAAAACATTTTGGGTAACTTTTGGCAATTTCTTTTCTTCTCATGAAAGATTAGGTAGATGCAAAAAGCTGAAACTATGGGGGACTGTCTAATGTAATATTGGCTTTCAAACAGTGCTGATTATCAACCTAATTTGAATAAATGGCTTTTCATTTTAGAAAAGAACAATAAATTATTTAATTGTTAACAGCATCACCATCCACAGTCCGACTTCACCCACTGCTTAGATAGGCCTCTCTTTCCTTGTGCCAAGTTCCACGTTTTTGTGCCTCCATTTTTGCCATAATTGCCAAAAATGTTCTTTGCTAACCGGTTACTTATTATTATTGTTATTTGATAAAATGTCTGTGTATCAAATCTAAAGTTGCAATTTCCAACAAACTTAAGAAAATTCGAATTTCGGAGTATCGCTTAGTAATGTGTTTAAATCTTTCTGTATAGCACTGTCAATAATCTTAATATTGGGTCTTGTAAATAACTCATGTATACTTAATACTCTAAGGGTAAAATCACATTTGCAGCGTTATCGTTTATCTCCATCTCATTCTGACACGTAAAGGCGTCATTTGGTGGAACGAGAAGTCCGGTCGCAAGCATCCACATTCAATCACATCGGAAGCACTTTAACGTGTGATTGGACCTCTCACTTTGATGGGTTGCAAGTCTTAAGTGACAGAAAGGGAAAAATATGCAAGAACATGCTAATCTGTGCGTGTAAATGTGAATTCATCCTAATTTTCCTAATATAAGCAATCCTCGCAGAAATATCCGGCCGCCGCATCCATATTTGACTCATTTGTTCAGAAATTCCGAAATCTCCATCGACAGGAAGGTATGTTCGGGTGCGTGCCATGATTGCTTATTAGGACACGTCATCGGTAATGCTAAACATGCTATTTCATGTGTTTATTAAAATCCATGAAAATAAAGGTTCGAGATAAACAAATGAAAACAATGTCTAAGTGGTGTTAAAATATAAGTACCTTACAGTACATCGTACTTTAGAAAGAGACTGTCACGTGCACACGTGAGTGAGTGACGGAGACGACGCTCTACAAAGCAAAACCTTATTTTTGTTCTAAAATTCGATGTGCCATGTTTTATAACACGGTACTACAGTACCGTGTTATTATTCATTATATCTGGGTCCTTTTTTTTCATGGACTCTACGTGGGTTTTGTGTATAAGGATAAAAATGTATTTGTGCTGCTAACAGTTTGCGTAAACTACCCATAGATGGCGCTATTCCCAATTTAATAATGATGTTAAATATCTTTTGATTCAACAATACCGGATCCTTCGGTTACGTGTATGGGGAGAGCTACCCCTTATTATAATTTTCGTAATTTCACTGCACCATTATTTAGTGGTTCATAACACGCAGAACACCTTTACAATTTTCATCGATATTGTGCTATTAGTATCCGGATAAAATGATATTACAAATGACGACAATAAAGTTACATCTAGACGACGGCTTAATACTAAGTTTGGAAAAAGGTACTCCTTTTTTTATTTGGCTACTAACATAAAAAAAAGGCCAAGTGCAGGTCAGACTCGCGCGTTAAGGGATCCGTACCATCGTGGTAGGGGAGGCCCCTTTAATTTTTAATTTATTATTTTTTGTTATAGCGGCAACGGAAATACACATTCTGTGAAAATTTCAATTGTCTACCTGTTACGGGTTATGAGATACAGCCCGGTAACAGAGAGACGGTCAGCGGAGGCTTAGTAATAGGGTCCCGTTGGTTACTCTTCGGATACGGAACCCTTAAAATCGACTTCTTTTATAATATACAATTGTGTTTGTCCCAAAGTATTTCTACCCACGAAATTGCATCTGCATTCATAGGATAGCGTCAGAATTATGAAATTAGTTTGTAATACATTTAATTAGCAGACTTACTGGCAACTAGCCCAGTTTACGTTATTTTAGAGAACTTGACACGTTTCCCACAGTTATGAATGTTACATAGAACAGATATTTCCATTATGTAATACACTAACTTTTGCATGCGACTACGCCCGCGTGGAGATCGAAAATGTTCTCTACTGTGACGAAAAGTATCATGGTCTACTCGTGTGCCAAATTTAATCGAAATCTGTTCAGTTGTTAAAGTGTCAAAATGGAACTAGTGATTGTAAAAAACAACACTAGTTCCATCATGGAACTGTTAATATTACTAGTGGAACTAGTGATAAAAAAAATCAACACTAGTTCCATTATTTTCAGATTCTTCAAAAATGGAACTAGTGATTATAAAAAACAACACAAGTTCCATCATGGAACTGTTAATGGTACTAGTGACAATGAAGGAACAGATGGACTGACAGACGAAGTTTCTTTAGTTTTTCAGATCTATAATATAAGTATGGATTTAATAGTTCTTCGAAATGTTTGAGTACAAGTAACGCCATCTGTTGATTGAATTCTGAACGACATTTGGTTGAACTGAATCGCATAATCCTTTTTGAGAGTAGAGAGAGACTTAACTTTAATCCACCACGCGTGCCAGGTGGGGGGTCACAAATTCACAATATAATTTGTACCCTATTCGTTTTACATTCGAGATTATTTTCACTTATCAACAGTTGTCATCTATTAGTAAGCTAGTCTACAGCACAGCACAATCCAAATTCAACTCTATACTTTCAACCTTACCATTAATTCTTCTTTGATCTTCGTCATCTTATGCAAAAGGGTACAACTGCTAGCTACAGCACAATGTAATTTGAACTTTATGCTTAAAGTAAAACGATTGATTTCAGAAGAGCTGATGAATGCTAACGACACTTCGGAGCAGGTACTAGCTCTGGTGCCTCCTGAATTACATAAGTACTTGACCGTACATCCGAGGAATTTTACAGGTTGGTTTGAAATATTTTTGTTGTGAAAACTTATTTTAGGCGCGTTGAGCACTTTTTGGCTGAACAAAAATCATGGAACACATGTGACCGTGACGTGTGCTTTTCGTAGCACTCGTAGCCGATCCGCTACGGCATAGCACCACACAGGCATGCACGGGTGCACTACCCGTAGCAGTGTTACGACTGGGGTAGGGCCTGAGGTGGGAGGAGGAGGAGTGGGAGCGGGGGGAGGGGAAAAAATAGAAAATGAACAGACAAATTAAAAAAAAAATTAGACACACACAGCTTGACGATACAATTCACAAGTTACTTAGTTATCACTTCTATCGGCAGTCCCCAAAGACTGCCCTGAATAAAAGTAAAAACGTTTTTTTTTAATTAGGTAAAAATATACTGATTTGGTTCTGCTTTAGGCCTAACTAGCTGATGCCTGCGATCTTCGTTCGAATTATATTTAAAAAAAAAAAAATATTTAACACTTCAAGCACAAAGTACAGAGGCGGTCTTAATGCCATAGGCATTTTCTGCCAGTCAACCTTTATATTGACATATTGATAAAATCCTCCCCTTCTACTTTTGGAAGTCGGTTAAAAAGGAGATAAAAGGAGAAGACATTTCCAAGTAATTTACAGCTTCTAAAGCTGGACTTCCCAACCGCGCCTCTAGGGGAGCGTAGATAGATGGCAGAGGGGGCGCGGTTATTTATAATCTGGGGAGGCTCGATACCAGAAAACAACCTTCCTTCTGGCGCAGGCGGGTAAAAAGGTTGGGAAACCCTGTTCTAAAGCATCTAGTCTTTTCAATAATAACAAAAAAAACATGATAATGTTCCCACTGCTGGGACATACGGCCTCATCTCTATGAAAGGGAGTGGGCTGTAATGTAATCCACCACGCGGGCCCAGGGCGACACTTAGTATGCCAGAGAATAAAAGCACGCGCGTGACCACCACGCCCAGCCACTATATCACCTACTTACCTTTTTTTTGTCACATATTTGTGTCGTTTAGCATACGGCACACGCTCGCTTGTCACGTATATGAGACAAAAGAATAAAAATATTCTCTTTTCTATTTCCAGCGAATTCCACAGAGCGCATAGCAGTTAAGAATATCACAGAGATCAAGCGTGCAATCAGAAGGTACAATGACGCGCAGACGATATACAACGAAGATATCTTCGGTGCAGTACAAAACGACACAGTTATCATAGCTATACAGGTAAGCAATTTCGATTCTCTAGCAAACGGCATCAAAATATCAAAACCTCTAAAAATTGACTTTTTCTATTTTACTTTATTGGCCATCCAACAATTCTTTCTTACAGCGCATGCCCCATAAACATATTAGATGTGCCACAAGCACTGTACTATAAATTTGATGTCTAATGTACTAAAATTAACTAGTTTAAATTAGCATTATGTAACGGAATTGAATATAAAACGAACGTCAAGTAAAAGTAAAATAAAAAAAAAAAACAAAACAAACAGAGACGCAACAAAACAGAAAAACAATATAATTAATATCGGAATATAATTTAAATTACAAATAAAATCAACTGGTCGTCAAAACAACAAGTCGACTGCCTCGGACACCATGGCCTTTCTTGCAGTAAGAGTGCAGGTCGGATAGCGCGGCACGCTAGCATTAATGATCTCATCCGTCGTGCTCTTGCCACCGCCGGGGTGCCAGCTGTATTAGAACCCACTGGCTTGGCACGCGTCGATGGCAAGAGACCAGATGGTATGACCATAATGCCATGGAAGTTGGGTAGGCCTTTGGTGTGGGACGCAACTTGCGTCGACACCCTTGCGCCATCCCATCTTCCTAGCACAGTGTGCTGCGCTGGGGCGGCTGCTGCAGGTGCTGAAAACCTCAAACGGCGCAAATACAATAATTTAATTGGTAATTATGTGTTTGAGCCGTTTGGGGTTGAAACACTAGGGCCATGGGGTCCGAGTGCCCACCTAGTATTTCGGGAAATCGCCAAACGGTTGGTCGACTCTTCACGTGACCAGAGGGCGGGCCTATTTTTTGGCCAAAGAATCAGCATTGCCATCCAACGTGGCAATGCTGCCAGCCTTCTGGGCACTTTTCCTGTTGACAGCGATGTGGACGAATTTTTCGACGCCCTGTAACCTTTTTTTTTTTTTTTTTTTTGATATTTGTAAAATATTTTTATTTCTTTTTATAGAGTTAGTGTGTAAATAATGTAAATATTATTAGTCTGTGATTAATAAATAGTATTTACCTCAATAAAATCATAATCAAAATTAAAATCAATATTACAATTAAAGCAAATTACAATTAAAGCAAATTAAAATCAAAATTATTTAAAATTAAAATCAATGTCAAAATCAAAATTAAAATAAAAATAGAATTAAAATTAAATACAATTCAAAATCAAATTAAAATAATTTAAAATTAAAATCAATGTCAAAATTAAAGCAAATTAAATCAAAATTAAAATAATTTATACAATGACAAAATCAAAATTAAAAACTAAATAAAAATTTACAATAATAAAAATTGGTAAGTTCGGGATCAGTTCGACCATAGCTGGATAACTATGGTCGCGCCATCTACAATGAGCTTTAACGGATTCCACCATTGTATTGAAAGAACAAAATGGCGGCGGCAGTTCCGACTAACTGACACTCCAAAACTAAGAGCCATGCAGCACTGTAAACGTTTGTGAAATGTCTTAAAAACGAAATGACGGCTATTTCTTAAATCCAGGCAAGAACTTTGGCTTTGGCATTTTCCTTCTAGCCAATATCAAGTCTTTACCAGCCAGCCCAGTCAAAGATATCTTCTTAGGCATAAGTCTTGACCTAGAAGCTTTCCTCTTCGTAGATATCTCCTTCTCTTCTTCAGTTTTCTTCTTGGCTTCAACTCTGGAAGGGGACCCTGGGAGGTGTTCCATCCAGATGTACTGCTCTTCAGAGGGTATTTTGAAGTTCAAAATGAATCTTCTTAGCGCCTGAAAATTATAGGAATATGTCATTTGTTATAAAGGGTGTAAAATACCCTTAATGAGCTGAGAGGTACTTGTTCTCCCTGTCGTTGCGAATTTTTTGTTGTTCTGGACCATACCTGGGAACCTTCTAGTTACGGAGATATTGGGGGTCAAAATTCCAACTTTTTACAAGTTTTTTTTTTTAATACAAGTTTTTAATGTTATTTACTTTATTTTAAATACCTCGGTGACCCCTGAACTATTCAACGTATTCATCAGGTGGCCTACCATGACGTGTTAAAGCAGGATCGTTTTAATCTTGTTCCAGTGTGGGTAAGAGACGGAGCTATAGAGGACGTCTAGCGCCATCTATTTCCCACACTGGAACAAGATTAAAACGATCCTGCTTTAACACGTCATGGTAGGCCACCAGCACGTTTTGAGTACGGTGGAACAAGCTATTTGGTTTACAGTTTAACCCACAAATTACATTGTAAAATGTAAACCAAATAGCTTGTTCGACCGTACGTAACATTGAGTCATACCGTAAAATGTGATTTTCAACCAATAAAAAAGTTACATCCCTGTAGATACATATGTCTTCCTAACCCTTCGAGGATTAACAGACGTAATTTTACACTATACAGGGTTATTATTAAAACACCGACAACCTTGCAGAACTATTACTATCATCATGAAAAACAACTTTTGTTTTATGACTTTTTACAAAACATAATACAATAAAAAAAAACAAACGCATCAAGGCGAACGACCGACTGAGACCCGCCCGTAAATAAGTCAAGTTCAAGCGCCCCCGCCGCCCTAACCCCGCTCCCCTCGCTATTGTACTATCGCTTTCTTTTGCTTCGCATAAACTTCGTAACATTTAGGGCGTTCAATTTAAATATTTTTATCTTTGTACTATAATCTGGCCGTGTGGTATCCGGCAGAGTAGAATAGAACCAACCCATTACACTCACGGGTGTCGTATAAGGCGACTAATGTCTGAGGCAGAACACCTTGCGCCTCCGTAGACCAGAGAATGGGCAGCAGCGTTTTCTGTTAGTCTTTCATCACTGCGATCTCCAATCCGCCTGCCAAGCGTGGAGATTACGGCAAATTCCACCCATCATGGGAGAGGCTTATGGCCAGCAGTGGACGTTATGGGATGTTGTAGTAGTAGTAGTATGTCAAAGTCAAAGTCAAAGTCAAAACATTTATTGCGAACCAAGTGTACAATGTGGTGTTAAGTTATGTTAGTACTTATGACTTAGCAGCCTTTTACAAGCATTGCAATTTCATATTCGTCTGCTCTTCTCACTTTAAATTAGCATGCATTAAACATTGTTATTACGTAATCTTTATATTTTAAATTAGTACAATTCAATAGCGATAATAATACCTAGTTATGTCAAAAAATTAAATGTCAATGATAGTGATAATACAATTCTATATAGTAGTTATGTCAGCATTTAATGTCAATAATAGTGAATGTAATACAATTATTAGGAATGTCAATGTAATCCTTTTCAGGTAGTACAAATTTTAATTTTATATGTAGTTAAATAGGGTAGACTCAATCTTACTGTTTGGGTAGGACAGATCGCCACTTTTGTACATGAGAGCAAATCGTTATTTTAAGCTAGACTCTAAATATTCTTTTACTGAATAGAAACATTTTTGGATAAGGTATAGTTTTAGCCTTTTTTGAAATATTATTAAAGATTTTTCAGTTTTAAACATGTTGGGCAGCTTATTATATATTTTTATTGCTATATGGTATGGGCTATTACTTAACATTTTAATTCTTGAGGATGGAGCGCATTACCTCTTTTTATGGCGAGTGTTGACGTTGTGTGTATCCTCAATTTATGAAAATCTGATAAACTTAAATATGATGAATTTTTAAAAGATAGAACAAAAGTTGTTGATAACGATGTTTGTAACAGTCCTGAGAGGTTGTCGGTGTTTTACAAATAACCCTGTATAACAACATTGTGTACTTACCATGTATTCGTTGCAATAATCTTCGTCCGTTGGTATAAACTCCGGTAAATGCTCTCTCTGATCAGCTTTTGGTATTCTGGCCACCATATGTTTCGGCCAGTCTGGCTTTAGGTACCTGGAGATTAATGACAAACATCAAAGCACACACTTTATTTGGGACTAGTCATCATCATCTGTCTAGCCTTATCTTATACAGGGTTAGTTTTCAATGAGCAGCCAAAATTTAAAATTAAGATCTAGATATCAAACCAAAAGTGCATTTCAAATATTATTGTCGAAAAATATAAAATAAAATAATAGCATTCATTTGAAAATGTCCTAAAAAATTCCCAAGTCATAAACCTAGTGGGAATCAATGCACTTGTTTGCACCACCAAATTTATGTGTGCTAACTGCTACCTATCTAGGTTGTTGAACTGAATTGTGCAGTTGCAATATCCACACGTTTTTTTTTTTGTCATTATATCGAAAATATTATCGATTCTAAACCATCTCTGAAAATTTGGCCGGTCATTGAAAACCAACCCTGTATTATTGCGGGGTTGAAGGTATTCAGTACATTATTCCAAGCCACATAGAAATTTTCATCGCTACGGCAACGCGGCAGACCCAGAAGAAGATGGCGGGACGAATTCCAACTCCTTCCACAAGGATTGGCTCATAATAGCACTGGATAGGGATAAGTGGAAGGAGGGAAGTGAGGTCTTTGCCCAGCAGTGGGACACCAATGACTGAAAATACGAGTAATAATATTAAATCACCTGTTTCCTACAAAAGTGCAATACCTACAAAGTCAAAATGTACGGAACATCGGATTGTTTTTTTAATAACCGATGAAAAATTTCCACGATACAAACCTCGTTGCTAAAGCCTCGGTCACACAGACACACGGTTCACGAGTATTCGCTGTATGTGACAGGCTATTCGCTGCGAATAGAGTGTCGCCGCAACCTGAATTCGTAGCGTAGCGATTTGAATTGAGCATGTTCAATTTTACTCTCGGCGAATGCGCATTCGCCGCGTGTATTCACTGTGTGTGACAGGGTACTCGCTGCGAATAGCCATTCCGCTCAGCGACGAGCAGACGACATTTTGAATTTGCGCACCACCAGACTGTCGAAATTCTCCGAAATTCTCGCGTAGAACTCGCTGTGTGTGACAGGCAGGCAGCGAATTGTCGCTGCGATTTCATTTGCAGCGAATGCAGTCGCAGTGACTGTTCGCTGTGTGTGACTGAAGCTTTAGGGGCCGCCTCTACAAGCGAGAGAATCGCGGCGATTCAACGTATTTCTATACGAAAATATCGCCCAGATTATCTCGCTCGTGGAGGCGGCACCTAAGTGTGGCACTAGATGGCGGTGTGTGTCTAGCTATATTTATTTATTTCTATGTCCCTGACTCAGAATGATGTGCAGAATACGTGGTAATCGTGGCTGCATTCAGTCAGACTGGAAGCCGATCCCGACAAAGTTGGGAAAAGGCTAGGCAAGGCAGATGCAAATGATGGTATTTAGATGAAAAATTGAACTTACCAAACCAAATCCCAGTGGTCTAGATAGACAGGTCTCGGCAGTATAATCTTCATCCATCGAAATATATCGCTCCTGAAATATTAACAGCGATAGCTGACTTAAGTTCAAAAAGGTCAGGTGCTTCGTACTCGCAACCGGGGCGTATGTGCAGAGTCTGGACACTGCACATAAACGCACGCCACTTCGTCCACGTTCATACATCTGGGACGAGACGAGAGGACGAGACGATATAAGGGTCGTAGCAGATAGACCGTTCTGTAGTTTTTGTCACCGTGGTAAAAATGCATCAGTTTCTTATGCTGGATGAATTTTGCGAAAGTGGCGAAATTGATCCATAAAAAATTCAAACCTCCCGGAATACATCTGGATGTATGAACGTGAACGAGGCGAGAGGATTATGTAAGGATCGTAGCAGATAGACCGTTCTGTAGTTTTTGTCACCGTGGTAAAAATGCATCAGTTTCTTATGCTGGATGAATTTTGCGAAAGTGGCGAAATTGATCCATAAAAAATTCAAACCTCCCCGATCTAACCTTTTCAGGGTAGGATTTTTTCGAAGTTCTCACCTTCCGTATCAATGCTTCCTTCTTCTAGAGCCAGCGGGTTAGAACGGTTTCGGATGGACGTATTTTCGCCGCATATTTCGGCTCGTTTTGAAAGAGTTGAAAACCGCTCTTAGACAGTGCATTTGTCAGTGAGTGAACAAGTAGGTAGGAAGGTTGCGGGAATCCGCTGGATGCGAGTCGCACGGGACCGGTCAATGTGGCGACACGCGCGGGGAGGCCTATGTCCAGCAGTGGACGTCATTCGGCTGAAATGATGATGATGAACAAGTAGATGTTTTATTTACCTGGTCCAATTCTGCCGTATCCCCTCTCTAGGTCCCGTCCTAGATTTGAACCACGTACAGTATGTCAGAGGCTTCCTAAAAGGCAGCCCGACGCTTCTTGCGAACAAGACGTAGTCGGCGACAAACAACTTTCTGACAGCTGCTGTAATTTTCTGAAAGAAAACGTTCAAATTTTACATGTTGTTTTATAGCCTCTCCTGGGCAAAAGCATCGCTCAACTTCTTCCACTTTTCGCGAACCGTCGCTCCTTCTTCAAGTTCCGACGGAACCTGTTCTGTTCGTCCCCCTATATCTTAGTTTGATCCTAATTCTTACTATTTTTTTTCCCGAAGGTTTATACCTTCCAAAAGATGCGAGGGTACGCGCTGTTGGTTTTTTTAAGCGCGCAATGTGTGCCTGCCCTTACGAGCATAGACGCGCTACAAAATACGCTAGCCTGAAACCGCTCTAAAAACCACATCAAAATCCGTTGCGTAATTTAGCGAGACCAACGCGGTCACACACAATCGATCATGTTACGAAGCACCGCTCCACGCAGAGTACTGGTATTCAGCGGTATCTGTTTAGACGGGAAGATGACCCCAACACAGGAAAAGGATAGACTGAAGATGTGCTATTCATCAACCCGAACTTACGTGTTGGATTTTGGACATCTCCAAACTCACTCAAAACTCGAACTCAAAGCATTTATTTCAATTAGACCATTACGGCACTTTTGAATGTCAAAAATACAAAAAAGAAAATCAAAGCTACAGTCCCAGTCACAAGGCATAATAACTTGAGAAAGTACTGTAGTTGCCCATTCCCTAGCGTAGATCTCTATGGAGAAGAACGGGCAAGAAACTCCATGGACACTCTTTTAAAATCAAAATATTGTTACAAAATCTTAGTTACATCATTAATTTTGAGATTATACATATATGTGAGAATGATGTAGAAAGACGTGCACACTAAGAGCGTCCAGAGTAAAAGATTAGATTAACAATTTACGAATAAAGTAAGAACCTTGGCAGCTAAGATATGACCAGTCCCAACTGACAGCGCCCGTTCACAAACATGACGTATGTACCGGCGCCATTCAACTCAACCATATTGAAGGGAACTAAATGACCCGACACACCCGCCACCATCAGCGAGACATTTAAGTGAGCATGACATTCTCTCCGCCACAAAGGCATATTCATATTCAAGTCTCCCTCTTACAGAGTGATCAAAATCAAAAATAAAAATTTATTTTATTTCACATAGGCCTACATGGGCACTTATAAAACGTCGAAAAGATGCACGGTTCGGGTTGGTCGTTTCAATGGAGAAGAACCGACGAGAAACTCCATGGTTACTCTTTTCAAATCATTTGGTATTACAATATTAATGTGTTACATCAATTAAGTATGGGGGGACAGCGTAGGCCCGACAATAGGTCAATGCTTACTATACAAAAAACGTAAAATAAGATAGGAACGGGCGGGAAGGCTTATATAACTTACTTTGATATGTTCAAAATCATGGATGTTAATTTCTGGTAAAACTGAAGGGTCTTCGAGTCGAAGCAATCGTCCACCATTTATATGGTTATCAATAAAACATTCCTGGAAACAATACTTTGTTTAGTATTTAATTTTTCGTCTTGTCGATGGTTAAATTATGTTTTACTGCCAAAATTCTTCGTCATTTCCTCTCGCTTTGAGTGCAGCTCTTGGGGCACAGATGATTTAGCCGTTTTGTCGTGGTATCCCCACTTTACTTATTTTCTCAAAATATCACTTACGGCCGCGACTTCGTCCGCAAAAAATATGATAACTCGGCTAATATACATGATATAAATGTTATATATAGCTTGTAGCACCCACGAATAATGTATCTTTCTAACAGCGAAAAAATATTTAGAATTGGGTCAATAGTTCCGGAAATTACCCCCTAGACCCCTACAAACAAATTTTACCAAATCATTTAATGATTTTTATGATTAAAGAACAGCAAAACGTAAGAAAATTTGAATTTCGCGGGCTACCCTGGCGCTTCCACCTTAAGGCTGGGGTATCTGCTAAACTAGCAACTCTATTAGTGGTGGTTCAAACTTCGTTTGAAATACCGTTAGAATAAAGTTCTAATCAGCTTGCACTACAAAGTGGTTGTTACGTCACTCACTGCGGGCCGAATAGTGCGAAATAAGTGGTTTTTATTTAATTGTAGCCTAATAAATCATTAGATTAAAATGCCAATTGTACACTTTGTGAAAAAAAAAGTGACAAAATTTGTGTGAAAAGAAGTACTAAAACTTAATGCTGTTTAGGAGTAGTTACGAAATTTCAAAGAAAAAATGTTTCACTTTGAATATTTTTTTCATATAGTAATAATAAAGTTAGAATTATTTCAATTGTACCAATTAAAGTTTAGAGTCTAATAAGCAACATATTGTTTTTTTGCACATTTATATTCACTCATCAAAGAGGAGTTACATGGAGAAAACCTCTCGTTAGCAGATACCACCCCCTTAATGGAACTGTCAATGCAACGCTCCGTTGCAAGCTACAAAAACCGCTCTTCTGAATTCGCAGCATTAACCCTTACCTTGTATTGCGGCAGCCCGACCACCTCTCCCATCCATTCCGCGACCTGTTCCTCGTTCCATTCAAAGGGCTGAGGGAAATCCAATTTGTCTACAACAGCTGCAGCAAGCTCATACAGAGTCAACGGAGAAACAAGACATGGTGTCAGTTTTCTGTAAGAAAAGTATGTTTGTTATCTGTACTTCAAGAAGGATTACATAAATAGAATCTAATCTCGATACCTAATAATACCCTCAATGATCGGGGAGGGTTTTTATCATATTGTATAGCATTTGCTAGCTAGCTTTTGCTCGCGGCTATGCTCGCATTAATGAGGTAGATGACACACCAATCAATTGAGATACTTTTTAAGAGCTGTCAAAACACGGTTCTCTCATAGATTTTGTATGGCAATCGCCAACTGTGACGCCACTGTTTATTCAACTCAATGACTCAACTACACACATCAACACGGTCTAGGGATATTTTTAAAAAAGCGAATTACTATCAATGTGTTAATTATTTATATGACATGTATATATTTAAAAGATACGTTATTTAATATTCTACCATTTTTTAATAATGGTTAAGGTATAGATTAAAATTTCAGGATTTTATGGAAAAAAAATGAAGCATAGACGGAAACCGTATATGAATGAACTTTTAATTTGTGAGTAAAAACTGAAAAAAATAGAAAAATCATTTAATTTGTGTTTATAAACTTGAAGTTAGTAGTCTGAGAAAGCGCCCATGATGTTCATAACACATCGGCAACGATTCGGCATGCTCAGAACAAGGTTGTCAATGTCTTGCTGCGGAATATTGTCCCATGTCCTTCTGAGGTGCGCAAAAAGTTGATCTTCTTAGCCAGATTTTCAGGAACTTCCTTCAGAGCTCTTCTTTGCAGCATATCCCACGCATGCTCAATGGGATTTAGATCTGGCGATTGAGCAGGCCAGTCTAAGGCCCTAACATTATGTGTATGTAACCAAGCTGCTACCGTTCTCGCCGTGTGTGCCCGGGCATTGTCGTGCATGAGCAGGAAATCTTGCCCCATTTGTGTTCTGTGGGGCAAGATTACGGGCCCCAGCACCTGTTGGACGTATCGTTCTGCCGTCATATTGCCCCGCACCCAAACGAGATCCGTCCGTCCTCCAAGACGAATTCCTGCCCAAACCATAATTGTTCCTCCTTGGTATGGGTGAACTTCCTGAGGGTTCTGGAGACGGCTCCATCGTCCAGGAACTCGCCAAACACGCGTCCTTCGTGAATCTGGATGGAAGCCGAACCTGGATTCATCCGTGAACAGCACATTGGACCATTGGTCACGGCCCCAGTCCACGTGGTTCCGAACCCATTCTAATCGTCGTCCACGATTGCCTCTCCGTAAAGTGGGACCCGGAGTGGTCTACGAGAGCGTAGATTGCTTTCATGCAGTCGCCTTCTTACAGTTTGGTCACTCACAAGCACTTGGTGTTCCACTCGCAGCCTTTGGACCAATTGAGTCGCCGTTGCATTTGGTTGTGCTCGCGCAGTAATTTGCAAAAATCGGTCAGTACTTTTCGAGTTATTTAATTGAGTATGAAATATCCCTAGACCGTGTTGATGTGTGTATTTATTGATTACAAAGCAACTAAAAATCGAATTTAGCAATTAATTGAAAATAAATCGGGTTTTCAGGCCCAAAATAAAGTGTTTTTTTTTAGAGATAGGCGTCTGGGAATTATTGTTTTATGATGTCATGTACCCTATTTAGAATTTGACAATTAATTTGGGTTGTACTCTGCTTGTAATAATATAATTCAATCATGATTTGAAAGTCACGTGGCGCCATCTATTATCATAAGAACGTTATTGTTGTTTTCCTCGGGAATAGTGCTTTTTTTTTCGGGATGTAAGGTACCCTATGTCCGTTTCTGTACACGTGATACCGTTTACCTATGCAACATTTCAGGATCATCGGTATAGTGGTTTAGGCGTGAAAAGGTAACAAACAAACCAAACTTACTTTCACATTTATAATAGGTAATAGGTCTTTACCTATGTATCGGAGATTCTGAAACCAGCATTTTCAGATTTAATTATCTGTGGATTGGCGCGCAATTCGAAGATTTTAAATTTTATTCGAAACCTGTGCTATTCTAATTTTAAATTCAGCCATTTGTTTTTAGATAGTGTTTTGTTTTTGTGAAATTGAGGTAGTTTTTGGCGCCATGGATAAACTTTTTTAATTCGTATAATTTTCGAAAATACGGGGCAATAGCGCTGCGCAAACGACACGAAAGATTAACGACGTATACGTATTTGGTTCACATTTTACTATGTAATTTGTGGGTTAAACTGTAAACCAAATAGCTTGTTCGACCGTACAGGCCTAATACTGCTTGCATAAACACGGTACATTATTGGTTGAATCGTTTTAAATCAGGAAATTTTGAGTTGAAGAATGCGCCTCGTGGTCGGCCGGTATCCATTGTCGACAACGACGAATTGAAGGCGATAGTGGAAGTGGATCAAACTCATTCTACGGCTGAGCTTACTTTGGGCCTTGGAGTTAGTGTCAAAACAACATTGAAGCACTTACGTCAAACCGTAAAGATATAGAAAGCTAGATAAGTGGGTGCCACTCTCTTCTCCATTGCTTCTCTACGACAACCCGCGAGCTCACACTTCACGACAGACCATCGTAAAGCTAACAGCTGGAAGCCCTCCGTCACCCACAATAGGCGAGACGACAAAAGAAAAGTAAGTCCGTCAGTTAGATTATCAGAAAATATTTAAACCGTGTTTTTTCTTTTGTTACGTAAATCAAAATTGACGAAGATATGACGCTTTTAAAATTCTCAATACGTCACGCCTAGGTATAATTTTTAGCTAGTTCTGACGACACGTTAAAACCCCACTCCCGAGTTCTGATGTGTTTTATCTTTGTCAATATTCATTGATTTACAAAAACAAAAAATACGTGGCCATTAATTTCCAATACTCTAACTGACGGACTAAATAGATTTGCTATTTTTAGATACTGTCGTCATGCCTATACTCACTGGACCTTGTTCTAACAGATTTCTACTGTTTTCAAAATTTAGACAATTATTTTAAGTGGGAAAAAATTCAACACCCGAGAGGCAGTACGAAACGCTTCAACGCCCTCCCGTCGGGCAAACGAACTCCCATCAAAATGCAAAAATTGTATAGATAATTAGTGTCAGTACTTTGATTAGCTAAATTAACAAAATGACCCAAATTTTTGCATTTTTAAAAGTGTTCATACAAATCTCCAATTTCATTCATTGGTAAAGACCTAATATTAGAGTAAGGAGGTATTTACTCACTCACATAGGCTTAGGTTTAATACGAGCGGTCATAATGAGTTTTCGCTTCTCCGGAATCCAAATGGACTTCTCCCGCCGTGGGATTTTGATCAGTACTGGGGTTCGTTTTTTGGGAGGATCCTCTCCTACCATACCGCGACGCTAAAAAAATGACGTAATATCATCATTCTCTTGCCCTAATTCATTTGGGGTCGGCGCAGCATGTCTTCTTCCTCCACACTTCTCTATTTTTCGTCATCTCATCAGACACTTCTTTTCTTGCCATATCATCCTTCCCACAGTCCATCCATCGTTTCTTTGGTCTTCCTCTACTCATACACCCATCCACATTCATACTCAAAACTTTCTTCACGACATTTTCCTCATCCCTCCGCATCACATGCCCATACCACGACAACCGATTACCACACAACTTCTCAGTCACCGGCGCCACTTTCACACTTCCTCTTATATACTCATTTCTTACTTTATCCATTCGAGTAACACCACACATCCCCCTTAGCATCCTCATCTCCGCGACATGCATATGCCTATCATTCATCCCTTTTGTGGCCCAACATTCAATTCAAAATGACGTAATAAAGGGTGTAAAAAGACTCTTTAACGAAGCCGAAAGGCACTTGTTCTCCCCGTTATTGCGATAATTTTTTTGTTCTGGACCATACCCGGGTACCTTCTCGTTACTCAGATATTGGGGTCAAAATTCCAAGTGCGTTTTTTTTTAATACATGTTTTGAACGGAAGATTTTTGTTGATTCTTTCTATCAGCACAATGTTTTAAGTGCGTTACATTGAATCCTACCGAAAAACGTGATTTTTCATCCGAAAAAAAGTCATTTCCCAGCAAAATTTTTTGCGTAGAGTTACTTAGTTTGATGTACAGAATGCTTGGTTGACGGCTTCGTGAAGGGTCTGTTTACACCCTGTATAACCAGAGAAGTTTCATGATTTCATAAAAATCTAAAATATAGTGTCATCTATATTTGACTGAATGGAATTAAAATATACATACTTTTATGAAAACTAGAAAGTCGGTAAAAAAAATGAAAAATTGGTGTCAATTCTATTGTGCACAAACTAAACTTAATTTAGGCTATCTTTTTCTCTATAATAAAAAAAACGAGAAAGAGACGGACGTAATTTAGAGCTTTCAAATTTAGTTGGAACTAATATTTCCATAAAAATGAAGGGATGTCGACTAAAAACACGGTGAAGCGCAAGGCATAAACTAGTTTGACATCTCTAACTTAGTTCATAGCTATAGCCGTCCTTTTCTCGCACTGCCTTTTAGTAAAAGATAGCAATAGCCTAAATTAAGTTTAGTTTGTGCACAACAGAATCGACACCAATATAAGTTTAGTTTTAAACCGTGAAAGCTTTAAGACACTAAGTATTGTGTCAACGGTTGTGTACCCAAAGCTGTTCAATAAATAGTTTGCATCTAAAGCGTCTTTACTTGCACGGCAAATAAAAATCAAACTGACCGAAGATCTATGGGGAATGTCTATCAAAGTTTGTGCATCCATACTTGAGACTATAGCCCCATACTTAGCTTTAATTTTTAATTTGTGTGTAGACCAAGGAGTTTTCCCTGATCTAATGAAATACAGTAAAGTCATACCTCTTTTCAAATCCGGGGACAGTAAAGATACTAATAATTATAGACCTGTATCCGTGTTGCCAGTTTTTAGCAAGGTGTTTGAAAAGGTAATGCTTAATCAAATGCTCAATAATTTTAACACCAACAAAATTTTACATGATCAACAGTATGGTTTCATCAAGGGACGTTGTACGACTGACGCCGGTGTAACCTTATTAAAGCACATATTTACTGCGTGGGAAGAGTCTCAAGACGCCATAGGAATATTTTGTGACCTTTCCAAAGCATTTGATTGCGTAAATCACGACACATTACTTTTGAAACTTGAGCATTACGGATTAGGTCAACTTGCACTTAGTTTGGTAAAATCATATTTGAGTGATAGACAACAACGTGTTCAAATAAATGGTGTTAATTCACAAGGTTTAAAAGTAAAAATGGGGGTTCCACAAGGCTCAATATTGGGTCCTTTCCTCTTTCTCGTGTATATAAATGATCTACCCTATTTATTGAAAAACCAACCTCAAAATATGGTGTTGTTTGCTGATGATACTTCCCTTATTTTTAAGATAAATAGACGGGCCCAGAATCTAGATGACGTGAATGATGCCCCACTTCAGGCCCATAATTGGTTCACAGCAAACAATTTAGTATTAAATGAAAAAAAAAACTAAATGCATAAGATTTGCTTTACCCAATGTTAAAAGTAGTGATTGTGAAATAATATTAAATAAAGAGAAACTTGAATTCGTAGATAAAACGGTTTTCCTGGGGATTACGCTTGATTCAAGGCTACAATGGGGTTCTCATTTAACATCCCTTGCGGCGCGTCTAAGTTCAGCAGCATATGCTATTAGAAAAATTCGTCAATTTACTGATGTAGATACCGCTAGACTGGTCTATTTTAGTTACTTTCATAGTATAATGTCTTATGGCATTTTGCTATGGGGACGGGCTGCAGATATTGAGTCTATATTTATTCTGCAAAAAAGAGCCATCAGAGCTATGTATAATCTTCGTAGGCGCGATTCTCTAAGGGAACTGTTTAAGGATATTGGCATCATGACGGTACATTGTCAGTACATCTACGAAAACATAATGTACGTCAGAAAAAATCTGCATCTATTTGGTAAAAGAGGTGATAGACATAATTACAGTACTAGAAATAGGGACCAACTAGTTCAGCCAGGCTTCAGACTCGCTAAAGTGGACTCATCTTTCATGGGGTACTGTTTGAGATGCTATAATAAAATTCCACAAAGTATTCTTGAACTGAATGAGACGAAATTTAAAACATGCATCAAACGCACACTATGTAAGCAAGCTTATTACAAGTTGGGCGATTATATCGCAGATAAAAATGCGTGGCTCAATGCTGGTCCTGCTCCACATGGACAGGGGCGCATAAATTGATAGTATTAAATAGAATTGTTGGAGCTGCTGAAGATTGTACAACTGTTTTTGCATTGTATAGAATCAATCTCTAGTATTATATAATCGCACAGCCCATATTGTGTGAGTACTATGTACTAGAAAGCTATCATTCACTGAAATCCTACGTCTTTTCTTGACTTGAATGTGCCCTGGCGGTTGAGAGTATGTCACGCTCACTCTAATGTCTCGCTGATGGTGGCGCGTGTGTCGGATCATTCAGTTCCCTTCAAAATGGTTGAGTTGAATGGTGCTGATCCATGCGTCATGTTCGTGAACGGGCGCTGTCAGTTGTGACTGGTCAACTCTTAGTTGCCATGGCTTATTTGTATGTTTATTTTTGAATTGTATTTTTTGTTTTTACTATGGACACTTTTAACGTGCACATCTTGCTACATTGTTCTCACATAATATACCATCTCAACATGAATGATGTAACCAAGATTTTGTAACAATATTTTGATTTAAAAGAGTGTCCATGGAGTTTCTTGCCCGTTCTTCTCCATAGAGATCTACGCTAGGGAATGGGCAACTACAGTACTTTCACAGTTTTTATGTCTTGTGACTGGGACTGTAGCTACATTTAACTTTGTTTCGACAATTCAAACTGGCCTACTTGAAATAAATGCTTTAATTTTGATTTTGATTTTGACTTTTGAAGATTCCTCCTGGTACGCAGCCCAAAAAAAATATTCTTAGCGTGGCATAGCAGGACGCGTGCCCGCCAGCTTCTATGTGAGTGTATTTTTTGTAGTATCGTCATCATCATCATCAGCCTACAGCAGTCCACTGCTGGGCATAGCCTCATCAATCGCATGCCACTCAACTCGATTCTCAGTAACTCTCAAAAGATGTAAATGGCAAGGTAATTGCATCAATAGGCGAGACGAAAAAAAAACTAACAAGTCCGTCAGTTAGATTATCAAAAAATATTTGACCCGTGTTTTTTCTTTTGTAACGTAAACCAAAATTGACGAAGATATGACGCTTTTAAAATTCTCAATACGTCACGCCTAGGTATAATTTTTACCTAGTTCTGACGTCACGAGCCCCCACTCCCGAGTTTTGATGCGTTTTATCTTTGTCAATTTTAGTTGATTCACAAAAACAAAACATACGTGTTCATTAATTTCCAATACTCTAACTGACGGACTAAATAGATTTGCAATTTTTTTATACTGTCGTCATGCCTATTCGCAATAACCGATCCGTGCTGTTATATAGCCACCAACGAAGCCTACGGTACTCAGACCAGTAGTCCTATTACTTATCTTTATGATATTCAGTGATTATCAAGCTTCGGTTGTACACCGAACTTTGATGACAACCGAGAATATCATAATATTGGTATTACGTATCGCACTGAGTGGATATCACTTTACGGTGACTAACAGCCCGGGTACGGTGTAGCGTCTTTCACGAAAGCCACTTCAAACTCCGATGTCATCAATTTGTCCACTATGCTTAAATAATATAAGTATCGATACGAAAGCGTCTGTCAAAATGAGTTACGGTGACTATCAGCCACGATGACAACCAATGACGTCATATTTGATCGCGCCTGGTCATACATAATACGAAACTAACCTTTTGACAGTTAATTGATGGACACAGAGCCCAGTTACTATCATTTTGAGCTGTCAACAGAGATACGTAATAGCCCTACTGGTCGCCTACGCATTACGAGATTCGCGCTAGAAAAATTATAACCATGTATAGGGTGGCTTGCTGTACGGTTTCTATTTTCTGGAGACTTCTGTTAAATTTTGCCAGTTGCTACCAGCCACCCTGCTCGTATCGTCGCTCCGCACTCGCCTGAGAGCGTCCAACCTTACCACTCCTCCACTCAAGAACTCGTCAACCCCAACGGTTGGTTTTACAGCTAACATGACCGGCCCATACGAGAAAAGAATAGACTCACAACAACCATATCGCTTTCGTCGTCGCCAGATAACGACATCTTCAAATAATAAAAATAATAATAACAAATAAATTGTAAATGAAAAATAATACTCCGCAAGTTAGCTTTGATTTAGTTTGACAGTGCTGTCATGTGTATTTTTTTTTTTAAAGTTGTTTTATGTCAAAAGGTTTTGCATTGGAACTTCTTTTGATTGAACAACAGTTACAATGTAATACATTTTCTAAACTCATGGTTTTATTAAGCTGAGGTCAGACCAACGATTTTCTTTTATGAACTTAAGGGCCTGCGCAGACGACAGACTTTTTGTGCGGATGAGTCTGTGGCGCACAAAATGTCTGCAAGGCATACAAAAAGTCCGTCGCGGATTTTACGCAGACTCAACGCACACGACGCACATCTTCATCATACGTCGTCCCCTACTAACGAGTGGAGATTGCATACTAAAAAAAATTGCGCGTCGTCTGCGTTAGCACGTGTTGGAGCAAACGTTCTATTTTGTTGCACACTTTTTGTGAGGCGCGGCGCGGCGCGATCTGCCAGAATGACACGGATTTTAATGCGCCGAACTTTTTGCGCATCGTATGCGTTACTGCATATTCTATTTTCACAGACTAAAAAGTGCGTCACGGATATTCTGTCGTCTTCGCAGGCCCTTATGTTTGATTTTGTACGGCACACACACACACATTACATTTATATTTTACTAGCGACGAGTTAAATAATAATATCCACACAGGTCGATCTTCGAAGTAAACCAACGATTTCTGAGATGCAGTCCGCAAATGGGTGGCCCTGGCAAGGCCATACATTTCACATCGAGGTCCCTCTGTATCTCGGTTTAACACTCATAACAGATAGAAACCCGAAAGTCTGATAACCATTATCAACCGTATGTAGGCGTATCGTATTACCCAGTAACCGAGTTGAAGAGGTCAGATACGCGCGATGTAAAATACTCACATTCATTGCATGTGACTTACAACCGACCCCGACTTAGTAGGGGAAAATGCAGACAAATGGTAATTATCTTCCTTGTGATCGCTAGTCCCTATTAAAAATCATCATCATCATATCATTTCAGCCGAAAGACGTCCACTGCTGGACATAGGCTTCCCCCAAGTGTCGCCACATTGACCGGTCCCGTGCGAGTCGCATGCAGCGGATTCCCGCAACCGCACCAGGTCATCGGTCCACCTGGTGGGAGGCTTATTTAAAATAATCATTAGAAATCCTTAATCACACTCATCCAGTCCATATTCCATGTCAATTAAAATATAGGTACATCAAATTACCCGAAGAAATAAGACAACAGAATAAAACCAGTACATTTAATAATAAATTAAAGCAATACTTAGTTAAAAAAAGCTATTACACAGTCCACGAATATCTAACGGTTAAATAAAATAAAAATACACAATTATGAATTAAATAAATTACTTTAAAGCAATACTTAATTAAAAAAAGCTATTACACAGTCCACGAATATCTAACGGATAAATTCAATAATTATACATAATTATAAATTAAATAAATTACTTAAAGCAATACTAAATTAAAAAGCAATTCCACAGTCCACGAATATTTAAGGGATAAATTCAATAATAATACATAATTATAAATTAAATAAATTACTTAAAGCAATACTTAATAAAAAAAAGCTATTACACAGTCCACGAATATCTAACGGATAAATTCAATAATAAAACATAATCATGAATACCCGATATTTCATTACTAATATAAATTACTTGTACATAAACACACAATAATTTATCCTATAATATTTATACCTATATAACTTTAGTACACTATTAATAATTAACAATGTTTAATGCGAGTGAACAAATAAGTAATATTAAATATAATTAAATAAATAATATTAATATAATAAGTACAAGATTGGAAATATAAATACTTAATATAGTATATAAAATAATTCAAACTTAACAACAAGGAAAAGTAATAAAGTGCTCTTCCCCTTAAGTATGTATTTACGAACAAAAAGTATCTATGTAGTATATCAACTATCTGGTGTCCGCGACACAAGCTTAGTTGCTTAGTGTGACACTAGATGGAGCTGTGTGTAATGTCCAGCGATATTTATTTATTCCTCTCTCAACTAATTTATAAAATTTGCTGTGCCCAACAGGGTCCATACTTGTTAAACTTTGGCTTTGGCATTTTTCTCCTAGCCAATATAAAATCTTTGCCAGCCAGACCGGTCAAAGATATCTTCTTAGGGACAAGTCTTGACCTATAAGCTTTCCTCTTCGTAGATCTCTCCTTCTCTTCTTCAGTTTTCTTCTTGACTTCTACTCTTGAAGGGGACCCTGGAAGGTGTTCCATCCAGATGTACTGCTCTTCAGAGGGTATATCAAGGTTTATAGCGAATTTTCTTAGCGCCTGAAAATTATAGGAATTGTCATTTGTTATAATGGGTGTTAAAAGCTGGCCAAGTGCGAGTCGGACTAGCGCACGAAGGGTTCCGTACCATTACCTATACAGCATTAGACAAAACGGCAAAAACACACGTTTGTTGTATGGGAGCCCCCCCTTAAATATTTATGTTATTTTAACTAATTAATTTTAAAGTGAATTTACATCTAAATATTCTGTGAATATTCCAAGCGACTACCTGTTGCCGTTATTAATATCGAGCAAAAAAACGGCAAAAAAAACACGTTTGTTGTATGGGAGCCCCCCTTAAACATTTATTTTATTCTGTTTTTAGTATTTGTTGTTATAGCGGAAACAGAAATACATCATCTGTGAAAATTTCAACTGTCTGGATATCACGGTTCATGAGATACATCCTGGTGACAGACAGACGGACAGTGGAGTCTTAGTAATAGGGTCCCGTTTTTACCGTTTGGGTATTTTTAGGGTTCCTTTGGGTACGGAATCCTAAAAAGACCCTTAATGAAGCTGAAGTCCTTGTTCTCCCCGTCGTCATTGCAATCTAGACCATACCTGGGAACCTTCTAGTTACGGAGATATTGGGGGTCAAAGTTCCAACCTTGTCACAAGTTTTTTTAAATACATGTTTTTAATGTAAGAACTTTACTTTAAACAAAATCAAAATCAAAGCATTTATTTCAAGTAGGCCAGTTACAGGCACTTTTGAATTGTCGAAACAAAGATGAAAATTAAATGTAGCTACAGTCCCAGTCACAAGACATAAAAACTGTGAAAGTACTGTAGTTGCCCATTCCCTAGCTTAGATCTCTATGGAGAAGAACGGGCAAGAAACTCCATGGACACTCTTTTAAATCAGAATATTGTTACAAAATCTTGGTTACATCATTCATGTTGAGATGGTATATTATGTGAGAACAATGTAGCAAGATGTGCACGTTAAAAGTGTCCACAGCAAAAACACACAAACAAAAAAAAATACAATTCAAAATAATTCATTCAAATAAGCCATGGCAACTAAGAGATGACCAGTCACAACCGACAGCGCCCGTTCACGGACATGACGCATGGATCAGCACCATTCAACTCAACCATTTTGAAGGGAACTAAATGATCCGACACATGCGCCACCATCAGCGAGACATTTGAGTGAGCATGACATACTCTAAACCGCCAGGGCACATTCAAGTCAAGAAAAGACGTAGGTTTCCAGTGAATGATAGCTTTCTAGTACATAGTACTCACACAATATGGGCTATGCATTTATATAATACTAAGGAGATTGAATCTATACAATGCAAAGATAGTTGTACAATCTTCAGCAGCTCCAACAATACATTTTAATGCTAACAATTTATGCGCCCCTGTCCTTGTGGAGCAGGACCAGCATTGATCCAAGCATTTTTATCAGCGATATAATCGCTCAACTTGTAATATGCTTGCTTACATAGTGTGCGTTTAATGCATGTTTTAAATTTCGTCTCATTCAGTTCAAGAATACTTTGTGGAATTTTATTATAGCATCTCAAACAGTACCCCATGAAAGATGAGTCTACTTTAGCGAGTCGGAAACCTGGCTGAACTAGTTGGTCCCTATTTCTAGTACTGTAATTATGTCTGTCACCCCTTTTACCAAAAAGGTGCAGATTTTTTCTGACGTACATTATGTTTTCGTAGATGTATTGACAATGTACCGTCATGATGCCAATATCCTTAAACAGTTCCCTTAGAGAATCGCGCTTACGAAGATTATATATGGCCCTGATGGCTCTTTTCTGCAGAATAAATATAGACTCAATATCTGCAGCCCGTCCCCACAGTAAAATGCCATAAGACATTATACTATGAAAGTAACTAAAATAAACCAGTCTAGCGGTATCTACATCAGTATACTGACGGATTTTTCTAATGGCATAGGCTGCTGAACTTAGCCGCCCCGCAAGAGAAGTCAAATGAGAACCCCATCGTAGCCTTGAATCAAGCGTAATCCCCAGGAAAACCGTTTTATCTACGAATTCAAGTTTCTCTTTATTCAATATTATATCACAATCACTACTTTTAACATTCGGTAAAGCAAATCTTATGCATTTGGTTTTTTTTTCATTTAATACCAAATTGTTTGCTGTGAACCAATTTTGGACCTGAAGTAGGGCATTATTCACGTCATCTAGATTTTGGGCCCGCCTATTTATCTTAAAAATTAGGGAAGTGTCATCAGCAAATAACACCATATTTTGCGGTTGGTTTTTCAGTAAATAGGGAAGATCATTTATATATACTAGAAAGAGAAAAGGACCCAATATTGAGCCTTGTGGAACCCCCATTTTTACTTTTAAACCCTGTGAATTAACACCATTTATTTGAACATGTTGTTGTCTATCATTCAAATAAGATTTTACCAAACTAAGTGCAAGTTTACCCAGTCCGTAATGCTCAAGTTCGTGAAGTGAAGCTCAAACACCTTCAGAACCCCCGTATTATTCAATAAATCCACCAGCACAATGTTTTGAGTGCGTTACATTGAGTTTTACTGTAAAACGTGATTTTTCACCCCAAAAAAAAAGTCATTTCCCAGCAATAATTTTTGCGTAAAGTTACTTAGTTTGATGTACAGAATGCTTGGTTGACGGGTTCGTGAAGAGTCTGTTTATACCCTGTATAACAACATTTTGTACTTACAATGTATTCGTTGCAATACTCTTCGTACGAAGGTATACTACTCTGTCAAGAAAGTACCGGGAAAAGATCAATAATACACAAAATGTCTGTTATTCATCCAAATTTATTTTATCACCTTCAAAGTATGCTCCTTTAGAAACGATACACTTGCGCCAACGAATAATGCATTCATCAAAACATTTTTTAAACGCTGCTTCCGGAATTGAGTTCAGTTCTCGCCGCGAATTCTCCTTTATGTCTTCTATCGATTGAAAACGGGTGCCACAAAGTGGTAATTTGAGTTTAGGAAAAAGAAAAAAGTCAGCAGGAGCCATATCTGGTGAATATGGTGGTTGCTGGATGGTATTTGTTGAGTGTTTGGTCAAAAATTCGTTCACAATGATAGCCTTGTGCGAAGGCGCATTGTCGTGGTGCAAAATCCAAGAATTTTCTTTCCACAAATCTGCCCTTTTTCGTCGAATTTGCTCTCTTAAACGCCGCATAACGCTCAAATAATATTCTTTATTTACCGTTTGACCTTCCGGCAAGATTGTCAGTCACTATTTCCTTCACTTTTGCGATGTTAACTTCAGTTGCAGACGTTGACGGCCTACCAGAGCGAGGCAAATCTTCCATCACATCTCGACCGCTTTTGAACGCTTTGAACCACTCATAAGCACGAGTTTTTGATAAAGTCGATTCACCGTAAGCCTTCTGTAACATTTTCAGTGACTCCGAACACGAAATTCCATTGGCGATGCATAATTTAAGACAAACTCTTTGTTCGATATTTTTGTCCATTATGAAATTCGCAATACACACTATGTATGATATTACTAAAACCAGCACTGTATTTAATATAAATAACAGATGCAACTCAAACTCCGCGCCAAAATGGAAAACAGTTGTGCCAATCTAACAACTACAAAAAAACAAAAATTTGAATTTGGAACCATAAACAAATCATCCATTCCCGATACTTTTTTGACAGAATGTATAATGTGGTAAATGCTCTCTCTGATCTGCTTTTGGTATTCTGGCCACCATCAGCTTTGGACAGTCTGGCTTTAGATACCTGAGGATTCAAACTCAAAAACTCAAATAATTTATTTCAATAAGACCATTACGGCACTTTTAAATGTCAAGAAAACAAAAAAAAAGCGAATCTACAGTCCCAGTCACAAGGCTTAATAACTTGAGAAAGTACTGAAGTTGCACATTACAAAGCGTAGATCTCTATGGAGAAGAACGGGCAAGAAACTCCATAGACACTATTTTCAATCAAAATATTGTTACAAAATCTTGGTTACATCATTCATGTTGAGATTATACATACAGGGTTAGTTTTCAATGACCGGCCAAATTTTCAGAGATGGTTTAGCATCGATAATATTTTCGATAAACTTAATGAAAAAAAACATTTTTTTAAAATAAAATTTCATTCCTGTCCACCACTAGAAAGCGAACGTATGAATATTGCAACAGCACAATTCAGTTGAACAACCTGGATAGGTAGCAGTTAGCACACACATAAATTTGGCGGTGCATGCACGCACTTAGGTGCATTGATTTCCACTAGGTTTATGATTTACGAAATTTTTAGGACATTTTCAAATGAATGGTATTATTTTATTTTATATTTTTCGACAAAAATATTTAAACTGCACTTTTGATTTGATATCTAGATATTAATTTTAATTTATTGCTGGTTATTGAAAACTAACCCTGTATATGTGAGAACGATGTAGAAAGACGTTCACATTAAGAGCGTCCAGGGTAAAAGATTAAATCAACAAGTGCACAATTTATCTGGGACATCCATCATCATATTCATCATCATCATCATCATCATCATCATCATCATCATATCAGCCCGGAATCACCCACTGCTGGGTATAGGCCTCCCCTTTCTTCGGCCACACTTCCCGGTTCTCTGCGTCCCTTAACCAGGTGTTTCCCGCGCAACGATATCGTCGACCCAACGAGCTTTAGGACGGGCCTGGTTTCTATGGCCTAACCTTGGCCACACGGTCAAAGCCTTGCTCCATCGGCCATCTCCGTGTCTAGCTAGATGTCCTAGCCAGGCCCTTTGTGGCGCACTGCCGGATCCATCAGTCATCTGCCTAGCGTTTTCCCAACTATGTTGGGGTCGGCTTCCAGTCTAATCGGATGCAACTGAATACCAGTTTTGAACATGGAGCTACTGCCTGCCTATCTGGGATATCAGTTATATCTACACTATATATAATATATTATTAATTAATATATAACAAATTATAATATTAATATATTTATAATAATAAAAGGTGTAAAACACCTCTTAACGAAGCCGAAAGGCACTTGTTCTCCTTGTCATTGCGATATTTTGTTTGTTCTACACCATACCTGGGAATCTTCTAATTACGGAGATATTTGGGGTCAAAGTTACAACTTTTTGAACGGTTTTTTTTTTAAATACAAGTTTTTAATGTAAGATTTTTACTTTAACCACTTCCACGACTTCCGTACTATTCAATCCATTCATCAGCACAATGTGTTGAGTGCGTTACATTGAGTTCTACTACAAAACATGATTTTTCACCCCAAAAAAAAAGTCGTTTCCCAGCAATAATTTTTGCGTAAAGTTACAAAGTTTGATGTACAGAATGCTTGGTTGACGGCTTCGTGATGAGGTCTTTTACACCCTGTATATATAATTATAATATATATAATAATATTAAAAGATTTGTATTTTTGTGTGTAATGAATAAACTCAAAAACTACTTTCCGATCGCCGATTTCAAAAATTCTTTTACCATTAGAAAGCTACATTCACCCTGAGTAACATAGGCTATATTTTATCCCCGTACTCCCACGGGAACGGGAACTACGCTGGTGAAACCGCGTGAAGTCCGCTAGTAATAAATAAAATTGTTTTTATTCAGACAAAGTCCATTTGGTTAGTACAACACACAACTTAGAAACAAGAAGACTTAAAGAGAACTAGCTTACACCCGCTGCTTCACCCGCATCGCTTTCATTGTCTTACTGTCTTAGATCGTGTCAATCTGACACGATCTAAGACAGATCAGGTGACCTACCATGACGTCTTAAAGCAGGATCGTTTTAATCTTGTTCCAGTGTGGGTAAGAGACGGAGCTACAGAGGACGTCTAGCGCCATCTCTTTCCCACTGGAACAAGATTAAAATGATCTTGCTTTTAGACGTCATGGTAGGTCACCTGATCTGTCTTAGATCGTGATCGTAGGACCAACCGTGCTTAACCCGAGGCCCGGGGGTATCATACCGCCAACTTCTAAACTCTGCTGTTGCTACTAAGAAATGTCTAAAAGAAAATCCCAATAGTACTTTTTGCACGACCTGCAGGCCTGTTACGTATCTCTGTTGACAGCTCGAAATGATAGTAACTGGGCTCAGTGTCCATCAATTAACTGTCAAAAGGTTAGTTTCGTATTATGTATGACCAGGCGCGATCAAATATGAATGTAAGCATAGTGGACATCAAATGGATGACAACTGAGTTTGAAGTGGCTTTCGTGAAAGACGTTACACCGTACCCGGGCTGTTAGTCACCGTAAAGTGATATCCACTCTGTGTAATACGTAATACCAGAATTTTGACATTCACGGTTGTCATCAAAGTTCAGTGTACAACCGAAGCTTGTTAGTCACTGGATATCAGAAAGATACGTAATAGGCCTGCTGCGAATCGAACCCAGGACCCCACGACACCACGAGACCAACGGGGGAGTTCAGAAGGTATTTAGGTAGAACCGAAAAACAAATGTCGATTTTGGAAGTCGTTACACACCCAAAAACCCGCAAGTCTAACAAACAATCTTACCAAGGAGAATCGGTCTTACCAAGTAACTGGGTCATAGAGGCCAGATAGACAGTCGCTCCATTTCAAATACCGGTATTCAGCTGCATCCAGTGAGACTGGAAGCCGACTCCGACATAGTTGGGAAAACGCTAGGCAAGGAAGCTAAATGAGAAATGTAACTTACCAAACCAAATCCCAGTGGTTCAGATAGAGAGGTTTTGGCAGTATAATCTTCATCCATCGAAGTATATCGCTCCTGAAATAATATTAACAGCGGTTGCTGACTTGAACATATACATATAATAAACATACTCTGTAATAGAAGTGATTTATGTTCTTCTAAAAGGTCAGGTGTGTAGTAATCGCAACCGTCGCGCGCGTATAAGCGCGAGCCGCGAGAGATGCCGCCGGAAAAGCGCTTGTACGCGCGTTTATTTTTCTTAATCGCAAAATTTGTTTTCTGACACAAAATATACTAGTCGAAAACCGCTCTTAAACAGTGAGTGAACGAATGAATTTACTTAAGGCAATTACATGAGCTAAACGCGAGTTTTATAATGCAAATAAGCATATGATTCACTGCAATAAACAAAACCAGAAAAATATATGATATTCTTTAGGATACTCGTATATGCTAGTACGATAGTGTTTTGAAAACATAATACAACAAATTTTATTCGATAGGAAAAAATCACGAACTTATCTCTAAAAAATTCTTTTAACGAGTAAAAACCATACTAAAATATATGCGATCATTCTGATTTTTTGGCAAATAATTCTACAAGCAAAATACTAGTATCATAGTGTTTTACTTTTTTAGTCCAATCAATAGATTTTTGTAAATAAAAAAAAACCACAAATTTCGCACTATTCGGCCGCAGTGACTGACGTAACAACCACTTTGTCGTGCAAGCTGATTAGAACTTTATTCTAACAGTATTTCAAACGAAGTTTTAACCAACACAAATACAGTTGCTTATTTAGCTCATGTTATCGCCTTAAGAATTAGAATTAGAATTAGAATTTATTTATTTGTAAGAATGTAGTTTTACATAGTATGATGTTAAAATTTTTATAAGTTCTATACACTACCACAATATGTGGTGTACAAATATTAAATAATAAAATGTCATTCATAAAACTAAGTACATTAAATGTCAAGATTTGTGATACAATATGTCCAAGATAAATTAGTATTATTATAATTATAGATTTAAAACCAATGTCAATATTAAGTACATGTCATCTTGGATTGTTACAATATTCCATATATGGATTACACACATTAATGGATTTTTTATTTAGTAGATGTTTTATTTACCTGGTCCAATTCTGCCGTGTCCCTTCTCTAGGTCCCGTCCTAGATTTGAACCACGTACAGTAACTCAGAGGCTTCCTAAAAGGCAGCCCGACGCTTCTTGCGAACAAGACGTAGTCGGTGGCGAACACATTTCTGACAGCTGCTGTAATTTTCTATAACAAAACGTACATTTTTAGGGTTCCGTACCTCAAAAGGTAAAAAAGGAAACTATATAAGATCACTTTCTTGTCCGTCCGTCCGTCCGTCTGTCACCACCAATTTTCTCAGGAACAGGTGGACCTAGCAAGTTGAAATTTATACTAGATACAGAGGTCTTTAGTCCCTATTAGGTGTATAAAAATCGAGGTCCTGAGTCAACACGATGAAAAGATATGGGCAAATTTAGATTTTAGTGAAAACGTACCAAAGTACCAAAATTTACCTTAATTTTCAACTTTTTTTTTATTTTTCGGAATTTTCCTTTTACTTGTGCTGTAAGACCTTGCTTTTAACCAAAATTGACTATTCTAGGTCAACCGGAAGTACCCTAAAGGTTTTGGGTCGTAAACCTATATGGTAGTTCCCGTCGACCTAGAATCACGAAATTTGGCGAGTGAGCAACTTCTTATAGCACATGTAAAGAAAAAAATCTGAAAACCGTAAATATGAGGTTTAATAACAAAAACAAAGCGATTTTACTATTACAAACTTATTATTTGCGGTTGGTGCAATAGCCGTTTCATGGGATCGAACAGCAAAGTTAAGTTTGTCCTTTAAAAAGTTTGTACGGAACCCTCGGTGCGCGAGTCCGACTCACTCTTGGCCGGTGTTTTACATGTTGTTTGTTATAGCCTGCAGTCCCACTCCTGAGCAAAGGCTTTGCTCAAGTTCTTCCACTATTCGCGAAGCCTCACGACCTCCTTTCATGCAGTTTCGACGGAACCTATCCAGTTCGTCCCGGTATATCTTAGTTTGGTATTAATTTTTATGCACATAAACCTTCCGGTTTTTTTTTTTTATGATGATAAGAGTTTTAGAAGAGCATATTTTCGGAGCGTATAAGCTGGTTTTTGGAAGCGCTCTGTACGCGCGTATACTCGCACCTTTTGTTTAACGAGTGACTTGTACGAGCGTTGACGCCCTTATAAGCTCGTATAAGCGAGAGCCGGGAAGGCATTCGCGCCGCTACGCCTCAGCAGTAGTAACTATAGGTTACTTATGTGTTTAGAAATAAAGATTAAGTTCGTCTAACATATCATCGTCACTACATATTATAAAACAAAGCCCCCGCCCGTCTGTCCCTATGTATGGTTAGTTCTTAAAACTACGCAACGGATTTTGATGCAGGTTTTTTTAATAGCTAGAGTGATGCAAGAGAAAGGTTTTAGTATATAATTTGCGGGCGAGTGAAGCCGCGGGCATCAGCTAGTAACATAATATAACTTACTTTGATATGTTCAAAATAATGGATGTTAATTTCTGGTAAAACTGAAGGGTCTTCGAGTCGAAGCAGTCGTCCACCATTTATATGGTTATCAATAATACATTCCTGGAAACAAAACTATATTTAGGATTAAACCGCGCCGCGCCAAGCGCCGCAAGTGCCGTTCGGCCAACTGAGTAGCAGGCCCGAAGGCACCTAAGAAGCCGATTCCTGCCGTCTTCCCTTCGGGAACAAGGCACACATAATGTCTCGTTTTATGGAACTCATATGGAACTGGACAGGACACATAGCAAAGCGCGATGAAGTTATAGTTTCGTCATTTTCTCTCTCTGTGACTGTAGCTCTTGGGGCACAGAGGATTTAACCGTTTTGTCGTGGTACCCCCACTTTACCAAATTCCCTTTGCATTACTCTTTATTATACTATGACTATTTGAAGTCATTGGCATACTTTTTTTTTTGAAAATATTATTTATTCTCTATTTCAGAGTTTCTGTTGAAAAGGACGCCATTTCATTTTTAAAGTCTGTACAATAAGCGACCGTCAATACAGCACATCAAGTTTTAGAAAAAGTTGGACTTCGTACGTAAAGCGTCGTCTCATTCACTCATGCCTGTGTCTCTTTCTAAATCTTCATGTCATTCTCACGCCCAAATAATGTTAGGTGGAACTGCCAATGTAACGCTCCGCTACACGCTACAAAAGCGCTGTTCCGAATTAGCGGCCTTTCCTTACCTTATATTGCGGCAGCCCGACCACCTCTCCCATCCATTCCGCGACCTGTACCTCGTTCCATTCAAAGGGCTGAGGGAAATCCAATTTGTCTACAACAGCTGCAGCAAGCTCATACAGAGTCAACGGAGAGACAAGACATTGTCTCAGTTTTCTGAAAGAAAATAGGTTCAAAGAATGACGCACGCTAGACCGTGCCGGGTCTGAGCAGAGTGTCGACCGTGCAATTTTGTATGGACACACTCGTGCTTCCGAGCCGCTACCGAGCGAAGCGTAAGTGTGTCTACATAAACATTGCTCGGCCGACACTCGGCTCGGACCCGGCACGGTCAAGCGTGGGTCATACTTAATACTGCACTTGCTCGTGGCTACACGGATCGATCTTCAAGGTTGAGCAGCGCTTGCCAAGGTCGGTCCCTGGATGGGTGACAATCCATTACATATCGACTTACCTCTGTCTCGTGTTGCCTTAAATAAGTTTCTTGATTTTAGTACATTTTATTTAATTTTCATCAGGTTTTTTTTTTGTTTTACATATACTTCAAAAAGGATTTCATAAATGTAATCTAATCTCGATATCCTCACGGATCCGACAGTTTTTTAACATATTGTATACAGGTTATAAGGGACAGCCCTCCGCAAACTGACAGGGTGCATTCAGCTCCTTATTCCACCGGAATTTTTCTCTCATCATTTTTTTTATCCTTTTTAGGGTTCCGTACCTCAAAAGGTAAAAAAGAAACCCTTATAAGATTACTTTCTTGTCCGTCTGTCCGTCCGTCTGTCACCACCGATTTTCTTAGGAACGGGTGGACCTACCAAGTTGAAATTTATATTAGGTGTATAAAAATCAAGATCCTGAGTCATTTGTGGAGTTAGACCTTGTAAAGTTAAAAGGTATAGAGTTAAAAGCTTGGCTCTACATGAGGTCTGATAACTTTTTGACAGTGCGAGTCATTTGGTCTCGTCTTGGCAACATTTTACATGAAAATGTTTTTGGTGGGATTATATTATCTGTACAAAGCACTCCAATTATGTAAATAATACGTCTAAAATAAAATAAAAAAAGCAATGGATGTTGAACTCTAACGAACGACGCGGGAAATCAGCTATAGTTCATTAAACTTGTCGTCGCGCTTGCCGTTCGCTACGTGCGTTTTGCCACGGTAACGATACATTGCGTATGAGGAAAAAAATCGAAATTTATTGGGTTCCCATAACTTTCCTGAAATAATTTCTTGTACCGGTCATCTTAGTATGAAATCTTCAAATCTTGAAATCACTGAATTTACCCACCTCTGATTTTTCGGATTCATGTGCGTATTGTATAATTATCACTTGCTTCGGTGAAGGAAAACATCGTGAGAAAACCAGCATGCCTGAGAGATATTTCTCGATGTTATGTTAAGCCAAGTTAGAGGCCCAAAGGCGGCTTAAAAACTCTGTCACCAGGTTAGGCACTAACCACACGATAAAGAAGAAAGTCCCAGCAGTTTGTGGAGGGCTATCTCTTACACCCTGTATATTTTACTCACATAGGCTTAGGTTTACTACCAGCAGTCATGATTATTTTTTGCGGCTCCGGGATCGTCACGGACTTCTCCCGGCGCGGAATCTTGATCACTACTGGGGTACGCTTTACGGGAGGTTCCTCCTCTACCTGAACGTGACGTAAAATAATATGGAGAAGTTTCAAGATGTTGGTGACACTATATTTAAGCAGCGGCTGCGTCATCCCACGGCTGGGCAATGGCCTGTCCCCATGACTTCCAGTTGTTTCTGTCCAGGGCTAATGTGGACCGCTGGTCGTTGGTTTTGTCCAGCTCGTCCCGCCATCTTCTACGAGGCCTGCCGCGACGCCTTCTGGCTGTCAGGGCTCCAGACAGTGGCTATTTTGGCCCACAGCTCTTTGGCATGCGGGAGACGTGGCCAGTCCAGACCCATTTCGGTTTAGCGGCTTTATGAGCAGCGTCAGTAATTTTTGTTTTGGAGCGCAGTGTGGTATACTGGTGTTGCGTTCACATTCGGTTAGTTTGACGCCTAGAATGTTGCGCTTCATTGCATGTCGGCAAATCTTGAGTTTGGACTTTTGAAGTTTGTCAAAGACCTCTAATAGACTAATTCGTTTTTTCAACAACTCGCAACAAAATTTTTCAAAAAAGCGTCAAGTGAAGAGCAACAATTATTTTCTGTGCGTCCTACATCCAGGTGTTTTCTGCGACTTTGACGACATCGTCAACCCAATACTGTCAACCCAACATTTTTGTGGACGGCCCTGGTTTCTTTGGTCTCACTTTGGCCACCATTTGATCTGAACTTTGCACCTCGTGTAAAAGCGCAAAAAAAAAATAACTTAAAATGGCCACACCGTAATTCGTATTATTATCCTATTGAAGGCAAAAGAAAAGATGGATTTATTGTGTGAGGAATGATATGAAACAGAAAGTAGTAAATGGTGCCGTTACGTCTGACAGGGGAGTGTGGTAGAAGAACTCGTGTTGCGACAACCCCGAGTAGAAAGGTACAAGGCCAGGAAGATGATGAGGCTCATATTATAATTCTGGTAAAGCGGCTATTTTAGGCCCCCAGAGGACGAACCAATGATGTACGTAATGATCGTAGCAAGTGATGTTCCGTAGTCTCTATGGGGCCGCCGCCATGAGCGAGCGAATCGCGGCGATTCAACGTATTTCTATACGAAAATATCGCCGCGATTCTCTCGCTCTTGGAGACGGCCCAAAAGAGAGTGTATAGAAAAACGCTGCAAGAACGATAGTATCGCCGTGATTCTCTCGCTCGTGGAGGTGGCCCCTATGTGAGTTTATGTGGCATCGTCATCATTATTTCAGCCGAAAGACGTCCACTGCTGGACATAGAACTCCCCCAAGTGTCGCCACATTGACCGGTCCCGTGAGACTCGCATCTAGCGGATCTCCCCGCTGAAAGTGATAGTGAAAGACCTTCCAACGCAACGTCTTTCGGTCCGCGGTCGCCACTCCAGAACTTTTCGGCCCCATCGGCCATCCGTTCTGCGAGCAATGTGAGGGCACATTGCTCGCCTATTACCTATTACCACTTAGGTGTGGCAATTCTTCGGGCTACGTCGGTAACCTTGGTTCTCTTGTGGATGTCCTCATTAATTTGGGATTATGTTGCGTAACCGATCAGACGATGTCCCACTTGCTGGAGTGGCCGAAGTGTCCCAACACCTGCACTTTAGAAGACCTAAAAGACGCCACAGATCACATACTGGGCCCATGGCATACGCGAAAAGAAAATACTTACAACAACCCCGTCACCCTGATTATCATTGGCGTCGGTTGACATCTTGAAATGATAAAGTAATAACAATATATAAGTTAGTTAGTAATAATAATAAGTTCTAAATAAAAAATAATACTTCACAAGTTTGCTTTGATTTAGTTTGACAGCTCTGTCATGTGTATTTTTTTTACAAGTTGTCATATGGCAAAAGGTTTTGCATTGGAACTTCTTTGACTGAACAACTTACAGACTATGTAATACTTTTTTTTTTTTTCAAAATTCGTGGTTTTATTAAGCTGAGGTCAGATCAACAATTTTGAATTATGAATGTAATGTTTGATTTTGTACGGCATAAAAACGTTACATTTATATTTTGTAATAATTTTTTAAAGGCACGCCTATTTCTTTGGACTTAAATTAAACATAACTGGCGAAATGTGGGTTTAGGTCTAGCTCTCCCAAACCTTACGGAAATTACGGTCGTGATGAATCGCAAAATAAGTACTTGATTTACTTGGTGATGGAGTAAGTTTATTAAAATAAATTACAAGAAGCAAGAATGCTGACCGACCGAACCCGGAGATCAAAAGTGACTAATTTTACATTTGAGCAATTATCGAAAACTTGGGAAACGGTCGGAGCGGCACGTTACAATCTAAAACTATCCAAATATTTTTACAGCTAGGCAACACAATAAAAACCTAAATCTAGCGGTACTTTACAGTTAACTTAAAAACTATTTACATACTAAGTTCACTAAAGTATTACCTATAATATTAATAAATAATTAATGAAGATGCTACATATGTATTAAGTTTTCTTATTCAGAAGTTTTTTTATGTTTTTAGGCTCAATATGGAACCATGCCATTCTTTCTTCCTTGTTCTACGCGTGTAGGTTAAATCTAAAGTGAATCAGCCCAAAATTAGCGTCTATCAGCTCCTGTGCTAACTCGTTTGTGAAACAGCACCACATTTACACTCCAGGGCATAGTCATCTCCGAATCTCCACCTGACCAGGTTTTCCTTTTTTCGGCTAAGGCCCGGAGACTTCCAGGTCAGCCATGGCAACTCGTGTCAAAGTGGGAGATTTTCAGCCGGTGGAACGAGTGGGTTGGGTAGGAAAACACTTCATATCAGTGGCGAAGATTCCATACAACTCGATTCCTACCGGATTCCCTTTGAAAAATGGCACAGTCAGTATTCTATAAATAAATAATGTAATCACATTAAATATGTACTCCGATATACCTCTTTCAAAAATTGACCCTTACTACTGCTTCATTCATATTAATTGATTTATAATTTAAACTGTTTTTTGTTCCCAGGTCCACACCCGCCTAACATACCTTCGTCACCTGATAGTGTCGCTAGCTCAAGCGCGGGAGATAGACAGGACTCTGCTCATCTTTTCTCACGACTACTACGACGACGAGATCAATGCTCTAGTGAGGAGCATCGACTTTACTAAGGTAAACTTTAAGTCATTAGCGATAAGGTTCAAATTCCTTTGCAACTAATATTAGATAACGTTCAAGTTCCTTTGGAACTAAGATGTATTAAGGACCTTTTATTGTAAACGTTCACTCAAAAGTGAACTTAGACTATTTATTAGTTTAGTGTAGTGTGGAGCATCGACTAGTTATCAGACTTTCGGGGCCACTGACTACCTGAAACGACTGTCAAAGATCTACAAATGACAGCCGGGACCCACGGCTTAACGTGCTGAGCGCATCGCGGATGCTGCCAACAAATGACGGTTCTGAGCAACAGAAAGGGATAGGAGCATGGAAAAGTGCGATTCCGTGCTGACAGATGAGGTTAAACCCTTAGGGTATTAATGCCAGCACATCAAGCTCCTACAATCTGTCAAATTTCTACAATAGATTTTCAACTTTATCACTTAAGCATTAGGTTCAAGATTGACGTATTTAGTTTAAACTAAGAGCTCTTTTGTATTGTTTCCCTATCCAAACATAGATAGGCCGGTCTCCTTTACCCATTCAAAAACATGACGTATTTAGTTTAAACTAAGAGCTCTATTAGTATTGTTTCCCTATCTATCTATATATCAATGGGCCGTTATACTTTTGCCATTTAAAAACATGACGTATTTAGTTCAAACTAAGATTTATTTTTGTATTATTTCCAGGTGATGCAGATATTCTATCCCTACTCAATACAGACACATCCCCATGAGTTTCCCGGCATGGACCCCAACGATTGTCCCAGGGACACCAAGTTTGAGCAGTAAGTAGGATTTTGTTTGTAGAAGAAGCTAACTTTTTTTAATCTTTTTTATTTTTTTTATTAGCATTTCGCCCGCGACTTCCTCCGCAAAAATTGTGATAGCTCGGCTAATATGCATGATCTAAATATAATGTATAAACTATAGCACCCACGAATAATGTACATCACGAATAGTGAAAGATTTTTTAGAATTTAATGATTCGTTCCGGAGATTACCCTCTAGGCCCCTAAATACAAATTTACATTGTGTGTAGAGGGTAATATCCAAACTATTAATACAATTCTAAAAATTCTAATCTCTCAGTGTAATCTCTATCTCTCTCATCTTACAAACAAATAGCTCTTTAAAATATTAGTATAGAAAAGGAAGTGGGGCCAGAATAAACACAAAACAGTTTGAAAGGAGAAAAGAGACGCTTTGGCTCAGCTGTGGGACACAATATTATTATAGTCTTCGAAAAAATTAAAAATACACTGTCACAAACAAACATACCAACACAAACCATCGTGGGTTTAACAGATGTCAGACAAGGGATCTCTGTCAGTGCTACAACATTATTGATTAATACCCGAAAGGCACTTGTTCTCCCCGTCACTGCGATATTTTTTTCTTCTGGACCATACCTGGGAACCTTCTTGTTACTGTTAAGGAGATATTGATGGTCATAGTTCCAACTTTTCAAAAGTTTTTAATATCATAACTTTTCTTTAGACACCTCCATGAACCCCGTGCTATTCAATGCATCAATCAGCACGGTTTGAGTGCGTTACATTGAATCCCACCGTAAAACGTGATTTTTCACCCCACACTAAAAAAACATTTTCCAGCAATCATTTTTGCGTAGAGTTATTTGCGTGGCTTCGTGAATGTTCCGCTATACCTTGTAGGCGCGAAGGCACCTAACAAGCCGATTCCTGCCGGCTTCCCTTCGGGAACAAGGCAGGTATATAGTATGGGTACTGAAACGGGACTTTCTGGATTGCACCACAATCTAGAAAGTATCTCTTTAGTACCAGTGTATCCATGGAGTTTCTTGCCCGTTATTCTCCATAGAGATCTACGCTAGGGAATGGGCAACTACAGTACTTTCACAGTTTTAATACCTTGTGTATGGGTCTGGAGCTACATTTCATTGTTGTCTTTATTTCGACAATTCAGAAGTGCCTGTTACTGGCCTATTTGAACTGTACATAAATGCTTTGATTTTTGTTTTTGTTTTCTGTACCATCGAGCAATTCTTGATATTTATTTGCATTGCAGATTTTTAACGGTAAGTTTTCATTGAAGATGATGATGAATTATGTTGGGTAACTACTAACTCTTGCCTGCCTCGTTGGTCTGGTAGTCGCGATCGCGATTGCTGAGCATGAGGTCCCGGGTTAAATGCCCGGGTCGGACAGATTGTTATGGGGTTTTTCCATCAGAGATTTCTCAGTAGCAGCCACGGAGTCTGGATTTGTATCCGGTAGATGGCAATAAGCTCGTACCCTATTACATGGGACTTTAACATAACTGCCGAAATGTGGGTGTATTATAAGGTACACTTATGCCTAACCCTTCGGGTACAGGCGTGATTTTATGTTATGTGGTAAAGATACTTGCCAATCCGAATATTTGCCGCCTAAAATCTTGTGGACCAAGCCAAAATAGTTAACCTCAACCACGAGTAGCTTTCAAGTAAATAAATAATAACAGTCCCCGAGCGACTGTTATTATTTATACCACGAATAGCTTTCAAGTAAATAAATAATAACAGCCGCTCGGGTCTTCAGGTTAAGCCGTGGAAATTGGTCCGTAGATGGGTCCAGATCCATCACATACCAAGTTTCCTCCGTGTCTCGGAAATCACGTTAAGCATTTGGTCCTGGCTGTCATTTGTAGATCTTTGACAGTCGTTACAGGTAGTCAATGGCCAAAAAAGGCTGACAACCATCAATCATACCAAGAGGAATCGTATTACCCAGTACTAACTGGATTGTGAGGGACACATAGGCAGTCGCCCCATGTAAAATGCTGCTGCATCCGGTTAGACTGGAAGCCGACCCCAACATAGTTGGCAAAAGGCTAGGTAGATGATGGTACCTCCTTCTAACAATTTAAACTACACTTTCAGGGCAGTAAAACAAGAGTGCAACAACGCCCTGTACCCAGACCTGCACGGACATTACCGGGAGGCGAAGTACACGCAAACCAAGCACCACTGGTGGTGGAAGGCTAACCGGATCTTCAACCAGCTGCAGTGTACTGTAGGGCACACAGGTTGGTTTATTTTTAGAAGTACACTAACGGACGTCACGTGGTTTTACCCGCATAGTTCCTGTTCCCGAGGAAGTTCGAGGATAAAATATAATAATAGAATAAATATAAAATATCCTATGTTACTCGCTGATAATGTAGCTATCCATTGCTGAAATAATTTTTCAAATCGGTCCAGTAGTTTTTAAGTTTATTAGTTACATACAAAAATACAAATCTTTCCTCTTTTTAATGTTAGTATAGATTTCTTTGTGAAGGGCTCGTGGTTAAACTTTTTGACCTCCACAATTTAGTTTGTGAGTAACACGATGCCCGGTTGCTATGTAAAAGAAAACCGAACGAATTTTCAAATTGAAATTTTTAGTAGGACAGCATAACAGTGGCGAAGCCTCCATACAACTCGATTCCTACTTGTTTCCCTGCGGAATAACCACTCAGTGTCTGCTATTTCCAAACATACAGATATTTAATACATCATTAAGTTAAAGCATTACCAAAAGGCAGATTTTTTTGTCTCAACAACGATTTCCGATAACTAAATAAAACAAACCGCCGCCGCTCAATAACCGCGCGGTTTTATACATCAAGCTTAAGAGCGGCCAACCCGCCATACTTTTCACGAGAATTTTGACAAACGCTCGTGCGTGATTATGCCGTTGTTACACATATATCTTTAAATATTTTGAACTGATAGGTATCTTGTGCACTATATCTAGGCTTCTATCGAAGCAAAAATAAAAATTTGTAGGAACAAATTCAGTATAAGCCTCCAAAAATTGCTGTTTTTCTCAAATTTTACCTCAACTTTGGCCGTTCATAAAGTACTCATAAATTGTGAAACTAAAGAAAATAGCCTGATAGAAGCCTTGCAATTATAGTGGAGATTTTAAATAACAAATATTTATTTCACAAACTTGTAAGACTTATTCAAAAACACGTATTTCCTGGAACAAGTTTTATAAATTTTCGAACACTATTTTTCGTTCAATGTCCTCGCGTTAGTCGGTATGAGGTGCGCGGGTGACGAGTAGTGCGGGGTCGGGGCTAGGTAAGACAGGGCCATGTTGAAAAAATATCGCCGCGATGGCTCTGGATGAAACAACAAGCTTTTCGACCATGCTCGCGTTGACGATAGACGCGCCGGGAAGGGCCCTCTTAATGCTGTTTTGTAGAATTGTCCCACGGGATCATACTACGGATATCAAAAGTAGCCTATGGGTTGACTGTTGATCTAGGTTATAAACTATTGTGAGTGTAAATTTCATCCAAATCCGTTCAGAAGTTTTTAGTAACAAACATACACACAAACACACATGCAAACTTTCGCCTTTATTAAGTGTGATAAAAGTAATCTCGTCATCTCTAGGGTACGTCCTCTTCCTAGAAGAAGACCACTACGTTGCCGAAGACTTCCTGCACATCCTGACCCTCCTAAAGTCCACCGCAGACAAGAGCTGTCCGCAGTGCGAGATCCTTAGTCTCGGGACTTATCTCAAGACTTATCAGTACCATTCTAACGGGGATAAGGTTAGTGGTGATTGTAGTGTTTGACTTTTGTAGTGATTAGAGGGGTGTGACACTTGTTCGAGTTTCCCGATGTGGTTGCAATCATCATTATGAACAATAGGCAATATGTGTGTATCTTTTTTCATGTGGTTAGTGCCTAATCTGGTGTCATAGTTTTTATACCGCCCATGGGCCTCTGACTTGGCTGACATGCCGCGAGAAGTATCTCTCAGGCATGCTGGTTCCTCACGATGTTTTCCTTCACCGAAGCAAGTGATAATTATACAATCAGAACAATTAAGATAGATAGACGTGTCTTGTGTAAATACATCACTTATTTTGAAATTCATCATTTCATGTTGCGTGTTTTTGGTCAAACGGAACGTAAACTCAAAAGGCATCGTCGAGGCCTATGGGTGGCATGAAAAATCTGACACCAGGTTATGTACTAACTACACGACAAAGAAAAAAAAATGATGTATTAAAAAAATAAACGAGTGTACGAAATAATTTCTATTGTCCAGTACAATTCATATTGAAAATAAGTTATGACTTACTTGCATATTACCTATTTTGAACATGTCATGTCCCGATCAAGTGTGAAACACAATTGTCGCGACGTATTAAAAAACTTAGTCACTTAAGTCAAGACTTAAAGGTTCCATTGGCTTTGTCAAAATAATGTAATGACTTAAAAGAATTAGTGTGTTTTGAGCTGCAATGTCATGCTGGAATTGACATTTAAAGACGTCAAATAAGCGCATATTATGACTACTTTAAGTGCACTTAAAGGTGGCGTTGCTTGTCTAGAAAATTTGCATCGATAAGTTGAAGTTTTATATTTATCTTGTATTTTATGGTTTTTTTTATTAAGGAAAAATAAAGGTTTTTGGGAAAAGGCTAGGCAGATGATGATGACGATTGTACGTCAATGGAACCTATAAGTGGCATCTGAATTAGTACTGTGTATTTTTCTATGATTAAAATTCTCCTAAAAAAACAGCGAAAGAAGAACTTAAACATGAACTACATACAGCAAGTAAAGGCAGCGAACGAAGAACGTAGGAAGAAGCATGAGAGCTCGCAGACATGGAACTTCCAAGTGTACCCTCATCTTTATACTGCGACGCAAAAGGTTTTAATGTCATTCTATACTAGATTAAGGCAAAAGCGCTAGGGTAGCCCGCGAAATTCAAATTTTCTTACGTTTTTGCAATTTGCAGATCAGTGTAAGGTTGTATGTTGATTAAAATATGATTCGCGACCGTAACAGATATGGTTTTACATAATTATAATCATTAAAATCATCAATACAACCCTTTAAGTTTATACAGGGTATAAACAGATTTCACGAAGCCGTGAACCAAGCATTCAGTACATCATACTAAGTAGCTTTACCCAATTATTATTGCTGGGAAACGCCTTTTTTTTTTGGAGTGAAAAATCACGTTTTTCGGTAGGACTCAATGTAACGCACTTAAAACATTGTGCTGATGGATGGATTGAATAGTACGGGGGTCGTGGAGATATTCAAAGTAATAATCTGTCATTAAAAACAAGTTATTAAAGAAAAAACTTGTGGAAAAGTTGGAACTTTGACCCCCAATATCTCCGAAACTCGAAGGTTCCGAAGGTATGGTCTAGAACACAAAAATGATCGCAATGACGGGGAGAACAACTGCCTTTCGGCTTCGTTAAGAGACTTTTTACACGCTTTATAATCTCATTGAATGAATTTTTCATGAAATAATCATTAAATGGGATTATATGAACTTGTACTGATAATTTTAATGATTATAATATTCTAGCTACATACGTGTTACGAACGCGAATTATATTTTGTTCCACATACAGCCTGAAACTGACACTGCAAAAAAAAAACCGGAGAGAAACAAAATATTTCGCTGGCTACCCTGGCGTTTCCCCATTAAGGGTTTTTACTAGCATTATGTTGTGCTGTACTGTTGTATGCTGAGCTGACTTTGATGTGGTAGTATTTTTATTGCACGCTGGCCTGCGCATGGGTTTCTATGGGTTTGGATTGTTTACGACCATAGTTTTGCTTACCTTACATTATAAGGGAACATCTTTTACTATCGGGTGCATCCTGACATCGTAAAAAAACAGCATAATACATTTTCACGATTGTTAACACAAATGTATATGACGACTGATTTTTAATGTGAAACATCTATGGCAGTAAAACCGACTCGTATGCCGTGACGGCAAACGGCATTGCGCTGTCATACCGAGTTGCGCTCTTCGCCACCGCTCTCGACTCCCTTGTGTGTGCCCGCACGTATACTATACACTATTTTCTTTTTGAAATGAAAACTTCTTTAAGCGCATTGAACACTTTTTGTGTGAAGGAAAAACATTGAACTCATCGTCACTTGACGTAACGTGCGGTCACGCTTCGTAGCACTCGTAGGCGATCCGCTACGGCGTAGCACCACATAGGCATGCGCGGGGCATAACCAGTGCTACGACTGGGGAGGGGCCCGGGGGTGTACTTTTTGTTTTCACTTCTATCGGCAGTCCCCAAAGACTGCCCTTATTGTTTTTTTTTCTTATTTCGTTGAAGGGTTTGTTTTGTAATTCTAATATTAACATAGATGATTCACATCTCTCAGGCGTCCCGAGACAACCAACTCTTTTTCCCATTTTCCGATTATTTTCAGGGTTGTTTTTTTTTTATGTAATAATCCGTTAATCGTAATGTAGATTATAATGAGTACAATGACCACGAAGCGCAACGATAGCCCGTGAAATTATTTTTTAAGGGTTTTATGCAATTTGAGGGTCAGTTTTAGGCTGTATGTGAAACAAAATATAATTCGCGACCGTTACACGTATGTAGTTATAGAATTATAATAATTAAAACTTGGTTGTATTAATGATTAGAACTCTGTAAAGCCAAATTGTTTACGATCGCAAATTATATTTTTATCAACATACAACATTATACCGACCTATAAATTGCAAAAAAATGATTTTCGCGGGCTACGCTGGCGCTAATCTGAAGAGATTGAGGGTAATCAAAAACTATATATAAGTTTCTTAAAACTATTTGATTAATGAATTAACTAGTTAAAAACACATGTCCCTCGTCAGTCGGTTAAAAAAAGCTCAGTGCAGCGCAACATAGTTTAAAGTTGTTATTTCTGTTAAGTCCTCCTCATGATAATTTTAGTATTTTTTTATGGATTGTAATTTGTATTACAATAATTTGTAAATAGATAACTTATACAGGATGTAAAAGACCTCATCACAAAGCCGTCAACCAAGCATTCTGTACATCAAACTAAACTAAAAAGTAACTTTACGCAAAATATATTGCTGGGAAACATTTTGGGGTGAAAAATCATGTTTTGTGGTGGAACTCAATGTAACGCACTCAAAACATTGTGCTGATGGATGGATTGAATAGTACGGTGGTCGTGGAGGTGTTTAAAGTAAAAATCTTACATTAAATACTTGTGTTTAAAAAAAAGACTTGGCAAAAAGTTGTAACTTTGACCTCCAATATCTCCGTAACTAGAAGGTTCCCAGGTATGGTGTAGAACAAAAAAATTATCGCAATGACGAGGAGAACAAGTGCCTTTCGGCTTCGTTAAGAGGTTTTTTACACCCTTTATTATAGTATTTCGTTAATGGATGATAGCCAAATATAATATTTATTTTATTTATTTTTTATAAATATAATATTTATTTATAAAAATAATAACTGCTATTAGTGTTGCCCGCGAATTTCTTCTGCGTGAAATTTGCAACATTTCTGATTGATGCTCTGTTTTTCTTGGTCGCCTTTCTCGATAAATGGGCTATCCAACATTAGATTTGTTCAATTTGAACCAGTAGTTTCTGAGATTACCACATTCAAGCCAACAAACTCTTTAGCTTTATAATATTAGCATATATTTTGCTAACTGTGGTAGTTTCAATATGGATATGATGTATGGCTGTCATCCATTTCGTAAGCTTTTCCTGCTAACGCGTATTGTATGGAAATGGCACAACGGCTTTAAGCAATGCCTTTTGGAGACTGCTATTAGTTATATTTAGTTAAACTAACCCTAATTTACACTTAATACCTGGATAAAAGTGCATGTATTGGATTTTCGACTCTGCTCAGCGTTATGAGTTGAAAGTCCCACATTTCAATAAAATATAGATACAATGTATAGTAAACAGACCTTTCACTAGACTGGCGAGCAAGCATTCTGTAACTCAAACACTACGCAATAATGATTGCTAGGAAACGACTTTATTTAAGGTTGAAAAATCATGTTTTGCGGTAGAACTCAATGTAACGCACAAAACATTGTGCTGGTGGATGGATTGAATAGTACGGGGGTCGTGGAGGTGTTTAAAATAAAAACATGTATAAAAAAAAAAGAAACTTGTGAAAAGTTAGAACTTTGACCCCCAATATCTCCGTAACTAGAAGGTTCCCAGGTATGGTGTAGAACAAAAAAATGAACGCAATGACGGGGAGAACTGTTGTAGAATCTACTAGTTATGATACTTTTTGTTAGGTTTTGTTGTCTTTTCTAATAGATAGATAGAGTTTGAATTCTGAACTACTAATTTGAAATTTTAAATATAGCAACCATCGTACACGTTTATTAAGTTTTATTTCGCTATTTCCACAGTATTTAGAATCTTCAGATTACAATCTCAACAAGAACAGGTGCCTTTTGGCGTCGTGAAGGGTCTATTTACACCCATTATATGCTGGTGTCACTTCGTCTTCGTGTAAATTGGCATTAAAGGCATGACAGCTTTAAACTTATGACCTTTGGATACTGGTATTTAGGATAACTAAAATATAAACTGATCAAATAAATATAACACTCACTCTGACAATTACTTAGCACATAATAAGCGAGACGACAAAAAAAAACTAATTAGTCCATCAGTTAGATTATCAAAAAATATTTGACCCGTGTTTTTTCTTTTGTTACTTAAAAAAAAAAACTAATTAGTCCGTCAGTTAGATTATCAAAAAATATTTGACCCGTGTTTTTTCTTTTGATACGTAAACCAAAATTGACGAAGATATGACGCTTTTAAAATTCTCAATACGTCACGCCTTGGTATAATTTTTAGCTAGTTCTGACGTCACGAGCCCCCACTCCCGAGTTTTGATGCGTTTTATCTTTGTCAATATTCATTGATTTACAAAAACAAAAAATACGTGTCCATTAATTTCCAATACTCTAACTGGCGGACTAAATAGATTTGCAATTTTTTGATACTGTCGTCATGCCTATTAAGATATTTAAAGACGTTAAGGATATTTGTTTTTGCTTGCGGGTCGTTAGTTTATAGCGGTGTTGTGTTGTTATTTAATCAGTTTATTTAAAATAAATCTGTAGTAAAAGTACTGTATTTTGATAACATATAAGGCTTAGACGAAATGGCGACAAAAAGCTTTTTAATTCTTCTTTTCCTGTGCCATGTTCTATGAAATATGTCACATATAACTTGGCAACGACTATTAACGTCTTTGCTTTGCTTAAAACTTCTATAGTAAATGCAGTGGTTTGAACCATATTATGCAGGGTGTAAACAGACCCTTCGCGAAGCCGTCAACCAAGCATTCTGTACATCAAACTAAGTAACTCTATGCAAAAATGATTGCTGGGAAACAACTTTATTTTTTATGGTGAAAAATAACTTTTTTACGGTAAAACTCAATGTACCGCACTCAAAACATTGTGCTGATGGACGCATTTTAATAGTAAACGGTTTATGGAGGTATTTAAAGTAAATTTATGACCTTATAAGCTAGTACTTACAAAAAACTTGTGAAAAATAGGAACTTTGACTTCCAATATCTCCATAACTAATAAGTTCCCAGGTATGGTCCGCAACAAAAATAATATTGCTATGACGGGGAGGTCAAGTGCCTTTCGGCTTCGTTAAGTATCTATTTATAGCTTGTATAACTAATGTAAATACAATACCCGAGCCTTAAGGTGGTAGCGTCAGGGAAGCTCCTAAAATTCTAAATTACTTGACAAATGCTTTTCAAAGACTTTTTCATGACATAGTCCACATACAGCCTGACAATGACCGGCAAATTGCAATAATCGTAAGAAAATATGAATTTCGCGGGCTACCGTGGCGCTTCCCTTTTAAGGTGAAAGCTCCACGTTAGCCCGCGAAATTATTATTTTTTTGCAATTTGCAGGTCAGTGGTGTCGATTCAGTTGTGCACAAACTAAACTTAATTTAGGCTATTGCTATTTTTTTGTTTCGAATAAAACTAGAAAGAGACGGACGTAATTTAGAGCTGTCAAATTTAATTGTAACTTGGAACTAATATTTCCATACAAATGAAGGGTGCACGTAAAAACATGTCGACTAAAAACACGGTGAAGCGCAAGGCATAAACTAGTTTGACATCTCTAACTTAGTTCAAAGCTATAGCCGTCCTTTTCTCGCACTGCCTTTTAGTAAAAGATAGCAATAGCCTAAATTAAGTTTAGTGCACAACAGAATCGACACTGTGTCAGGTTATATGTTGATTAAAATATGGTTCGTGGCTGTTACACGTATGTAGTTACAGAATTATAATCATTAATACAACCCTCTAAGTTCATGTGACCTGATTGAATGACAATGTCATGAAATAGTCATTCAATTAATTAATTTCGAGGGCTGCCTTGGCGCTTCCCCCTTAATATGACACATTGAACTTAAGATAAGGGACACAGATGAATTAGAAAGCTTTTTCTTAAATAATAAATATCGCTGGACATAAACACACAGCGCCATCTAGTGCCACACTAAGCAACGAGGCTTGTGTCGTGGACACCAGATAGTTGATATACTACATAGATACTTTTTGTTTGTAAATACATACTTATTATACATATAAACATCCATAACTCGGAAACAAATGTCCATGTGTCATCACACAAACATTTGTTCCAACCGGGATTCGAACCCAGGACCCTAAGAACTTAAGGCAGCCTCACCACCACTGCGCCATTCGGGTCGGCAAATGTCATTGCCCATCTCTTCTTTTTTCTTTTCAAATCTGCCAACGCTTAGTAATAATTTTATTTGGTCATGTATATTTGTAATTATTATTTTCCCTAATAATGTAAAATAAAACAAAAATAGAACAGCAAAATGCTTATGTACAAACGCCAGCACATCAAGCCACTACAATCTGTCAAATTTCTTTAGTAGATTTTCGACTTTATCAGTAAAACAGTAGGTTCAAGGTTGATTGGGAAAATTTTACAGTTTCGGTTAGCTTGGTGTGCTGGCCTGTACGTTCTTTGCTGGGTAATCTCCTGCACGCTATTTTCAACTCTATTTAATTTGTAATTAGAGTGTTATCTCTCAACATCGAGCATGTATGCTGGTCCTAATGTTTGAATTACCTACAACTATTATTAATTTGCTTTTAATTCTGACTGTACAACTTAATATATAATGGTGTCGATTCTGTTGTGCACAAACTAAACTTAATTTAGGCTATTGATATCTTTTTCTCTCTAATATAACGAGAAAGAGACGGACGTAATTTAGAGCTGTCAAATTAAGTTGGAACTAATATTTCCATACAAATAAAGGGTGCACGTTAAAAACATGTCGACTAAAAACACGGTGAAGCGCAAGCCATAAACTAGTTTGACATCTCTAACTTAGTTCATAGCTATAGCCGTCCTTTTCTCGCACTGCCTTTTAGTAAAAGATAGCGATAGCCTAAAATAAGTTAAGTTTGTGCACAACAGAATCGACACCAATATCTCTTTTTTTACCGACTTCCAAAAAGGAGGACGTTCTAAATTCATGTTTTTCTTTTGTAAGTATCTACACCGATTTCTCCGTAATTACTGTGCCGATTTACGTGATTATTCTTTACTTGGTATATGAAATACCGCGCGGTGGTCTCGTATAAATTGCATTTACTTGAGCAGTTTACGAGTTAGCTCCCTTAAAACATTTTTTACTATTATGAAGACATTGATATTCAAATAACTTCTAGTTACAATGTAAAATTTCTATATGACAATAATTTGTGTGGGATAATTATATCGACAAAAAAATATTATTTTTGGTCTAGAACCAAAAAAAAAATCGTAATGACGAGGAGAACAAGTGCCTTTCGGCTTCGTTAAGAGTTTTTTTAAACCCAGTATACAAGATAAAATAAGTTAAACATTGAATGATGTTTTTTTAGAAGTCTTAACCATATAGTACGCCATTTTTCGCCACTATTTTTTGCCTGGGCTCTTATCTACGAAGTGCTTAAATATCAAATGTACAGACGCCAGCACACCAAGTTACCCGAAACTGTAAAATTTCCCCAATCAACCTTGAAGGTAGGTAGTAAAGCATTAGGCTTTAGCGATAAAGTTGAAAACCTATTAAAGAAATTTGAAACGTTGTAATAGCTTTGTGTGCTGGCTGTACCTATTAGAAAGTAATAATAAGTTGGTTGTGGTTGAAAAGCATGTAAATATATAAATATTTTTATGATTTCTAACGTCGCTACAAGGTGAATTTCTCAATTTATTTAAGGCAGTTCCCTGAGCAAAATTAGCAACTCTATTTGTGGTGGTTCAAACTTCCTTTGAAATACTGTTAGAATAAAGTTCTAATCAGCTTGCACTACAAAGTGATTGTTACGTCAGTCACTGCAGGCCGAATAGTGCGAAATGAGTGGTTTTTATTCTTTATAAAATCAAATTTACGTCTTTTGGAAAAAATAAAACGACAATTATGTTCATTGTTAAATTGTTTATCCATTAGTATAAGTAGCAAATCAAAATAATGGTTACTTTACGAGGAGTAGCATTTTATAAATCATTATTTCTCATTTCTGTGGTTTCGTTGTGAGGGGATTTATTAAACATTAAGCAACTTAAAAAAAAATGAAACGACAATTTTGGAGTCAAGAATATAAAATGTAGTAATTTAATGTATTTATTAGTTGGTATTTCTTTTGGATAAAGAGGAGTAGGCCCCAAAAAACTGCTCGTTCAAGGTCATTTGCTCGGGGAGGCGTCTTGATAGGTTATACTAAAATTTCTGATTTGTGTTTAACCTTTTGACCGCCAGAGCATAAACGCAGGCGCAAGCCACAATTGAATTCTCACATATTTGTGTCGTTTGGCGTAAAGGGCACGCGATTCCTTGTCACGTATATGTTACAGTGTCGTTCAAAAGGCGATAACTTCTTTTGAACGTCACGAAATTATGGTTGTCCCTGTTTTGTTGCTGATTGATTTCTTTTGTCACCTGTTAAGAATAACGACGAGCTCGTGGCTTAACAATAACAGCCGCTCGGGGTTGATCTTTAGGTTAAGCCGTGCTTGCCTAGGTTGGTCTGTGGATGGGTGACTACCCATTACATACCGAGTTTCTTCCGTGCCTCGGAAAGCACGTTAAGCCTTTGGTCACAAATAGTCAGTGGCCCAAAACGTCTGACGTCGTGACGTCAATACTGGTATTCAGCTGCATCCGGTTAGACTGGAAGCCGACCCCAACATAGTCGGGAAACGGCTAGGCAGATGATGACCTGTTATAAATAACCTATTTAGTTTCAGAGAGAATCTTAGTAATGTTGATATGTTGTATTGTTGTGAATGATTAGAAATGCACCTTGTAGAGAACTGTAACTTTGTAAGCTGTAAATAGTACTCAATGCTTCAAAGCATGCTTAGTTTTAAGATGAATGTAAATATTTATTATAATTTTTTGGTTTTAGATACCTAATTCTTGTTATTTATATTTATTTCATTGTAAATAGTAATCGTAGAATTTATCCGTGCCTTAATGTCATTTGATAACTGTCAAAAATTCCCGCCCTAAAAATTTGACAGCTCTAACATTGCCAGCCACAAAAAAAAACAAATGTTGTCACTTCCTATTTCCAAAATTCTACCATTATACCTAAAAATGTTGCCAGCACTAAAACCAAATTTTCTACCATATCGTTTTAATGTTTTCAGGTGGAAATAACGCCATGGCATTCTAGCATGCATAACATGGGTTTCGCATTCAATCGAACTGTTTGGAGACATATAATGAGGCAACAGAGTCAATTTTGTGCATATGATGACTATAATTGGGACTATTCCTTACTGCATTTGTCACAAAATATGCCCGGGAGAGAAAAGTTCAAAGTTATTGTGTGTAAGGGGCCGAGAGTATTTCATATTGGAGAATGGTGAGTTTAATCTTAGTTTTTTAAAACATCGGTCTATTTCGTTCTATCGCGTGGAGATGACAGAATTTTGACTTCTAGTGAAAAACTCCCACTTTTAAAGTTATTCTTTTAAATAAATGACTTCTGATCTTAGGGTGCTGGGTTTTATCCCCGGATCCGATAATTGAAACAAAAGTAACTCCCCAGAGTCTGTATTTGCACCCCATTAAGTGCCGTAGGGAGCAATGATGGCCCAGCAGCAGCAGATGGTAACGGCTGCTGCTTACAAGTTCACTGACTACCGACCGTGAGAGTTCGAATCCAGACAGAATCACTTTTTTATTATTAGCCTCTTAAGAGGGCTCTTCCCGGCCTGTCTATCGTCAACACGAGCATAGTCGAAAAGCTTGTTGTTTCATCTAGAGCCATCACGGCGATATTCTTTCAACTGCCCTGTCTTACCTAGCCCCGACCCCGCACTACTCGTCACCCGCGCACCTCATACCGACTAACGCGATAACATTGAACGAAAAATAGAGTTCGAAAATTTCTTAAACTTGTTCCAGGAAATACATGTTTTTGAATAAGTCTTACAAGTTTGTGAAATAAATATTTGTCATTTAGAATCTCCACTACATGTGAAAGGCTTCTATCAGGATGTTTTCTTTTCTTTTAGAATTTTAGGAGAACATTTGTGTAAAACAGCAATTTTTGAAGGGTTATACTGAATTTATTTCAACAAATTTTAATTTTTTGCTTTGATAGAAGCCTAGATATAGTGCACAAGATACTTAGTAGTTCAAAAAATTCAAAGATATAATTATGTGTAACAACGGCATAATCACGTACGAGCGTTTGTATGAAAAGTATGACGTGTTGGCCGCTCTTAAGCGTCTTACTGCTGGGCAAATCCTTCTCCTTCCAAATTACAACTGCTCCCAAAATGGTCAAGGAAAATATGAGGACACCAGACTGTTCTACGAACCCGCTCGGGCTAGCAACTTAAGGTGACACTAGTCGACATTTTTTCCATAGAAATTTCGGGAGGATATTACTTCACTGTTTGACACTGCACATACAAAGTTAAACATGATATCGTTTTGTCTCATTATTCTGTGCGGAAACAGAATAGTAAAATAAAAGCCATTAAAAAGTTACGAGCTACCAAAGATTCGTTTTTATTGCCAATTTTAACGCAACTTTGGGCGTAAATTAGTAATAAAAGAAGTGTAAAATTTCCAAAACAAAGTCGGTACCGACAAAGCACAAGTATCGAAGAATTCAATAAATTTTATTTGTAATAAAATTGTTTTTATTAAACACAGACTAATAATATTTACATTATTTACACACTAACCCTATAAAAACAAATAAAAATATTTTACAAATATAAAAAAAAAGGTTACAGGGCGTCGAAAAATTCGTCCACATCGCTGTCAACAGGAAAAGTGCCCAATTACAAAAATTTGTAATTGATTTATGCAGTGGTTTTTTCATAAAACTTGATTTTCCAAAGGCCTTTTTGTATTTTTTTACGCGCACTTTTTATTAAGTATTATCGTGCATCACACTGAACTCACTCTGTCGGGCACGATGCCAGGTGAGACAGTGTGCGTTTTGGGCACGCCCACCAATGAGTTCGAGCCCGCAACTAGTGTTACCTTAAGCCTTTGCTAGAAATTTCGCCACACATTATGCTCCAACATGATTTTATCCAACTTTCCAGCGGCTTCCACCACAAGAAATCAAACTGCAACGCTTCCACAGTGATCAGCAAAGTACAGAAACTCCTTCAGAACGCTAAACCGTACATGTTCCCTACTCGAGTGAGTGCCACCGTCACCGCGGGCGGCGCGAAGCATAACAAGAAGCTTGTCAAGGGAAACGGCGGATGGGGGGATATCAGGTGAGGAATATATTTTTCAATACACTTCCTCGAAAACTGGTCCATAACGCACTAAGTACAACATGCAATGTATTTCACAAATGAAAATTGCCACAGATAACTATACCTTTACTTAGTCCATATTGGTTCAATGCTTATAGTCTGAGGTGAATGTTTTTTTTTTAATTTCCGCAAAGCACTAAGCGTCTTTACGGCATAATTATTTTTTGTCGAATTGAGGAACTTCCTTTTTTTGAAGTCGGTTAAAAATGGAATTTGGCTGGCCACATCGGCCGCATGTCGCATCAAAATTATTATTCCTACTCTTGATATGTATGTCTAACAAAATCTTTTTCTTTCAGAGACCAAGAACTGTGCGCCAACATGACGAAGATAGGCCGGCAACCGCGTCGTAACATATACTACGCATAATTGCATAGATTGTACATATACACGCCCCTTATTACATAGCACAAACGAAAATGAACCATATCTGTATGAGTTTAGTGTTTATAATTTATTAAGGGTGTAAATAGACCCTTAACGAAGCCGAAAGACACTTGTTACTGTTAAGGAACTTTCTAGTTACGGAGATATTGGGGGTCAAAGTTCCAACATTTTCACAAGTTTTTTTTTTTAAATACTTGTTTTTAATGGAAGATTTTTACTTTAAACTCCTCCACGACCCCGGTACCATTCAATCCATCCATCAGCACAATGTTTTGAGTGCGTTACATTGAGTTCTACCGTAAAACGTGATTTTTCATTCCAAAAATAAAGTTGTTTCCCAGCAATATTTTTGCGTAAAGTTACTTAGTTTGATGTACAGAATGCTTGGTTGACGGGTTCGTGAAAGGCTCCGTATACACCCTGTATAATATTTTAATGACAGTTGGTTGTAGGAATATGCAAATTAACTTAATACAAATATGGTTTGTTTTCGGATAGCTTGAGCAAGTCAAGTCCTAGGTCTTTGACTTAACTGATGAAATGAGGGTGTAACTACTAATAAGTACACCTCTGCTTACCCTTTGGGGTTATAGGCGTGATGTTATGTTATGTACATACATTCCACAAGCTTTTATACTCTGAAACACCCCTTAACACCCCAACACCCCCTATTACATGTGACTTAACCATGGTTGGTGAAATTTTTACGTACTAAAGGCACAGGTCTGCCTACCCTTCCTCCTTAAACACCATAGTGGTATTGCGTTTTTTTACTATAGTCTCCGCCAGATAAGTAATAATTAAAGGTCATTGCTCTTTCCTTAATTTCTCTGCGTAGGTACCCCGACAATACATTATGAATCGTTTTTATTGCTAGAAAAAGCCAAAGATCACGATAAAGGTCGTTTCGGGACAGTTTATGTCATTATTTCTGTTTTCGGAATTATGTATTTGAATAAATGTATGCGGGTTAGTGACCTTTAATTCTTACTTATCTGGCGGAGATTATAGTAATTTCTCAGTAGCAGCCACGGAGTCTGGATTTGTGCCCGATTGTTGACAGCCTCGCCCCCTATAACTGGTAAAAGTGGATGTACGGTCGAACAAGCTATTTGGTATACATTTTACAATGTAATTTGTTTGTTAAACTGTAAACCAAATAGCTTGTTCGACCGTACTATTAGGTACAATTCTGCCTAATCCTTCGGGGATTTCAGGCGCGATGTTATGTCTTTAAACATTTACTGAGACGAGTAAAATGAGCTTCTGTTAAATTTGATTTGTTAAGATGTTTAAAAATGGACTAAAAATAGATATTTCACCAGCTTTGCACAAATTCATTTCTTTATAAGGACTCAAAATCCATTTCGGCATTTTTAGTGGACCTACTATAAGTATGCAGTGTGTATGTACTTGTGTTTAAGGGTGCTAGTCTATACAATTAAATAAAATTGAAGTGTCCGATTGTAATATTTCAAAATAACAGTTTTTTTACTGAATGCAGATAATTCGGCACTTATAACAAAAACACTTTAAAAAAAACTGTCTGTTTATTCCGGCCATCGAGCATATACCCCAATAGAGCGGTAATGACTGGCCATCTGCCTCCGCAACTAATAAGTGATTTGTCACTTATAAATATTACGCTCGCTCTCTCTAAAACAGTGAGACAGAGAGAGAGAGAGAGTTATTTGACCTTGGGTCAGCCAATCACAGCATAGTGAACGCAGCTGTGAGTTAGCGGAATTGTTTTCAAACAAAATAAGTAACATTTCTGCTCTATTGGGGTATGTGGTAGATGGTTCCGGCTATTCTTCTAAATGGCTGGACCGATTTTGACGGGTCGGGACGGGTAACAAAATCCGATTTAAAAAAAAAAGTATTTTTTTTATAATAATTTCACCACGTTCGGAATACACAAACCTATCTGAATCCCTAAAAATACACCAGTATCAGCTGTTCCATACATTTCGGTTCATCAATTCGGTTTCCTGTTTACGGTTTTGGTCCCATACAAGAAACTTGTTTAATTGTATGGTCTACACCACACCCTTTTATATGAGCACACCATTCTGCAATACTTGCTGCAATGGATTTACCGCCAAATTTGAGATTTCAAAGTTAACATACTCACAAATGCAGATTTTTATACACCTTACTAAGCATGGTAGAAAAGTCAAAATGTTATCATGTAATTTTTCTGTTTGCAATAACTCGAATGGTAGTTTTATTTTTGGTGTTGTCACAAATTGAAAAATGCTACTATAATGTTAGTTTTTTTTAAATAGCAACATTTCGTATTAAAATGTACTTATTACTTAGCTGTATATAATTTTGTTACTAACTTTTTTTTTATTATTTAATGTGTAAAGTGTAGAAACACCGATTGTCGAACATGAAAGAGGAAAAGTGATGCTTTAAAGTAGTTTATATTCTGAAAGGTCGACAATTGTTGCGTTTGCCCTGTTTCTGTTATTTAATAATAAAGTTGTGATTTTTTTTTATAATTCACTGTGTTGGCAAAAATATTGACGATTTAAATATACTCATTTTATTTAATATCTATTTGATACCGTCCTATGATATTAAGTGACATTTAGTATTGTTGCCATTTTAAAATAATATTATTGTCGGTCTATTTCTAAACCAAGTGTTATAACAATTCTTTCTCGCACTAGTACTCGAAAAATATTAAATTGTCAGTGTTACTTGTTCAGTGTGTAAAACCGGCCAAGTGCGAATCAGACTCGCAAACGAAGGGTTCCGTAAATCCATACCACCGTACGATATTTTAACGTACGTTATTATTTGGACCGAGCAAAAAAACGCTCTGTAATTTTTAACTTCATTTTATTTGTTGTTATAGTGGCCATAGATACACGCTCGGTGAAAATTTGTCTTTGGTATATCGACCCAGTGCCTACGGAACCCTAATAATACAGATTTTAAATGGATAACTTTATTTTGTCTCGATTTTCATCTCGTTTTATTCTAAGAAACACTAGATTATGGAAATAAATAATTCTCGAACGTTCTCAAATATATTTATTATTGAAAAATACTCTCAAAACACTTTAAAATGACAACAATATTAAAAGAAACGGAAAAAAAAACTCGATATTATTCCAAAAATCTCGTTTGTCTCTCGAATAGTCAATATTTCTGTCGAAAGTTCTAATTGGTATATTTTTCAAAATGGTGCGAAACACTTAGGTATTTAAATATATATAAAAAAATAAAAAAAAATAGCATCGAATATTGTTGCCCTTAGACTAGAGAAAAGATTTACTTGTTAATATGTCGCGTTGACTGCCAAATATAAGGTCCTGGGTTCGATTCCCGGGTCGGCCAAAGTGTTATTGAGTTTTTCCATCAGGAATTTATCAGTAGCAGCCACGGAGTCTGGATGTATGCTTGATGGGAATAGGCTCGCCCTTACTACATGGGACTTAAACATAACTAAGTCTCTTATAATTTCTTTTCAGAATTGTTTCTGCCTAACCCCATGGGCAAAAGCGTGAGTGTATCTACTATTAACATGTAAATCTTTTGCTCTAAGAACAATTTAAAAACGTTAAATAAATGCACAATAAGTAGAAAATATATTGTTTATATTAATGAAAAAACAACTTTTATTTATAAAAAGTGGCATTTACACTATGGTCTAGGTTGGTGAACCATTTTAAATCTTAAAACTATGGGATTAAGTATTATAATTTGAATTTTCTTGTAAGTATTTTGTCGGTAGCAGCGATTTGTGCCTGGTTGATGGCAATTGGCTCACCACGTATTACATGGAACCTAAACATGTTAAGAAAAATCTAGTTTTGATCCTTTAGTGAAATGGTAATAAATGATCTTAATCGATGGTCGCAGTCGGACCAGCATGGGCCATTGTGTGAACGACCCTAAACAATTTGAATTACCTAGTCATTGCGTTGCTTGTGCTGAAATATTTATTTAAAAAATGTATATTAAAAATGTTGATTTCAGCGCCATCTAGCGGTCTATGACAATAAACGCCTAATAGTTTTGAAAGTAACTCGAAATGTTAATTTTTATTTTTATTATTTTCAACGAAAATATCTTAATTATGTTATCTAAAGCTCAGTACAGTAGCATTTCATAGGAAATTGAATCTTATTTGTGTGTGTAAGTAAAATTCATATTCCTTTGTGCGATGGCGATCAAGTGTTACATTACATACGAATAAGAACGTTTGGTGTATACAAATAACGTTTGAATTTTGCAAATGAAACGCCACTGAAGTTAGCTTGACCAATGTCAAATTTCGCTCTATAACAATGTTAACCATAATTTACTGTATTTGCACTTCCAAACTGAATTTTCAATGTTCAAAAAATGCCTGAAAACTAAAACAACAGGCATCTATTTCCTTCAGAAAATAATTGGGTCTATCAATAACAAATATGTTTTACGTACTAATCGCCCATCGAGGGTTGTAGGTTAAGCAACGCTCGCCGAAGTCGGTCGGCGGATGGGTGACCGTTCATAACATACCGAGACGGCTCCGAAAGCACATTAAGCCGTTGGTTCCGACTGTCGTTTGTAGATATTTGACAGTCGTTACAGGTAGTCAGTGGCCCGAAAGTCTGCAACCAGTCTTACCAAGGGTTATCGTATTACCCAGTACTAACTGGGTTGTGGAGGTCAGATAGGCAGTCGCTCCATGTAAAATACTGGTATTCAGCTGCATCCGGTTAGACTGGAAGCCGGCCCTAACATAGTTGGGGAACGGCTAATGATGAATGTTTTTTTTTTGTGGTCTAGCAAGACATTATCGAAATTCTCCTGTTCTTTTCCAAATTTATGTGCGGTCGGCGCAGCATGTCTTCTTCCATACTTCTCTGTTACTCGTCTCTTCTTTCTAGCAATACCAAATCTTTAAAAATCTGCGGTTAGTACGTAAAACATAAATGTCATTGATATTTACATAATATAAAATAAATTATCTCTTAATTATAAATTGTCTTACTGACAATAACTCTTCTCTCCATAAATATAAATCATAGATCTGCCTTTACCGTACACACGGCAACCAATCAACCTATACAAATCCAGTATAAACGGATGTCTCATTGTACGGATAATCTAAACAAAGCGAGGCCATGTCATACTGGAGTGTATGTGTCAGTTTCCACCAAGCTGCAAAATCCTCGCGCTTTTCTCGATGTCACTGAATAAAGAACTGTAATTTTATTGACTAGTAAAAAATTTGATGCAGACAAAGTGTCTGGAGCGAGCGTCCAAGTCAAAACTCATTGTCAACGAACTACAAAGAACCTCCCCAAAAATCGGCTTCTTTATCGCGTGGTTAGTACCTAACCTGGTGTCAGAGTTTTCATACCGTCCACGGGCCTCTGACTTGGCTTTACATGCCGTCGAGAAATATCTCTCAGGCATACTGGTTTCCTCACGATGTTTTCCTTCACCGAAGCAAGTTACAATACAATACGCTAAATAAAATAAAAATCTGCTGTTTTGTACAAAAGAGAAATATCTACATGGTCAAAATGTATAGAACAGCAGATGTTTTTGAAATTACCGTTGCAAAAAATCCATATGGGGAGGTTTGGAATGATAAACTGAATGCAAGTCGGTGTCATTCCATTTTGATTTTTGGCGCGGTGTGGCAAATCTATGATTTAAATATTATAAATAACAAATCTTGAAAATGTATTGATAACCAAATAATGCCCAAATGCCTTAACATAGTAGATAATTGTACGGAAACAAGTACATTTTGTTTTAAGCACAATTTTTAGTGAAGTCCCTTTTGGTGACGAAAATATCCATTCAAAAAGATTTGATGTACGATCGCGGACATTGGCGGTTGACCACTTCTAAAGGTGGAAGTGAAATTCAAATTTTCAGTGTCAGGTGTGTGTTGAACAAAATATGATTCGCGACCGTAGGAAGCATGTATTTATAGAATAATAATAATTAAAATCATCAATACAACCCTTTCATTTAATTACATTGAATGATATTATTTCATGAAAAACTTATTCAAGGGGATTAAAATGAACATTGAAGAAGTTAAACATATTTTGTAACGTAAGAAAATTTGAATTTGGCGGGCGATGTCACTAAAAAAAGCTCGAATTCAAGTCGATAATAAATGTCAAAAATTAAAAAAATGTTGCAAAATTTCTTAAAAATATCCTTACGTCAATACGTGCTCTTGTGACCTCAGAAATTAGGTTCAAAAGTGGTCAACAGCTATATTGTCCGCTATATTACATTATCAGCCCGTTTCAGGGCTTCACAAATGTATAGAAACCAAAATATCATGCAGTTCAAATGCCATAAAAACATAAATATGGTTTTGACGAACAATAGTGAATTTTGAATTGAAAATACTACGGTCCTATTTCATTTGTAATATACATAGTTAAGAATCAAAATTTTAATGTTTTAACATTTTTAACGCCAGAGCATAAACGCACGCGCGTGCCTTCCACGCCAAGCCATAATTTCGCCGCAATTACCTACAAAAAGAATAGAGATTCCAAAACATTAATCATTGTTTTTATTGTCACATATTTGTAACGTTGGCGTACAGGGCACGCGCGTGCTTGTCACGTATATGTGACAATGGCGTTCAAAAGGTGGAGTGACTTTTCTAATCGACAGAGAATCAGTTTGAGCCGAGAAGAATGCTTTATACACGCAATAAAAGCTGTAAAGCAATCGAGTGGCTCCTTTACTTACTTTTGCCACATTTCGGTGCGTGGCTCGATTATACAGCCCTTCGGACTATCCGCTTTTATTGTATGGAGATCAAGCCGTTTCGCGTGACAGGCAACCGCGGGCCCTAAACGCCAAACGACACTAACATGTGACAAAATGGTAGGTAAATTTGTGGCTTGGCGTGGGGGGCACGCGCGTGCGTTTATGCTATGGCGTTCAAAAGGTTGATAGAAAGTGTGTAATTGAAATTTTCGATTCAAAATCCACGTCAAAATGATTAGTGCCACCCATTGATGTTAAATATTTAATTAAGAATGTCCATCCATACATTTTGAGCAAGCAACGAAGAATTAAAAGCTAGTTTAAATTATAATAAAATAGTTAAGAGTCATGTAAAAATTGAATTTTAACTGTGGCATAATAATTATTTAAAAAAAAAAAACATTTGTAATAATAAAGTGCAGTTCGTTTTGAAAATGTTGGTTTATTTTTTAGATTACCACATATTTTCAGTTTGAGTCGAGTTTCTATTCATCTTAAACATAATGCCAGTGTGGAGCTCCCCCCCCCCCCCTCTGCAGGATAAGTCCCACCTCCTGTCCTACCCATCCCCGTACAACCACTTGCAGCTACGGAGACTAGGTATGTGCCCGGTTAATGGCAATTGGCATGCCCCCTATTACATGGGACATCATCATATATCATATAAATAATTAACACATTGATAGTAATTCGCTTTTTTTAAAATATCCCTAGACCGTGTTGATGTGTGTATTTTGTTTTAATCTATGCATATACCGAACGCCTACAGCGTTATCCAAAATCAATATAAATTCTTTGTAATAAAATATTTGGAAAATATCGAACGATTACATCGTTAACTTTTAATGATGTCTACCGTCCGAAAAACAGGACACCAATGAACTTTTGGCGCGCTGCAGCCACCTGGTGAACGAAGACGGAAATACGTCATAATCGTGTTATCAAAAAAAAAGGCGACAGTTGCATATACCTGTATAAATATTGTCTAAATGACCCCGAATGAGGCCGAAGGACACAATATATTTGCTATCTTATAGTAGCAGCCTATTTAGTTTTTATAGATCCTTGCCTTTCGTAACTCATATATTACAATTGTGGTAAAAATATTTAATCGCTACAAAGTTTTTTTTTTTTGGTAACCAAGTAGTTAGTCACTTAGGTTGTTATTCGCCTCAAAAATAATTAGCCAAATAAAATTCTATTCTATTCTGTCGGGATTTCTCGCATCTGCTGGGAGGGATGGGAAGTACTTGTTTTCTAAAAACTCTTCTGCCTCATTAGTCTAGTGGTTGAAGCGCCACACCTGAGCATGAATGGGTTTTCCTCAGTTACAGCCACGGAGCCTAGATATGTGCCCGGTTAATGGCAATAGGCTCACCCCCTATTACATGGGACTTATACATAACTGGCGAGATGTGGGTTTACTAGTAGCTACACCTCTGCCTAGCCCTTACAGCCGTGATGTTGTTGTATTAAAATCGCGACTACTGAACGACGTGACCAGAGTTCGGTACTAGATCGGTAGTGTTGCTGTGGTTTTCCATCAGGAATTTCTCAACACTTTGTCTTGTTTACAATAATATTTCCTTTAACGAATATCAACTTTGTGTGGGAGTACAGTCATATACTCGTATGCACACGACCGACGAGAACTAATCCTACAGGTCCTGGTGTCCTGAAACACAGGCCACGAGCCTAGCTTATCGTCGACGGCAGACGTCGACAGGTGGCGACGGCTGCAGTTTACCTGCCGTTGGCAACGTGCCGCTCGCCTGTGAAAACCCTCACCAGTCTCCCACAATATATACCTACCTGAATTGTGTATCATTGTCGAATCTGACCTAAGTAAAATAATTTATGTATATTGTGATGAGAAATAAAGTTGATTGATTGATTGAGGTATTTCAAATAAAATCCACAGATTCGTAATAGAAAAATATATTTAATCCATCAATATCATAACACACTAAGGACACATTCGTTTGTTTATCAAAGAAACAATTAAAATCTTCAATTTGAGGAAACATCAAATAGCAGAATACAGCAGAGCTGAGCTAACATAAGTTAACTACAGATTTTTTAACTTTACTTTTACAAAAATATAGACCACTACAAGTCTGACAACCAGTCTTCCCAAGAGGTATCGTATTACCCAGTACTAACTTGGTTGTGGAGGTCAGATAGGCAGTCGCTCCATGTAAAATACTGGTATTCAGCTGCATCCGGTAAGACCTAGGTATATGATGATGATAGACCACTACTAGGGATGGGCCGAACATGGGTTTCACCGAATATGAACATTCGGCCGAATGTTCGGTAAACCTTTTACCGAACCGAATATTCGGCCGAATGTTCGGCATTTTTGATTCCCTTACGTAAACAATTCAGGTCTAAACTTGTTTACGCAAAGCGCGTGGATTGGCGCCGGACCCTCTCGCCCGCTACCCCCGCTGTACCCGTGTTGTTATTGCATCATCTAGTAAGGAGTAAAACATCGCCACGTGCGGTTGTTATGGTTATGTTGTATTTGAAAAGTCTACTTCACTGAGTTTATTTGCATGGTTTAATTGTTGTGTACCTAAAAATGAGCGGAAGAAGGAGATCAAATGTATGGACTTATTTTCGGGAAAGTGAAGAAGACCGCAGCAAAGTGAAATGTACTATTTGCGAAAAAATACTTTCGCGGGGAGGCAGCGGCCGAAAGGCTTCTTCCCCAGCTTTGAGCAACCACATAAAATTGAAGCACCCAACGGAATTTATTAGTCTTGACAGACCTGTGCGTCAGGTAACCCAAAGTTCTCCAAATGACGAGACGATGCAGCAGGAGCCTGCGGCTACACATGTCATCCAACCGTCTACCAGTGGTGCTCAACCTTCAAATCCTAAAACTTTTGCAACAACTCAAAGCACACTAGAAGATTCATTTATTTCCAAATGGAAAATAGACGACCCCAGATCAGTTCCGATTACGAATTTAATTACTGAAATGATAGCAGTAGACAACCAACCAATTTCTGTTGTCGAAGATAAAGGTTTTAATCGTCTTATGCAGTTCGTAAAGCCCAAATACCAAATACCCAGCCGAAAACACGTAAGTGAAACTGTTATTCCTCAACTTTATGAAAAATTGAAAAAAACTATTCAAGGTGAGCTGTCTAAGATCAAGGCTTTATCGGTCACATCTGACATGTGGACAAACATAAATAATTTGTTATCCTTCTTGAGCTTCACTATACACTGGTTGGATGACGACTTTATACTACAGCACAGAGTGCTTCAAATGAAGTCATTTTCCGGCCAACACAACGCCGATAACATACGCACATATTTTGAGGAAATTGCAGACGTCTGGCAAATAACGTCAAAAATCCATATTATATTGACAGATAGCGGAAGTAACATTGTGAAAGCCGTTAAAGACAGCCCTTTTACCGGTCAGAAGTGTTTTCTACATATTTTACAACGCGTCATTTTCGATGCCTTACAAGTCCAACCGGATGTTAAGGAAACCATTGCCCAAGGAAGAAAAATAGTCACACATTTTCATCACTCAACTCAAGCACAAGAAAAGTTCAGCAAAATTCAAGAAGAGCTTAATTTGCCTCAACACAAACTTGTGCAAGATGTAATCACAAGATGGAATAGTAAATATTACATGTGTGAACGTCTCGAAGAGCAAAAACGAGCTATCAGCTTGTATATTTCAGACAACAGTGGCTCCATTAATGTTCAAAATCTGTCAGAAAGACAGTGGATGTTATTTCGGCCTTTTGAAGAGATCACCAAAAAAGTTAGCTCTACATATTCATGTATTTCAGAGGTAATCCCACACACAAAAATTTTGCAAAAGTTTTTAACTAAAGAAGAGGTTCAGAGAACGTGCAACCACTTGGATTCATTACGAGTGGCACTAAAAGAAGGGTTAGAAAGGCGGGCCAGCAAGTTTGAAGATGAAAAATATTACACTATTGCCACACTGCTCGACCCAAGGTACAAGATGAATTTCTTCGCTCCAGAAAAAGTTCCATGGGTGAGACGCCAATTCCTTCTAGAACATGTTAGAAGAAGTGCAGATATGGACAGCACAACTAGTAGTGAGAACGAGTGTGAAAATCCAGCTCCGTCAACGTCGAATGACCTGCAGTCACAGCAAGCTACTCATAAAGCTCTCTGGACGTGCTATGAAGAATTAGCATCAGCAAAGCAGCCTGTAATTGAAGAACCAAAAAGTCCAATAGCTATCGAATTAGACAGATACATTGCAGATAACTTGGTGTCCCGGGATATGTGCCCTTACAGGTGGTCCAAAAATAGATTCAGATTTCCTCTGATGAGCAGCTTGGTAAAAATGTTTCTTTCAGCTCCAGGAAGCTCGGTTTACAGTGAACGTTTGTTTTCCGAAGCGGGCAACGTTTATGAGCAAAAACGGAACAAACTGTTGCCAAATAAAGCTGAGCAGATTGTTTTTTTGCATCACAACTTGCCTCTTGTGAATTTTAAATATTGAATCACACTTTTCTAACAATTATGTAACTAAATAATGGCGTTTTCTTTTTTATTAAATATACTTTCATACAACTTAAAGTGATTTGTTTAAGACTTAAATTGTTAGATTTCTATTAATTTATAGAATAGTTAGCTTCATGTAACTTAAATTAAAAGTTAATACTGTTATTGGAAATAAAGCTACAGTGTCAACAAAAACATAAATCTGCACTGTAAATTACTTAACCTTATAATAACACATTTAACACTCGACTCACGATCAATCATACACGGCTCAATACAGCAAAAACTTTGAGTACCACTTTGCCGAACATTCGGTGATATAGTCGAATATTCGGCCGAATACGAATATTCGGTAAACCTGCCGAATATGCCGAATACCGAATATAAAACGAATATTCGGCCCATCCCTAACCACTACATCATTTTGACACTTTCTCATTATGACATACTTGTCAGTAATGGTAAGCTGTAGTATGCTAGAGCAATCAAGCTATGTTTTCGCATTTTTATTGAGGCTCATACAAAGTGAGGTTAGGTTATCTGATGTACCTACAAAATACAAATAACACATCAAAAATATTTCCCTGGTCTCAACACTACGGTTCCCTGTGTCTCCACAAAATAGAGAACCGTAGTGCCAATCTCTTTTGTTGCAGCACAAAGAAATTTGCTTATGTAAAAGAATTTAACAAAAACAGAAATATTATAGAAGTTAAAAAAATTAGTGTAGTGTCTATGCATGTAAAGAAACTGTGTGTGACTGTGGTGTGAGTTGGGTGTGTGTGTGTGAGTGGGGCATGTAGTGGTTGACAGCTTGTTGTGTCCTGTGTGTACAGTAACATAGAAACCAGTTGTGTGGCTGAGGTCAGTCACAGCGTTGAGAAGAGACAATTGGTCAAATTTTTCACATCCCTTTCCTTCTCCCCTATGGTAGAGTCCAGGCCTTAGGGTGCATTTCACTGAATTGTACGCAATTACTTCTTCTAAACCACTTTAAAGAGTGCCATCAATGTTACTGTCATAAAGACACAAAGTTTTTGAACGTGGTGGCATGTTGATTATGTTCAGTTACGTTGGTAACGGGGGTATGAACATCTTTGTATGTACCCTGGCTTGATTAACTCCTGCCATTTTACTTTATTTTCAAAATATTCGTCATGCATAATAATACTGTATTAATCAATTCAATCAAGTATTGTTGGGAGACAAAATCTTCTGGGAATCAACTTTTTTTTTTGGACCGCAAAATCACTTTTTCAAGGCGCTCTCTAAACATTGTGCTGATGGATGCATTGAGTAAACGGGTCATGGAGTTATTTAAGTAAAGTTATAACATTAACAAGAGCAATTAAAAGAAAATAAATTAAAAAAGATGTAATTTAGAAACTTCCAGCGTATGGTCCAGAACAAAAAAAAAAGATAGCATTGACGGGGAAAACTAGTACCTTTTGGTTTCGTTAAGGGTCTATTTATACCCTTTATAAGCTCATATCTCAGAAAAGCAACACTGTCAACAAGATTTGTGTCTCATACAATACCAATTTGTATTGAAGCAAGTTATTGATTAATACAGAGTTTACGAAGTGCAGCAATTTAGAAAAAAGAAATGGTGGACAGTTCCTGGGCCAAAATATTCACACCCATTCCACTTAATCATCTTCAGGATTGACTTTTTTCTTCCCTCGTTTATCCACAAGTGTGGGTTCCCATTGCCGGGCAACACTGCAGTACAGTTGCATGGCGGCCCGAGCATCTTCAACTGAACTGTGTTCTCCAGACTGGATGTCTATACCGAGGATCTCTTTAGCTAACCGTTTTAACGACGGTGTGCTGCCTTTGGTGATCTGAAAGTATGGGAAATGGTGGAGTTAGTCAACAGAAAAATCCTACTAATATTATAAATACGAACGTTTGTAATGATGGATGGATAGATGTTACTCTTTCACGCAAAAACTACTGAACCGATTTGTATGAAATTTTGAACAGATAGTTTATAACCTGGATTACCAGTTCGCATACTTTTTATCCCAGTGGTATGATCCCGTGGGTCAATTTTTTTATTGAACTCCATGCAGGCGAAGCCGCGGACATAAGCTAGTTGTATTTACCATATGGTTAGTGCCTAACCTAGTGTCAGAGTTAATATGTCGCCCATGGGCCTCTGACTTGGCTACACATGCAGAAAGATAGAAATATCTGTCAGCTGGTTTTCTCACGATGTTCCTTCACCTAAGCAAATGTTATTATACAATACGCACATGAATCTGAAAAATCAATCAGAGGTGCGTGTCTTGGGTTCGAACTTGAGACCTATGTCTTGAATAGATTGTTGATGAATATATCCATGAAGGAGAGGACAAGAAAAAGTATGGAAGGAATTGTGAGACGAACAATATAAATATAATTATTAATTCTAGAAGAGTTAATATAATATCCCAAGTAAACATACTGCTGGGATAAAAATTATCCCACAACCAAGTCTCAACTGTTCAGCCTTTAAGGCATTCAAAGATAAACAAGAGTTACCAGTGCACCACAGACCTACAGTCTAACATAATTACAATGTATAAACATCAAATATTACTATGTTTGTACATGCTAATCTCCGAAACCACCACACCAATTTTAATTAAATTCCGTGAATGTGTATGATTGGTTGCAGATTGAAAGATAGGATAAATTAGGATCCTTAAGTGGCGCTATGCACAGAAAGGTTGGGATACTTGGGATAGCTAGTTACAGTATAAATTAACATAATTACCTTCCTAAATGGTTTATATCTTGAAGTGTCTCTAATATTTCTTTTAGGATGTGACAGGAACAATACAGACAAATCATTCTTCAAGGAATGGCCGACTAGAATACGGCCTTTTATCAATTCTGAAACTTCTTTCTGTACTACGGTAAAATCTTCTCCATTGAGTAAATCCTCTTTTCTCACTCCGCTAATGTCAGTTCTATAGTCTTTGACTTCTTCCCTCGCTTTCACGAATTTGTCGTAGATACAGTTACCAAATTTGTTGACTATTGAAACTCTAGCTAACATGTGGTCATTACCATCGTATCCTACGCCGACCATCTCACAGTCCATTGATAAAAACTTTGTTACACGATTTTTATTGTTATTTTTCACAACACCATTCTCCTTTTTTGAATCACTATTTTTTTTAATATCTACGTTATTGACTAAGGTATCCGCATTTGATGCCAGGTTTAAAGTTTTCATATTTTGAACGTTTTCGTGGTCTTTGGCCTTTTTCTTTCTTGTACGACGGAATGTGCCAGAAAACTGGGCTTTGTTGTTTTCCTGTACTGGTTTTTCGGTTTTCTTGTCCATATTAAGATTGTTTGATAAGAATTTTTGCCAGTTTGCATCTATAACACCCCGGAGTCCTACAGTTTGGTTAGGTTGTTCATTTGAATTTCTCTTCCGCTTTTTCGTTGACTCGGTCATATTTACATTAAAAACGTAATGTAATAACAACTGTAGTATAAAAAATATACTGTCTAAGACACTAAATACAATGTGAAGCACAAATTCATTAACGATCAAGAGTAAATAGAGTGCTTCCTGAATGAACCCATTTGACATCTTTTTGACAGAACGCCCGCATGGCGGCCATAGAGTAACTAAAGTTCAAGTTTTCTGTCGGGACTTCTATCATCTGCTGGGAGGTCAATGGCATGCCGGACGGAACTGTACGCATTTCTAAACTGTATATAAATCACAATAGGAAAAACAAAATTACTTTGAACATGGTTGATTTATTTTTTTGAATTTTGATTGAGATTTTCACTGGTGTTTCTGATGAAATCGAAGTAAATTAAAAACATAAAATGTCAAAAACGCCTCATAGACAAAACTATGAGGTCCGTTCAAAAACTAAATAATATTTACATTCACCACAAAACTTATGACTTACACAATGACTTTGATAAGAGTAAAAAAATGTTGATGAAAAACAACTTATGAAAAACAATTTCTTAGAATGAATATGAAACCTTCTTATCTAATAAGGAGATTGTCGTAGTAATGTCAAATCGTGGTGACAAACGATTTATTTGTCTAAAATACGCTATGTAATTTTATTGTTGAATAAAACCAAGATTTCCTTTGGTTTTGTCTTTATTCTGTATCAATTTATTCAACAATAATTGTTATCGCCTATTAATATCAAGCACGATGTCTCAAGAGAAAGTAACTCAATATCTTCGACCCGATCGTTTTGACGTGGAGCCTGCTGCACCCGGTGCCGATCTAAAGTGGGCCCACTGGAAATACACCTTTGAGAACTTCATCGCACAACAAGGATCGCCCGATGAATCGCTCAAACTAAAGGTACTTGTCAACCACATTTCGCCAACAATCTTCAACAACATCCGCTCCTGCACTAAGTACAGCGACGCAATAAGCAAACTTAATGATGCCTATGAAAAGAAACAGAACATAACCTTGGCAAGGCATCGACTTACGACTAGGAAACAACAGCCTGGAGAAAACATCGCAGAATACTCTCGAGCGCTTAATATCCTTGCTCATGACTGTAATTTTAAAGCAGTGACAGCGGAAGAACACCAGAACGAAGCCATACGTGGGACATTTATCAGTGGGATCTTATCAAACAAAATAAAAGAACGGCTTCTAGAAAAATCTCTGACACTAGAAGAGACTTTGAACCTTGCGATTACCTTGGAAACTGCCGAGAACACCTCTCAACTACTAGTACAATCTCCTTCCTTCAATCCTAATTCTGTTAATGCTGCCACTGAGGCAGAAACACGAACGCAGCCGAACCTAGCAACAACACATCACCGTCGTTGTTTCTTTTGCGGAGGTAATATTCATCAAAGATTAAAATGCCCCGCCCGCAACGTGGAATGCCAACTCTGTTCGAAGCGTGGTCATTTTGCCAAGGTCTGCAGAAGCTCTAACCGCGATTCTACTAATAACTTTACAAATGCAGCTGTCACAGATGATGATACGCAAGTACAATCTGCCGGCTCCCAACTATCAGCATTTTCTGCCGCTGCTCCTTCTAGTCTCAACAAAGCAACAACTCCCATTACTCTAAACAACTACCGCGCTGATGCACTCGTCGATACTGGCAGTTCCATCAGCTTCATTGACAAAAATCTCGCTCTTATTTTGAAACTCAAACTTAAGCCTTGTAGACAAGCTATAACACTCGCATCTCTCAACAACGTTTCCTACGTCGATGGATTATGTTACGCGACGATTCAAATAGGTGGCCATATACACCGAAACCAGCCTTTATTGATCATCAATAATCTTTGCGCCGACGTTATTATTGGACATGACCTACTCCAAAAGCATTCTTCTCTTGAACTTCAGTTTGGAGGTGATAAACAACCGTTAAAAGTCTGCAACGTACTAGAGGCTTCCGTTCCGCCTGTATCAGTATTTACGAATCTTTCTCCAAATATCAAACCAATCGCAATCCGCTCAAGACGCCACTCACAAGAAGATCAAGATTTCATATCGAACGAAATAAACAATTTGATCAAGGATAAAGTTATTGAGCCCAGTGTGTCACCCTGGAGGGCTCAGGTTCTTGTCGCTGGAGGAGGGAACCATCGAAAACGTCTTGTGATCGACTATTCACAGACTATAAACAGATTTACGGAGCTTGACGCATACCCTCTTCCAAGTATCGATTCTATTATAACGCGAGTATCACAGTACAACTTATTTAGTCAAATAGACCTCAAAAGTGCATATCATCAGGTGCCCATTCTGGCCAAAGAACGAAAATATACCGCTTTTGAAGCATGCGGGAACCTATATCAGTTCACACGGATTCCCTTTGGAGTAACGAACGGCGTGGCAGCTTTTCAGAGAACTTTACAATATATCATCGATTCGGAGAACCTCAAAGGCACATTCGCTTACCTGGATGATGTCACTGTATGTGGTGTCAATAAAGAGGACCATGACGAAAACCTTCGCAAGTTTACGGAAGCTGCTGGAAAGTACAAACTTACGCTTAATACTAACAAATGCACGTTCGAAGCGGAGTCAATCAACCTCCTTGGTTATAACATACAAAAAAACATTATCAAACCAGACGAGAACCGTCTTGAACCCCTGATGAATCTTCCTGTTCCAACTGACTCAGTAGCCTTGAAAAGAGCCCTTGGCCTATTCGCTCACTATTCGAAATGGGTAGCAAACTTCTCATCCAAATTAAGACCACTGGTCGAAGCAATATTTCCCTTATCTCAAGACGCTATTAATTCTTTTAACGACCTCAAGAAGGACATTGCTAAATCGGCCTTGGCTGGAATTGACGAGAAGGAAATATTCTCGGTCGAAACCGATGCATCGGAGTTTGCAATTGCTGCGACACTTTCACAAAAAGGAAGACCTGTAGCATTTTTTTCACGGTCGCTAAATGATACAGAAAGGCGACAGCCATCAATAGAAAAGGAGGCCTGCGCCATTGTTGAAGCACTTCGAAAATGGAGGCACTTTCTGATTGGACGACATTTCGTACTAATCACAGACCAACGATCTGTAGCATTTATGTTTAACCAGACGCACTCTAATAAGATAAAAAACGAGAAAATCGAGAGATGGCGCCTGGAGCTCTCCTGTTTCAAGTACGACATAATCTATCGGCCAGGCAGCCAGAACTTTGCTGCTGATGCCTTATCAAGAGTTTGCATCCACATCAACAGCAACTCTCCAAGCAAACTCATTTCTCTACATAACTCTCTTTGCCACCCTGGTATTTCACGCATGACTCATTGGGTACGGTCCAAAAATCTACCCTATTCAATCGAAGACATCAAAAGAATGACCGCTGCCTGTCCAGTATGCGCCGAAATCAAACCCCGTTACATAAGAAATGAAGGGCGCCTCATAAAAGCTACATCACCATTCGAGAGATTAAACTTAGATTTTAAAGGCCCACTCCCCTCAAAAACTTCAAATAAGTACATTCTAACCATAATTGATGAGTTTAGTCGGTTCCCTTTTGCTTATGCCTGTAAAGACATGACGTCGGCAACGGTTATAAAATGCTTAGTTGATCTGTTCTCCACATTTGGCACGCCAGCATACATACATTCCGATAGAGGGACGTCTTTCTTATCGGATGAGCTCAGAAAGTACCTGACGTCACTTGGTACTGCATGCAGTCGCACTACTCCATATAACCCACAAGGGAATGGCTTGGTTGAACGCTTAAACGGAACTTTGTGGCGTACGATTCAGCTGTATCTTCGCTCCAATAACGCTGACATTAGTGACTGGGAGAAGGGCTTGCCTCCAGCCCTACATTCTATTAGATCCTTGCTTTGCACGGGAACTAACGCCACTCCTCACGAGCGCATGTTCAATCATCCTCGTCGCTCAGGAAATGGACAATCACTACCGACATGGCTCCACTCTCCAGGGCCAGTCTTCATGAAGAAAAACGTACGAAACTCCAAATATGAGCCTGTGGTAGAAGAAGTGGAACTACTACAATGCAACCCTGAATACTCTTATGTACGCCTACCTGATGGCCGTGAGACAACTGTTTCGAATAGATCCCTGGCGCCTCTTCCATATACAGTAGATGACGAAGAAAACTCCGACGATGAACCAGAAGATTTTTTTGAAGCAGCTGGGCCAGCTGAAGTTGAAGACGTAGAAGTTCCTCGTAGTTCTACTCGAGAAAGAAGGCCTCCGGCTTATCTTCATGACTACGTTTCTTCATAGAGCAAGGGTGAATGATATGAAACCTTCTTATCTAATAAGGAGATTGTCGTAGTAATGTCAAATCGTGGTGACAAACGATTTATTTGTCTAAAATACGCTATGTAATTTTATTGTTGAATAAAACCAAGATTTCCTTTGGTTTTGTCTTTATTCTGTATCAAGAATTAATATATTTCGGTTGAAAAATAGTAATAAAAAGTATGAAAGCTGAATCAATATTTCCTTTTTAAACTTTCAGAACACACCAAAGGCTGGTAATAGAAAAAACAAGTTGGTTTCGAGCGCATTTTACGCGGTATTACGTTGCTTTACTTGTACTTTTTTCAAACTAAGTTGCATAAAACCAGCAATGTACGCAACAAAATCCAAACTCTCAAAACTTCAGCATCATAGTAGAGTCACAAATGTAAATACAAGATTTGTATACAAAAATGTCTGGAAATGTCAAATTGAGCCGACGTGTATGTTGTAGAACCGTGGTGGGAGAATTTGTGAAAATGTTATCATGTTCGTAACGTAACTATGAGCCAGTGTTCGCTTTCTAATCGCGCCGGGCAGACATAGCACGATAAAAAAATGTCTTACGATCATTTTCTCGAAAACATAAATTCCCATGGCCAAGGACATCTATTGAAGTACTGGCCGGAATTAAACGAAAAAGAGCGGGACCAGTTAATCAGTGATTTAAAAAAAATCGACTTTGCCGAAGTGAATGAGTTATTTAGGCGCGCGAACGATACAACTAAAGTTATAACAGAAAAAGTTGAAGATTTAAAACCAATTCCTGACTCTCATTACGAAGCTGTTCCTAATTTGAGCAACGAAAAAATTGAGGAGTATGAAAGTATTGGTTTAAAAGAAATTAGTGATGGAAAAGTGGGTGTTTTGCTGCTTGCTGGTGGCCAAGCTACCAGACTTGGGTTCGGTCACCCAAAAGGTATGTACAATGTTGGATTACCGTCCAGGAAGACTCTATTCCAAATCCAGGCTGAAAGGATCGTGAGGGTGCAGCAAATGGCTGCTGAGAAGTATGGAAAGGAAGGAAAGATTACCTGGTACATCATGACTTCTGAGCATACCAAGGGACCAACCGCTGACTACTTCCGGAGTCACTCCTACTTTGGTTTAAATGAAGAGGACATTTTCTACTTTAATCAAGGAACGCTGCCCTGCTTTGATTTTGAAGGGAAAATATTCCTGGATGAGAAACACCATGTTTCTTCAGCGCCTGATGGAAATGGGGGACTCTACCGAGCACTAAAATCCCAGGGTGTATTAGCTGACATTGCTGAACGTGGTGTGGAGCACTTACATGCTCATTCGGTCGACAATATTCTTATTAAAGTCGCTGATCCAGTCTTCATTGGCTACTGTAAAAGTAAGAGTGCGGATTGTGCAGCCAAAGTTGTTCAGAAATCAACTCCAAGTGAAGCTGTCGGTGTTGTGTGCCGTGTAAATGGACATTACAAGGTTGTGGAGTACTCAGAGTTAACAGCTGACGCTGCAGAGAGTCGCACCGCTGACGGTAGACTGACATTCTCAGCTGGAAACATCTGTAACCACTACTTCTCTTCAGAATTCTTGACAAAAATCTGCAACTTTGAATCTAAGCTGAAGCTCCATGTTGCCAAGAAGAAGATTCCTTACGTAGACCATGAAGGTATTCGTCAAAAGCCAACAGATCCGAACGGGATCAAAATGGAGAAATTCATTTTTGATGTTTTTGAGTTTGCTGAGAACTTTATTTGTTTGGAAGTCGCTAGAGACGTGGAATTCTCTGCATTGAAAAATGCTGATGCTGCGAAAAAAGACTGCCCATCCACCGCTAGGGAGGATCTATTAAGACTACACCGAAAATATATTAAAGAAGCCGGTGGAATTGTAGAAGACCACATTGATGTGGAGATTTCACCACTCCTCTCATATGGAGGGGAGAATCTTGAAGACTTAGTTAGCGGAGAAGTGTTCACTATCAGCCCATACCACCTTAAGAGTATGCAAGAAACTGCCTTGAATGGGAACGGAGTCAACGGAACAAATGGTACCAATGGAACCAATGGGAACCACTAGGATAGTATCATGAAAGGTAATTGTTGTTAAAGTTTTATAAAATGTTACAAAAAATTACTGATAAAAATTCTATGGTCATAAAAAGGTGAACTAGTGTTGTTTCTCGGACTTTTAAATCCCAAAATAATGCGTGAAAATTTCTGTACATAATTTTATATGTATTGAAAATTCTAGGATCTTTTTTAAGTTTTTTTTTTAATTCTTTATGAAAAGGACTAAGTGATGTGAAATTTAAGTCATTATTGGTTAAGAAATGTAACACATTACACATTAAATATTTTATAATTTGCATGCAATTAAAGCTATAATTAGCTTATTACGCATTATTTGTAATTAGTTTTTATGCAACTCATTTATTGTTATTGCCGGTTTTCACTAACATGAAGCAACTCCTAAACATTACTGCAATGTGGATGTGTATGGTAGGTACAGCTCTGCCTAACCCATTGGGGATTACAGGCGTGATGTTATGTTAAGCTAATGTTGGAATTTCAACTCAAAGCACTGAGCCGGAAATTGAAAATCCAACATTGCACTTTTATTAGACAGCAGTTTAGGTGTTGGTGAAAGAATGAAAATATTTTTAGGAAGACAAAACTAAGCTTTTATCGAGTTTTTAAAATTGGCAATAATTTTTCATTTATACGATGGAACTATAATCATTATGAGGTAAATGAGGAAAAGATTATAATATTTTTTCGCGCGTTTATCACTTGTTTCGCGGGAAAAATTGGACTTTATTCTATTTTTAAAATTGGAAGTATTCTGAACGAGCGTTTTATTTTTAAAATCATCGACAATACTTAATTTTATTATGAAGAGGAAGTTTGTAAGTTTGTTTGTAATCTTCGGAACTGTTGATCCGATTCCGAAAATTCTTGCATGAATGGAAAGCCACATCATCTCCGAGTGTCAAATGCTATATTTACAACATTCCCGTGGTATAAATATCCGACCATAACGTGAACGAAGCCGCGGGCATGTATAAGTCGATTACGTTTCTGATTGCCTTTCGCGCCACAATTTCGCTTTTTTCTCAAGGTCGTCGTAAGCGAATCTTGTTTTGGTTTTTTTAAACCTGTTTTCACGCTGACCCCCTTTTGTTGAGGCGTGATAGTATTACATTCTCACATAATCATGCCGAAATCAGTTTTGATTATTTATAAAAAAATATGTGATATACATATTAACACATTATATCTGGGAAGATAAAATATCCATAGATTTTTATCAATGTTTTTTTTTTTTGATGTACCGAGATATCTAGATATCTAGATTCTCGTTTCTTTCAAAAGGTATTATGCTAGGTAAGGGTTATTTAGTTCTTTAACAAGAAAAACTGCCATAAAACATATTACTTAATCTGTCCGTTTTAACAGACACAAGACTCTCGCTAGAGTACCTTCTTTAGTTACTTCTTTTTCCTGACCAGATGCTCAAAAAAATAAATTTCGAACTACCGACCCGCGCCGCCGTAATTTTTAATAACGATGAAAATGAGAATAGTGGTCAACAACAAAAATATATGAAAAATTTATTTCATACAAACTTTGTCATATCTATTACAAACACAAAAAAAAACCGGCTAATTGCGAATCGGACTCGCGCATGATGGGTTCCGTACCATCCTAGTAGGGGAGACTCTTTAATATTTTTTTATTAACAGAAATGCACATTCTGTGAAAATTTTAACTGTCTACTTAGTACGGATCATGAGATATAGCCCGCTGACAGACAAACGGACGGACGGACAGCGGAGGCTTCGCCAAATCGGTCCAGCCGTTCTCAAGTGATGATCCTTCATAAATGCGGCAATTGATTTTTATTTAAATAGATGTCATCGTTGATTTCACATTAACTTTTTTATTTTGTAATCTAAATAGGAAATGTTGTCGATTCATTATATTTTTGTCGCGCAAAAGATCTATCTACTCTTTATATAGTTAACTAAAAGATAGGTTTTATAATGCTAAATTACTGCCAATTCGACAAAAAAAAATAACTTTTTACTTTTACTGCCAAAATTCACTAATTTTAGTAAGTACCTATGTAAATTCTGGGGAATTAATTGTTAACAATTGCGTTCCGTACTTTGATTATTTGATTGTTTTGCTATTTGCTGGTCAATGTCGGGTTGTATGTTGATTAAAATATGATTCGTAGCCGTAACAAATATAAGGAATGCCTATTTCATAAAAAAAGGCATTCAATGTGATTAAATTAAATTGATCTGCTCCGCCCAGAGCGGGAGAAGTCATTTGATGATTTCCCATTCGAAAAAAAAAAAATATTGTATTGATGATTTTTGATTATTACTTTGTAAAGCCATATTTGTTACGACCGCGAATCTCCCTTAAAATTGACACTAACAAAACAATAAATTTCCCCTAATATACAGCAATTTAAACGAAATCATCACAAGAATTATGTATAAAATCAAATTATGTAATTGTTATTTAATAAGTTTTACGGCAGCGAATTCAAATTTTTAGGGAACAATTTATTCTAATATAGTTATTAAACCCTATACTGATAGCTTAGTTTATAAACGGTGAAATCGCATCTGCTTGCACGGATCAGCGTTATCAAGTATCTCTATCTTATTCTGTCACGTAAAGACGTCATTTGGTGGAGCGAGAAGTCCGGCCGCGTTCATACGCATCGGAAGCACTTTAAGGTCAAATCGGAGGGTAGCTCGCAAAATTAAAATTGTTTTTTTTGCAATTTGCCGGTCAGTGATTTGCGGCTCTAATACGCATGTACTTACAGAAAAATGTGCGATTGGACTTCTCACTTTAGTGAGTTGCAATTTAATGGGACAGAAAGAGAAAAGATGCAAGAAAATTATGATCCGTGAGTGTACAAACGCCAGCACATCAAGCAACTATAATCTGTCAAACTTTAATAGATTTTCAACTTAATCGCTAAAGCATTAGGTTCAAGGTTGATTGGGAAAATTGGCAGTGTCGTTTTATCTTGATGTGCTGGCGTCTGTCCATGTGATCTCAGCCTAAAATAATGTAAAAATGTAGCCAATGTAAAAAATATGATTAAAATAGGGTAGTCTAGAGCCTAGAACATGGCCTAGAATTAAAATAACAATATCTTTATTTACTTACGTTATTTACAAAAACTATGTTATTTTCAAAGTAAGTACATGTGTACGTACTATTATTTTGTTTTCAATTAATTGATTTGAATTTTATATTTTTCCTTTTTTTTGTGTTAAATAGATTGGATTAATTTGTAATTTTCTGTTAACCACATATCTCATGTTTTAGCATTCCCATTTTATGTTATTTCTAAAGGAAAATTTCAGATTGTAAATAGTTAAGATATTAAAAATTGATCCGACTAAAATAATAATTACCTCGTTGGCGGGTTGAGGTCCGGGGCTCGATTCCCAGGCCGGGCCGTGGTATTGTGTTTTTCCATCAGGGATTTCTCAGTAGCAGCCACGGAGTCTGGATTTGTGCCCCTTTGATGATTCGCGCTCCCTATTACATGGGACTTAAACATAACTGGTGAAATGTAGGTGTACTATTAGGTATATACCTACACCTGTAGGTGTATATAGGTACCTAATAGTACACCTACACCTCTGCCTAACCCTTTGGGGATATCAGGCGTAATGTTATATTAGCCGGAAGAGTTTTATTCGTATTATATTATGTACTTAAAATCTTTAGTCGAAATAAAATGAATGAGATTTTATATATTATTATAAATTACCGTTCTTTTTATTGATAAAATTATTAAAGTACCTTTTTTAAACAATCTTTGTTTTTTATTTTATAAAACTTGTCGGACCGTTTTATTTGCAAAAAGGTTTTGCTCAATATCATGATGAGAATGACGTAATGAAAAAAGACACAAAAATCGCTAGGGTTGCCCGCGAAATTAAAACCGTCCATTCCACCCGAGATGAACCAGGATGCGTAGCGAGGAATGTGTGTGGATCTAACCAATCAAATAGCTAGAATGGCTCAAGCTGTGAAAAAGAAGCGATATAAGGTCCCCTTGGTCCCCTTTGTCTAAGGACCCTTAAAAACTACAGACCACAAAACGATATTCCAAATTCAAAATTAGCATTACAAACTCATTAACTGCAATTTCAAAATGGCGCAACTTGTATTTTCGTAATGCTCAGCTGTGGTTTGAGTCAGGTTAAGAAACTTGTTTAGCGAGTTTTGTAATAAATACATTATGATCACGCCCCGAATGTCAACATGCAAGAGTTTATTATCTATTGAAGTTCGAAAGGTTAGATTTTAAAGTTCAAACGATCAATGTAGCGGCTAGACTAGCAGGAAATAAATCCTTTAGTAAACGCCGTCTAGCTCAACTTTTTTAGACATAAACAAATCTAGAGTGGGCGTATTTTTCTTTTTGCGTAAATCTGATTATTTTCAATGGGATCGTTCGAATATTCGTTACTAGCTGAAGTTCACGGCTTCGCCTGCCCGCAAATTATATACTAAAACCTTTCTCTTGAATCACTCTATCTATTAAAAAAACCCGCATCAAAATCCGTTGCGTAGTTTTAAAGATCTAAGCATACAAGGGACAGACGGACGCGGGCGACTTTGTTTTTTAATATGTAGTGAGTAGTGATAGTGATGTTTACTTTGCGAGTTCGAGCTAGAAAGTGCCGCTTCTTGTCCCATCAAAAACGTCAAAATAGTAGCGAAAAGCGTTTATTTCGGGAGACTAGGTATGTTACTTGGACTTCTGTTTTGTAAACGTTACTTGAATCTGCGATTTTTGGAAAGGCCTTAAGGTTCCTGACACAGAAATATAAAAAAACAGTTGAAGTGGCAAGGAGGCGTGTCGGTGTCCGCGCGACATGCCCTACAGGCCATGTCATAAGCAAATGGCCGTCTCCGCGAACTAGTGTGCTTTCGACCGCGATGGTGACAACTTATAGCAATTCTTATCATACGTAAGTACAAGTATTTTACTATATTTGTCTTTAAAATCATGAAAACCAATAAATAGTAAAATATTTCTTGCTTTTACTATGTTATTTTTGTTTTCAAATATCACAGCGACTGTACTATTTTGCAATAAATACATTAATCCAAACTCAAACTCAAAGCATTTATTTCAATTAGACCATTACGGCACTTTAAAATGTCAAAATTACAAATAAAAAACAAAGCTACAGTCCCAGTCACAAGGCATAATAACTTGGGAAAGTACTGTAGTTGCCCATTCCCTAGCGTAGATCTCTATGGAGAAGAACGGGCAAGAAACCCCATGGACACTCTTTTGAATCAAAATATTGTTACAAAATCTTGGTTACATCATTAATTTTGAAATTATACATATATGTGAGAACGATGTAGAAAGACGTGCACATTAAGAGCGTCCAGAGTAGAAAAAGACAACAATTTAACAACAAACGAATTTAAAATGAACCCTGGCAGCCAAGAGATGACCAGTCCCAACTGACAGCGCCCGCTCACGAACATGACGCGCGCATCGGCGCCATTCAACTCAACCATATTGAAGGGAATTAAATGACCCGACACACCCGCCACCATCAGCGAGACATTTGAGTGAGCATGACATTCTCTCAGCCTCCAAGGCATATTCAAGTCAATGAAAGATAACTAAATGTAAATGGTGGCTGAACAATACAAAGTACTCACACATGTGCTATGCAATTATATAATACTAAGAACTGGAATCTACACAATGCAAATAGGTATCTATATTTTTACAATCTTCTGCCGCTTCCTCAATACATCAACATGGGAATCAATTCTTCTTCTTCTTCTTTGCGTGTCGATAGACTCAAATAATGCCCGACCAGTACAATCAATTAGTTTGTCCCTATGGCTGTGGAGCAGGACCAGCATTTAGCCAAGCATTTTTATCATCAATGTAATCCCCCAACTTATAATATGCTTGCCTACATAGTGTGCGTTATAAACAAGATTTAAATTTCGTCTCGTTCAGTTGAAGAATGTGGGGAGGTATTTTATTGTAACATTTCAAACAGTACCCCATGAAAGATGAATCTACTTTAGCAAGCCTGAAACCTGGCTGAACTAGTTGGTCCCTATTTCTAGTGTTATAGACTCCATAACCACTACCTAAGTTTGTCGCTAAGTGACTGAACAAGTAATGTAAAAATCACAAAACGATATTTCATTAAGCGGATGAATCACGTAGTACGGCCGCTGCTTCTTGCGACGAGTTTTTGATGTGCATGTGCAGATCCACTAACATAAGCTATCGACAATGTCGATTGACGAATTAAATATTGCTATTTTAGTTTTATTTTTCAATTTGTCAAAATGTTTTAACCCGGTTGGAAGATCAATGTCAAATAATGTTTTTTTTTTATGTATTTTGATTATTTTACAGCATAATAGAGAAACAACTTTCGTAAAGTAAGTTAATTAAATTTCAGGTTAAATCAGTGGAGTGTTTTTGGCTTTGAATTATCGTATATTATGCCTTATCCTCGTGCTACTAACTACTGTTTCAATAGGCCATGACAGCATAAACCAACGTAACTGGATATTTATTTGTTTTAATTTACTTAATAATATTTTTTTTTGCACCATATTGTTTATTTTTAATATAATATTATATTCTGGACATTATTTTTTATTTAATTATTTTCAGGAACTCGAAAAAAATGTTGTACCAAAATAAATGGAAGATTTGATAACTTTCCGATTTAGTCAATCACTAGCGTACCTATGCTTTTGCACAGCACAACGATAGCGACTGATGTTTTTTGTAGGTAAGTTGTACGGTGCATGGTAAATATACACGCTGTGTTTGATGTCATAAGGTTTATAATTGGACCTACTTATGCAAAACGGAATCAACCCACACAATGACAGTTTTGAGATAAAGCCGTTTTTGCCAAAATTGTGTGTACAATGAAATTGTTTGTAATTTTGAATAAAGTTTATTTAAAATATTGAACAAAATAATTGGTTATATTTATACAAATATAATATTGGTGAAAATCATTAACATTTTCATTAGTAATAAAAAAAAACTCATTGGTTCCTTTTTGCAAAACTATCTGTGTGTGGGTTGGTTCCTTGTTTATTTATTACCATGCCATTTATTTTACAGTAAAAATAAAAAAATCTCATATTTCTTTTAAACATTTTACTGTAAAATTTAAATAAATCTGAAATTCATAGAATATTATGAATCAAATTATTTAATCTTCGACTTTAAAATCTAGTTATCCCGAAAAACCTTCAAGATGGTCTCCTAGGTCTGGGTTTCCAACGAGCTTTACATAGAAATCGTGAGAGTCTTGCAGAAATTAGGTGCAGCAAGCTTTTAAAATCCTGCAATTTAGCGTCAGGGACAGGTTTCCCTGTTTGCCATATTTTGTTACAAAATGTTTTCGCATCCACTACCTTAAAATCTTCATTCAAATTAGTTTTCAAGTAAATTTTGAACATTTTATCCTTTTTAATAATAATAATTTCTTGTATAGAACAAATTATTTGGTTCAATATTCTAAATAAACTTTATTTCAAATTATACAAATATAACTTTATTACAATATCATTGTACACACAATTTTGACAACAACGGCTTTATGTCAAAACTGTCATTGTGTGGGTTGATTCCGTTTTGCGTAAGTTGGTCTAAATATGGTATTATGCCATTTTTAATATGCAAACAAGAACCAACCCGCATGGTTCTACATAATTTGTACAAAAAATTTTTACAAGGGACCATGTGGTATGGGTCTTTATGGAAAAAAAAACTATTTCAATGATTTTCTACATTGTCGGGTTACCATGGGGCATGGATCTCGTTAGTTTATTGAACAACTGTTGAAATGTGGGTTGATAACCTTGTCATAGAAATGTTTTGTTCTGTCAAAATTGTCAGATCATTTTGATCTTTACAGGGTCGATAGAAGGTGCATTTTTAAAGCTTTCTGTATACTTATCTCGATTTTGCCATGTGTGTGGATTGGTTCCTGTTTGCATAAGTAAATCCAATTAATTGTGTAGTACGTTCAGTTTTAAGAAATGCGGGTGTGTGCGCGACTGCGTATCTATTACTTTTACTGAACTGCATGTGTAGTAGTAGCCGTGTGGTAGGGGCAAAGTGGAGACACAGGGTTTCGATACATTTTCGTCTAGCGGGCATATCTCCTTCTTTATTATATCTATGGTTCCTGACAAATTAATTACGGATGGGAAAACTCCATAGGATCACTCAGGAACAGACGCCAGAAAATCAAGCTACTCGAAACTGAAAATTTGCCTAATGCTTTAGCAATAAAGTTGAAAATCTTTTAAAGAAAGACAGCTTGCTGTGCTGGCTTCTGTATTTACTTAAAATACCTAATTGTTAATTGCACACGGTAAGAAGAGGGCATTTTTTGCTGGGCCATTTCATCATCATCGTCCATAGCTCGACTTCACAAAATCTGCACGCTCCTTTTTTTTTCCCGTCGATAAAAATGCCTACCGCATCCACGGAGCTCGCACCCACCAAAACTCCGCCGTCTTTGCCAACTTCCCCCTTTTTTTCTTTGGGCCTCTCGTCGGTGGCTTTCATCTCCTCCTTACTGATGTTCAGGACCTATGTCACATCACCTGACTCACATGAGCTCGTGCCATGCGGACTGTAATTTCCCCGGTCTACCGGCTGGCTCTTTTTATAGAGGAATCAGGATGATCAAGACCTGCGGTGGATCAGGTCCGCGTGGGAGTGTACCTCCCAGACCCGGATCATCGCTTACTTCTGCGAGATCACTCCCTCGCAGAGGGACGCTACTGCTTCCCATCTACTCTAGCTGCGAACATACATCTGACCAAAGCCAGCAGAGACAATTTCCACTCTCCTGTGCTAGATTTATCCAAGTTATATCCGTGAGGGCAGTTAAAAATAAACAATTTGGTGAGTGCAATGCAAAAACTTATCTTTTGTTTGTAATCGCTTATCGGTCTACGTACCTACTCATGTTAATCCCAATAATCGTTAAACCAAATTGGTTTAGGTAAGCAAATTATAAGTAAGTGGTAATTTCATTATCATGCTCTGAAGAGCTCGGGTTTAGTAATAACAGTCGGTTAAGCACGGCGACCATCCATTACATACCGAGTTTCCTCAGTGCGTCGGAAAGCACGTGAAGCCGTTGATCTAGCCGGCTATCATTTGTAGAGACAATCGTTACAGGAAGTCAGTGGCCCGAAAGTCTGACAACCAGTTTTACCAAGGGGTATCGTATTATCAGTGCTAACAGGGTTGTGGAGGTCAGATAGGCAGTCGCTCCATGTAAAATACTAGTATTCAGCTGCTTCCGGCTAGACTGGAAACCGACCCCAACATAGTTGGGAAAAGGCTAGGCAGATGAAGGTGGTAATATTCAAGGTATATAATCTGGGCAAAGGTTTCAACGTGATGGATGCCTGAGGACGGACGGCGCCGCTGAGGCCACCCTCGGAAGAGGTGGCGAAATGTTCTGGACGCCCATCTCGGAGGCTGGTTCGAGGTGGCGCAGGAGAAGAGTACCTGGGGTATGGGGGAGGCCTTTTCCCAGCTGTGAATCATAAAAGGCTACTAAAAGAAAGTAATTATCACGCTATGCTATATAAATGAGGTAAGTAGGTAGAGAATGAAATACGGCTGCTCTCAAAACGGTGAAGCAAAACATCGTGAGGAAACCGGCATGTCCTAGAACCAAAAATTCAAAGACATGTGACATCTACCAATCCGCACTGGGCCTCGATGTGGATTATAGCCCATTCCCCCTCATTGAGAGGAGGCCGTGTCCCAGCAGTGGGAACATTATAGGCTGATGATGATGAGGTAGAGAATATGATAATCTCTGAATGGGTTAGTCCGATTTTGACAGGATTGTAGTATGGTATTTGTTCCACTCAAATGGCTTAGCTCCAACGTTAACTATTAAATTATAAAAAACATTTTTGCAAAAAATTGAAAACGACTTCAAAAAACACAAAATAGTGAAAAATAACTTTAGCTTCAGAAGTCGGTGACCTTTGTTTGATTGATTTAGTTTTTTTGTCAGCGACTTCTGAAGCTAAAGTTATTTTTCACTTTTTTGTGTTTTTTGAAGTCTGTTTAATTTTTTGCAAAAAAGTTTTTTTATTTTTCCTGTTTTAGTTGTTCCCAAACAAATATTTGCCATAAATTTATTTTACATTAAATATCAACGAACGTAAGCGCATTGCAATTTAAGACAGTTAGAAATTCTGCCACAGATCACACCCTTACTGTAAGCCGTTCAGGAGTTCCATTGATCATCATGTTCAACTACGACGATACAACAAACCAAAAAAAAAAAATTTTCGAATTGAGAATCACCTCTTTTTCTGGATGCCAGCGTCATTCCTGACTATAATCACGCGACAAAGATTGATGCTTGGGCTGCATAAATCTCTAAGTAATTTAGGTATGACGCTGGCATACAGGAGGAGAACCCTGAAAAATATTATTTTCATAGTATGTCATCAAGAATTAACTTGCACTCGCACACCAAAGGTGAGGTAGGTACGTCATCTCACTTACTTGAGACAATTGTTTAAATATCTACTTATATGCAAATCGAGTTGTTACATCAAAACAACTTAAGTATTGCGTGTCTCGTGTCTATACCAAGTCTCTTTTTAGAACATCTTCGCTAAACGTAACTGCATAAATATAACATAGCAGTACGTGGTGCGTAGTCGTAGGGTTAAGTAAACGTGTGTAATCCAGATTTAGGGCTTTCTTACGTTTTTTGCAGTTTGCAGCTTTGCAGGTCAGTGACAGGTATTTAAAATTGATTCGCGGCCGTAACAAATATTGCTTTATTTTTTTTTATGCTTGACACTTTACAGACTTTAAATTCACGAAAATCATCAATACAACCCCTCTAAGTTCATTCAATACCATAAAATGATAATTTCATGAAAAGTCATTCTATGTAATTAAATGAAGAACTGAGAGGGTAGTTTTGATGATTTTAATAATGGCGTCTCCCCGAGCAAATGACCTTGAACGAGCAGTTTTTTGAGTGTTTTTCTTTATCCAAAAGAAATAACAACTAATAAAAAATACATTAAATTACTACATATTCTTGACTCCAAAATTGTAGTTTCTTTTTTTTTTTAAGTAGCTTAATGTTTAATAAATCCCTTCACAACGAAATCACAGAAATGAGAAATAACAGAGATGATTTATAAAATGCTACTCCTCGTAAAGTAACCATTATTTTTATTTGCTACTTATAATAATGGATAGACAATTTAATATAGCTGTAAATACACGCGTGTTACGGCCGCAAATCATATTTTGTTCAACATACAGCCTGACACAAAGGCAAATTAAAAAAAAAAAAAAACGTAACAAAATTTGAATTGCGCGGGAACAAAGAACATTCTTGTTGCTTAAAAAAAAAACATGTGACAAATCACAAAAGTGTCCATTAGCTAATAAATATTTTCAATAACAGACAAAACAGGTTTTACCTAAGCGACAAGGCATTCGGTCTAAAAGCGTACGACCTTCTTGTTCCTTTCACTTTCCGCTATATACTTAGCTAACGCAAGTTAATGTTATTATGTGCAAGAGTTTACAGTTCACCGACTTTGTTTGATAATACGAGTTCTATTTGACAGCCAAGCTCCCGGGTATTAATAAATTAAGGGTTGATTTAAAACTACTGGCTTAGCATCGCGGGTTGGCTCGAGCAAGGGTGGGGGGCAACTGCAACTATGTCATTAGGGCGTAACGACTAACCAGTGGCGTGCAGTGGTATTCCACGAAGGGTAGGCCACGAAATAATGATAGCAAAAAAAATTTGCGCCTGCGCCATCTTGGATTTTCGAAAACGACACCCATGAAGAGAAAACCGAAAATTTTCGTCGGCGCCATTTTGGATTTTCATTTTGACCTCATTTTCATTATCAGCGACCCCAAAAACCACGATAATGACACCCATGAAGAATAAACCGAAAATTTTCGTCGGCGCCATTTTAGATTTTCATTTTGACCTCATTTTCCTTATCAGCGACCACAAAAACCTCGAAAATTACACCCATGAAGAAAAAACTGAAAATTCTCGTCGGCGCCATTTTGGATGTTAATTTTGACTTCATTTTCATTATCAGCGACCCCAAAAACCTCGAAAACGACACCAATGAAGAAAAAATTTTAAATTTTCATCGGCGCCATCTTGGATTTTCATTTTGACCTCATTTTCATCATGAGCGACCACAAAAACCACGAAAATGACACCCATGAAGAAAAAACTGAAAATTTTCGTCTGCGCCATCTTGGATTTTCATTTTGACCTCATTTTCATCATCAACGACCCCAAAAACCTCAAAAACGACACCCATGAAGAAAAATTTGAAAATTTTCGTTCGCGCCATCTTGGATTTTCATTTTGACCTCATTTTCATTATCAGCGACCCCAAAAACCTCGAAAATGACACCCATGAAGAAAAAACTGAAAATTTTCATCGGCGCCATCTTGGATTTTCATTTTGACCTCATTTTCATCATCAGCGACCACAAAAACCACGAAAATGACACCCATGAAGAAAAAACTGAAAATTTTCGTCGGCGCCATCTTGGATTTTCATTTTGACCTCATTTTCATTATAACCAACCCAAAAAACCACGAAAACGACACCCATGAAGAAAAATATAATATCAATAATATTATTAATTATTATAATAATAATACGCGCCAATAACGGCAATAACCCCCAGGAATCATTATTTTAATCAACATACACACTAGCACTGGCCTGCAAATTGCAAAAAACGTAAGGAAATTTGAATTACGCGGCCTTGTGTTGTAGCAGCCAATCATAGCCCAGCTACACTCGCAGGAGTTACCGTCCGAAAATGGCTGCAATCTATACATGTGTGCGGTTCATACACACGAAAATATGCACCAATGTGCCGCTGTGTGCGTAAATTTATCAATGGGTTTTAGGCCAGCAAACTATTTGCCTATAAGATGCGCCCGGCGGGTGAGCGTCGAGCTTCGTAGCAACTTCCAGTACAGTGTTGGTTACGTAACACGGGCGCGAAAAATTGCTCTAAATATTCGAACAAGAGTTTGAACTTTTTTTTAATATTTTGTACAGTGTTATTTTATTACATAGTTCATTAGTTATAATAATTGCCCCAGTTGGTAGGGTAGGCTTTGTCTAATTGCCTCTTCGTAGCGCACGCCCATGCGACTAACGGAGGATTATAGTACATTGTAATACAAGGGGCTAAAATGACCCATTATATACGAGGTAGTTTTACTACCGAGCTTTAGCGAGGTAGTAAATAGGAACCGAGTTATAATGGGATTTTGGCGCCGTGTGTTACACTGTACTTTTCACTTTGAGTGTGAGAAAAATAGTCAATTTAGTACAAAAACATTTATTAAATATTACTTGATAAAATAAAAATCACGTGAGATTTGTTTACTTGAAGCTAAATGTGCGCATCACGCAGCAGCAGGTCGCGGCAGCCGGGGGAGAGCACGTCGAGGTACTCGTGGCTCAACAAGTCACGACTACGAGATTTACTTTACGCCCTACGGCCTAAAAGGGCCACTTTAGGCCCGCATAGTAAGGCTATTTTGGCGTACTTTAAGAGCATGAGAAGTGAAATAGTAGATTGTATGACAAGGGAGCAAAATAGTATTTTTACGGTGAGGGCGCTTTTTTGAATCCAGAGCGAAGCGAAGGATTCTAGAATAGAATGCCGAGCATAGCGAGGGATTCTAAAATAGAATCCTAAGCGTAGCGAGGGATTCAAAGTAGGTACATCGCCGAAGGGAAAAATATGTTTGCTCTCGAGTCATATACTCTACTTTTCATCTCTTTCTATGAGAAAATAAATAAGAGACACTTGACACACACAGCTTCTACTCCGTTCACCTAATATACCCATTTTGTTTTGGAAAGTGATAAAAATGTCATCCGGTATTTGAGTGTTTGTAATGTCAGTATATGTGCGCGGGCGCGGGCGTGGCGACAATGGTGTGGGCAAGCTCCTAATTTAATATTTTCTACAATGCGGGTGCTGACCCGCGCACCGTACAGCAAACACTTACAGCCAGTCATATAAACAATTTTCGTTCGATATCAATGAACTATTAATGTTCCAAATTCAAATCTCATTACTGCCCGCTAAAAAGTCTAGTGGAGAAAAGAGCTACTTTGCTCCCGCTTAAAGAGGAACAAAACGACACTTTTCGAATAGAAGGGATGAAAAATTAATTGTGTCATACGTACCATGAGCTCGGACGAATTCTGCTCATTTTTAAAACTAAATCCCGTGTACACGATCTCTTCATCTGTTTACCACCCTTAACGAATCATCGACCGAAAAAGAAGAAGAATTACTATTACTTACTGTTCTTATTTTTATATTTTTTATTATTATTTTTTTTTCTTTCGGCCCTTTTTTTCATTAACAAAAACAAGGGATCAGATGCTGCGATGCTATTGGTTGATGAGCTTAAATAAGCGCTTCAATACCGGCCGAATGCTGCAAGCAAAAAGAGTCGTGTTGGTGGTGAGATGTCGTCCGACCTCATTATACTATCGTGGACACTCCCGCCTGATCACCACTAAACTAATATTTGCTTGCACTTACATCATAGAAACGCTCTCTAGCCCCGCCCCGTTGACTTTGTATAGAAATAATGAATGAAAAGATACTGATCGGCCGAGGGCACTGACGAAACACGCCAAACGGGAGTTATTATTATTTTGCGCGCCAAAGTTAACGCTTTCCTAGTAGGCCTAAACTTTAAGGGGGCGTGGCTCAGCACCTCCGCATGATTTAAGCAAAAAAAATGTTTAACTGATCACTGATCAGTTAATCATTTTTTCGCTTAAATCGAAAAGTACATGTCCGTCCTAGGCCGCATCGTCGCTTCACATCAGGTGAGTTGCGGCCAAACACAAGCAACATAACTATTGTGAATAAATAAATGTAATTTGACGTAATGAATGACAGATTTTGACTGCCTCTTTTGTCAAGTGGTGAGTAAAACAACCAGGTAAATCACAACTACAGTTGCTGAGGAATGAATTGTGGAAAAACCACGACTCGGTCGCAAGCACGGATGCTGAGCGCGAGGGTTCGATTCCCGGATTGGGTAAATTGTTAAGTAATGGATTTTTCTATCAGGAATTCCCCATTAGCAGCCATGGATTCTGGATTTGTCCCCGGTTGATGGCAATAGGCATGCCAACTATTACATGGAACCTAAACATAACTGGCGAAATGTGGGTGTACCTACCTACTATTAGTTACACCTCTGCGTAGATAAACACCTCTCAGGCATAATGTAAACGCTACGCCATTATTTTCTCTTCAAAAGCGAACGCGTAGCTCTACGCCTACGTCACAGTAGTGGTACGTACTGCAATAAGTCACTGCATAACTAAAGGTTCACTGGCCTAAGCGGCGGAGGTTGAGTGGAATTCTAAACACGTATGGCCAATATGGCCGTATGGCACCAACGAGATATTATGGCCAATATTGTACACACTTTGTTACCAACTGGCAGGGCCAATGTTGGACACTTCGATATGCTGTTGTACCTATTCTAAGGGAGAAACTAAGGAGTTGCCAGATTATATCTTGATATTGGTTACTTGCAACGGCGCGGCGCTTCTCTGACCAGAATGCCCACAATACAGGGACAGAGCCAAATTCAATTTTTATTACGTTTTTTGCATTTTGAAGGCCAGTGGCAGGCTGATTAATGAACAAAACATGTTTATTTTTTTACTTACCAATGAAAATTTTCCACCTACATTTAATTTTGTCAACACTTTGTCTGAGCCCGTAGGTTCTTCATTTAGTTCCTACTAATTTTTAAAACCATAAAAAATAGCCGAAAGTCAAGCAACAAAAGTAAAATCAAAACAACAGAGAAGTTTCGTAAAATCGTCTTAGAAGTGCTGTCTCGATACATCGTGATCAGAATTTTAAAGTTCACTTCCAAAATATGTCAAATGGCGCAGTGCGCTCTAAACTTCTAATGTCATGGCCATTGCGGGCTAACGGCGGAATAAAAGAAAAAGGGACTTCTTCACTTGTTATATCTATTCATATTTATAGGTACGTCATTAAACAACGAGTTGGCCAAAGGGCAATGGAACGCAGCATTCTGCGTTTCAAAAGACAAGACAGGGTTCGAAACACCATGCTGCGTTCCAAAACGGGCATAGTGGACGTTGGCATGAAGGCTGTCAGGCTAAAATGGGATTAAACGGGTCACGTCAGCCGCATGCATGACGACCGCTGGGCAAGTCTCCACACGATGGTTCCCGGAAGAAGAACGGCGCCACCGAGGCCGGCCCAGAAAGAGGTGGCGAGACGATTTGGACGCGTACCGCGAGGTTTGGTCCGAGGAGGCACGGGAAAAGAGCAAATAGAAGGAATTGGGGGAGGACTTCGCCCAGCAGTGGGACAGTACAGGCTAACAAAATATATACCGGATGACTTGTTTATCACTTTCTAAAAAAATGGGTATATTAGGTGAACGGAGTAGAAGCTTATGGCATACCTAGTTTTTATTTTTTTCTACAGCTTATAAAAAAAAAGATCTATCATCAAAAAATGTTAAATATTTGTAACTGGCAACATTTATAATTTTAATTAATATAGTTTATGGTTGTAGCAACTCTCTCGTTATTAGGCCGGTAAAAAAGGACGACATATTTTTTTCTGTATTGTACAATTAAAAAAAACACGCAATAAACCAAATCGTTTTATTTCGCTCCACCTGCGACTATTAACTTCAAAAAAAAACGCTACAAATTAAAACTTTTCATATTAGAACAAAGAGAAATTTTGAAAAAAAGTAATTAAAAATATCGAATTTCAAATCATACGCAATAACGCAATACGCGCATTATTTGAATTTCGAATTTTTTTGAATTTTTTTTTTTTCGAAAAAGAAAAAACTAAGTAAGTATGCCATTTGCTTCTACTCCGTTCACCTATACCACCCGAGTGGTTCGGATTATCGCATTAGGGTGAAATGATGATCTTGAGGAAAATAGAGGATTTTTTTCCAAAAGAAGGGTTGCTTTTTTCAATGGTTTTAGGTTCTATTAATGAAACCAAACCACTGGTTTCAAGGATAACGGTGTTCACACTAACAGCCAAATTTTTTTTTTAATTAAATGTATTTTATTTTTATTTTTTACGGGTTCCTTTATCGATACTGAACTCACCCCGTAAGCTATGGCACGCGACTACTTTAATACCCTGTATAGTTCTAGTTGTATTATGTATATAATGTTAATAAAGAGTCTAACATAAAATTAAAATATACAAAATAACTGAGTAAAGGTTCACACATTCATAAATTCCTCTCACAATACTTCTGACAGGCCAATCAAATCTTTGTCCATCCAGCCGCAAACATACCTAACTTTCAAAATCTGGGTGTATTGTACACATCTGCGTACCCCCTCAGAGTATACACGCGTGATGTTACGTCATGTTGTTCTGTAAACAATAAACATCCAAGCGATTGCAGCAATGACGACAGATTTGCCGTCTACAACAACAACAACAACATCAGCCCATAACGTCCACTGCTGGACATAAGCCTCTCCCATGAGGAATTTGCCGTAATCTCTACGCTTGCCAGGCGGATTGGAGATCGCAGTGATGAAAGACTAACAGATAACGCTGCTGCCCTTTTTCTGGTCTACGGAGGCGCAAGGTGTTCTGCCTCAGACATTAGTCGCCTTATACGACACCCGTGAGTGTAATGGGTTGATTCTATTCTACTCTGCCGGATACCACACGGCTAATTGCCGTCTATTTTTGAAGAGTTCCATTGTATATCTCCGAAGATCAACACCAGCAGGGCTATTACGTATCTTTCTGATATCCAGTGACTATCAAGCTTCGGTTGTACACCGAACTTTGATGACAACCGCGAATGTCATAATATTGGTATTACGTATCGTACTGAGTTGATATCACTTTACGGTGACTAACAGCCCGGGTAAGGTGTAACGCCTTTAACGAAAGCCACTTCAAACTCAGTTGTCATCAATTTGTTGCCCACTATGCTTACATAATCGAAATAATATAAGTATCGATACGAAAGCGTCTGTCAAAATGAGTTACGGTGACTATCAACCACGATGACAACCAATGAAACGTCATTGGTTGTCATCGTGACAACGTGGGTTAGGTTAGGACCAGTCGCTATCAAATATAACGATATTTGATAGCGACTGGTCCTAACCTAACCTTTTGAAAGTTAATTGATGGACACTGAGCCCAGTTACTATAATTTCGAGCTGTCAACAGAGACACTTAGAAGCCCTACTGTTCTTCACCAAATTTAAATGGGACCACCTTGAATCAGGAGTAAACTCTTTCAAATAAAAAAAGAATTTTGAGAATCTGTCCACAAATGGTGGGAAAATCAGGTAACATAAAAAAAAAAACAAAAAACATACACACGAACACATAACCTAATCCTTTTTGAAGTCGGTTAAAACCTTGTAACTTTGACCCCCAATATCTCCGCAACTAGAAGGTTCCCAGGTATGGTGTAGAACAAAAAAATTATTGCAATGACGGGGAGAACAAGTGCCTTTCGGCTTCGTTATGAGGTTTTTTTACACACCCCCACATCGTGTATGCTATGTGCGATGTCGTGTGTCTTCGATACCTTTAGGTTCTTTAAGTACAATGATATTTATACTGAGTAAATGAGAGTAGAAATTTATTATCAGCTGTGCAAGCAGGCACAGGTGCGCGTACATACAGGGTGTAAAAGACCTCATCACGAAGCCGTCAATCAAGCATTCTGTACATTAAACTAAGTAACTTTACGCAAAAATAATTGCTGGGAAACGACTTTGTTTTTGGGGTGAAAAATCATGTTTTGTGCTAGAACTCAATGTAACGCACTCAAAACTTTTGCTGATGGATGGATTGAATAGTACGGGGGTCGTGGAGGTGTTTAAAGTAAAAATCTTACATTAAAAACTTGTATTTAAAAAAAACCTGTCAAAAAGTTGGAACTTTGACCCCCAATATCTCCTTATCTAGGTTCCCAGGTATGGTGTAGAACAAAAAAAATATCGCAATGACGGGGAGAACAAGTGCCTTTCGGCTTCGTTAAGAGGTGTTTTACACCCTTTTTTATTATATAGCTGTGGGTTTTGAGTCCGCAAGGTCCTCAACTCCTTACATCGAAAAGTGCAGTGTGACATCATACTGCGAACGCCTGATTTATAAATTCCTTTAAGAAATCATTAATTTGAAGGTGGTTGACCCAAACAACAAAGGAAACATGAGACAGCGAAGCGACCAACCAAATAAAAATAATTAATAGTTACATACTTTCAATCCACGCTCCATTTATTACTAAAAGTACAAAGCACTAGATTTTTTCCACACCAATAAAAAAACACCTGTATTTAAACACGACCGACCTCATTTGCAAACGTGTCATCCTTTAGTCTATGCTCTTTAAAAAATATAACTTTCGCGCGCTTATAAATGTCAACGATAATGGCAGGAAATGTCAAGGTCAATTGACGTTCTTTTATTACCGACGGGCGCCGATCGAGTGCCGAGAAGAGACTACCTATTATATTTTATTGACATTTTAATTTGTTATTAATATTACTATTATTTAATGTTTCCTGGTTACAGTTATTTTAAGCTATATTTCAACTTCCTGTACTACATAATTATAGAATACCTAATCGGATGCATAAATTTAACGTCAGGTGTAAAATCAATTTATTTCCAAAAAAATTGAACAATTTATGCCATTTCAAAACACTTAGGAAGTCCTGCTTTAGTTTAGTAAGCGTATGGGCACTGATCTTCAATCGTCCGTAAATAATTACCTAAGATACACGAATAATTAAATGCAAAAGTAGCTTTGTATGTCGCTTTATCTGTCTGTGACCTTCACGCCTAAACGGCTGAACATATTTCGATGAAAGGCACAGAAGTAGCCAGACCCGGAACAACTACCTGTTTACCTGTACCTGTACCTGTATTTGTTCCGCGCGGGGATCGAGCCGACGACACGCAGCGCAACAAATATTCGCTCACCCATTTTTGTTCAAAAGTACCTAGTGTACCCACTTAAGGTGAACGCTCCAAGCCCGCGAAATTCAATTTTTCTTACGTTTTTTGCAATTTGCAGGCCAGTGCTAGGTTGTATGTTGATTAGAATATTATTCGCTGTAAAAACAAAACAAAAAAAACCAAACCAAAACCCAAACCAAACCAAACCAACCAACCAAAAACAAAACCCAACCAACCAACCTCAAACAAAATTCGTTTCCCAGTAATAAACTTTGTTTGATGTATATAGTGTATTATCTATGGCACAGTAACACTTCTATGGTTTGATGTACAGAATGCTTGGTTGACGGCTTCGTGAAGAGTCTGTTTACATACACCTCGTATAATGTACTCGAAGTTAAATATTAAAAATTAAATATTCCGCAAGCAAGATATATATTATTAGGTACATTTTAATCAGATGACCTTGACAGTGCGACATCATAACATAATTTTACAGAAACAGATAAGAGTTTAGGTACCTACCTATTTAATCATGAACTTAATAAATAATACTCATCGGTGCATCGTAATTCGTAATTATTGTAATAATATAATTAACCTTTTCTAGATTATCTCTGAGGAGGTGAGCAGGTCCCAACTTACGCATGTCAGTCAGTCAGTACTTTTGGTTCGGGAGGAGGGGTGGAACAAACATTGAAACAACCATGTCAACTCAGGTGTAAAAAATAAAAACTGAAAAGAAAAAAACGACTGTTGCAATCAATTATGTTCTGTATTAGAATTTATTATTGAACTTGTTTTTTCCTTTAGTTTTTATTTACCTAAAGTTATTAGTTATATTTTTTCGCAGTCGGGTTTTTTTAATTTTTATTTTACAATTTTTAGTTAGGTAGGTACGATTTTAATAAGATGGAGAATTTCGCATTTATTTTTGTGTAGGTATATTTAACACTTTAAAGTTCACAATAGTCATCCGCGCGTATCTTGTTTATATAAATAAATAACAATTATTTAAAAATTAAAATAATTATGTTCATGAGCCCTTTAATTTGATACCCATATTGCAGTATCCAAATTTTATTTTATTTTTTTGTTAATTGTTCACTAGCAATGTTACCCGGGGTAAAACAAGGATTCTAAGGATACCACGTACATCGCAATCGGTTTAGGCGTTTAGAAGTTATGCTGGAATAAAGAAACTCACAAACATCATACAGTACATCATGAACCCTAAAAACATAGGTAACACTCCCTTTTTTGGGCAGTCGCTAGTCATAATATAAAAATCGCTGTAATCACTATGCTAAAGTACTATAATTTAGGTACTTTGCAGTGGTTGTGATCCCGTTTATTTTCAGTCAGATTTCAGGGGGGGATAAATCCCAACTGCCCCCCCTCAGTATACGTGCCTGGTCCAGTGCATTGGGTTAGATATGAAATGGGACGTGAAAGCGCCAGGGTCATCATCATCATCATTTCAGCCGAAAGTCGTCCACTGCTGGACATAGGCCTCCCCCAAGTGTCGCCACATTGACCGGTCCCGTGCGACTCGCATCCAGAGGATTCCCGCAACCTAAACCAGGTCATCGGTCCACCTAGTGGGAGGCCTTCCAACGCAACGTCTTCCGGTTCGCGGTCGCCACTCCAGAACTTTCCGGCCCCATCGGCGCGCCAGGGTAGACGCCGCGAAATTCATATTTTCTTGCGTTATTTGCAATTTGCAGGTCAGTGCCAGATTGTATGTTCATTAAAATATGATTTGCGACCGGAACACGTATGTAGTTACAGAATTCATCATCATCTGTCTAGCCTTTTCCCAACTGTGTTGAAGTCGGCTTCCAGTCTAACCGGATGCAACTGAATACCAGTATCTTACATGGAGCGCCTATCTGACCTGTAAGACCGGTTGTCAGACTGTCGGGCTTCTGACTACTCGCAACGGCTGTCAAAGATAGCAACAAATGACAGCTGGGACTACAAGGCACGGAGAAAGCAGTAATGCTAGAGAAGGAGGTGGCGGAACGTGAGAGGAAGAGAACCTCACAGCGTCCCGACCGCCGCGGGAGACGCCCCGGGCGCCGGGGGCCACCACGTGGCCCCCGGCCACCGTAGGCGCGGGCCTGTGGACGGTGGGACGCTGTGAGGTTCTCTTCCTCTCACGTTCCGCCACCTCCTTCTCTAGCATTACTGCTTCGCAGAAGGAGGTAACGGCGTCCCATTCCGTCTCGCTCCGGGCCATGGCTTGCACCAGGGCCGGACGCGAGAGGTCGCCGCCGCCAATCGCCGGCTAGCTCGCCGTCCGTCCGTCTCATGTCGACGGCGCTTTCGTGTTCCACGCGCGCCTCAAAGAGAGTCAGCAAAAAGGAAGGGGTCCGTAAGGACCGATGCCTGCCGGGGTTGCACGGTATCTCTTTCGAACAGTCCCGTTCGAAAGAGATACCGTGGCCCCGGAACACAAAGGGCGATGAAGGAACATGGATGGGTTTTCAGTAAAAGTCTGACACTCCCTCCTCCCTCCTGCTCCGCCCAGAGCGGGAGAAGTCATTTGATGATTTTCCTTTTTTTTTTACAAAAAAAGATAGATTATCAAAAATTATTTGACACGTATTTTTTTGTTACGTAAACCAAAATTGAGTTTTGATGCGTTTTATCTTTGTCAATATTCATTGATTTACAAAAACAAAAAATACGTGTCCATTATTTTCCAATTCTCTAAACTGACGGACTAAATAGATTTGCAATTTATTGATGGTGGAAACTAGCCTATTGCAATGAAACAATTTAATTGTGAAATGCTTTTAACCTAAATAACAGAGTGTTACTCGTTATCTTGGGATATCGAACAACACTTGAAAATACTTATTAGTTAATTGATTGTATTTATTGTGAAGATCTTTGTCCTTTGTCTACATGACAACAAGCAGTCAATAAACTCAAGATCACGCCAACATCACGCCTGTAATCCCCGAATGGTTAGACAGAGGTGTAATAGTTCACCCACACTTCGACGGTTAAGTTTTATGTCCCATGTAATAGGGGGCGAGCCTTATGCCCTGATAGGTCTTACTGAAAAATTCCTGATTGAAAACCCCAATAACACACTTTGCCCGACCCGGGAATCGAAGCCATGGCTGAGCTCATGCTCAGTACTACTCAGCGCAGTCGTGCTTGCGACCAAGTCGTGGTTTCATCACAATTCATTCCTCGGCAGCTAGCTGCGGGCCCAAAATGGCCGCTTTAGCAGAATCATAATGTGATCACGTTAAAAATTTTAAATTCTTAAAATGGACTTTATATTCATAAGTCTAGAGTCCATTTTAAGAATTTTAAATTTTTACCGTAGTGTTTCATGCTATGATTCTGATAAAGCGGCCATTTTAGACCCCCTGGAGTCGGGATTTATGTGAAAAATATGATGAATTACGTCATATTCTTGAAATTCGACAAAATAAAAGTAAAGATTTGGTTTTAGATTGAAAAAATATCGCTTTTGTTATTATGAAAATTAAAAAAAAATTCAAGGTCATTATTTTAGTATAGGAAACTATGGATATGACCCATCTTCTCAGTCTTTTCCCAACTATATTGGGGTCGGCTTCCAGTCTAACCGGATGCACCTGAATACCAGTATTTTACATGGAGCGACTGCCTATCTGACCTCCACAACCCAGTTAGTACTAGGTAATACGATACCCCTTGGTAAGACTGGTTGTCAGACTTTCGGGCCACTGACTACCTGTAACGACTGTCAAAGATCTACAAATGACAGCCGGGACCAAGGGCTTAACGTGCTTTCCGAGGCACGGAGGTAACTCGGTATGTAATGGGTGGTCACCTATCCACGGGTCAACCCAGGCAAGCGCGGGTTAACCTGAAGATCGACCCGAGCAGCTTTTATTATTTAGCCACAAAGCTCTTCATGCCATTCGCGACCGAAACGGAAAAAAGAATCTCTTTACGCAACTCATAATTAAAAAACAACGTCTAAAATGGCCGCTTTATCAGAATCGTATTAAGAATCACGTTAAAAATTCTTAAAATGGACTTTATTGAAATAACTATAAAGTCCATTTTAAGAATTTAAAATTTATAACGTGATTCTTATTATGTTTCTGCTAAAGCGGCCAATTTAGGCTCGCAGGGCTCATAAAATCTAGGAAATGATAATTAAGTAGGTACTTACACACGCACGCAATCACAATTAGCATAATAGAAAATCAATTACACTATTATTTAATTACGTTATCAACGGAAAAGGAAATGACATCACGATTTGATAGTTAACGTCGCCATTGTAAATTGTTTCATAGACAATTAAAGTACAGTAGGTTTTGTTTTTACGGTGTTCAAAATGTATGACATTCCTTTGTGGTCACTAACCAACCGTTATCTTCAAACTAAAGAGATTCAAGATACTTCATCATCTGCCTAGCCCTTTCTTAGCTGACTTGAGATCGGTTTCGATGTTTCCAGTATAACCGGATGTAGCTGATTATCACTAAACTCCCCCCGTGCTTCTTAAGGCTGATACTGCAGGGTAGCCCGCGAAATTCAAATTTTCCAAGTTTTTTGCAATTTGCAGGCCAGTCCATAAAGGTCGAGGAACGATTTTTTCAAGGTCAAAGTCATTGCTAGACCTTTGTGAACTTGGAGGGTTGTATTGATGATTTAGATGATTATAATTCTGTAACTACATACGTCTTACAATCGCGAACAATATTTTAATCATCATACAACCTAGCACTGGCCTGCAAATTGCAAGAAAATTTGAATTTCGCGGGCTGGTCGGAGCATTCACCCAAATTTTCTCACGTTTTTCGCAATTTACTGGCCAGGGTGTATGTTGATTAGAATATTATTCGCGGCTATAAGACGTATCTAGTTACAGAACCGTCGCAAGTTTATAAAGGTGTAGGAACCAACAAAAAAAAAAAAACAGAAAAAATCATTTCTAGGTAGGTACACCTTTAGGAACTTGGAGGGCTGTTGATGATTTGGTGATTATAATTCTGTAACTACATAAATGACTTACAGCCGCGAATAATATTTTGATCAACATACACCCTAGTACTGGCCTGCAAATTGCATCAAACGTAAGAAATTTTAAATTACTCGGGCTGGTTGGAGCATTTACCTTAAGGGGCTCCCCCCATGCACACTAGCGCCACTTTAGTAAAAAAATCAGAACTCGTTAAATACACAATTAATATAAAATCTGATTGACAAAATCAATGCTTTAGAGTTCTAGATTATTGACGTCTATTTAATTCATTAAAATATACTTCACTGTAGTTACAGTTAGAAGAATTGCTAAAACGGCCGTTTTTTTCCATTTTGTATCTGTAACGACAGCGAGCTATGTTTCAATCACACACAATATGATAACACCACCCTTAAACCTGTATGTCATTCGTAATTTTTTGACAGCTGTGAGCTATCAAAACCAGTTCACTCAGAAACAGAGTTGTGGAGGTCAGATAGAAAAGTTGCTCGATGTAAAATACTGGTATTCAGCTGCATCCGATTAGACTGGAAGCCGACCCCAATATGGTTGGGAAAAGGCTAGGCCATTCCTATACTAAAATTAACCTAGAAAAAAATCACATTTTCATATTAACAAAAGCGACATTTTTCCAATCAAAAACAATATCTTTAAATTATTATTTGTCGAGTTTCAAGAATATGACGTAATTCATCATTTTATCACAAAAAAATCTGTGTAAATAAGTATTGATAATGTTTACGATGCTACAGTTGATAATCTACGATTATTGCAACGAAAGATATCTTTAGCCATAAAGATATGAGATAGCAAAGGATATTTCATTATGTTTTAATACATACCAGAATGGGTCATGGTATACGAAACGGGGCACTATGAAAAAAAGACTTAGAAAAATTTCACCCAAAAACAACGCCTAATCAAGCCTTCGGGATCCGGTGGGATGTGGGAGTACTAGGGTGGGGAAACACCGGGGGACGACCTTAAGGTCAATGACCTTGACCCCAAGGTCAAGGTCAAATTAAAAAAGACGCAGACGCTCGAGACTTGGGGCACTCCGACTTGGACAGGTTAGGTTAGAAGTGGATGGCGGGGTCCAGTGAGCGAGCAAAGCGAGCGAACAGACTCTTCCAGTCAAGGTCACTGACCTTGGCGTCAAGGTCACTGATCTCGAGCGTACCCCGTGTCTGCGTCTTTTTTTAATTTGACTTTGACCTTGGGGTCAAGGTCATTGACCTTAAGGTCGTCCCCCGGTGTTTCCCCACCCTAGTACTCCCACATCCCACCGGATCCCGAAGGCTTGATTAGGCGTTGTTTTTGGGTGAAATTTTTCTAAGTCTTTTTCATTGCTTTTTCCTCAAAAATTTTTAAGTCCCAGACGCCTTCACAATGAGAGTTAAATTTTGCCTCCTAGCTCAGCAGTCATTGACCTCACAAAAAAAAATCCCGGGTAAAAGTTGTTTCTTTTGATGTCCTCCATACGATAAAACCATATAAAGTAAGTAATAATTATGTTTGAAAAATTCATCAAAATTTTTCTAAGTGTTTTTCCTCAGTGCCCCGTTACGTACACTCCAACCCTATCTTTTACTAAAAGGCAGTGCGAGACAAGGACGGCTACAGCTATGAACTAAGTTAGAGATGTCAAACTAGTTTACACCTTGCGCTTCACCGTGTTTTTAGTCGACATGTTTTTACGTGCACCCTTCATTTGTATGGAAATATTAGATCCAATTAAATTTGACAACTCTAAATTACGTCCGTCTCTTTCTCGTTTTATTAGAGAGAAAAAGATATCAATAGCCTAAATTAAGTTTAGTTTGTGCACAACAGAATCGACACCACTGACTCTAATAATCGTGGGCTACCCTGGCGCTCCCCCTAAAACTCACTTACACAAACACCCAGGCTCGGAAAAACTACCTGTAGGTCATGCAAATATTTGAGTCATTTAGAAGCAATGGCAGCAATATCCATTTTTTTTCATTTTAGCAACTTTTAATGCAGTATGGGAGTATTTTGTCAATTTACTTGACCGAATGGAAATTGTATCAAAACCAGCATCATTCTATACAAAATAGATGTTCTAAATTGAGACTGGTAGCAAAACCAGTAACATACCTTCGTAGTTGCAGCATGGACAGCAATCATGTACATCAATCAAGCAACATCTTTGACCAATCAGGCGTCATTATTTGAACCAACCAAAAGCATGCTCCGGTGTAGCCCGCGAAATTCAAATTTTCTAACGTTTTTTGCAATTTCGAGGCCAGTGCTAGGTTGTGTTGATTAAAATATTGCTCGAGACTGTATGACGTATGTAGTTATAGAATTATAATCATCAAAATCATCAATACAACCCTCCAAGATCAAAAAGGTGCAGGAATTACTTTTTCGATCAAAGCCATTCGCAGCTTTCAGCAGACAAAAGCAGCAATATTCACACACTGGATGCAAAAGCAGCAATATCTTTTTTCATTAGTTATTTAAACTCTTACGAGTAACTTATTATAACTTAAAACTGCTACAAATCGTCTACTGCCTTTTCAGTAAAAGTGTATGCCTTTGCTTTTAATGACTCTGTTGTTCCGTGCAGGGATCGAACCCCCGACACACAGCGTAGCAGCCAATCGCTCAACCACTGCGCCAACCGTGCCGAACGAACTTAACTTACTTATTTATCAGTTTTTGAAGTGGGTATTTGACTTATCATAACCAATATGTGTGGGGCTTCCCCTACATTATGGCATTGAAATACTTTTAATTTGGGCTCGTCCAAATTATCTTCCTATCCTTGTCCTTTTTGGGATAGGCATAACACGTTTTCTTCTGCTATCGTTTTTTTTGTTTTTTTTTGGACTATTTTAGTCAAATAAGCGATAAGCGTTTATTGCTTCTTCAATCAATCAATCATTTTATTATCAGGCAACTAAGACCCATAGCCTAGCCTACTTAAAAACCTTATTAAAAAGTAAAATGTCTGGAATAGCCGGCTTTTTGACAGTTCATTTTTTCAAATTTCGAAGAACCCTAGTTTTCTGTCTGCTCGTTGGTCTTGTGAACGCAAGCGCGCAGCTGTGGTTCTGATGCAGTATTCGAATCCAACGGGGATTTTTGATCAGATTTTCAGCGTGCAGAGACTAGAGTCTGGTCAATGGCATGGCAACTTGGTAATACGGCGAGTATTACCAAGTTGCCATGCCATTGACCAATTAGTACCCTCGTACCATACCGGGCGAAATGCGCAAACCATAATTATAAAGTTGCACAAATCGCTCCCTATTCCTTTTGGAAATACAGTCTTGCTGTAAGTTGATAGTTAAAAAATCTAAGCACCGGGTTCAACAAGGAGTGCCTTTTAATGGCCTAATAAAAATAAATGCTCTAAAAAAACAGTTGTTTCATCACAACATCTACAAGGTCAAAATGTGTTCAGAATGATGTACCTACTGAATACCTGGTAACCATTTGAGCGTCGGTGGACGGTATCCTTTCCATCCATAGATAGACCATCATCACTATCTACCTAGCCTTTTCCCAACTATGTTGGGGTCGGCTTCTAGTCTGACCGGATGCAGCTGAATACCAGTATTTTACATGGAGCGACTGCCCATCTGACCTCCACAACAAAGTTAGTACTGCGTAATACGATACCCCTTGGTTGGTAAGACTGGTTGTCAGACTTTTTGGGCCACTTGCACTGTCATCTACCAATGACAGCCGGGACCAACTGCTTGACGTGCTTTCCGAGGCACGGAGGAAACTCGGTATGTAATGGGTGGTCACCCATCCACAGACCAACCTAGGCAAGCACGGCTTAACCTAAAGATCGACCCGAGCGGCTGTTACTTCGATCATCTAAATTATCAACGTTACAATTTATAAAACTGCATTGTTTTTAACAAAATGTACTTTGCACGCTCTTATCGGATTTATCGTAAATCAAATGTACTTTCTTTATTTACCTGCTATGTAGTTTGAATGAGCGATAAACATTATGATTGGGAATTTTCTTTTGTTTGTTCAAAACAAAGTAGAACCAACTGTCCACGTCTTCGCCTGTGTACACGAGAAGGGACGCACCGATCACACCGGAGGCTTATTACCAGCAACCGGGTACCAAACCTACTCTCCGCTGCTACTGACAAATTCCTGATGGTAAAACCCAATAACACAGCCTGATCTCGGAATAGAAGACACAGGGACTCATGCCCAACAGTCTCGCTTACCAAGGTTACCGACGTAACTCGAAGAATTGTCAAACTTAAGTTGCACGCAGAACGGATGGCCGATGGGGCCGAAAAGCTCTGAAATGGCGACCGCTAACCGGAAGGCCCCGTTCCCGCTATGTCGTGACGATTAATTTATCGCTGGTTTTTAGTTGGCAAAACTCGTGGACGACAGTAATCGTGTCGTCCTATGTCTTGTGAACACCTCCACTTAAATACACAAGCCACGTGACTTAAAACTAACACGATTAAGTACCTATCTGTTGTCACGACATAGTGGGAACGGAGCCGAAGACGTTGCGTTTTAAGGCCTCCCACTAGGTGGACCGATGACCTGGTGAATGTTCTGGGGATCCGCTGGATGCGAGTCGCACGGCAATGTGGCGACACTTGGGGGTGGTCTATGTCCAACAGTGGACATCTTTCGGCTGAAATGTTGATGTTGAGTTGCGTTCTCTATCTCTAAAACGAGGCGAGACGAAGGAGTTCCTTGCATTGTGTGTAGGTATAAACATTCCGTCAAGGCATTCTTCAGCTAGGCGTGGCAAATCTTGTGTGATTTGAATTGCTAATTTATCCGCGACTACTACCGTTGATGTATTTATAGCAAATAAACATGGTTGTTACCTAATTTATGAAATGGACACATCGTTGAAGTTGTTAGTGTGTTGTCTAAGTTGTGTTCTTTATCTTATCAATCATCCAGTGGAAAGATGGCCCACATCTATTTACGCATAGGCCAATGCCGGACTCGCGCATCTGGGGTCATTTTTTACTTTAACATACTTAGAAGTGACGATCTGCCCGCTTAGCATGACCACCGTAGACACGAAAGAGAATCGACAAATCTTTTGTTCATCTGTCATTGAATCTACAAAATGACAGATGAACAAAAGATTTGTCGATTCTCTTTCGTTTCTACTGTGGTCATGCTACGCGGGCTGATCTCGTTTGCGGGGCGAACATGGCCAGATATTGCAAGATAGAGAGGTTTGGAAGGAGAAAAGAGACACGTTTTACCCAACAGTGGGACACTCAAACAGGATAACAAATAAAAAACTTAGAAGTTAAATTTTTTCACAGCTTCAAGCGACTTTAGACTGTACCTACTTAAATAGTTTTAATTTCAACTCAATACCTCCACGCGTTCCCGAGATAAACGGTCTTGAACTATTGACAGACAGACGGACAACAAAGTGATCCTGTATGGGTTCCTTTTTTTGCTTTTGAGGTACGGAACCCTAAAAATTTAAAATCAAAGAGTTGTATGTAACACGTCAAGATCGAAAATCTATTTAAAGTTGTTACAAAAAGACAAAGAACGCTTGTCAAGAGAATGCATTAGCGCCCGACCAGAGACTAAGGTCATTTACTTTCAAACCTCGAGGTCACCGGCCGACAGACTTGGAGCCTGCCACCCTTTCCTTAAGAGCCTTATCACACTAGCGGATTGCGAGCGGATTCAAAACGGAGCGGGCGTGCAGCGAATTCACTGCGCATTCGCATTGCAACGCAAACTCAATTTTCAACGCTATGGTTTTTCAGCCTAACGTTGAAAATTGAGTGCACTTTCACGCTGCTATTCGCGGCGAATTCGTTGCGCATCCGCGGCGAATTCGCTGCGCATCCGCAACGAATTTGGCATTAAGTCCGCTTATGTACCACCCTTGGACATGAAGTTTAAATAAATAAATAAATTCAAATTCAAAATAATTTATTTCAATCCATTTAGGATCATAATTGCACACACACACTTGAAATACAAATCAACAATTACAAAATAACAATTACAGCATTAAAATAATATAAATTAAAACTAAAATTCCAAAATTAAAATGTCAAAGACTAAGTAAAAATTAACAATTATTAAAATTAAAATTTGAAACATACTATGTAGATACAACAATAATTAATTATGTGTAGATAAAGAAATAATATTCGATGCGCGCCTGCTCCGCTTTGAATTCGCTCGCAATCCGCTAGTGTGATAAGGCTGTAACATATATACTTACTTAGTTATTTTGTAGATAGGGTACGATTTGGACAGATAGGAAACCAAAATACACACGTAGGTACAAAATATAAAACTGTTTCACATCCGTATCCTCACTAATACCAGCGTCGAGCACTAAGATGTCCAGGACTTTGTTGAACTATGGCTTATTTGGCACAGCTCTGACTGCGAGCCGTGTGGTATCCGGCAGAGTAGAATAGAACCAACACATTACACTAACGGGTGTCGTATAAGGCGACTAATGTCTGAGGCAGAACAATTTGCGCCTCCGTAGACCAGAGAATGGGCAGCAGCGTTTTCTGTTAGTCTTTCATCACTGCGATCTCCAATCCGCCTGCCAAGCGTGGAGATTACGGCAAATTCCTCCCATCATGGGAGAGGCTTATGTCCAGCAGTGGACGTTATGGGCTGTTGTAGTAGTGACTCCGAGAGGTACACAGTGTCACATTTTTAGGGTTCCGTAGTCCTGACAAGGAACCTTTATAGTTTCGTCATGTCTGTCTGTCTGTCCGAGGTTTTGCTAAGAGACCGTTAGTACTAGAAAGCTGTAATTTTGTAGGGGTATGCATATCAATTACGCCGACAAAGTGGTAAAATAAAATTTTAGAAAATGTTTTTTTTTAGGGTAGCTCGTCTACATGTGAATTGGGGATGATTTTTTTTTGTCATCTGCCCCATTGTGTGGGGTATCGTTGAATAGGTCTTTTAAAATGAGTTAGGGGTTGCTAATACTATTTTTCGATTTAATGCTCCATTTACGATATATTAAACTTTAAAGTGCACATTTTTGTTCCAGTAAAAGTCCCTCTAAAAGCTAAATTGCTGGATTGAAAAATCAGGAAAAATTCATGATGATAGTGCATTTCATGAACTTTAAACGTAAATTGTAGTGGTTAAGATAACTTTATTAGTTTAGCAGTAACAGTCGTTGTACTTGGGTGTTACATAATTTTGTACCAAATACAAAATCTTTAGAATAAATCCTCTAAAGCGACTAAGATGGATAGTAGCCCGTTATATTTTCGACTTTGTTTTTCAATGCAAGTCTTCACTTGTTATAAACAACTACTCTACGGAACCCTACACTGCGCGTGACCACGCATTTGGTCGGTTTTTTAAATGTTTTGTTTAGTTAGGTCATTGATTCCCAAAGTAGTCCCAGGAAGAAAGGGGGTCTACGTTGGCGTGACAAAAAAATGGGGGTTCATAATTCGTAAGCGAGGGGTGTACGTAAATTTATCTGGTTTCTATACTAAAACGTTGGCTTGATTTCACCTCTAAATGTAGAAGATCAAGTTTAGATTTAAGTTTTTTATACTCTATGAACTTGTGTGGTAGACACAATGAATGTATTTTGATCAACATACCGCCTAAAACTGGCCTGCTAATTAAAAAGAAAATGAGTAAGTTTAATTAAGTATAAAATAAAGGGTTATAAAACAAATATTTGTTCCCTGTGGGACTCGAACCTGTGACACGCATTGCAGCAACCAAACGCGCAGCCAAAAACATATTTTAAGCAAATCCTAAAACCAAAAATTCGAAGACATGTGATATCTACCAATCCGCACTGGGCCCGCGTGGTGGATTATGGCCCATTCCCTCTCATTGAGAGGGGCCTGTGTCCCAGCAGTGGGAACATTATATAGGCTGATGATGATGATGATGATGAAGCAAATCCTTAAAAACCTAATAACCTGGGGCTTGAACCTAGTCCCAATGCTCAGAAACCCACACCCATATTTCGCCAGTTATGGTTTAAGTCCAATGTATTATGGGGCGAGCCAATTGCCATCAACCGGGCGCAAATGCAGACTCCATGGCCGCTACTGAGAAATTCCTGATACCTAACTATTTGCCCAACTCAGGAATCAAACCCAAGACCAACGAGGCAGTCAAATGTTTCTAAGCCGTTCACGCCTCTTTGGAAAAAAACCTTGATAAAAATTGACTCAGTACAAGACCTTGAAAATCAAAAGTAACAGTACACTATAGAATTAATAATAGACAGACCACGTCAAAAACAATCTAGGTACTTAAGTAGATACATGGGTAGTGTGCAAGCGGGAAAACTTAGAACTAAAATAAATGAACCAAGTTTGACATAATGGAGCAAATTTTCTTAACAAGCAGCGCCACCTTGAACTGCAGACTTAAAGTGATCATACTATACACATTTTAGCAACGGTATTCACTGTTCCGCGTCTGAAATGCAATCAACATTCACTTACAGCCTTCGCATTGCATTCTAGGCATTTTTCTTTGAAATTTTTCAAGTATTCTTTTGTTTGTAAACATTTTACGACCACACAATCATGTCAGGTTACTCGTAAAAGAAAAATATTTATGTACTTGAAATAAAAATGCAAAAGTGTAAAGACATTACAAGACATGCGTAGTAGAAATAGCTCAATGACCTCATTCGCATTTATTTTGCATTTTCCCATAATCTTAAATTCTTATCCGATAAATTATGCTAGACTTATAATTTTATTTGTAATATTATTATAGAAAGATTTTATTCAATGGGACTAAAAGAACTTAGAGGGTTGTACTGATGATTTTAATGATTATAATTCTGTAAATACATACGTGTTAGGTAGGTACCTGTCGCGAATCATATTTTGTTCAACATACAGCCCGACACTGACCCGCAACAAAAATTGAATTTCGCGGCAACCCTGGCGCTTCAACCTAAGTTTTATATTAATTCTACCTATCCCTTGGGGAATACAGCGTGTTGATGGTTGGTTACGTTTCAAATCTATTCAAAATACCTTCCTCATAAATGCAACAAGTGCCGTATTAGATTAGTACTTACCTACTGCCGAAATAGTGAGAACTGTGCAGGCTGGTTTAGATCTAAAACTTTAGAAGAGACTGAAGAAATATTCAAACAGCTGTTGAATAAACAAATAGCGGCAAATACAACTATTTGCCAAACAAATAACGATAAAAATAAAAAGTCAAAAGAGCGGCATTTTGCCTTTTCAGCTTCTTTTCAGGAACCAGTGCTGCCATCTTGTATCAGACTTTACAAAAAGTTACATGATACCCCTAATACAATGAAAAATGAATAACATTTTACAAGGAAGTTTTACTATTTAATGTTTATCGGGAACTATTATATTTATTAATTAATAGTGCAAACAATTTTCCTGCTGTTTTTTATGATCTAAAAATAGCACCAAATACGGCGTTCGATAAATTCTAAACACATGCGCCATCTATTCATTTATTCAAACGACAAAATTTAGTAGGCCATTCCATACGAATTTCAATTGTGGAACCATCGACTTTTCACTTTATTCGTATTATGTTGCCATAGATTTGCTGTCTCGTTTGCACAAGTAACTTTCAAATCTCTTGTCTCTTTCCAAAAAGCTCTCGCACTTGGGATGATGATAAATGGCGAACGGTCTTGACATTTCGTGCTATTATCAAAATGTTAAATTCTGTTATCGGTTGTTATTATTTACGTTTTATAAATAAAACAAGATGGTTTTCGGTGTAAATCAGACCCCTGTGACTGCCAGCTGGCCATTTAAAGTGCTTGAACTGTAAAAACAAAAAAGGAAAACACCTATTCAAGTGGGTCAAATAATCACAAATAAAACCAAAAAATGTGTTTGAAACTGTCGATTTAACATCTATTTGGTGTCTTCATTCGTTTAGAAGCTATAGGAAAACTCTACGTCTCAGTTTTGATAGAGAAAAAGGTCTAATTGTGAATTCGAACTGTGCGTATTTTTTTTTTCGTAAATAAATTAAGAAGTGATTTTACGTGCAGGTTTGTGTAAAGTGTAATTTGTATGTAAATTTATCGTTTGTGTAAATATCTATTGAAAGTGAACAGTGTTTATATAATTTCCAAACATTCTGAAGTTTATACTAGCTATTTGTGGCGATCATACCAAAACAAGACAAGCTACAAGCGATCAGGCTTAACAATCGAGGATCGTTGCCAAAGAATCCTAAAAAAGTAAAGCCATAAACATTGGCGCCAATCAAAAACAATTTGAAAAAGTTGATTATTTTGTTGTGTGATGAATTATTTTGGAAATTAAAATGGTGACGATGAATTCATCGGAAAAGGCGGCATCTAAGGCCTGTCAGCAGGGGCCATCCAGGTAAGTTTCAGAAATATGATTAAAATAACAGAATAAATACTTTGTTGATGTTGATGAAAAAGTTATCAAAGTCAAACATACTTTTAGTTTACAAAATAAAAGTTTTAGTTGGTAGGTCCATGGTATCTTAACTGTATTCTTTGACTCAGTAGTCCAGTAATAATTTGTTTAATTTATCTAAAAGACCACAGCTGGGTAATAATAAAAATAATTTGTTGTAGAAACTTTTATTAGTGCCAAATCGGAAAGCCTGCCAATTAAATTTTGTCATTTTGATGACAAAATTTAATTGGCAGTCATGTTAGTTATACAATCAAATTTAAACTCACATAATTTAGTTCTTACAAACCTGTTACAGACGCTTTTGAATTGTCAAGAAGTTGGTCAGGTAGCAAATTTTTTTTAAATAAAAAAAAACAAGTTTTTTTATAATGAAAAAAACAAGTTTTTTTATAATGAAAAGAAGAAAACTAGGTCTAACAATCAACATTTAATGCATATACAGTGTTTCATGTCCTTGCTATCAATCTTTGAGGAGTTCTCTTATGAGGAAGCGAACCTGGCTGCATGATCAAGTCTGCCATAAAAATGTTTTGTCACCAGTCCCAAAGGTAAATTCAAAATTTCAGCTCAATGGTTTACCAAAAAGTGGTTGAAAAATGATTTGCAATAATTTTCAAGCAGACAACTTGCATACTTACAAACAGTGCAAGTTAAACAAAAGCTTTGAATATAAGGTTAATATGAAAATTTATAGGTATTTTATAAGAGTTTCTTGATCCTCAGAGAAAAATCTATGGACACATTAAATCACAATAATATTGAATCCCGTGTAAGGGTCTTGATACATTGTGAAACAGATTCATTAGGTACATACATGATTCGAAATCTACAAGCATTGAAATTTTTCACTAGTAATTAAAGAAAAGTAACTGTTTCATTCATTTACCATGTTAACAGGAATGATGTAACCAAGGTTTTGTAACAATATTCTGAGATAAAAGAGTATCCATGGAGTTTCTTGCCTGTTCTTCCCCATAGGGATTTACGCTTTGGAATGGACAACTCCAGTACTTTTGCAGTTTTTATTCCTTGTGACTGGGACTGTAGCTACATTTAATTGTTGTCTTTGTTTCAACAGTTCAAAAGTGCCTGTAACTGGCACACTTGAAATAAATGCTTTGATTTGGAGATAGACCATGAGTACCATAGTTAAAAAAATCTGCTACTAGAACACATTTTTAAATTATACATGGTGTTCTACAACTTGTTCGTAGTTTCACCAACAAAAATTCATATGATTACATGCTGCTACGATTAATCATAGAGCAAGTTTTGTTAGAGATTCTACAATAGGGATGATGAGTGACAAAAAAAATATGATTCTGTTTAGTCCGTCAGCTGTTAGATTATCGATAAATATTGGATACGTGTTTTTTGTTTTATCAAATAATAATTGACGAGGATAAAACATGTCAAAGATCATGAGTGGCGGCTTGTGAGTTTGTGACGACAAATTTGAGTAAAAAATGTACCTACTCAAATGTGACGTCACACGAGTTTTCGACGCATTGTCTTCGTCTTCGTTTTAGGTTTTCGTGAAAAAAGAAAAAATATTATGTGTCAAATATTTCAAATTTATTTGACGGACTAATTAGATTTTTCTTTCGTACGTACCCTATTATATCTATACGCTCTCGTGGAGACCAACCCTGGATTGGACTTGTTTGCTGATGAGTGGAAGACGATATTATTGGAATGTTTGTGGTTCTGCGAGAAGACCGAGTAAAAGGATTAGGTATTTAATTTAGTGTTAATGGTTTTAAATACTGGACTAAATAAATGGATAAATAAATAAATAATTCTATGCAAATTTTATTAATTAAGGTCGGAAATGACATCGATGCACCAATGATTACCACGTTTCCAGTACATCATTCCGAATCCCCTACATATAAATTTTACAAAAGTAGGTAATTTATTTTTTAACCGTGGCGAAAGTGGTGTGACGATCTGATCTTGCTTGCGGGGCAAACATGGCCAGAGATCCCACAAGATAGACAGGTTTGGAAGGAGAAAGGAGAGGCATTTGCCCAGCATTGGGACACTTGACAACCTAGCACAAAACACCATATGTTTTGATCGTTTCCACTTAAAAAAATCCGTGTGGGGCTCATAATAATGTACTGAACTGTGCAAACGATTACCAGACTACATAGGTACCTAGTTGTTCGTCGATGTTCCTTTTAAACGGTTTGGTTTTTTAGCCTGTTTGAGTGAGCCTCTGCTGGGCAAAGGCCCTCTCTTCCTCCTTCCAAACCTCTCTGTTCTGTGCGATATCTGGCCATGTTCGCCCCGCAAACGAGATCAGATTGTCACACCAATTTCGTCGCGGTCTGCCACGCCGCACGGTGGGCTGGAAATCGACTTTCATAGACTTAGGGATTTCAATTTGCAAGTGCCTGATTTTTTGCCGGATATCGCTTCTATTAGTGATTACTATGTACAAAAATGACACCCGAGTTAATTTTGCCCAAAAACAAAGGAAATATATTTTTTTACGAAAAATTTGTATGAAGCTAGTATGAAAAATCGAATTATCTCCTAAATGGCATGTTTAACCGTAATATCCTTGGAGGTGGTCATAGTGCTAATTATTTATGATTTTTTGGTTGCCGATTTGACGAAAAATTTAACGCAGTTTTTTTTTAAAAATCGTTAAAATATTTTTATTTATTTTTACATGTAAAACGATCCCTTTTAGTGTCCAAGTTAAAAAGTTCGATAAGTATGTTATTAACCTAAATATTAAGAACACACAAAACAAGAAAAATTTTATAAAAAAATTGCTGTTTTTTGACACATTTTTATTAATTTAAATAAAAAAAGATTATCAAACTCTTATTTAAGTAACATATAAAGTTATATTATATACAAAATAATTTAATTTAAGGAATTAATACTAAGCATTTGTAAAATAAAGTAAAATAAATAAATAAAAAGACAAAATATCATTAAATATTAAAAAAAAAACCCAAACACACTCAAATACAAATTTACAAATATGTACATATATAATTTTTTTACAAATTATACGGGCGTGTAGGGATGACAAGCCAATCATACAGGTCAGAACACACAATTTTTGATGTTACAGCATCTAAGCGGTTAATTTCTGTAGGCTTTGCTAAGCACGGTAGCACGATGAATTTGATCTAGCTTCAGAAAGGTAAGTGCAAACTTTAGCGTCGATCATCGTCATCATTAGTTCATGAGTCACCCTATTATTATTATTGCACTCTGTGGGGATAAGGGCCTCAATTTCTTCATCCATTTGTTTTTTCAGCTCAAGGACAACTGCTTCACTCTCCTTTACAAAAGTAAACTGAACTAGACGACAATACAAAACTGAGCATGGTTTTGGGTTCGTCCATAAGATGTTGTCTCCATCTGTCAGTTTTTGTGGCACCAAGGAGGTCATGAAAATGCTCGAGTCATCTTCCTCACCCTCCATTTTCTGCTTGTATCGGCTTTGGTTAGAAGCACCATCAAATCCCCACTTGGATATCAGCTTCAACTGCTTGTTATGCTCTTCGTTTGAAAGGCTTTGAAGGATTCTTGTAACTGTGATATCAAGTAAAGCTTGAAGTGTAATCCTAGCCGATGAATCAGTAACTGTCATTGATTGCTTCGGAGGATAGCAATCAAGCTTAGTTTGTTGCACTTTATAGTAAGATGGATAAATATCCTTAGCACCTTCCCGAATGACAGCCTCTCGCAACGTAATATATTGCCACATTGAGAGTTTTAGCGAAAGAAGCAATCCAAGCGCCTTTTCTGGCGTAAATATGATTGTTTTCGCTGGTTTCTTAAGCGTTTCATTTAATTTAGAGGCTGCTTCAGGATTTTTTATCATGTATTCGATGACAGAGGCGATATCTCCATGCCCTTCTTCTTTTAAACGTGCTGCAGCTGCATATGCCAATTCACTGGAATCTTCGCCTGTGTGTTCATCAGATCTTCTCTTTTTTTGTTTACTTCCCAGATCTTCGAATGGTTTACGGGATCTTTTCGTCATTGTTCCAATGGACGTTGATGTCGACGGTTCTGGAGAGACTGAGGGCGCTCTTGGTATCTCATCAACACTTGGTTCTTGATTAACTAAAGTTTGCACAAAACTCGGCCAATCAATAATTGCTCCCAACCAATTCTCGTACTTTGTCCTGAAATTATCAAGGAATCGGTTGGATTTTTGCCACCTTTGTAAAGCGGCTCGCGTAAATCTTAAATCGTGGCCTAGTATGTAATTTAATAACGTTCCCGTGAAAAGAAAGCAATCCGTGTGCTACCTTGGTTTGGTCTTTGAGAGAAATTTTTCATTCATAGATCATATAAAAACTGTCGGTGAAAAAGCTAAAAAGAACTTTTATGCCTTAACGAAAATATCAAAATCTACGTGGGGTCTGTCATTTATAACTTTAAAGACCATTTATGGGGCTACTTACATGGGGTGTATGTGCTACGGGGCACCTGTCTGGGCCGATAGGGCCATCATAGGAGCGGCACGACGTAAATTGCTTCAAAGCCAGCGTTTGGCTTTGATATTCTTATGCAAAGCGTATAGGACGGTTAGTACTGAAGCCTTACCGGTACTTGCAGGTGTACTTCCAGTTGATCTTGAAGTGCAGCGACGAGCTGCAATGTACTATAACGCACGTGAGACCGCGGACGCAGACTTTTTAACCCTACGTGACCGTGTTAAGATTGCTAGATTATTCAAACCACAGACCGACGTCTGGGAGGAACTTTTGTCTGAATAGCAAGGTAGGTGGGATAATTCCATCAAGGGCCGACACCTCCACCAGTTCTTTCCATCCGTTTCGTGAACGGCTGGCCAGGACATGGTTGGAGGTTGATCACTGTGTTGCCCAATTTCTCACCGGTCATGGTAACTTTAAGAGTAAATTATTTTCCTTCAAGCTTGTTGACTCGCCTTTTTGTCAATGTTCCACATCTAACTGCGAATATGAACAATCAGCACATCACATTTTATGGGAGTGCAGTCTTTGGCAGAATGAACGCAACATTATGTTGGATAGTGTACAGGTTACATCCGGAGTTATTTACTATACAGACCTTGTGGAAACTAGAACAAATTTCCGTGCGTTCAAGCGTTTTTGCCATACCTATTATTGGAATCAAATATAACAGCTCACAACTTAGGACCCATTAATGTTAATATTTATCCGTGGTGCTAGGCAACTGGGCCTATCCCAGTTGTAAACGTCCCTTTGTGCCTATTGGCCTTGTTTCGTTCTGTCTCCTGCTGAATTGGAGGGAAGTGGAAATTACGGTTTTTTCCTACTCCTCCACTATACTTTTCTAATTAATTTCGTTGCGGGATCCAAGACAGTTAAATTCATTCTCTGGGACTTCGTCGAGCTTCATTGTCTCGGCGCTTTTCTGGTGGTCGCCTCTGTTGATTCTGGCTTTCAGGAGTTACAGTGGTTTGGGAACAGTGTGGCGGGCTTGTCCCAATTAAAAAAAAAAATATATATATAAACACTTAAAGGAATCGTTTCATATGTAAAAACAAATAAAAATATTTTGACGATTTTTAAAAAAAACGGCATGAAATTTTTCGTTAAACCGGCATCCATCCAAAAAATCATAAATAATTAGCACTATGACCACCTCCAAGGATATTGCGGTTAAACATGCCGTTTAGGAGATAATTAGATTTTTCATACTAGCTTCATACAAATTTTTCGTAAAAAAAATATATTTCCTTCGTTTTTGGGCAGAATTAACTCGGGTGTCATTTTTGTACATAGTAATGACTAATAGAAGCGATATCCGGCATAAAAACAAGCACTTGCAAATTGAAATCCCTAAGTCTATGAAAGCCGATTTCCAGCCCACCGTGCGCCGGCGATTTCCACCGTCAGGCGTCCAGTGAGTGACGATCGTTGCCCATATCTCCGGGCGCATTCATGCTACTTGGCAAACCAAACCAAACTGTATACAGGGGTACACCCTGTATACACAACCTCATCACGAAGCCGTCAACCAAGCATTCTGTACATCAAACTAAGTAACTTTACGCAAAAATTATTGCTGGGAAACGACTTTTTTTTTTGGGTGAAAAATCATGTTTTGTGGTTGTGGTAGTAGATGTAACACACTCAAAACATTGTGCTGATGGATGGATTGAATAGTACGGGGGTCGTGGAGGTGTCTAAAGTAAAAATCTTACATTAAAAAATTGTATTTTTTAAACCGCTTAATAAAAAATAAAAAATTGCAAGACAGCAGTTTCTTTAATCATCACAATGTTGTTCCAGAGACAATTCAAAATGTATAAAAGAAGAAAAAGAAAAGGATCGGGACTTTAAGAAGGAGAATCCAGTATCGTTGTTACCACCACAGGTACAAGCCCTGATGTCCACGATACCCTCACCGGAGGAGTCACCTAACTATCTGGTGTATAAGAAGGTATGTACTACTAGTACTCTTAGCTCATTAGTACTCTATTATTAGTACTCGCTTATTAGTACTCTTAGCTCGTGGCTAAATAACAGACGCTTGGATCAATCTTCAGATTATGCCGCGCTTGCCTAGGTTGGTCTGTGGATGGGTGACCACCCATAACATACCGAGTTTCCTCTGTGCTTCGGAAAGCACGTTAAGTTGTTTATCCCGGCTGTCATTTGTAGATATGTGACAGTCGTTATAGTGGCCCGAAAGTCTGACAACCAGTCTTACAAAGGGGTATTGTATTACCCGGTACTAACTGGGTTGTGGAGGTCAGATAGGCAGTCGCTCCATGTAAAATACTGGGATTCGGCTGCTTCCGATTAGACTTTTTTTTTTTTTTCGGATGGGAAATCATCAAATGACTTCTCCCGCTCTGGGCGGAGCAGGAGGGAGTGTCAGACTATTACTGACTAAAACCCATCCATGTTCCTTCATCGCCCTTTTTGTTCCGGGGCCACGGTATCTCTTTCGAACAGTCCCGCAACCCCGGCAGGCATCGGTCCTTGCGGACCCCTTCCTTTTGCTGACTCTCTTTGAGGCGCGCGTGGAACACGAACGCGTGGTCGACACGACCTGTCGTCATGAGACGGACGGAAGCTTCCGATTAGACTGGAAGCCGACCCCAACATAGTTGGGAAAAGGCTGGCAGATGATGACTAGCAAAGGAAGAGTTTTGATTCATAGAAGTCAGCTTTCCCAAGTAGTCGGTACATATCTCCTCAACTCAACATCTCATCATGGGCCTGCCAAGTCATGAGTCTCAAATTCGAACCCAAGACACACCGATTTTTCGGATTCATGTGCGTATTCTGTAATTATCACTTCCTTCGGTGAAGGAAAACATCGTGAGGAAACCAGTATGCCTGAGAGATATTTCTCGATGGCATGTAAAGCCAAGTCAAAGGCCCATGGGCGGCATGAAAACTCTGACACCAGGTTAGGCACTAACCACACTTTATTAAAGATCATGGGCCAACATCGCGAGTATAGTTCTCATTATGAGGTCATGAGGTCGTGACTAAGACTTCCATTCAGCTTTGAAATTAGTCAGAAAAGCCACAAATTAAAGCGTGAGTAAAACCACAAAGATTAGTCTATACTTAATATGATAAAGAGGAAAAATTTGTTTGTAATTTTGAATGTAGAGGGCCGAAAAGTTTTGGGGTGGCGACCGCGAACCGCAAGACGTTGCGTTGCGCGGCGTCCCACTAGGTGGACCGATGACCTGGTGAAGGTTGCGGGATCCGCTGGATGCGAGACGCACGGGACCGATCAATGTAGCGACACTTGGGGGAGGCCTATCTCCAGAAGTGGACGTCTTTCGGCTGAAATGATGATGACCACGAATTTTTGGAATTGGATCAGTTCCGGAGATCACCTCCTAGGTAATTTTCGAAACTACTGATCCGATTCCGAAAATTCTTTCACCAATGAAAAGCTACATGATCCTCGAGTGTCATAGGCTACGTCTAAAACGTTTCCGTGGGTTAATTTCCGTACTAAACGCGAGCGAAAGCTAGTAAACAAATATTTTAATTCATTAATTTCACGTGTTTTAAAACTGTGGGATAAAATAATGGAGTGGCTAAGGCAAAGTATATCTCAGATAGCGATGCCGCTACCATAGTTGGTCTCAATCTGACTATTAAGAATAAGAATAATTTATTTAAAAAGTAAATATTACAAAAGTGTACATTTAGGTGCAGCAGTAGTATTTCTTAAAGTATTGTATAATTAGTGCTTAAAAGTAAACTATAACTACAATATATAATATAACATTTGCAAGTAACGAAAATGTCGAATTCAAATGTTAGGTAGCGACCTGCTTGATCTAGGTTTTTTTTAAACCTGTGTTTCAGGCCATCACTTTACATTGCATAATTTAATTAGGTCAGTAAAAGTTTTAAAATAAAATAAATCTATTAACAACTATAACAAAAATCAAATTGGTACAAAAACATTAAAACTAACTTATGTAACAATAATCAAACTAGGACTTGTAGAAGTTTTTCTGTGTCCGTGTAATTAAGTATCGCTAAATAATCTGATATTACAAAACTACATTTCCTATAACTTAGCCTATAGAAGTTTAGTTTCTTGTTGAGTCTATTATACAGAAATGGTCCTAAAAACACATAGAATCGACTAGCAAAAGCAGGTCTAGTTACTAGCAAACCAGGTTTGGTAATGAGGTTAAGCTATTTTGAAATATAAAATGACATTATCACATTTTCATCCAATGACGATGTTTGGGTACCAACTATGCTAGCGCCATTAGTTCCACAGTTAGCCTCCCCATTAGCGGTTATTTGATAATCAAACTTACTAATGAAAACAATAACGCCGAAGGAAATGTTTGGTTTCCGCTTAAGTTTTTTAATTCCGTACCCAAAGGGTAACCAACGGGACCATTATTACTAAGCCTCCGCTGTCCGTCCGTCCGTTTGTCTGTCTGTCAGCGGGCTATGTCTCAGGATCCGTAATAGGTAGACAGTTGAAATTTTGACAGAAATTGTGTTTCTGTTGCCGTTAAAAATACAGAAATACGAAAACAAAAATAAACTTCATACGCGTGTCCGACTCCCACTTGGCCGGTTTTTGCATTGCTGTTGTTACAACTATTTAGAACTGTACTATTCAATGTGACATTCTCATTAACGATGCAACGACGCACGCAATAAAATGCTCGACGGATGAAGCTACTAAATTGGAATGTTCCATTTCCGATACAAAATAACTATGACAACAGTGTGTCTATTTCCTTAAGGGCTATGTTCTGTTTTCCGTGCTATAAATTATTTATAGACAACTATAGCGACCTGCCCCGGCTTCGCATGGACGCAGTTTACTAATGAAAAAAATGACCACCGCGCTAAACTAAAATAAAATAAAAAACAGGCCGAGTGTAAGTCGAACTCGCGCATGAAGGGTTCCGTAACATCGTAGTAGGGGAGACCCCTTTAATTTTAAATTTATTGTTTGTTGTTATAGCGGCAACAGAAATACACTTCTGTGAAAAAATCATTTACCCTAGTGATACGGAACCCTACAAACAAACAAAATTTTCTTTTTTACAAACCTTGCCCTGACAATTACAAATTAAAACACATTTTACGGTAGAACTCAAATGTAACGCACTCAAAACATTGTGCTGATTGATGCATTTGCATTTGCAGGAGTCGTGGAGGTATTTAAGCTAAAGTAAAGTTATAATCTTAGTTTATAGTCTTTGTGTAATTTATTTCATCACCACTGCTCTCAAAACGGAGAAGGAAAACATCGTGATTATTCGTGAGGAAACCGGCATGTCCTAGAACCAAAAATTCGAAGACATGTGACTTCTACAAATCCGCACTGGGCCCGCGTGGTAGATTATAGCCCATTCCCTCTCATTGAGAAGAGGCCGTGTCCCAGCAGTGGGGACATTAATAGGCTGATGATGATAATGATGAAAGTTATAATATTTAAAAAAATAGTTGTGAGGAGCTCGTGGCTAAATAATAACAGCCGCTCGGGTCGATCTTTAGGTTAAGCCGTGCTTGCCTAGGTTGGTCTGTGGATGGGTGACCACACATTACATACCGAGTTTCCTCCGTGCCTCGGAAAGCACGTTAAGACGTTGGTCCCGGCTGTCACTTGTGATCTTTGACAGTCGTTACAGGAAGTCAGTGGCCCAAAGAGTCTGACCACCAGTCTTACCAAAGGGTATCGTATTACCCAGTACTAACTGGATTGTGGAGGTCAGATAGGCAGTCGCTCCATCTAAAATACTGGTATTCAGCTGCATCCGGTTAGACTGGAAGCCGACCCCAATAAAATTTGGGAAAAGGCTAGGCAGATAATGATGATGAGTTGTGAAAAAGTTAGAACTCACCCCAATATCTCCGCAACTAGAAGGTTCCATGCTCTGGAACAACAAAAATATAGCTATGACGGAAAGAACAAATGCCTTTCGGCTTCGTTTTGGGTCCTTTACACCCGTTAGGTGCGAGGTGTCCTAGTTTTATTCCAAAAGGAGGACGATATCAATGCGTCTGATTTTTTTATGTATGTTCAGCGATATCTTCGCCAATTGCGAACCGATTTTCATGGTTCTTTTTTTGTTTGGAAGAATATTATTTCGCGGTGGTCCCGTTTAAGTTTGGTGAATATCTGATTCTGATTTTCGGAGATAAAATAAAATCGACGACAGATTTGCAGTCTATTATATTGAACAGTTTCCTAAAAATGGAAAAAATAAAAAAAACTTTTTTGCAAAAACCGACTTCAAAAACAAAAAAAGTGAAAAATAACTCATTCTTTATCAAATTTCGAAATAGGAACCTTACTTTTCTATCTGCTCGTTGGTCTTGTGAACGCAAGTGCGAAGCTGAGGTTCTGATGCAGTATTCGAATTTTTGGATTTGATTGTAAATCATCAAATGACTCCTCCCGCTCTGGGTGGAGCAGGAGGGAGTGTCAGACTTTTACTGACTAAAACCCATCCATGTTCCTTCATCGCCCTTTGTGTTCCGGGGCCTTCAGAAGTCGGCGGAAAAAAAATACTGAATCGAACAAATAAAAGTCACCGACTTCTGAAGCTAAAGTTATTTTTCAGTTTTTTTTAAACTGCCTGTTTCATCACCATTATTCTCCTGTCATTATCCCAGTTCATTTGTGGTCGGCACAGCATGTCTTCTTCTTCCACACTTCTCTATTACTCGTCATCTCATCAGACACCTCTAGACATATCATCCTTCATACAGTTTTTGTTTATACAGTGTAATTAATATCAATATTTCATAATGCTATTGTCTCAATAATGTCTGGTTCTCTCCTTTTGTTTTAAAAACAAAATAGCATCAGTGCAGTAGTTCAGTTTCTTGTGTTTGAAGGTGGTTCATTTAGATTATTTTAAGTGTATTTGTTATTTTAATTTAAATCTTGTGAAATTTGGCAATCGGGCCAATGATAAAATGTTTAAAACAAATAATTAAAAATAAATTAAAAATTAAAGGGGGCTCTACTACTATGGTACGGATCCCTTCATGCGCGAGTCCGACTCGCACTTGTCTGGTTGTTTTTGGTTCAAACAAATAAAAATGAATCGCATACACTCAGAAAATAGGCCTCAAATAGTGTGGTCCCAAACTGTTAAGACATTGAAAGTTGTTTGTTTGGTCAACAATTCAAATGAAGGCCCTTCTAACCCTAAAATTAGCAACTCTATTTGTGGTGGTTCAAACTTCGTTTGAAATACTGTTAGAATAAAGTTCTAATCAGCTTGCACTACAAAGCGGTTGTAACGTCAGTCACTGCGGCCGAATAGTGCGAAATGAGTGGTTTTTTGCGATTTAAAAAAAATCTATTGATTGGACTAAAAAAACAAGACCTGCTTTATAGTTAGTTCAGTTAGTATGCAAAGTTACATAATCTAATTTCAAGTACTTTTTGAATACCAGCGGTTTATTGTTAGATTTGGAGGTAACTTTGGATTTTTTTTCTATCGAGAAAAGTTTATGGAATCGTGTTTTCGTCACACATAGGACAGCATTAATCCTCAACTTTACCATATATTTATTTCAAAATAAATGCTGCAGTATTTTAGGTGTAACGGAGGATCATGCTAAGCCATTTAAGGGAAATAAAAGATAAAAGAAAAATAGCCCTTAATGAAGTACCATTGTTGTTACAGATGGAGGCCATCATTGAGAAGATGCAGGATGAGAACACCGGTGTACCGGTCAGGACAGTCAAGAGCTTCATGACCAAGATACCTTCAGTAAGTAGTACTATTGTTTTATTGCACTAACTCCCGTCGAAAAGGTAGTTGCTCCATGTGAAATGCTAGTATTCAGCCGCATCTGAAAAATCATGGACATGTGCATTCTTCCCATATTGTCATATGGATCCCAGACTTGGTCTTGGATAAACCTTCAAACGTCCAAATTCAAGGCCTGCCAACGTGTAACGGAGCGTAGCATACTAGGCGTCAAACTAACCGACCGTGTACGCAAAACAACACTGCGCTCCAAAATACAAATTACTGACGTTTCTCATAAAGCCGCTAAGCTGAAGTGGGTCTGCTGGCCACTTCTGCCGCATGCCCAATGAGCTGTGGGCCAAACTAGCCACTTTCTGGAGCCCTGACACAGCCAGAAGACGTCGCAGCAGACCTCGTAGAAGATGGCGGGACGAACTGAACGAGACCAGCGACCAGTGGCCCACATTGGACTTTAATCGAGAACTGGAATTCATGGAGACCTCTCCCTATGAAGTGCAATGATAGAGCCATCAGTATCAGTAAGGATATCGACCGCGCCGTTGGATTTTCAACATTCGCCTTAGATTAACCGAACGTTGCTAATCGTAGATATTAAATGTTGTAGCCAAATATAATTATTTTTTTACAGGTATTCACCGGCACAGACCTCATAGCTTGGATAAACCGCCACATAAAGATGGACGAGCCGTGGGAGCCAGTCCACATGGCGCACCTGTTAGCAGCGCACGGGTACCTGTTCCCCATAGACGACCACAAGCTCACTGTTGCCAACGACAACACTTACTACCGGTGAGTGTAACATAAAATTTGGGTGGGAAATCGGATGAAAGGTGTCAATTTTTTTTCTATAACCTATATTTAATACACATTAAATATTTATATTTGTTTATTAGTATTATTTTGTAATTAAATTTATATTTGTTTCTGACCGTGGCATCACTTTGGAAATCAGAATACCAGCGCTGTGACTTTTTTTAAATCTCACAGCACCTTGCTGAGATAGAAGCCTTTTGGCCTTGCACAGGACCATTTTGATTCCAGACTTTATTCTTTTTATTTAACTGAATTTAGTAATTTTGATTTTATAAAAAAAAAATATCGCTGGACTTTACACACAGCGCCATCTAGTGCCACACTAAGCAACGAGGCTTCGTTTTTTTTTTAATTTTTCGTGTTTACTTTTATATATAATTTTGTCATTGGGAGGGAAATAGGAAGAAAATAGGCGGAAAAAAAAAGAATTGGTAACAAAAATTTTAATTTTAAGGTTTGCCAATTGGCAACTGAAACCTTGAAATAGTTTGCACATCGTCTATATTTAATTTTTCTGGTTACAGATTCCAGACACCATATTTTTGGCCATCAAACCAATGGGAACCAGAGAACACTGACTATGGTAAGGTTTTTTTTGCACTTTAAAAAACAGATTTTTGCTCTTTTAAAAACAGATTAATGCTCTTTCAAAAACAGATTAATGCTCTTTAAAAAACAGACAATTTTCCCTTAAGAGGGCCCTTTCCGGCCCGTCTATCGTCAACGCGAGCATGGTCGAAAAGCTTGTTGTTTCATCCAGAGCCACCGCGGCGATATTTTTTAAACTCCCCTGTCTCACCTAGCCCCGACCCCGCACTACTCGTCACCCGCGCACCTCATACCGACTAACGCGAGGACATTGAACGAAAAATAGTGTTCGAAAATTTATAAAACTTGTTCCAGGAAATACGTGTTTTTAAATAAGTCTTACAAGTTTGTGAAATAAATATTTGTTATTTAGAATCTCCACTACATTTACAAGGCTTCTATCAATTTATGAGTACATTATAAACGGCCAAAGTTGAGGTAAAATTTGTGCAAAACTGTAATTTTTGGAGGCTTACACTGAATTTGTTCCAACAATTTTTTATTTTTTGCTTAAATAGAAGCCTAGATATAGTGCACAAGATACCTATCAGTTCAAAAAATTTAAAGATAGATGTGTAACAACGGCATAATCACGCACGAGCGTTTGTCAAAATTCACGCGAAAAGTATGGCGGGTTGGCCGCTCTTAATGTAAAGAAACGGTATTGTGTAGAAACAGCTAGAGTTACATACATTGCACACATAAATATAGAAATATTTCTGATTCACGAGATCAAGCTGTCACTATATATTCCTGCTCCATCTTCACATGGAAAGCCCCTGACATGTTTTCGCGTGCCTCTTACTCTCATTGAAACTGCTTTTTAGGTAACTGAGATTTGTATTTTCACTTTCAACCAGTACACTATTTGAGAATTTGCGTTTCCCCATTTCTCGTTAAGTTTTGACGTGGTTTTTTTTTTAAAAAAAAACTGTTATATTCAGTTCCTATGGCTCCATCGCATGAAATGATTAACGGGGTGAATGAGTCTTAAGTCTTCAGCTGCTCGGTCGTATTTTGAATGTTTCTCTCGGCTGTTTTTTGCCATGTGAGGTTGCTGTAATGCTACGGCTCCACCTGCGTGTTAACGTGTAAATTAGCACGTTATTTTAGGCGTTACGTAGATGTGGCCAACAGAATTAACTCTTAACGGCATTGTAACCTAAATGTAGTCAACGCGCATTTTTAATGCTTTAATTAACGAGTATTTGGCCATTGCCATTAACGTTAACGCTAATCCAGATGTGGGAGTAGCATTAGAGGAAGCGTCAGCATTTACAATACGAACGTCGAAGAACGCTTTACTTGAAGGTTCCCACACACTGTTCACTATCATATCACTTATAAGTGCTGGTTGATTGATACTTGCGTCTTGCATTATGGGTTCTATTGTGCCAGTTCCCCAAGCTAGCTCAGCCCAATTTTTACAGTCATCTCTGTGTGACTATTATCTCTGACTATTTTCTCTTTCAAAAGCAGTTCCCTTACAAAATCTTTTTTGATTTTCACTTTCTAAAACGGGTTTATTTTTATTGTTTTTAGCGGTATACCTGTGCAAGCGTACAATGCAGAACAAGGCTCGCTTGGAGCTAGCTGACTACGAAGCCGAATCTCTAGCGCGACTGCAGAAGATGTTCAGCCGGAAATGGGAGTTCATATTCATGCAGGCCGAGGCTCAGAGCAAGGTATGTGAATTAGGCACAGGTGTACTATCGAGGACACTCCCGCCTGACCACCACTAAGCTAATTTTTGCTTGCACTCGCAAAATAGAAACGCTCTCTAGCCCCGCCCCGTTGACTTTGTATAGAAATAATGAATGAAAAGATATCGAATCGGCCGGTTGTTATTTTGCGCGGCAAAGTTGACGCTTTCCTAATAGGCCCAAACTTTAAGGGGGCGTGGCTCGGCGCCTCCGCATGATTTAAGCGAACAAAATTTTAACTGGTCAGGCGGAAAAGACCACGACTGTCCCTAATAGTACATATTTCGCCAGTTATATTATACACGCTTATTTTTATGTCGTTCTGGAACCGAAAGCCATAAACCCGATAGTCGAACTAGGAACGATCGGAACTTATTTTTTTATTAAAAAAAAAAAAATTTTTTCGTCTTTTTTTTTTCAAGAAATAACAATAAAAACATCACGAAATATTAAATTTATAGTAAATTTGTTTTGATTTTTGGTTTTAAAAAAAAAAAAACAGTCCCAGTCGTTCCGAGTTCGATGATCGAGTTTATGGGTTTCGGTTCCAGAACGACCTAAAATTAGTGGTGTATTAGGGACTGGGTTGTGTTGTGGTGCGATGTTAGGTCGGGCTTACCTTCAGATTGCGTAGACACACGGCTCACCTTCAAGGTTAAGCAGTGCTTGCCGAGGTCGTTCCGCCGATGGGTGACCACCCATTACATACCGAGTTTGTAGATCTTTGACAGTCGTTACAGGACTACCTGTAACAACTGTCAAAGATGTGAAGTGGCCTGCAAGTCTGACAACCAGTCTTACCAAGGGGTATCGTACCCAGTACTAATTGGGTTGTGGATGTCAGATAGACAGTCGCTCAATGTGAAATATAATTCAGCTGCATCCGGTTAGACTGGAAGCCGACCCCAACATCAATTGGGGATGAGCCTATTGCCCTCAAACGGGCACAAATCCAAGTTCCGAGCTGCAATTGACAAATGTCTGATGGAAAACCCCAATAAAGAAAGAAAGAAAAGTATTTATTGAACTTACACAGGACATAACAGAAACAAAAAAAATAGAATAAACATGACATATGCTCGGAGTTTCTTTGCGTGATCGAATCAGAAATGAAGACATCCGCAAGAGAACCAAGGTTACCGACGTAGCCCGAAGAATTGCCAAACTTAAGTGGCAGTGGGCAGGGCACATTGCTCGCAGAACGGATGGCCGATGGGGCCGAAAAGTTGTGCAGTGGCGACCGCCAACCGGAACACGTTGCGTTGGAAGACCTCCCACTAGGTGGAGCTGCGTGGTGAAGGTTGCGGGAATCCGCTGGATGCGAGTCGCACGGGACCGGTCAATGTGGCGACACGTAGGGGAGGCCTATGTCCAGCAGTGGACGTCGCACGGCTGAAATGATGAATGAGAGAAATGACAGGATTATTATACAAGAGAAAAATAAAAAACAATCAAAATGGTCCTGTGCAAGGCTCCTATCTCGGCAAGGTGCTGTGACATTTAAAAAAAAGTCACAGCGCTGGTATTCTGATAGGGCCCATAACAGTGCCCGACCTGGTGGCCTACCATGACATCCAGGATCGTTTTAATCTTGTTCCAGTGTGGGAAAGAGATGGCGCTAGACGTCCTCTATAGCTCCGTCTCTTACCCACACTGGAACAAGATTAAAACGATCCTGCTTTAAGACGTCATGGTAGGCCACCTGTGCGTGAAAGTCATTCAATGGGGTTAGATGAACTTAGATGGTTGTATTGATGATTTAAATGGTTATAATTTTGTAAATATTTCGCGCACGTAGGTCGGTTAACTAGTGTCGACGTTATGGGAATCGCAAAATAAGTAGTTGATTTGCTTAGTGATGGAGTAAGTTTATTAAAATAAATTACAAGAAGCAAGAATGCCGACCGACCGAACCCGGAGACGAAAAGTTACTGACTGAATTCTACATTTGAACAATTATCTAAAACTTGGGATACGGTCGGAGCGGTACACAGCGGCACGTTACAAACTAAAAACTGTACAAAGGTTTCTAGGTAACACAGGTAACACAATAAAACTAGCACAGTTTAAACATTAAACACATTACAAACAGAACCGTCGGCATCTCAACAAAAATATCAAAGGCTACTCTAAATTCTTAAAGGTAATATAAACAATAAACAAATTGGGCAAGGTCCTACCATTAACTATTATTAGCCTTGCATAAAACCTGCAATAAAACATCTGTAGGCTTGCCGTGAGAACCTAAAGCTAGCCGTACTTACAGTTAACTTAAAATACTTACATACTAAGTTCACTAGAGTAATACCTATAATATTAATAAATAATTAATGAAGATACTACAAATACATGTTACTACGGCCGCGAATAATACACACATCAAAAATGTCTAGGGATCAAGCATTTTTATGCGGATTTCTTGAGATTGAGATGTGGCTTTGTAATAAATTTATGATTTTATAAATTTATATGGATCCTTTTTGGTGCATTTCATAATTTGAATCAGGAACTCTCAATCAAATTCGAGTAAAAGATGAAAATAAGCTGTCAATATTTTCCCTATAAAAACATACAACGCATTGAAGACATTATTAGTGCTACTGTTTCCCTACTACTGATTAAAACCAACGTTATTATGGAGCGGCGACGTCATTTAAGCAGGGAAGAAATGCTCAGAGCCGTGGGAATGATAGAAGCTGGTTCCCGGCAACGTACTGTAGCTTTAGCTCTGAATACAAGTCAGAGTGTTATCAGTCGACTTTGGACACGTTACCGAAGCACTGGTACCGTGGCTGAGCGCCATGGAGGACGGTATCGCTGCACCACACGGAGACAAGACCGATACATTCAAATCTTAACTCGAAGAGCTCCAACAATAACCGCCATGATGTTAGCCGTGAGGCTTCATCACTCTTCAGGGAACTTAATTAGCGACCAAACAGTCAGAAACCGCTTGCATGAAGTGAACCTTCATTCCCGAAGACCGCTACGGGTACCACCTATAGCAATGCACAATCGTAGGATTCGATATCAATGGGCTCTTGAACACAGAAATTGGGCAGAAGAACAATGGCGTTTCGTGTGCTTTTCTGATGAGTCTCGTTTTGGTATGAGACCGGATACAAGACGTATACGACACTGGAGAACCCCTGGACGCCAACAGCGATTAAAATCCTGCCAGGAAGTCCATCCTTATAGTGGTGGAACCATCATGGTATGGGCGGGTATTTGGATCGGCGGAAGAACTGAGTTGATTTGGATCAGAGGCAACCTCAACGCTCAAATTTATGCTGAGACGATTGTATCAGACGTCATCGTTCCTCTACAAGTGCAAATCGGTCCCTTATTTCAGTTAATGCATGATAATGCACGACCGCACACCGCAAGAGTTGTAAGACAGACTCTCGCCGCAGCTAACATCAATGTCCTGCCCTGGCCTGCTCAGTCGCCAGACTTGAACCCGATTGAGCATGCATGGGATATGCTACAGAGAAGAGCTCTGCCGAATATGGAGGGTATCCAGTCGCAAGAAGACCTTTTTTGTTGTTGCAACGAACATGGGCGGCCATTCCACAGCGTGATTTGGATGAACTCATTTTGAGTATGCCAAACCGATGTTCTTGTGTTGTTAGTGTTCGCGGTAGAAACACGGATTATTAATTGTTTAAGTTACCCAATAAAATTTTAAAGAAAACTGTTATTTCAGTCTTTTTTTCGAACTTTAATGTTAGTGGTTCAAATGTCAAAAATCCCTTTATTAGGAAAATGGCAAATTTCTTTATTAATGCAAAGGTGACTTGGTTTATCGTTACTGTGACAAACGAAAACACTTTATTTGATGAATCCTTAAAGAAAATTTTAATTAATATCAATCAGGAGAAAAGTTATTGCAAAAATATATGTTGATCCCTAGATACTTTTGATGTGTGTATTTTAATCAACATACAAATCAAAACCTCATAAAACGTCGAAGAAGGTGCACGGTTCGCGTTTGTCGTTTCTTATGGAGAAGAACCGGCAAGAAACTCCATGGTTACTCTTTTCAAATCATTAGGTAGGTATTATAATATTATTTTGGTACAGCATTAGTACTTAAGTATGGGGGGACAGCGTAGGCCCGACAATAGGTCGTTGCTTACTACAAAAAAAGTAAAACAGAAAAATATTTAACAAAAGTTGACAAGCATAAACATACAACCCGAAACTGACCTGCAAATTGCAAAAAACGGATATCCAGGCTCCCTATTCACAACGCACACATTACGAAATACGCATACATTGACATTACGAAATCTAGCGAGAAAGACATATGACTTTCCGAATCGAAAATAGAATCGAAGCGTTGTGAATAGCTATTCAGGCGCTTTACCTAAAATATTATTAGTTGACGCTTCCCGTGACCCATGAGCTGGCTTTTTCCTTGGTCAGAGGCTAAGTGTTGCCATACAACGTGGCAACGCCGCCAGTCTCTTGGGCACATTACCAGCTGACAGCGTTGAGGAGGAGTTTTTCGATGCCCTTTTATAGTTTGTTGTTAGTTTATTTATTTTAGTTTATTTAATACTTAGTTTTTAATTAATTATGTAAATATTAACTACATATTAAAATAAACCACCAAATATTATTTTCTTTCGTCTATTCATAACTTTGCAATTCTTTTAATTTATTTTTGACGATCTAAGTAACATTATAAAATATGCAGCGTAAAAGCAAATTTGATTTCCTTATTATACGGTTACGGTCCAAGATTGTTTGTTCCCGCTGTAACCTTATTAAAGCACATATTTACTGCGTGGGAAGAGTCTCAAGACGCCATAGGAATTTTTTGTGACCTCTCCAAAGCGTTTGATTGCGTAAATCACGACACATTACTTTTGAAACTTGAGCATTACGGACCGGGTAAACTTGCACTTAGTTTGGTAAAATCTTATTTGAATGATAGACAACAACAAGTTCAAATAAATGGTGTTAATTCACAGTAAAAATGGGGGTTCCACAAGGCTCAATATTGGGTCCTTTTCTCTTTCTAGTATATATAAATGATCTACCCTATTTACTGAAAAACCAACCTCAAAATATGGTGTTATTTGCACACTTCCCTAATTTTTAAGATAAATAGGCGGGCCCAAAATCTAGATGCCGTGAATAATGCCCTACTTCAGGTCCAAAATTGGTTCACAGCAAACAATTTGGTATTAAATGAAAAAAAAAACCAAATGCATAAGATTTGCTTTACCGAATGTTAAAAGTAGTGATTGTGATATAATATTGAATAAAGAGAAACTTGAATTCGTAGATAAAACGGTTCTCATTTGACATCTCTTGCGGGGCGGCTAAGTTCAGCAGCCTATGCCATTAGAAAAATCCGTCAGTATACTGATGTAGATACCGCTAGACTGGTTTATTTTAGTTACTTTCATAGTATAATGTCTTATGGCATTTTACTGTGGGGACGGGCTGCAGATATTGAGTCTATATTTATTCTGCAGAAAAGAGCCATCAGGACCATATATAATCTTCGTAAGCGCGATTCTCTAAGGGAACTGTTTAAGGATATTGGCATCATGACGGTACATTGTCAATACATCTACGAAAACATAATGTACGTCAGAAAAAATCTGCACCTTTTTGGTAAAAGGGGTGACAGACATAATTACAGTACTAGAAATAGGGACCAACTAGTTCAGCCAGGTTTCCGACTCGCTAAAGTAGACTCATCTTTCATGGGGTACTGTTTGAGATGCTATAATAAAATTCCACAAAGTATTCTTGAACTGAATGAGACGAAATTTAAAACATGCATTAAACGCACACTATGTAAGCAAGCATATTACAAGTTGAGCGATTATATCGCTGATAAAAATGCTTGGCTCAATGCTGGTCCTGCTCCACAAGGACAGGGGCGCATAAATTGATAGCATTCAATTGTATTGTTGGAGCTGCTGAAGATTGTACAACTATCTTTGTATTGTATAGATTCAATCTCTTTAGTATTATATAAATGCATAGCCCATATTGTGTGAGTACTATGTACTAGAAAGCTATCATTCACTGGAAACCTACGTCTTTTCTTGACTTGAATGTGCCCTGGCGGTTTAGAGTATGTCATGCTCACTCAAATGTCTCGCTGATGGTGGCGCATGTGACGGATCATTTAGTTCCCTTCAAAATGGTTGAGTTGAATGGTGCTGATCCATGCGTCATGTCCGTGAACGGGCGCTGTCAGTTGTGACTGGTCATCTCTTAGTTGCCATGACTTATTTGAATGAATTATTTTGAATTGTATTTTTTTTGTTTGTGTGTTTTTGCTGTGGACACTTTTAACGTGCACATCTTGCTACATTGTTCTCACATAATATACCATCTCAACATGAATGATGTAACCAAGATTTTGTAACAATATTCTGATTTAAAAGAGTGTCCATGGAGTTTCTTGCCCGTTCTTCTCCATAGAGATCTACGCTAGGGAATGGGCAACTACAGTACTTTCACAGTTTTTATGTCTTGTGACTGGGACTGTAGCTACTTTTAATTTTCATCTTTGTTTCGACAATTCAAAAGTGCCTGTAACTGGCTTACTTGAAATAAATGCTTTGATTTTGATTTTGACTGCATGAGACTACGCACACTACGATCGTTAGCGATATTTCGAGCGCTCACACGCGCACATTGCTCCGATTAGTACTGCGACGAAATTGATAGGGACTCTTAACGAATTAATAATAAAATAATAATAATAATAAATATCGCTGGACGTTACACACAGCGCCATCTAGTGCCACACCAAGCAACGAGGCTTGTGTCGTGGACACCAGATAGTTGATATACTACGTAGATACTTTTTGTTTGTAAATACATACTTATTATACATATAAACATCCATGACTCGGAAACAAATGTCCATGCTCATCACACAAACATTTGCTTCTACCGGGATTCGAACCCGGGACCCTAAGAACATAAAGCAGCCTCAGTACCGCTGCGCCATTCGGGTCGTCAATTCAATTCGAAGGTTTATTTGTCTGTTGTTTTTCCAGGTTGACAAGAAACGCGATAAATTGGAGAGGAAGGTTCTGGATAGTCAGGAGCGAGCGTTCTGGGATGTTCACCGACCCATGGTCAGTATAAAATGACCTCTTATTGTTTTTCATACTGAATTTGTCTTTGTTTTTTGTCTTTAAAAAAAAAAACGTTGCCCCACACTAGGAATTTCTCCTGTATCGTGGGTGCGTTTTACAAACATTTAAACTCACACAAACAGCCAGACCCGGCACAACTATCTGTAGGCCATACAAATATTTGTACCGTGCGGGGATCGAACCCGCGACACGCAGTGCAGCAGCCAATCGCTCAACCACTGCGCCAACCGTGTCGTCAATAGTCGTGTATGTATGTATGAATACTCTACTGATAGGCAGAAGAATTATTTATCACTGGGTTACATTCAAAACCTAGACAAAATAAATAAAACAATAGTAAAATTTTATAGGGGTATGAAAAATCAGGGTGTAAAGTTCCCCCATAGAAAAGAGAGGATCCTCCGACCAGACGGGTGTTATGTCTGGTGGGCCACTGCCCGACAGTTGTGGTCGGGTTTTAGGGTTCCGTAGCCAAATGGCAAAAAACGGAACCTTTATGGATTCGTCATATCTGTCTGTCCGTCCGTATGTCACAGCCACTTTTTTCCGAAACTTTAAGAACTATGCTGTTGAAACTTGGTAAGTAGATGTATTCTGTGAACTGCATTAAGATTTTCATACAAATAGAAAAAAAAACAATAAATTTTGGGGGTACTTATTTTTTTTTTCATCAAACCCGTATTGGTGGGGTATCTATGGATAGGTTTTACAAAATGATATTGAGGTTTCTAATATTTTTTTTTTCAAAACTGAATAGTTTGCGCGAGAGACTTCCAAAGTGGTAAAATGTGTGTCCCCTTCCCCTGTAACTTCTAAAATAAGAGAATGATAAAACTAAAAAAAATATATCATGTAAACTTCCACCGAAAATTGATTTGAACGAGATCTAGCAAGTAGTTTTTTTTTAATACGTCATAAATCGTAAACCGCAATTTACCTTTCATTCAATAAAGTTTGTGCGGAACCCTCGGTGTGCGAGTCCGACTCGCTCTTGGCCGGTTTTTTCTATGATGACTTTAACACCAACGTCAACGCGATCAAGAGACATTACCGTTTATGTAGCATATTTTGCGATTTCACAAGGGAATGAAATCCTATAGGGTACTTCCCGCTGATCTAGAATCATGAAATTTGACAAGAAGCAATGTCTTACAGCACATGTATTCGAAACAACTCTGAAAACCGTAAATATGTAGTTTAATTACAAAATACCTTCAAGTTTATATGGAACCGTCGGTGCGCGAGTCCAACTCGCACTTGGCCGGTTTTTGGAAATACACACATCAAAAGTATCTAGGGATCAACATATATTTTTGCAATAACTTTTCTCCTGATTGATATTAATTAAAATTTTCTTTAAGGATTCATCAAATAAAGTGTTTTCGTTTGTCACAGTAACGATAAACCAAGTCACCTTTGCATTAATAAAGAAATTTGCCATTTTCCTAATAAAGGGATTTTTGACATTTGAACCACTAACATTAAAGTTCGAAAAAAAGACTGAAATAACAGTTTTCTTTAAAATTTTATTGGGTAACTTAAACAATTAATAATCCGTGTTTCTACCGCGAACACTAACAACACAAGAACATCGGTTTGGCATACTCAAAATGAGTTCATCCAAATCACGCTGTGGAATGGCCGCCCATGTTCGTTGCAACAACAAAAAAAGGTCTTCTTGCGACTGGATACCCTCCATATTCGGCAGAGCTCTTCTCTGTAGCATATCCCATGCATGCTCAATCGGGTTCAAGTCTGGCGACTGAGCAGGCCAGGGCAGGACATTGATGTTAGCTGCGGCGAGAGTCTGTCTTACAACTCTTGCGGTGTGCGGTCGTGCATTATCATGCATTAACTGAAATAAGGGACCGATTTGCACTTGTAGAGGAACGATGACGTCTGATACAATCGTCTCAGCATAAATTTGAGCGTTGAGGTTGCCTCTGATCCAAATCAACTCAGTTCTTCCGCCGATCCAAATACCCGCCCATACCATGATGGTTCCACCACTATAAGGATGGACTTCCTGGCAGGATTTTAATCGCTGTTGGCGTCCAGGGGTTCTCCAGTGTCGTATACGTCTTGTATCCGGTCTCATACCAAAACGAGACTCATCAGAAAAGCACACGAAACGCCATTGTTCTTCTGCCCAATTTCTGTGTTCAAGAGCCCATTGATATCGAATCCTACGATTGTGCATTGCTATAGGTGGTACCCGTAGCGGTCTTCGGGAATGAAGGTTCACTTCATGCAAGCGGTTTCTGACTGTTTGGTCGCTAATTAAGTTCCCTGAAGAGTGATGAAGCCTCACGGCTAACATCATGGCGGTTATTGTTGGAGCTCTTCGAGTTAAGATTTGAATGTATCGGTCTTGTCTCCGTGTGGTGCAGCGATACCGTCCTCCATGGCGCTCAGCCACGGTACCAGTGCTTCGGTAACGTGTCCAAAGTCGACTGATAACACTCTGACTTGTATTCAGAGCTAAAGCTACAGTACGTTGCCGGGAACCAGCTTCTATCATTCCCACGGCTCTGAGCATTTCTTCCCTGCTTAAATGACGTCGCCGCTCCATAATAACGTTGGTTTTAATCAGTAGTAGGGAAACAGTAGCACTAATAATGTCTTCAATGCGTTGTATGTTTTTATAGGGAAAATATTGACAGCTTATTTTCATCTTTTACTCGAATTTGATTGAGAGTTCCTGATTCAAATTATGAAATGCACCAAAAAGGATCCATATAAATTTATAAAATCATAAATTTATTACAAAGCCACATCTCAATCTCAAGAAATCCGCATAAAAATGCTTGATCCCTAGACATTTTTGATGTGTGTATTTTAGTTCCTATATTATTAACTATTAAATTGTTAAAATCGTTAATTTCGCTGCAATATCAATAAACTTATATTTTTAGGGGGTAGATAAAATAATACTTATCAATAAAATATCTTCATTTCAGCCCAACTGCGTAAACACAACAGAGATCGACCCCAAGAAGTTATCTCGTATCAACGCGCTGAAAGCTAAGAGGCTGCGACAATGCCAGGAGCTGATACTACAACACAATCTGAAGGTAGGACATACATAACATCACGCGTGTGTACCCTGAAGGGGTAAACAGAGATGTGTATACCTATATCATCGTCTGCCTAGCCTGTTACTAACTATGTTGGGGTCGGCTTCCAATCTAACCCGATGCAGCTGAAGAACCAGTATGTTACATGGAACGACTGCCTATCTGACCTCTACAATCCAGTTAGGTTGGGTATTTAATTTATTGATGTGAAACATCTATAGGTGCGGGTAAACCAAAAAAACTAAAGAAAAATTCATGGCCAGCGTGGCGATGGAACCCGGCCCGAACAATCCCGAACATTACCGACCTGTTAAAGCAGCAGAAGATCTACACATTTGACACGGTTTACCACAAGCCAGCTGGTCTCGGGGCACAGCGCTGGGTTACAATCTCGTGACTTCGAGTTCGATTTCAACATAAGGATTTTCTTTTTGTGAATGGACTCATATTGTTTTTATTTGATTTTATGCGTTTGTTTTTTATATTGACTTTTTTTAAGCATATTAGTTGTACAAAATAATTTCAATGTTTTACATCTGCGAGGCGTCCCGCGACTGCTCACTTTTTTTATTTATATTTATAGAATTTCCTCCGTGTCTCGGAAAGCACGTTAATCCGTTGATCGCATTTGTAGATCTTTGACAGTCGTTACAGGTAGTCAGTGGCCCGAAAGTCTAACAACCAGTCTTACCAAGTTGTATCATATTACCCAGGACTAACTGGGTTGTGGAGGTCAGATAGGCAGTGGTGTCGATTCTGTTGTGCACAAACTAAACTTAATTTAGGCTATTGCTATCTTTTTCTATGTAATAAAACGAGAAAGAGACGGACGTAATTTAGAGCTGTCGAATTTAATTGGAACTAATATTTCCATACAAATGAAGGGAGCACGTAAAAACACGGTGAAGCGCAAGGCATAAACTAGTTTGACATCTCTAACATAGTTCATAGCTAAAGCCGTCCTTTTCTCGCACTGCCTTTTAGTAAAAGATAGCAATAGCCTAAATTAAGTTTAGTTTGTGCACAACAGATTCGACACCAGTGACTCCATGTAAAATACTGGTATTCCGCTGCATCCGGTTACACTGGAAGCCGACTCCAACATAGTTGGCAAAAGGCATGCAGGTGATGATCACTGCTAATAAGAGACAGAATAACACTTTTAATAGGAACCTATGAATCTTTTTCAGAACAACCCGATAGTGACGATCACAAACCCTCAGGAGAGTGAGGAAGAAATACAGAAGAAGAATGAGATTACTGTCAAGGAGAACGGTAAGCGAACCTCATATTAATCAAGATCTCATAATAAGGTAGATGACAGAGAGCAGCGGTGGCCCAGTGGTGGCGGCCCCGACTTACGAACAGTAAGACGTGGGTTCAAACCCAGGCAGGCGGCTTTACTTTGTGTAATTTATTTCATCACCACTGCTCTCAAAACGGTGAAGGAAAACATCGTGAGGAAACCGGCATGTCCTAGAACCAAAAAAATCGAAGACATGTGACATCTACCAATCCGCACTGGGCCCGCGCGGTGGATTATAGCCCTTACGCAAAATACGCGCTTTGACGTGGAGTTGCGGACAACCAGCCCGTTATACAATACAATATGGTAGATGACACCATAAAACAATAATAAGGAATATGCACGTTATTTTTTCTTCACTTAAATCAAAAAAAATACAGTGCTATCAACCCAAGAAAAGTATTAAAAGTTCAACTACTGCTTGTCCCACAAAAATTATATTAAACTCCTGCAATTTTCTACGACAGTTCAAACGTCCGTAGCTGTCGCGGCCATGATGTGACGTCATCTGCTTTGTTTACATCTAATTTTTTTGGCCTTACTAAAATAATTAAACTAATTGTATGTGCTTTATTCAAGTAAAATTTACAATAACAACATCTGTATCTGTCTTCTGTTTATTTTAGCTGTAAGTCTTCCATAGTAAATAAATAAATATTATAATAAAATTTTAGTGAAACTTTAAGCACTTTTCAAATAAAAGTGTTTCTTTGACACAATGAACTTTGACGTCACTACCGGCGTTATCGAGGACGATGCGTTTTGGGAGTGCGTTCCGTTTCACCAAAAACATGCTACATAAAACAGTAAATTGTAAAATAAGTGATGTATTAGAAACTTAAACAAGTGTACCACAATGTTTTTATTTATTTATTTAAACTTCATGTACAATAGTGGTACATAGGCGGACTTAATGCCACAAGGCATTCTCTACCAGTCAACCTTTGGGTTAAATAGGAAAACTTATTGATAGGGTACAAAGTAATGTCTAAAAAAAACTTTTTGTTAACGAGTGTTTAGATTTAGATTGATACTAATACACATAAACAGATAAAATAAACTAATAGATATTTTAACAAATACCAAAAATTTTAAAGAAAATAACAAGAAACCTAATTATAATTATTAAGAAGACTTCAAATTGAGAGCTATTTATTCTGACTTAAATAGTAGTTACGAACTTTTCTTTTGAAAGTGAATTTGCTTTTAGCCTTTTTAATGCCAAAAGGTAGCGCGTTCCAGAGCTTTATAGTAGAGATAGCGTTGAAGCCTGTACGGTGTGAAGGAATATGGAGGAGTAGATTCTTTGAAGCTCGAAGGTTACGACTATGAGAACTTTTATTTGCCAATACAAGGCATTTTTCAAAAATAAAAAGAGTTTGTATTTCATGCATATTCCCTATTCCAAGACACCAATCTCTAAAAAGAAAACGCGATTTTGGGCTTGAAAACCGTATTTATTTTGAATTAATTGCCATATCAGATTTTTAGTTGCTTTGAAATCAATAAACAGTTGAGTCATTGAGTTGACCAAACATTGACGTCACAGCGTGCTATTGCCATACAAAATCTATGAGAGAACCGCGTTTTGACAGCTCTCAAAAAGTATGTCAATTGATTCGTGTGTCATCTACCCTATTAAGTTTTTGGCACCACTTGGCGTGTTTACAGCTCGCGTTTTAAAACAGCTCGATTTTTTTAAAGTGAAAACTTCTTTAGACGCGTTGAGCACTTTTTGGGTGAACAAAAATCATAGAACTCGCGTGACCGTCACGTACGCTTTTCGTAGCACTCTTAGCCGATTCGCTACGGCGTAGCACCACGTAGTCCTGCGCGGGGCACAACCCGTAGCAGTGCTAGGACGGGGGGGGCTGAGGGGGGAGGGGGGGGGAGAAAAAATAGATAATGAACACGATACAATTCACAAGTTACTTAGTTTTCACTTCTTTCTTCAGTCCCCAAAGACTGACCTTTATATTTTTTTATTTATTTTTAACCGACTTCAGTTAAGCTCAAGCTTCAGTTAAGTTAAGCTCGAGCAAAGAATCAAAAAAAACTATCGACTTCCATAAAAAAAATACTAAAAAGTGAAAGTGTATTTTTTTTTTGTTTTATCGAGTTTTTTCTTTTACTTTTCGTACATTTCCCATTAATTTGATATCATTCCTTTTTTATTTAAAAATATCGTCCCCAGGCGAACCCTCGCAACCCGATATCTCCGCGACGTGTCTCCCCGGGCCCGCCAGCAAGACGCCCAGCATCGAGCAGCAGATCGACAGCGCCAAGCGACAGGTGTCCATGCTGAGGGCGCGCCTCGAGCGACGGAACGTGAGGCTCAGCAAAGTGCAGGACATGTGAGTGATCCATCTTATCATACAGCAAGACGCCCAGCATCGAGCAGCAGATCGACAGCGCCAAGCGACAGATTTTTGTTTTTTTTTCTGACATTCAAAAGTACCGTAATGGTCTAATTGAAATAAATGCTTTGAGTTTGAGTCTATCTTACGTACGATCACGTGTAAAAGTGTTTGTAAAAACCTATTTGCAAAATAAACATAATTTATCATCTACTCACTGCATCGGATGACTGACTAAAAAAATATGATTCTGTTTAGTCCGTCAGTTAGATTATAGAAAAATATTGGATACGTGTTTTCTGTTTTATCATATTAATAAAAATTTACGAAGATAAAACGTGTCAAAGATCACGTTCTGTCGTCACATTTGAGTAAAAAAGTGCTCAAATATGACGTCACACGAGTTTTCCACGCACTGTATCGTCTTCATTTTTTGTTTACGTGACAAAATAATAATATAATAATAATAATAAATTTATTTGTTAGAATATTGTTGTTACATAGATGTTACACATAATTCGAAGTCCATAATATTCTGCTGTTTCCAGCGTACAAATATTTCAAAGAATTAAAATTAATAATAAACAATACAAAGTCGAGAATAAGAAAAACGTTAACTACTATCAAATACAATGTCAAGCGGTATCAATTAAAATGTTAAGAATTATTAAATACAATGTCAGGGGTTATCAATTAAAATGTTAAGAATGATTAAATACAATGTCAGGGGTTTCTAATTATAATGTCAAGAATTATTAAATACAATGTCAGGGGTTATCAATTAAAATGTTAAGAATGATTAAATACAATGTCAGGGGTTTCTAATTATAATGTCAAGAATTATTAAATACAATGTCAGGGGTTATCAATTAAAATGTTAAGAATGATTAAATACAATGTCAGGGGTTTCTAATTATAATGTCAAGAATTATTAAATACAATGTCAGGGGTTTCTAATTATAATGTCAAGAATTATTAAATACAATGGAGAAAAAAGAAAAGTTTCAATACTATGTCAAAGAAATGAAATTTAATTCAATTATTATGAGGTAATTCATCGTCTAATTTAAATTTTGAATCAAATTTTTCATTTAAAAATTCATTCGTTGAGTAGTAACACTTTTGCAATAGAAAGTTAAAAAGTTTGTTTTTAAATGTCATGAGATTAAGACTTTTAAAAACATTAGGTAATTTAATATAAATTTGAATTGCCATACAGTAAACATTATTCGAAAATAGTTTAATTCTTTGTTGGGGAAAAGGAAAAGGAAACACATGTGTCCAATATTTTTTAAAAATTTATGTGACAGACTAATTAGATTTTTTTTTGTCATCTACCATATTTTCTAAAACTAATTCCAACTCCATATTGTCTTCAGGATGATAGCGTACTGCGAGCAATACGCCGACTACGACGCGTTCTTCACTCCGCCGGAGTGGCCTAACCCCTGGCTTGGCGATTCGTGTACTGATTTGTGGGACCAGGAGAAGCAATGGTAACCATTTTTTTTAACTTTTAAATCTCACCCTCGAACCTTGAACATTGGTCCTTCGAGCCGGATATGCTATCCGCTGGTGTGTGGTTTGTTTTCACCTGAATTATTGATGCATTTACAAACATTTAAACTTACATAAACAAACATCCAGACCCGCAACCACTACCTGTAGGTCATACGTTGAAATTGTTCCGTGCTGGGTTCGAACCCGCGGCACACGGCAAAGCAGTTAGCAGCAATACGTTTTCGTTTAAACGATATGCTTCTAGTGTGTAATAACAATTTTCATCTTATTTGTATGACAGCAAAGAGCCTCTGCCACTGCGCCGCGTCCGTCGCTGGTCGTTCTCTCTGCGCGAGCTGCTACAGGACAACGCGGGCAAGGAGCACTTCGCCAAGTTCCTGTCCAAGGAGTTCAGCGGAGAGAACCTCAAGTAAGTGTATACGGAGGGCTCGTGGGTCAGGGAGCAACGAGCTGCTACAGGACAACGCGGGCAAGGAGCACTTCGCCAAGTTCCTGTCCAAGGAGTTCAGCGGAGAGAACCTCAAGTAAGTGTATACGGAGGGCTCGTGGGTCAGGGAGCAACGAGCTGCTACAGGACAACGCGGGCAAGGAGCACTTCGCCAAGTTCCTGTCCAAGGAGTTCAGCGGAGAGAACCTCAAGTAAGTGTATACGGAGGGCTCGTGGGTCAGGGAGCAACGAGCTGCTACAGGACAACGCGGGCAAGGAGCACTTCGCCAAGTTCCTGTCCAAGGAGTTCAGCGGAGAGAACCTCAAGTAAGTGTATACGGAGGGCTCGTGGGTCAGGGAGCAACGAGCTGCTACAGGACAACGCGGGCAAGGAGCACTTCGCCAAGTTCCTGTCCAAGGAGTTCAGCGGAGAGAACCTCAAGTAAGTGTATACGGAGGGCTCGTGGGTCAGGGAGCAACGAGCTGCTACAGGACAACGCGGGCAAGGAGCACTTCGCCAAGTTCCTGTCCAAGGAGTTCAGCGGAGAGAACCTCAAGTAAGTGTATACGGAGGGCTCGTGGGTCAGGGAGCAACGAGCTGCTACAGGACAACGCGGGCAAGGAGCACTTCGCCAAGTTCCTGTCCAAGGAGTTCAGCGGAGAGAACCTCAAGTAAGTGTATACGGAGGGCTCGTGGGTCAGGGAGCAACGAGCTGCTACAGGACAACGCGGGCAAGGAGCACTTCGCCAAGTTCCTGTCCAAGGAGTTCAGCGGAGAGAACCTCAAGTAAGTGTATACGGAGGGCTCGTGGGTCAGGGAGCAACGAGCTGCTACAGGACAACGCGGGCAAGGAGCACTTCGCCAAGTTCCTGTCCAAGGAGTTCAGCGGAGAGAACCTCAAGTAAGTGTATACGGAGGGCTCGTGGGTCAGGGAGCAACGAGCTGCTACAGGACAACGCGGGCAAGGAGCACTTCGCCAAGTTCCTGTCCAAGGAGTTCAGCGGAGAGAACCTCAAGTAAGTGTATACGGAGGGCTCGTGGGTCAGGGAGCAACGAGCTGCTACAGGACAACGCGGGCAAGGAGCACTTCGCCAAGTTCCTGTCCAAGGAGTTCAGCGGAGAGAACCTCAAGTAAGTGTATACGGAGGGCTCGTGGGTCAGGGAGCAACAAGCTGCTACAGGACAACGCGGGCAAGGAGCACTTCGCCAAGTTCCTGTCCAAGGAGTTCAGCGGAGAGAACCTCAAGTAAGTGTATACGGAGGGCTCGTGGGTCAGGGAGCAACGAGCTGCTACAGGACAACGCGGGCAAGGAGCACTTCGCCAAGTTCCTGTCCAAGGAGTTCAGCGGAGAGAACCTCAAGTAAGTGTATACGGAGGGCTCGTGGGTCAGGGAGCAATGAGCTGCTACAGGACAACGCGGGCAAGGAGCACTTCGCCAAGTTCCTGTCCAAGGAGTTCAGCGGAGAGAACCTCAAGTAAGTGTATACGGAGGGCTCGTGGGTCAGGGAGCAATGAGCTGCTACAGGACAACGCGGGCAAGGAGCACTTCGCCAAGTTCCTGTCCAAGGAGTTCAGCGGAGAGAACCTCAAGTAAGTGTATACGGAGGGCTCGTGGGTCAGGGAGCAACGAGCTGCTACAGGACAACGCGGGCAAGGAGCACTTCGCCAAGTTCCTGTCCAAGGAGTTCAGCGGAGAGAACCTCAAGTAAGTGTATACGGAGGGCTCGTGGGTCAGGGAGCAACGAGCTGCTACAGGACAACGCGGGCAAGGAGCACTTCGCCAAGTTCCTGTCCAAGGAGTTCAGCGGAGAGAACCTCAAGTAAGTGTATACGGAGGGCTCGTGGGTCAGGGAGCAACGAGCTGCTACAGGACAACGCGGGCAAGGAGCACTTCGCCAAGTTCCTGTCCAAGGAGTTCAGCGGAGAGAACCTCAAGTAAGTGTATACGGAGGGCTCGTGGGTCAGGGAGCAACGAGCTGCTACAGGACAACGCGGGCAAGGAGCACTTCGCCAAGTTCCTGTCCAAGGAGTTCAGCGGAGAGAACCTCAAGTAAGTGTATACGGAGGGCTCGTGGGTCAGGGAGCAACGAGCTGCTACAGGACAACGCGGGCAAGGAGCACTTCGCCAAGTTCCTGTCCAAGGAGTTCAGCGGAGAGAACCTCAAGTAAGTGTATACGGAGGGCTCGTGGGTCAGGGAGCAACGAGCTGCTACAGGACAACGCGGGCAAGGAGCACTTCGCCAAGTTCCTGTCCAAGGAGTTCAGCGGAGGGAACCTCAAGTAAGTGTATACGGAGGGCTCGTGGGTCAGGGAGCAACGAGCTGCTACAGGACAACGCGGGCAAGGAGCACTTCGCCAAGTTCCTGTCCAAGGAGTTCAGCGGAGAGAACCTCAAGTAAGTGTATACGGAGGGCTCGTGGGTCAGGGAGCAACGAGCTGCTACAGGACAACGCGGGCAAGGAGCACTTCGCCAAGTTCCTGTCCAAGGAGTTCAGCGGAGAGAACCTCAAGTAAGTGTATACGGAGGGCTCGTGGGTCAGGGACCAACGAGCTGCTACAGGACAACGCGGGCAAGGAGCACTTCGCCAAGTTCCTGTCCAAGGAGTTCAGCGGAGAGAACCTCAAGTAAGTGTATACGGAGGGCTCGTGGGTCAGGGAGCAACGAGCTGCTACAGGACAACGCGGGCAAGGAGCACTTCGCCAAGTTCCTGTCCAAGGAGTTCAGCGGAGAGAACCTCAAGTAAGTGTATACGGAGGGCTCGTGGGTCAGGGAGCAACGAGCTGCTACAGGACAACGCGGGCAAGGAGCACTTCGCCAAGTTCCTGTCCAAGGAGTTCAGCGGAGAGAACCTCAAGTAAGTGTATACGGAGGGCTCGTGGGTCAGGGAGCAACGAGCTGCTACAGGACAACGCGGGCAAGGAGCACTTCGCCAAGTTCCTGTCCAAGGAGTTCAGCGGAGAGAACCTCAAGTAAGTGTATACGGAGGGCTCGTGGGTCAGGGAGCAACGAGCTGCTACAGGACAACGCGGGCAAGGAGCACTTCGCCAAGTTCCTGTCCAAGGAGTTCAGCGGAGAGAACCTCAAGTAAGTGTATACGGAGGGCTCGTGGGTCAGGGAGCAACGAGCTGCTACAGGACAACGCGGGCAAGGAGCACTTCGCCAAGTTCCTGTCCAAGGAGTTCAGCGGAGAGAACCTCAAGTAAGTGTATACGGAGGGCTCGTGGGTCAGGGAGCAACGAGCTGCTACAGGACAACGCGGGCAAGGAGCACTTCGCCAAGTTCCTGTCCAAGGAGTTCAGCGGAGAGAACCTCAAGTAAGTGTATACGGAGGGCTCGTGGGTCAGGGAGCAACGAGCTGCTACAGGACAACGCGGGCAAGGAGCACTTCGCCAAGTTCCTGTCCAAGGAGTTCAGCGGAGAGAACCTCAAGTAAGTGTATACGGAGGGCTCGTGGGTCAGGGAGCAACGAGCTGCTACAGGACAACGCGGGCAAGGAGCACTTCGCCAAGTTCCTGTCCAAGGAGTTCAGCGGAGAGAACCTCAAGTAAGTGTATACGGAGGGCTCGTGGGTCAGGGAGCAACGAGCTGCTACAGGACAACGCGGGCAAGGAGCACTTCGCCAAGTTCCTGTCCAAGGAGTTCAGCGGAGAGAACCTCAAGTAAGTGTATACGGAGGGCTCGTGGGTCAGGGAGCAACGAGCTGCTACAGGACAACGCGGGCAAGGAGCACTTCGCCAAGTTCCTGTCCAAGGAGTTCAGCGGAGAGAACCTCAAGTAAGTGTATACGGAGGGCTCGTGGGTCAGGGAGCAACGAGCTGCTACAGGACAACGCGGGCAAGGAGCACTTCGCCAAGTTCCTGTCCAAGGAGTTCAGCGGGGAGAACCTCAAGTAAGTGTATACGGAGGGCTCGTGGGTCAGGGAGCAACGAGCTGCTACAGGACAACGCGGGCAAGGAGCACTTCGCCAAGTTCCTGTCCAAGGAGTTCAGCGGAGAGAACCTCAAGTAAGTGTATACGGAGGGCTCGTGGGTCAGGGAGCAACGAGCTGCTACAGGACAACGCGGGCAAGGAGCACTTCGCCAAGTTCCTGTCCAAGGAGTTCAGCGGAGAGAACCTCAAGTAAGTGTATACGGAGGGGTCGTGGGTCAGGGAGCAACGAGCTGCTACAGGACAACGCGGGCAAGGAGCACTTCGCCAAGTTCCTGTCCAAGGAGTTCAGCGGAGAGAACCTCAAGTAAGTGTATACGGAGGGCTCGTGGGTCAGGGAGCAACGAGCTGCTACAGGACAACGCGGGCAAGGAGCACTTCGCCAAGTTCCTGTCCAAGGAGTTCAGCGGAGAGAACCTCAAGTAAGTGTATACGGAGGGCTCGTGGGTCAGGGAGCAACGAGCTGCTACAGGACAACGCGGGCAAGGAGCACTTCGCCAAGTTCCTGTCCAAGGAGTTCAGCGGAGAGAACCTCAAGTAAGTGTATACGGAGGGCTCGTGGGTCAGGGAGCAACGAGCTGCTACAGGACAACGCGGGCAAGGAGCACTTCGCCAAGTTCCTGTCCAAGGAGTTCAGCGGAGAGAACCTCAAGTAAGTGTATACGGAGGGCTCGTGGGTCAGGGAGCAACGAGCTGCTACAGGACAACGCGGGCAAGGAGCACTTCGCCAAGTTCCTGTCCAAGGAGTTCAGCGGAGAGAACCTCAAGTAAGTGTATACGGAGGGCTCGTGGGTCAGGGAGCAACGAGCTGCTACAGGACAACGCGGGCAAGGAGCACTTCGCCAAGTTCCTGTCCAAGGAGTTCAGCGGAGAGAACCTCAAGTAAGTGTATACGGAGGGCTCGTGGGTCAGGGAGCAACGAGCTGCTACAGGACAACGCGGGCAAGGAGCACTTCGCCAAGTTCCTGTCCAAGGAGTTCAGCGGAGAGAACCTCAAGTAAGTGTATACGGAGGGCTCGTGGGTCAGGGAGCAACGAGCTGCTACAGGACAACGCGGGCAAGGAGCACTTCGCCAAGTTCCTGTCCAAGGAGTTCAGCGGAGAGAACCTCAAGTAAGTGTATCTTCTTAACGTGTCGATGACAATCTAACGGCTTGGCCACGGGGATCCGCGGCGGTGCGAACGACGATGCGGGGAGCGAGGCGACCATTCGCGCGGCATCGTTTGCAGGCCACGGTCAGTCACGTTCGCCGCCGCGACCAGGAAGGAAGTCCGAGAGCGAAATGTCTTTATCAAAGTTATCTCGATATTGCTTAGAAAGTAATAGTTTTTTGATTCAAGACATAATATTTGGAAGAGATTGTGGAGTACATTATTTTGAATAGGAATCTAGCTATAGATGCAGAATTCCACAAGAAGTACGAGAAATATTTCAGCAATAAAAGTCTTACAATAAAAGTTTTACTAATCTCGTTTGATCACTGCCCCAGTCGCCGCGACTGCCGCCCGACGCCGCGGCTTGCGCCCCATATTAGTTACTATACTCTCTTTGCGCCGTACTGATACATGTATCAGTGTCACAGGCCGGCCGCGCCGCCCGCTCGGTACATTTCGCCGGTCGCCGCTCCGCGTGGCTTGATAAGTACATTTCTATGCGTTTGTTTCAGTCGTTAGACGCCTCGCCGTTCGCACCGTGCGAATATTCGCTATGGCGAATGTCCCGTGGCCAGGCCGTAAAGTGTGTCACTAGTTTGGCGCCTGCAGTAGCATCCATCAGTAACTCCTCTTAACCTCAGATTGCGTAGCCATGCGGATCTATCTTCAAAGTTGAGCCATTACCTACGAGGTCGACCCTTGGATGAGTGATCACCCATTACATACGGAGTTACCTCCGTGCCTCGGAAAGCACGTTAAGTTGGTCCCGACTGTCATTTGTAGATCTTTGACAGTCGTTACAGGTAGTCAGCGGCCCGAAAGTCTGACAACCAGTCTTACCAAGGGGTATCATATTACCCAGGATTAACTGGGTTGTGGAGGTCAGGTAGGCAGTCGCTCCATTTAAAATACTGGTGTTTAGCTGCATCCGGTTAGACTGGAAGCCGACCCCAACATAGTTGGGAAAAGGCTAAGCAGATGAGGCTGTGTGGTAACAAAAAAGATACATTTATAAACTAAACTGCCAAAATTTCACATTGGTTAGTTGACTATAATAAGGATGATTCCTGACTTGAAATAATTATGATTCTGTTTAGTCCGTCAGTTAGATTATCGAAAAATATTAGATACGTGTTTTTTGTTTTATCAAATTAATAAAAATTGACGAAGATAAAACGCGTCAAAGATCATGAGTGGGGCCTTGTGACGTCACTTTCCGGCAAAAAATGTACTCAAATGTGACGTCACACGAGTTTGACGCACTGTACGGTCTTCATTTTTGGTTTACGTGAAAAAAGAAAAAATACGTGTCCAATATTTTTCGATAATCTAACTGACGGACTAATTAGATTTTCTTTTTGGCATCTACCCTATTGTTGTATCTTTTTGTTTTACTCCTAGATTCTGGCTAGCCGTACAAGAGTTGAAGGCGCTGCCCATCCGGCGCGTGGCGACTCGCGCTAAGGAGATCTGGAAGGAGTACCTCGCGAGCGACGCCACCTACCCTATCAACATTGACGCCGCCAGCAGGTACTCTACACTGGTGGAACTTAAGACTTAGAGATTCTGAAGTTTCGCATAATAATTTTAAGAAAGTTCACAGAGGTAAAAGTTTCGCCAACTAATTTTGAGGAAACTTCACTCAGTAGTTTAGATCTTCGTTTATTTATGGAAGATGAAGAAATAAACACCTTGTACCTCAGTACTGATGACCTCGAGGTTGAATATCTGTATGTCTACAGCAGTGATGTTACGAATGTCATATTTTAGACATTCGCGAATGCGAGTGTTTGAAAGGCGAATGTGCGAATGCGAATGTTAAGAAGGGGCAAAAAAAGAAATATCAAGGTATGATTTTAACCATTGATATTTATTTATTTAAAGTTATGCAATATACAGTGTATTTAGATATAATATACAAAATCAAATTAACAACAAACAAATTTAATAATCGAATTTCAATAGGGGCGGATTATATTAAAAAAAAAATAACAATTTAGCTGCACTTTTCACAAATATTACAAACTCAAAGCATTTATTTCAATAAGATAATTACGGCACTTTTGAATGTCAAAATTACAAATAAAAAACAAAACTACAGTCCCAGTCACAAGGCATAATAACTTGAGAAAGTACTGTAGTTACCCATTCCCTACACTTCGCATAATCTCGATCAATAAGGTGTGAAATATTGCCATATTTCACTTTTCTTCCCCGGCGCCATAATACAAAAATAAAGTTCTAAATAATAATAACTATAATAATACTATAATAATTTCTTGAGAAATAAGCAGTACCTATGTACTTGTCTTAGATTCTTCAATTAAACGCCGAATTTCTTGACATGAACTTTAATTTAATGATCGGAGTATACATATTTGTTACACAGGTACAATTTTTCGTGTCGTACTTTTAGGTCACAGAGATCGTCTCGCTAAGATGGCGGAGAGTATCGACTAAAACTATATTTTTCCCAACAAACTAGCGCCATCTCGTGGCGTCTAGTGAAACTATTACAGGCGACATCTGGGTCGCAACGCTTGAACTATTTAGAACAGTACTCATATTTTATAATGTATTTTCCTGTGTTGTATACTGTGTGTACATAAATAGTAAAATAAATAAAAAAACTTATCTTAGCTTAAAATAATTTACAACTTTAAACTGTGTTAATTCACTAAATCACAATACCTGATCGACAAGTGACAACAAGAAACAAACTCAAAGTAACAAAGACGCGATGATGACCCGCTAAGCTCCGCCCACTCCTATTTGTCTCGACCTGCTCATACACTCGCATTCGCTAAACATTCGCATTGTTTGATGCGAGTGTTTGAAATGATGCGAACATTCGTAACAACCCTGGTCTACAGTTTCGTCATCATCAGTCTACAACAGTCCACTGCTGGAAATAGGCCGTCTCAATCGCACGCCCCTCAACTCGATTCGAACTCAACTCTGATCCAGTTGCCTGAGGGCGTCCCACTTTACGCGGATTCGCGGTCTCTACTCAAGAACACGTCTACGCTAACGGTCACCGGTTCTACAGCTAATATGACCGGCCCATTGACACTTCAGCTTACATATTCTATGTCGACAACTCTGGTTCTCTATCGGATCACCTCGTTTCGCAAGTCGACACTCCAAGCATAGCCCGTTCCATAGCTCGTTGAGCATGCATCGTTGTGTTAAAGTAGTCCCGTGCCATAGCTTAGGGGTGAGTTCAGTATTGATAAAGGAACCCGTAAAAAATAAATTCAACAAAAATATTGCAAGGTCAACCTAATTTAGTACCTACTAAACTAACTTTTTTTTCAAACTCAAACTCAAAGCATTTTTTTCTATTAGACCATTACGACACTTTTGAATGTCAAAAAAAATAACAAAGCTACAGTCCCAGTCACAAGACATAATAACTTGAGAAAGTACTGTAGTTGCCCGTTCCCTAGCGTAGATCTCTATGGAAAAGAACGGGCAAGAAACTCCATGGACACTCTTTTAAATCAAAATATTGTTACAAAATCTTGGTTACATCATTCATGTTGAGATTATAGATATATGTGAGAACGATGTAGAAAGACGTGCACATTACGAGCGTCCAGAGTAAAACATTAAATCAACAAATTAAAAATAAAGGAATTAAAATGAACCGTGGCAGCTAAGAGATGACCAGTCCCAACTGACAGCGCCCGCTCACGAACATGACGCGTGTATCGGCGCCATTCAACTCAACCATATTGAAGGGAACTAAATGACCCGACACACCCGTCACCATCAGCCAGACATTTGAGTGAGCATGACATTCTCTCAGCCACCAAGGCATATTCAAGTCAATGAAAGATAACTAAATGCAAATGGTAGCTTAACAATACATGGTCCTCACATGTGCTATGCAATTATACAATACTAGGAGATGGAATCTATACAAAGCAAAGATACTTTTACAATCTTCTGCAGCTAGCACAATAATTTGCCCAATTAGTTTTCCCCTATGGTTGTGGAGCAGGACCAGCATTGAGCCAAGCATTTTTATCATCAATGTAATCCCCCAACTTATAATATGCTTGCCTACATAGTGTGCGTTTTATACAAGATTTAAATTTCGTCTCATTCAGTTGAAGAATGTGGGGAGGTATTTTATTGTAACATTTTAAACAGTACCCCATGAAAGATGAATCTACTTTAGCAAGCCTGAAACCTGGCTGAACTAGTTGGTCCCTATTTCTAGTACTGCAGTGGTGTCTGTCACCTCTTTTACTGAATAAATGCAGATTTTTCCTAACGTACATGATTTTGGATTTATTTTTCATTTTTTACGGGATCCTCTATCGATACTGAACTCACCCCTAAGCTATGGCACGCGACTACTTTAACATCCTGTAAATAATAATATATATAATATTTTCTTTTACAGGGAATTAACACGTCAGAAAGTGGAATTAGGTGCAGCTGACAGATATTGCTTCGACCAAGCTCAGGTAACTAATTATTTTGCAAATTAATTATCATTATCATCATTTCAGCTGAAAGACGTCCACTGCTGGACATAGGACTCCTCCAAGTTTCAGTTCCAGTTCTTCTTTTCCAAATTATAGGCAGAACAGTTATATTGTGTGGGCAAGCATAGATTTCAATGACATATGCAAGGACTTAGATCCATTCATAATTAGTGTGAATTCGGCCAGAAGGTGCTTAAGAGAGCCCTTCCCGGCGCGTCTATCGTCAACGCGAGCATGGTCGAAAAGCTTGTTGTTTCATCCAAAACCACAGCGGTGGTATTCTTTCAACTCCCCTGTCTCACCTAGCCCCGACCCCGCACTACTCGTCACCCGCGCACCTCATACCGACTAACGCGAGGACATTGAGCGCAAAATAGTGTTCGAAAATTTATAAAACTTGTTCCAGGAAATACGTGATTTTGAATAAGTCTTAGAAGTTTGTGAAACAAATATTTGTCATTTAGAAGAAAAATTTGTGCAAAACAGCAATTTTTGGAGTTTTATACTGAATCTGTTTCTACAAAATTTTATTTTTTGCTTCGATAGAAGCCTAGATATAGTGCACAAGATACCTTTATACTACACCTGCTTGGAAAGTACCTTGATACTTTATCAAATTTACGGTAGAAAGTACGTCATTGCATATCGAACAAATATGCGGGGAGAAAACGCATCTGAGCGGGAGAGAAAAGTGTATGAAAATCCATTTCCTACGTGGTTTTTCTTTTTTAATTTTGGGTAAGACTATGCGCCGGTAACCTAAATATCAAAAGCCAAAAAGTTTTTACAGTGAGTTTTTATCTCCAAGTTCGCAAAATGACACTGGCCACTAGCTGTGTGTTGGATGGTGTCGGGCTGGCAGTGCGACCCTGCGGCGGCAGGATAAACAATTTGAAAAAAGAACATGTGAAATTCCACCTACATTGTCGCAAACATCTCAAACAAACATTAATGGAAAAAGTGTTACATTAAGCTTCACTAACTGCAACAATTTCAATATAAATTTCAATTAGTAAAGATTTCGTTTTTTATTTTCCTCGTAGGTGTAGTATAAAGCACTATGTATCACTCGAGAGAAAGTGCGATTCCCGATCTCAGGTGTTTTAAAGCCCTCGCCTACGGCTCGGGCTTCAAACGACACCCTCGACGGTAATCGGTCACTTTCTCCTCTCGGTGAACAATGTACTAATCAGTGCAAAAAAATTAAAGATATATGTGTAACAACGGCATAACCACGCACTTAAGCCTCAAATTTATCAAGTAGCGGTAGGTTACATTGCTTGTTTCAGTATTATTTTCTCTACTATTTCAGCTATATAAATTGCAAACTAGTTTATATATTTTTTTATTAAATTAAATTTTTATTTTTTTTATTTGTCTATTTTATATAGCTTCATACTTATTTTTAAACTGTGTGTTTTGTGTTCTTGTGCTTACACCATAAATTATAAGTCTATAAGTGAGGACTTATAATTGGCTTTCTGGTGACTATGGTTTCCTTTTTTTTTTTCTTTTTTTATTAGTTGTAAGTCCTCCATGTACTAAATAAATAAATTAACTGTAAAATATGTGCTCGTTATGGGGACTCGTCGCAGGCGGCGTGGCGTTTCGCGGTGCTTTGCGTGTTTTTTCCGTTTACGGAGAGCCTGTAAACACAAACTTTATAAGATGTAGTACGATGTTGTGCGGTGCGTTCCTAGGGTCCCGGGTTCAAATACCGGTAGGAACAAATGTTTGTGCATTTGTTTCCGAATCGTGGATGTTTGTTTATATTTATAATAAGTATGGACTCACATAAAAAAAAGTATCTATGTAGTATATCAACTATCTGGTGTCCACGACACAAGCCTTGTTGCTTAGTGTGGCACTAGATGGTGCTGTGTGTAATGTCCAGCGATATTTATTTGTTTTATATATATATTTCCAGGCCCACGTATATCACCTGATGAAGTCGGACAGTTACTCACGATACCTAAGATCGGAAATGTACAAAGACTATCTCAATGGCTCCAAGAAAAAGGTACGTATACGTTATGACAAATTTAAGCTAATTCTCTTCTTCAATAAGATTGTTTTTTTGCTTCCGTCTATTTTCTACTTTTGACGACCCGAATGGCGCAGTGTTGGTGAGGCTGCCTAACGTTCTTAGGGTCTTGGGTTCGAATCCCGGTTGAAGCAAATGTTTGTGTGATGAGCATGGACATTTGTTTCCGAGTCATGGATGTTTATATGTATAATAAGTATGTATTTACAAACAAAAAGTATCTATGTAGTATATCAACTATCTGGTGTCCACGACACAAGCCTCGTTGCTTAGTGTGGCACTAGATGGCGCTGTGTGTTAATGTCCAGCGATATTTATTTATTTATTTATTTATCTACTGTATTTCGCCAGTTATGAAACTTCTTCGTACATTGTATATTAAAAACTTGTTTTTGTTAAGTTTCCAGTTTTGTAATTTCATTCATAATAAACTTGTCTTCTCGTTAGTGTAAATAACTGGTTAAATTCCGTTTTTTTTTTTTAATGACTTGGTCACTAACGCTGTCATTGGTGTCGATTCTGTTTTGCACAAACTAAACTTAATTTAGGCTATTGCTATCTTTTACTAAAAGGCAGTCCAAGAAAAGGACGGCTATAGCTATGAACTAAGTTCAGTTAGATGTCAAACTAGTTTATGTCTTGCGGTTCACCGTGTTTTTAGTCGACATGTTTTTACGTGCACCCTTCATTTGTGTGGAAATATTAGTTCCAACTAAATTTGACAGCTCTAAATTACGTCCGTCTCTTTCTCGTTTTATTAGAGAGAAAAAGATAGCAATAGCCTAAATTAAGTTTAGTTTGTGCACAACAGAATCGACACCAATGACACTGAAAACGTGAAATTTACCATTTTACTATTTGTTTTGAGTTCCCGATATTTCGGCGCTGTTGAAAGCACCATGATCACAGATAAACTAATGTTATTGCGGGTGAGTGTTCATGAGCAGACAAAGCGGTCTACCTTCTTTCTTGTTCGTTTTGGCGCCGAAAAATCGGGCTCACCAGATGGCGTACTGTCGAGTAAGGTCTTGTCAATAATTCTATTTTATACTTTATAGTAACAAAAACGTCATAAAATGTTTATTTTATTACGTATAACAACCTAGTGTAAATGCATATTATTATTTACAATATTCTCCCTAAAATTAGCAAGCATGAAACATTTAAAAATCATTCTACCTCCAAGTACTAACAATATTGTTATTCTAAGTTGCTACTTAGAATCTTCAAGTCATAATTAATCAGGAATGGCTCAATCTAGAACTCAATCGTGAGTATTAGTATAAATACGTGATAAAAAAGCACGCAATGCGCGAACACTCTATGACATCTGACATTTCAGAGGACCTTAGTCTACACAAGCGCCTCTAGCGGCAAATTCACACACGATAGCCCCTATAATATAACTTCACATTCTGTCATTTCATGCAAACCACATTTTTTGTAGAAATATCTAGTCGATTCAGTATTTCTTAGCTTCTGCATAATATCATAATAACTCGACAATTTCGTAACTTTTTGTTTATGATGATTTCTTAAAATTCCCGTTCTTTTTTTCACAGCTTTTATTTTTCATTTCCACAGCTTTTAAATTTTAGTTTCAAAACTTCCTAGATTTAAAACCTTTCTAGTTTCATAATTTCATTCATATGATCCTCTCATTTAGACAGCATTACTAACCAATTACTCCGTATTCTCATTTTCAGAACTACTCATTTTTTTCTTTCAGACTTCAGTAAAGGGCATACGTTCTATAGTATCGTTCACAGCAAGGAAAGAGACTTCAGCTAACTAAAACAAATATTAAAAAAAGAAAAGAGATACAACCAAGAAGGTTTTAAACACAAATATTAAGAAGTTCTGCCGCTCCTAAAAAAAAAAAGCAAAAATCAGTCAAATCAAGGAGGTTTCAACACCGGTGCAGAAAAAAACAAAAGACTAATCCAAGGAGGTTTGAACACATGATATAGTTCTACAACTACCCGCATCAAGGCGCTAGTGTCGCAACATTATTTAATTCCGGGAATAATGAAAAACAATAAAAAACAAGGAGTTCTACAATACACCGCTGTGGCGCTGGCGTCGCAACTTGTTTAATTCTGATATTTAGCATAAAATTTAAGCCATCTATTTGGAAAGACTTTATCATTGAGACGCTAGTGTACCAGGTTTGTTGCAAATCAGAATACTGTCGAACAACTGCAATGGCTTTCAAGTGCCGAAAATGGAAATGTGAAACTATAGATTAATGAATACTGGACATAGGTGCGAAAGGGATAGCAATACGTAAGTGTAATATCGTTCAGTAACATGTTTTTATGTAGTCGATCTCGTTATGGCTTTACTACTTAGCATAACAATAGGGAATATGCATATTTTTAATTCGGTACGGAATGTTAAAGTACTATAAAAATAATGACAAAAAGCGAAAACAAGACATAAATCGGCCAAACAACACAAAAGTTATAACCATTTAAACTTTTGTTTCGCAAAATCAGGCCTTTAAATAACGGTAAAAGAACTATACGAGATCGACCATCTTGGTAATGCAAAATAAACTTTATGTCTAACGCATAAAGTTTAGTTTCAACTTACAATGTGACAGGCACTCCTATATTTGTTCTTCTATTTGCCACTGCGGCGCTAGTGTGCTCTTTATTTAGTTCCACCACCGGCCGCTGCGGCGCTAGTGGTTTTGAATTGATAATACTCATTGTATAATAGTAAGTTTTGCTTAGTATGTTGATATTTTTTGTGTGGGTATGTTGATAGGAATAGTTTACTTAGTAATGAAAAAAACACTAAGAATGTTTTTTTTCTTTTAGAGGTACCTCGTTGGTTTAATTGTCTTAAGTGCTACTGGTGATTATAAGGTTCTGGGTTCAATATGCATGAAATACAAAACTCTTTTTATTTATTAAAAATGCCTTGTATTGGCTCATATAAACATTGCGGTACACTTGTTTAAGTTGCTAATGCAACACTTATTTTACAATTTACTATTTTATGTAGCATGTTTTTAGTAAAACGGAACGCACTCTCAAAACGCGTCGTCCTCGATAACGCCGGTAGTGACGTCAAAGTCTGTGTCAAAAAAATACTTTTATTTAATAAGTGCTTAAAGTTTCACTAAGATTTTATTATAATATTGTTATTGCAATTTTTACTTGACTAGAGCACATACAATTAGTAAAATTATTCTATTAAAGGTAAAAAATTTGATGTAAACAAGGCAGATTGTGGTAAATGACTTCACATCATGGCCGCGACATTCACGGACGCGGGACGTTTGAACTGTCGTAGGTCGTAGATAATTGCAGGAGTTTAATATTATTTTTGTGCGACAAGCAGTAGTTGAACTTAACTTTTAATACTTTTCTTGGCTTGATAGTACTGTATTTTATTGATTTAAGTGAAGAAAAAATTACGTGCATATTCCCTATTACCGAGACGCGAAAGGTTTAGGTTTTTCCATCAGGAATTTCTCAGTATCAGAGAAAAGCTCGTGGCTAATTAATAACCGCCGCTCGGGTCGATCTTTAGGTTAAGCCGTGCTTGCCTAGGTTGGTCTGTGGATGACTGACCAGTTGACCACCCATTACTTACTGAGTTTCCTCCATGCCTCGGAAAGCACGTTCAGCCGTTGGTCCCGGCTGTCATTTGTAGATCTTTGACAGTCGTTACAGGTAGTCAGTGGCCCAGAAAGTTTGACAACCAGTCTTACCAAGGGGTATCGTATTACCCAGTACTAACTGGGTTGTCCACAACCTATCTGACCTCCAGGTCAGATAGGCAGTCGCTCCATGTAAAATACTGGTATTCAGCTGCATCCGGTTAGATTGGAGGCCGACCCCAACATAGTTGGGAAAAGGCTAGGCAGATGATGATGACGAATAGGGGACTAGCCTATTGCCGTCAAGCGGGCACAAATCCAGGCTCCGTGGCTGCTACTGAGAAATTCCTGATGGAAAAACCCAATAACACTTTGCCCGACCTGGGAATCGAACCCAGGACCTGATGCTCAGCAGTCGCATTTGCGACCACGTAACCAACGAGACGATCTAGAGAATAAATAAAAAAAAAAAAAATGTTTTTGCTAAGTTTTTCTTACAAACTAGTGATTGGAGTTTGCTTTTAGGTGTCTAAAGCCTGTGTTAGGAAACTACACTCTTCCATAACTTAAATTAACATTAGCAAACTTGTTTTTTTTTTACAATTAATACAGAAAAAATAAATTAGAAAAATACAAAATGAAAAATACAAAAAATTAAAAAAGAAAATAAAACATTATTTCTATCAACATATTCTTTAAATAGACTTCTAGCTTACTATGTGTATTAGGAAAAACATATAATTTAGTCAAATATAAATATAAAAAAACAGTCAAATCTTTTAGGTCCTGTCTATTTCTTGAACTAAAAGACGGATATTTAAATCTAGCAATTTTAAAAGCAAAAATACGGATTTTTCAAATGTACACTCTTATTTTTTTTAATACAAGCGACCCAACCCTGCTTCAGTTGCTATGGCGAAATGTCGAAACATCGAACATTTTGTACTTCCTTGCTATGTGCATTAGTGACATACAGCCTCCGGAATCAATTCTCTAAATTATGTTGATGGAATCAGTTGTGTAAACACGAAACAAGTCTTATAATTTTATTCCAATTAATGTAAAAATCTGTGCACGTTAAGCCGTTGGTCCCGGCTGTCATTTGCAGATCTATGACGTCGATAGGTAGTCGGAGGCCAACAAGCCTGACAACCAGTCTTACCAAAAGGTATCGTATTACCCAGTACTAACTGGGTTGTGGAGGTCAGATAGGCAGTCGCTCCATGTAAAATACTGGTATTCAGCTGCACCCGGTTAGACTGGAAGCCGACCCCAACTTAGTTGGGAAAAAGCTCGGCAGATGATAATGTAAAAATCTGTAAATCTACAATCGTTTTATTTGAATAAATTATTATTATTTATTTATTTAGTTAATTACAACGGTTGTATTTAAACCAATTACTGTAAAACTAGAACTGAAAGAGTAACAGATAACATAAAATAAAAATATACATTTTCATTAATTATGGAATAAGCTGTTCTTCTAAAATAGGCAACGAATTTTCATGCGGTTTCCAACATTATTCACAGAAAAAATATTCTGAAAAGTTAATGTATACAACCAAAACATTTAACTTACATAATAATTATAACACAAAAATCAAATAAAAAAAGGGTTGGGTTGCCACTGAAAAAAATAAGGGGTAAATGAAATATAATCTAAAACATCACCCTAATAAGTCTTCTTTAGCTCTCTATAGATAGAACTATAACACTATGCAAATTAATACATAAAATATATATTTAAATTATATAAAAAAATAAATGTGATTTGACTACGGTTTCGACAACTGTAGAAGCAATTGCAATTGCCTGTCTTAATTATAAATTAATAATTCTTTGGTTTGCTTGTATTCCTTGATGAGGTACCCCTTCAAGATATACAGGTATATTGTCTAAATGTACAATGTACATTTCGCCGCAGTTATGTTTCTTATGTAATTGGGGCGACCCTATCGTCATCAAGTTAGCTCAAACAGTATATTTGTCGTCACAACCTAAATACTTGATTTCTGTAAGTATAGCTTATTAAAGCCAACACAAAAATGAACCTTACATACATGCAGTTAAAGTTCATATTCATATGAGACGCTCGATCACACTTAAAGGAATAAAATTGTGCACATTAACTTCTTACAAATAAAGTTAATTATCGTATGGAACGCTTACAAATCGGGATTACGTGTTTCAAATGTGAGGAGGTTACATTTGAAACATGACACATGACAAGGACATGAGGATATTACGAGACAGACAATTGTTATTGTGTGAGCTCTAAACTGCAATAATTAATATTATGTTAATAAGTAGTAATAAATAATTGTTCCTTAACAAAAATTGTGGAGATTACAATTTATTGTGTATCTAGAACGCTTCTAAGGGACCTAAAATGGCCGCTTCTGCAGAATTATAACAGGATAAAAATCACACCAACGATTTTTGTTATCAGCATTAAAAATGAGTGCAAACCACTTAATAAATCAAATTTTATAAACGTAAACACTCGTAGAGTAAAAATAATAAGTGCGAACCCCTTTACAAATAAAATTTTATGAACGTAAACACTCCGCATCACCCGCAAACGGACATTACACTCGCCGCGTGGTGAAACTTTAAACGCTGTAACATTGAAAATCCTGACCCAATTTCTATGACAAAAAATCTTTTATTATTTTTACGAGTACGCGCATTAAATGCATTAACTTTAATAGTAACATTTTGATGTGTTTGTTGGTGTAACTCATTGGAGATCTAAATAAATAATAAAAAATGGTCACAAGACAATTCATAATATTAACTGCGTCTGATTATTTTAAGAATTTTAACGTAATTCATATTAATATCCCAGATTCTGCTAAAGCGGCCATTTTAGGTCCCCATTTCTATTTTCAAATCAATCAATTGTAAATCTCAAAAAACTAAAAAAAAAATACAAAGGAACAATTCTTTTGTTAAATTATCCCACAGAGACTAGCGCAGCCAAAGTTCTTTAAAAAAAAAACATAATTTGACAAAAAAAAGACTGTTTAAAAAAAGAATACTGCCCGTTTTTTCGTTTTGAAAAAAGAAAAAACTAATGTTTTTAAAAATTGAGTACCTTAATAAAAATACTGTTGTAAATACGTCTTTTAAATTTAGTTGTGTTTAGATTATAGGCGATACGGAATTTAATGTAAAAAGATTTCATGCAAGAGAAGGTAATATAGAAGTATGGAAGAAGAAGACATGCTGCGCCGACCCCAAATTAATGAGGGATTTTCTTTTTAGCTCTTCCCTAGTCTCTGGATAGATGGCGCTGAACTTGGTACGTTACTGCTAGGAACGGAACGTAAAAAAACTGATTTTAACAAAGCGCGGGAAAACTAGATTATATTCGGAAGCTTATGCAACCGAAACTGTCAGTCGGAGCGTATGTGACGTGACGCAATGTTTTTTTTTCAAGCGTTTTGGTTTTGGCACCAAGTAACGTTTTACATAGTTTCCAAGAACTCTCTAGATGGCGTTGACCTGACTAAGGTCAACGCCATCTAGAGAGTTCTTGGAAACTATGTTTTTTTTTAATCCCTCAAAAAGAAAACCTCTCATTGGGATAAGCGCAGGATAATGATAATGATGACTATACCGGAAATAGCCCCGTTGGTTTAGTGAGATTGCTGAACACGAGGTCTTGGGTTTGATTCCCAGGTCGGACAAAGTGTTATTAAGTTTTTCCATCAGAAAAATCTCTAAATCGGCCACGGAGTCTAGATTTGTGCCCGGTGGTTGATGTCAATAGGGTCGCCCCCTATTACCGAATCACATAACATCACGCCTGTAATCCCCGAAGGGTTACGCAGAGGCGTACCTAATAGTACACCCACATTTCGCCAGTTATGTAAATGGGGGCGAGCCTATTGCCAACAATCGGGCGCAAATCCAGACTCCGTGGTTGCTACTGAGAAACCCCCGAAGGATTAGACAAAGGCGTACCTAATAGTATACCCACGTTTCGCCTGTTATGTAAAAGGGGGCGATCCTATTGCCAACAATCGGGCGCAAATGCAAAAAACCCGATGACATTTTGCCCGACCCGGGAAATGCTGAGAAGGCTTGCGACCACTCAACCAACTACGCAGTATTATCTTCTCTTGTATAAAATTAAACTATATGAAGTAGGTAACAGTCGCTTCCTTCAAGGTATTGTTATATATTTGTGGTATCTTAAGGTTTTAGCTTCGACGTGACGACGACGATACAATTACGATACGGTATTATCTCGAATCGAACCGAACACTCAAACTCAAAACATCAATTTCAGTCTGTCGAAGCACGTTAAGCCGTTGGTCACGGCTGTCTTTTGTACATCTTTGACAGTCGTTACAGGTAGTCAGTGGCCCAAAAGTCTGACAATCAGTCTTACCAAGGGGTATCGTATTACCCAATACAAAAGGGACAACAAAATAGAAAACGCAACAAGTTTTTTCACTTTCAATAATTATAAAATAATTGAAAGCTTTTTTTTTTTCATAAAGTTTGACTTGACTTACTTTCATCAGGATTTCTAAAAGTATTTTTCATTCGGTAAACAGATGGGTGAAGATCGATCTTAGGCGGGATCTTAGAGTACAGCAAGTCGGCAAGGTTAGTATCGGAGCTGATTTACAGTGATGCAAAGTGACTTTAAAAGATGGAACACATAACATAACATCACGCTTGTAATCCCGTAAGGATTAGGCATAAGTGTTCCTAATAGTACACCCACATTTCTCCAGTTATGTTCAAGTCCCATGTAATAGGGGGTGAGCCTATTGACATCAGCCGGAACAGAGATGGAACGGAAAAATATCGTGACAAACAGAATCCTAGTTGTATCGTCGTCTCTTACACTAATTGTAAGTAGATTCACACTGAGGACGAAAACATTTGAAAATTACTTACTTTTAAATTTTATACACAGAAAAAAAAATCTTTAATGTTTTCTACATAAACGTGCTAGTGATTAAAAGATTATCCAGTTAGATAAGTAACTGGGCTGACTGTCCTGAATACAGGATGTAAACTGGTCCTTCGAAGCCGCCAACCAAGCATTCTGTACTTCAAACTAAGTAACTCTACGCAAAAAATCATTGCTTGGAAACGACTTTTTGGTGTGAAAAAACATATTCTGCGGCTGGACTAAATGTTACGCACTCAAAACATTGCGCTGAAGGATGCATTGTACGGGGTCATTGAGGTATTTCAAGTACAGTTCAATACTTGTGGAAAAGTTCTAACTTTGGCCTTCAATATCTCCGTAACTAGAAGGTTCCCAGGTATGGTCTAGAAGAAAAAAATTGTCGCCATGACGAGAAAAACAAGTGCATTTCAGCTTCGTGAAGGATTCTTTTACACCCATTATACTTGACGTACTTAAGTACATACCCAAATAGCCAAGAATTGAGGCTATTTATTTTCTTCTCAAAAGAGACATTAAAACGATATCGGCATGTTTTTTGTCTTCTAAAAGATTCCTGACCAACTGACCAAAGATCAAATACAATACGACCCACCGATTTAAAAAAGGACCAAATGTGTATTATTATGTAAAATTACAGTTAAAAAATATGAACATTTCAACCGTAGGTCCAGAAACGCATTTTGAAGTCCTCTGTTGGACTTCATTTCAAACATAGAGGAGGCACATCCCAGCAGTGGGAAACGTACTAATCAAAGGTAGAAACTACAAAAACCTTTGAAAATTGCATATTAAGGAGAACGCAAACTGGGAGGACTCACCAGGCCATTATCCAGGGTGGTCCAAATGATTTCGGATTTGGCCATCCACGCCCACTCGAATCATCCTGTATCTTCTTAGTCTTCCATAACTAATCTTCATTTTAATTCAAATGTTTCGTCCTCAGCGTAATACCATTGATGTTAGCAAAACTATATTTAAATTAGAACGACTTAAGGCAAAATAATCTAGTACTGTGGTTTGATAGCAAATATAAATAGAATAATTATACTTTTAACAAAATTCACCAAAATTGAAACAACTGCTTTACGATTGAAATACATACAGGTTATAAACGGATCCTTCACAAACCACTCTGTACATCAAACTAAGTAACTCTACGCAAAAAATATTGCTGAAATTTACTTTTTGGGGTGAAATATCAAGGTTTACAGTAGGACTCAATGAAACGCACACAAAACTTTGTGATCAGCACAAAGTTCATCGGATGCATCGGTCAGTTCAGTCGATCAGTTCGGGACTTGTATTATTTAATATATCAATCAGCTATTTATACTTGCCATTTGGACTGGTATTTATAGTATAGGTGTAATTTAGACTGGAAGCCGTCTCCGAAACAGTTTGGAAAAGTAAACGCTAATTAAATTTGAAAAAGTAGACGATAAGACCAATGTATAATCAAACCACAGTACTATATTATTTTTAATTAATAAATTCAGACTCCTCTCTATTTTTAATGATTACGACAAAAAAAAATACCAAAGTTATAATACTTTTTATTAGAAATTTATTTTTTTATTATATTTTTTGCCTTTTTAGCTATAGTTTCGTTGTTAAGTCAGAGTGCACAGTTTGCACAAAATCTCAAAGTAATATGTCAATGTAATTGCAAGAGTGCACAAATCTCGTATCTGTTATAATTAATTGTCAGAGTGCACAGTAAATTGTCAAAGGTGCACAAAATCATGTGTTTATATAAGATAGACTGTATTATTGTGTAAAATTTGTTAAAATTGCACTGATCAACATAAGTATTGCACCAAAAGAGCGTTCATCTGCGTCAAAAAATGTAAAGAAAATTAAAGCTTACTAGTGTTTATTAAGGTTTACTTTTCTTATAATAAAAGGCGCATCTAATAAAGCTCATTTATGGCAAAGATCTTGAATGCAAAATGTAGTATTCATTTTAAATCTGTCTAGAAATAAAATAATTTGTTTATTTTTAAAACCCAATGTTCTATTTGAAGCAACCTAAACTGTAAATCAAGTTATGGATCAGTGCATTTTAATAAAAGCTAGCATTTTCGTCACAAAATAATTTTAAATCAACAAAAAATGTATCTAAAATCAATGTTTAGAATCAAAAAAACAATACTCATATAATTCTGCAACATTGCACAAAACAACCTCAAATTGCACAAAATTATGTTCTTCACTCATTACGCTTAGATGAATTTTAGTCTCAAAAAGCATTTTTTTTTTCTTATTTAAGACTATTTTTTAGTCGGAAAGTAGTTTTTATGTAATTCACGTTAATTATTCAATCCATATCTTTGAATCGTTGATTAAATATGGGATAGTTAGTTGTTTATTCAAGGATTGTTAAGACTGCGTTAGAGTGGTCCAAGTCACATTTTATTAAGAGACTAGCGATCAGCCCCGCGGCTTCGCACAGCGCCATCTATTGAGTCCATTACTATACTATCTTTCAAGCTGGAACCAACTATACAAGATGTAAACGTTCCCTTCACGAAGCCGTCAACCAAGCATTGTGTAGTTGTGTACATCAAACTAAGTAACTACGTAAAAATTGTCGCTGGGAAACGACTTTTTTGCGGTGAAAAATCGTATTTTACGGTAGGAGAAAGTTCTCAGGTATGGTCTAGAACAAAAAAATAACGCAATAACGGGTATTTTTACACCCATTAAACAAACAAAATCGATTGGGTGGTTTCGTAGATTCGCGTATACTAACATAGTGATTGTGATTTTAATGTATTAAGAAGATAAAGGCGCCTGTCCATAGCAACTCACGGACACGGCCAGCTTCGCTTTGTATGAACACGTAGTTCACGGTCACTCTACGCTCGGATGCGTGGCTAGTGAACAAATGAATCGCGCAGCTAATACGGCAAACTTCTCCTTTCTTAGGGATCGCTGTGGACTATCCCACTTATATTCTTATACAAAGTGAAGCTAAAACCGAAGTCAGATTCATTTTTGACAGTTTTTGTGGACCGGTGCTTTTAGTCTCTATAAGTCGAAAATTTAGGGCAATGCGGGATCCTGAAACCCGGGAAAAAACCGGGTTTTACTACGGGACCTAAACCGGGTTGGCATGCCCTAGTCAAAATGTGAGTTAGACTATTCTATCGCTTTCGTATTCTAATTATGACTGTCAAATATAATTGTAGAGAATTGATTTTATTGTGATTGTCAATTTAACCGAAAAAAATGGTCCTAAAAAGTGAAGTCCTTGTTACCCAACTCGCCGAGACCAAAGGGAGGGTAATGTTTTGGCCGTAAATTGATAATCGCAATAAAAAGACGGTAAAAGGTTGATATTTAATCAAAGATTAATAATTAAATACATAATTGTGTACCTATAGCCATGTACCAAAGTGTATTAAAGAAATATTTTATTTTAAAATGTATATTTGTTGTTTCTTTTGTCTCTCAATCCCCTTTTTGAACACCACAAAGGTACATAGGTGTTGAGGAAAACGGGCCCTAATTCATTAAGTTTACTGACAGTACTTAACCCTCAAACAGAGGTGTACCTAATAGACCCACATTTCGCCAGTTATATCCCAAATAATATGAGAGCGTATTGCGATCAGCCGGGCACAAATCCTGACACCTTGGCTGCTACTGAGTCTTCTTAGTAAATCCCAATAACACTGCCCGACCTGGGAATCAAACCCAGGATCTCATTCATGCTACTACACCAATGAGGCAGTAATATGAAATTTTCCTATCCTTTTCCCAACTATGTTGGGGCCGGCTTCCAGTCTAACCAGATGCAGCTGAATACCAGTATTTTACATGGAGCGACTGCCATCTGACCTCCACAACCCAGTTAGTACTGGGTAATACAATACCCCTTGGTAAGACTGGTTGTCAGACTTTCGGGTCACTGACTATACTGTAAAGACTATCAAAGATCTACAAATGACAGCTGGGTTCGTGTGCGTTACCCCAGCCAGATGTTGTCGAAAATGGTCATTTGAATCTTATAGATAATTAGTTTTGCGGCTTCTGTAATTGTTTGCCACATTTTAAAATTTGTTGCGCTTATAGTTTTTTAATGATTTCACAAAAACATTTCCTGCTGGGGTAACGTTACCCCGGCCAGACCTTTTTCGTTCTAATGGGAATATTTAAATAAATACTAGCTATAAAATTATATATGTGAAGTTTCATTATTATATTAGTTTCATTATTACATTATTTCATTATTTATTATAGTATGTGAAGTTTCATTAGTATCCTGTAAGTATTTAACAAGTTATGATGATATTCAGTTCTTCACGAGCACGGTCTTGATGTGCGCGGTGTTATTTGGCCACTGGATTGGATATATGAACTGAATGTTATGTGAATTATTAGTTTTTTAGTTCAGTTGTATATCAGTAAAATTTCAGCGAAGTACATTGGATAATTAATGAGATAATACGATTAAAGTCATTAGGAAGTGAATGACTGTGGTAACCCGACCAAGTTTAGGTGGTTACGAAAAAGCGAAAACGCAGATAATTATGGTACCTTCTAAAATATGTAGGATAGTGTTACAAATTTAGTACAGACATGTACACAAGTTTTAAAAAAAACTACATGATTATTAAAGTAAGTCTTTAGACTTCCTATTGAGAGTGTTGGGACCAATTGAAGTGTTTGTCTATTTAATGAAATAACCTTTAAGCTATGTATTATTTTGGGTTTTTTATTGCAGAACAAATTTAAACTAATTCCTAAGAAATCATGTACAAAGTATGATAAGAATCCGCTTAACCATTTCAAAGATCTAGCAAAACCAAAAACGTTACCCCAGCAAAATCTCGAATAACTTCGCAACCGATGAAAGAACAAATACAAAATAAGGCACAACATTTACTTCAACTAGACAACTAATTTTATAGCTAGTATTTATTTAAATATTCCCATTAGAACGAAAAAGGTCTGGCTGGGGTAACGTTACCCCAGCAGGAAATGTTTTTGTGAAATAATTAAAAAACTATAAGCGCAACAAATTTAAAAATGTGCGCAACAATTATAGAAGCCGTAAAACTAATTATCTATAAGATTCAAATGACCATTTTCGACAACATCTGGCTGGGGTAACGCACACGCTGGGTTCAATGATCCAAGACAGACCACATAAGTTGAAAATAAAACAACAATATAATAGTTATAAAATTAATTCATTTATTAAAATTTCATTGTAAAATGATTTCTCATTTGGAAATTATTCTTATATCATGATTTATCAATAGACCACTTGTCACATGTCATTCTTACACAATCGTTGGCAGACGCAGTGCCTGGAACAGAAAGAAACAAATAACTATACAAGGTGTAAACGGAACCTGCACGAAGCCGTCAACCAAGCATTCTGTACATCACACTAAGTAACTTTAGGCAAGAATGATTGCTGGGAAACGAAATTTTTGGGGTGAAAAAATCACGTTTTACGGTTATACTCAATGTAATACACTCAAAACATTGTGCTGATGGATGGATTGAATAGTCCGGGGGTCATGGAGGTGTTTAAAGTTCTGCTCAGCAGTTGCCCTTGAGACTATCAAAGTATAGCTACTTTAAGTACTTACGGGATAATATCCGTGATTTTCCGTGATATTATCCCGTAAGTACTTTAAGTGTAGTGAAAAACCGTGAAAGTCTAAAACAGTGCTTTATAGCTACTTTGTTAGATATTTCAAAGACCAAAAATGAAAATTTGTTTTTTTGCCAATGAGGAAACACAGGCAAAGATAATCTAAGATGGCGCCACCATAGCTGGTCTCAATCTGACCAATGAGGTTAACCTATTTTGAAATATAAAATGACATTACCACATTTTCAACCAATGACGATGTTGGGAACCAGCTATGCTAGCGCCATTAGTTCCTCAGTGTCTCCCCATTTTCTATTCATAATTATTCAATGTTTTATACTAACTAAAATTTATTTATACTAACTAAAACAGTGATGGATATGAATGTTGATGGATGGAGAGGGAACGGATGGACCAAAGAAAAGATGGATGTAAGTATTGTGTGAGGAATGATATGAGAGAGAAAGTAGTAAATGATGCCGTGACGTCTGACAGGGGAGAGTGGAAGAAGAATACGTGACGCCCCGACCCCGAGTGGAATGGTACAAGGCCATTTATGATTATGATTTGATGTCTATATTTTTTTAACATGAATCATTATATCTATCAGCTTTAATCCTAATCATTGAATCGGTGGGTCGGTTCTTTGGACGTCAGCTCAAAATAAAAGTTGTATCGTTTGAATACCTGTCATCACTTGCCCTCGTTTGGATAGGCAATCACAGCTCAAGTATTTTATTTAAAACAACATGAAAAATAAACACTATATATTGAACATACATTGATTTAAAGATATTTTCAATGCTTATAGGTATGATTTCAGAAAAAAATCAAGTAAAATCTGGAGAAAATTAGTATGGAACAAGATCCCATGAATGCAATTTAATTTTCATCTTTGTTTCGACAATTCAAAAGTGCCTGTAAGTGACCTACTTGAAATAAATGTTTTGATTTTGATTTCAATAACACTTTGCTCGACTCAGGGATCGACCAGGGAATTGAACCCAAGAACCTGAACCTCTCTGTGTGGGTTAATGCTCAAATTTAAATAAAGTTTAAGGATATAAATGGAGTAGATTATTCTTTGTTATGTACACCATACCAGTAACATAAATAGGAGAGAGAAAGGAAGGCCAAAGAAAAGATGGATTGTGTGAGGAATGATATGAGAGAGATAGAAGTAAATGATGCCGTGACGTCTGACAGGGGAGAATGGGAGAAGAACACGTGATCTTGTATGAAGAAACCCAAAATAGAATGGGACAAAGGAAGATGACAACAAGTAACATAAATAAATTAGTAGTTAAATAATTTAAAAAGTCCAACATACCTCACTCAACAGCCGACGTATCCAAACTAACATAACTGGCCCCCATATTTTCTCTATGACGCGTCGAAACGACATGTTTCTTCGCAGTCTCCCCCTCCTCGATATCAGAGTCACAAACACCACATTTCAGACACCCAAACTGATAATAGACATATTTGTTCCGAGCCAACATATTTATATTATGCTTCAGCTCCAAATAGAAGCGAAAAACGCTCTCAATTGCTGGCTTTTCCTTAAAATGCCCAGCGTATACCAAGTGCGTTAAAAGCGATCTTATGGAGTTGAAAACACCTTTGCATTCGACGCACGTGAAGGTAGCACCTTCACTGTGAAGGATATGATTTCCTTTCATATATACGCTGATGATATCGCCCTTGTTCGCGTTGATTTTCGCTTCAGCGACCGCCGATTGGTGGTCGATGCTACTCAAAACATGTTTCACGGCTTCGTTCATATCTTGGAAGGTTACATCACATACTTTGCATTTTAAGTCACTAATTTTGTTCTCAGCTAACAGCTCTGGATCTTCCTCCTTGTACAACGCAGAACGGATCAATTTCGACATCGTATCGAAGTGGGAAGCGCTTTCGAAATGCTCAACCATAGCCGAAATCGATGGGACCGCCACGAAATCTGGGCAGATGGTGCAAATATAAAAATTACCGAAGCTGGCAAAATATTCGGAGGGCCGGCAATGATTCTTATAAAGCATCGCAAGCTTGCGAGGAGCCGCGTTCCTCAAATGCTTCTTTTGGCGGATATGGTTGAAGAGGACCTGTCTAGGTCCTTTCAAAGTCATATCGCAACAGGTACAATAGTTTCCGATCTTTCCCGAAGGCTTTATAAAGTTTTCTATTATGACATGGTCACGGTTATTATGCGGTTTACCGACGCTAGCTAAGTACTTAGTCCAGTTCAAATCTTTAGGCCCCCATTCTTCGGGGATCGAGCGATCGGGGTCAGTATCCTTCATACGGATGAAGAGCTCGTCAGATAACTTCGCAAGATGCTTCTCGTCAAGGATATGGAGAATAGAAGCTTCAATAGAGTCGATCGAAGCGTTGCAAAGTCGGCAGTACAATCCGTTGGGGGTAAAAGTGATATCATGGCTAAGAAGGAACTTTTCATTCATCTCCTTAATATTCTCAATTGATGGTTCAGTCATAGAGAAAGAAATGCTCTTATCAGACTGTAGGATACAGGAAAGATTGTGAATATGAGTTTCACTGAACACATGGTTCAAAACACTATCATAATGGAATCGTAGAGTATAATACTCGCAGGCGATGCAAAAGAAAGCAAGCTTCCCAGTTCTGTCGTCGATTAAAGACAGCAACTTGTGATTGACGAGCAGCTTCACAATCAAGGCCTCAATAGGACCATAGTAACGATATTTCTTCGCCTGATTCTTCGGTTTTTCAGCGGCTTGCTCGTTTTCGTCATTGTCTACATTCTTGTTAGCATCCGCAGCGAAATTTTGGTAAACATTATCCTTAATACTCATAATTATTGGAGCAACTGAAGACGTTTGCGTAGAAAAATCTACATTTGAGACATCAGAACATAACTTATCGTAGATTTCTTGGTAGAACTTCAGCGCAGCATCGACGCTAGCTTCCGAAGCGTCGGGGAGGTGTTTCATCAACGCAGTACTGAGTTTCGACGAGAAATTCCGTTCTAATCTCTCAACTGGTTTAGTAGTAATGCTAAGTTCTTTGATCTTCGGCAAAGGAGTCTCTCCCATGGCAGAAAGACGTCGAGACATATTTGGCAGTATAATAGGCTCTGCTACATCGATACTCTCTCGTCTCAACTTCGGTAAATGGGCATCAGAATTGAAGTGTTTCTGAAGTGATTCCATCAGTGGTTCTTCATCATTTAATTCAATCTCTACATTGCAATCAGTGCAAATATGCACTTGCTTCGCGTCTTCAGAAGTAAAATTAAGCAATTCAGCTTTCAACAATTCAGGAACTTCGCTTACAGGAAGACTGTTGAACCTCTGCCTCTGGAGGTTCGACTTCTTCTCAGTTGTAAATATATATTCAACTTCAACGTAATCTCTCTTTTGTAAATAAATCTTCTTGTGCGTGGAATCTAAACTCCTTAAATAGGAGTGTAAAGTTTTGTTTTGTTGAGTCAGAGGGTGGTTAACAACGTTTTGGAAATGTCTAGCAAGACGTTTGATGTCCTCTGACTTCCGGAAGGATAGTACAGTCAGGTTTTCCATTATTGTGATGAACCTTTCTGTCAACCCACAACTGAATTGCCTTTTATCTTGATACCAAGAGTATTGGCCGCGCTTATAGAAGCTTATTATAACAGTTTTGAAGTTTCTTGCTATCTCGTTCTGCCCGTACTTTGCCGAATGGTAAATTTTGGGTACCCAAAGAGTGTTTGTTAAGATTTGGACGTTGAAATAAAATGGTGAATTTTTGAGTTGTTTATCACTGCATTTCAAGATCTGGAAAGAGAGAGAAAAGTATTCGTTATTATTGGGTACAAATTGCACATTAGTTGTTAGGTTGGGCAGTCTAGGAGCAGCCTAGGGATGTGACAGTCGGACTACCAAACTGTCATAGATCTCGAGTTCGAACCCAAGACACGCACCGCTGATTGGTTAATACAGCTTCCCATTAGTGAGGAATTAGTTCCGAAGATTACTCCTACATTCAAATTCACAAATTTTACCTCTTTATAATAGACTAGCACTTCGCCCGCGACTTTGTCAGAGATGAGTTATTTTAAAGATGTAACTTTCTAATGGTGAAATATTTCTTTTAATCGGTTGAGTAGTTCTAGAGTTAAATCGTAACAAACAAACAAAAAATCAAATGTTTCCTCTTTATAGTATTAGTTTAGAAGTGTATATGGGGACACCATGACTTTAATCAAACCCAATGTGCCATAACAACAACTACTATACAGGCGGCACACCAAGCTACCCGAAACTGTCAAATTTTCCCAATCAATCTTGGACCTAATGCTTTAGCGATAAAGTTGAAAATCTATTCAAGAAATTTGACAGATTGTAATAAATTTATGTGCTGGCGTCTGTATGTTTTAAATTCACAATATTTTATTTATTCATGTATTTGCTGAACGCATTCAAAGAGATCAAACCTGAACAACATTATGTATTTATTTTAGATCGTATTGAGGAAAAAACAGTTTCCACCCAAACAATATTTAAGGTAAAACTGGTTTCCTATTACAAAAACACAGTGTATTTAATTTAATTATTGACAATGAAATGACTGTTCCGGAAGTACTCGTAACACTTTGGGGTCGGCTTCCAGTTAAACCGGATGCAGCTGAATACCAGTATTTTACATGGAACGACTGCCTATCTGACCTCCACAACCCCGTTAGTACTGGGTCATACGATATGTCTTGGTAAGACTGGTTGTCAGACTTTCGGGCCACGGACTATCTGTAACGACTGTCAAAGATCTACAAATATCAGCCAGGACCAACGGCTTAACGTGCTTTCCGAGACACGGAGGAAACTCGGTATATAATAATGGGTGGTCAACTGGTCACACATCCATCCACGGACCAACGTAGGCAAAAGAACGACTTCCCTATATATACGTATAGCTAAACAAATAAACTGACTGTGTCGTGAATCTATATTGCATTTAATATGATTTTCCTTGTACATATTTAAACCACACAAGCTCCCTGAACGATGAATATATGTATTTGCTGTAAATGCAGTGTGTAGAATAACAGGCTTGCAAGCGGACCGGGCATTATAAATAACGACATAAGTAGTTGACATAATATGGATCGATTGGTAATGTCCTTCAAAAAGGTCGTCTGCGTAGTATTCGCCGTACGTAGAAAAACCTCGTAATAGCAGTCTTTAATTTATTTTTATTATTTGCTGTAATTTTTTCTTTTCGGATTGTGAGATACAGCCCGCTGACGGACAGATAGACGGACGGACAGCGGAGGCTTAATAATAGGGTACTGTTGGTTGGTTACCCTTCGGGTACGGAACCTTAAAAAGGAAACAAAGCTGGTGTGCCCTATTACAGCTCTTCCACAATGACATCAACTCTGACAGCAGCTGTCAACAGTCAACTTATTATCACGATTATAAAGTTAAACATCACGCCTATAATTCCCGAAGGGTAACGCAGAGGTGGACCTAATAGTACACTCACATTTCGCCTGTTATGTTTAAGTCCCATGTAATAGGGAGCCTATTGCCATCCCGGGCACAACTAGACACAAATCCAGACTCCGCGGCTGCTACTGAGAAATTCCTGGTGCTAGCTTTATAAGTCTTTTAATTATAATAGATTTTTAAAAGTGAGACAAAGCAAAAGGCGTATGTAATAATCGTAGCAAGTAGCGTTCTCCATTTTCTGCCTACCCCCATTGAAAAAAAGGGTAAGTTTATTGTATGTAATTAACTGGAAGACGAAGAACTTCCAGAGAAAGCCGTGTTACGTGACTTTACAAGTCTTGGAAGCCCCTACAATTCTACGTTAGGGGCAAGTCACCCGCAAAGCGAGAGCGTAGGAGGATGCCCGCATTGCTAGACTGTAAGTCAACGCCTACGAAGCTTGTCTACTATTGATCTATACAAAAAAGAGGTAATTTTGTATGTAGGGGGCAATCTCTGGAACTAATGATCAAATTTATAAATATATTTTTGGCAGAAAGCTACATTATTCGTGGGGTGGGTGCTGTATGCTGTGTGAAGTGGTGGCCCAGAAGTGGCGGCCCTGACTTACGAACGTTCGTGGGTACGAACCCAGGCAGGCGCATTACTTTGTGTAATTTATTTCATCACCACTGCTCTCTCTGTGAGGAAACCGGCATGTCCTAGAACCAAAAAATTCGAAGACATGTGACATCTACCAATCCGCACTGGGCCCGCGTGGTGGATTATAGCCCATTCCCTCTCATAGAGAGGAGGCCTGTGTCCCAGCAGTGGGAACATTAATAGGATGATGATGATGATGATGATGATGTATGCTATAAACTACATTAAATTTATATCATACATATTAGCCGAGCTTTCACAATTTTTGCAGTTACAAAAGATACAAGGCGGATGTGAGTGGTAACAGCGGGAAGGGACGCGGAGATACACTGATTGTATTGGTGACGTTCTTCAGAAAGTTCAAATGCGTATTACTAGCAACCAGCGTGCGTGTATGACCAGATGTATGAATGTGGACGAGGCAAAAGATGTATGTAAGGATTGTAGCTGGTGGCGTTCTAATATCTGCCTACCCTCATAGGAAAAAGGCGTGAGTTTATGTTTGTATATTTAATGTTACGGGAACAGTCTTAACTTCAAGAGAAAGAGCTGTTACGTGACCCATTACTTTACAAGTCGTGGAAGCCCTTCAATGCAAAGTTGTGGGAGGATACCCGCATTGCCAGTCCGTGGGTGTACGCCTACGGACATTTCCCACTATTGATATTTCATATTACAGTTACTTATCTAAAAAACCGGCCAAGTGCGAGTCGGACACGCGCATGAAGGGTTTCGTACCATCTTAGTAGGAGAGCCTCCCTTAATTTTTATTTGTTGTTTTAGCGGCAACAGAAATACACATTCTGTGAAAAATTCAACTGTCTACCTATTACGGATCATGAGATACAGCCCGCTGACAGACAGACAGACGTACGGACGTACGGATAGACAGCGGAGGCTTAATAATCGGGTCCCGTTGGTTACCCTTCGGGTACGGAACCCTAAAAACTGATTCAAAACAGCACCCGTGGACGTGAGCTAGGAGCCTGGGGACATTCATTTTCGGATTGACATTTAACATGCAATTTCTCTCTCTCTCAATCTTTCTATTTCAGCTGCATCCGATTAGACTGGAAGCCGACCCCAGCATAGTTTGAACAGGCTAGGCAGAGTGGAAAAGCTCCGTAGGCGTCCACCGACAGATTGGCAATGCGAGCGTCCTCCTAGGGTCTCGCTATGCGGGAGACCCGCCCGTACCTTAGCATTGTAGGGGCTTCCAAGACTTGTAAAGCTAAACGTCACGTAACAGCTCTTGGAATAGGAAATTTAGTATGTAATGGATGGTCACCCATCCACGGAAGATCGACCTGAGCGGCTGTTATTATTTAGCAACGAACTCCTGACGGGATGTGTCGGCCCGAGTAATTGTAAAGCATCTCAGTCATCATGTGTTTGTATGAAAACAAACCAGAATTAAAAATAGTGTTGATAAACAAACCCGAGTGAAAGGTCAATGACATCGTAATCTGAAATAACTGCTACGATGAGTATTTTTTAATGCTTTTTTAGAAAAACGCCATCTATTGGTGCATTTTATAATCAGTCTCGAATGTTTCCAATGTGGGATGTTTACTCTCTCAAATATAAAAGAAAAGAAGCCTAACCGTAATCCTATCTCGACCGAAGCACCTATCTTTCGGAAAGTACATAAAGACAGTGCGTCCTACTCCTTTTTTACTTACGAACGCGTTTATACAGAAAGTGGGCAACGTCGCAAATAGCAGTCGACAAATATTGCGCTGTTTTGTTTAATTTGGCTATATTACTAGGAAATAAGAAATATGGCTAACGCAACTAACTATACCTAACTGCAACGTGCAAATTGCTTATTTACATCGCGTGCATTCAGCCCATCATGACCTACGCTTGCCCCGTGTTCGCGCACGCTGTGTCTCACCATTTCCATAGGATGCAGACCCAACAAAACCGATTTCTCCGAAAAGCCACAGGAGTCCCGTGGTTCCTTAGGAAATGGACGACTCCATGTCGATCTCAAAGTCCCTTAGCCTTTCCCAACTATGTTGGGGTCGACTTCCAGTCTAACCAGATGCAGCTAAATATCAGTATTTTACATGGAGCAAACCGACTGTTTTTATAATCTTGTTGATAATAATAAAAATGACTACCAAAATATTGCTTGGTGAGGAAAAGCCCTGAAAACTGAAAACATCACGAAACATCACGTTTTCCTGTAAAACTCAATGTAACGAGTTTTACCGGAAAACGTGATGTTTCAACCCAAAAAAAAAAGTCATTTCCTATTAATAATTTTTGCGTAGAGTTACTTAGTTTGATGTACAGAATGGTTGGTTGACGGCTTCGTGAAGAGTCTGTTTACCCACAGACAGTAAGCCCACTTTTCTCCAGTTATGCATCATAAATCTCTTCCCCTTATCCCAATCTTCTTCTTCCATACTTCTCTATTACTCGTCATCTCATCAGTCACCTCCTTTCTAGACATATCATCCACACAGTCCATCCATTAAATAAGTATTAACTTTTAATTAATCAATCATACTCTTTGCTGTGCCCTACTGGGTTCGTATTTTTTTGTATATTGGCTTTTTAAGCCATTATAAGATCTTTAAAGTTTCAAACATCAAACATACATACATAAACTCACGCGTTTTTCCCATAGGGATAGGCAGATACCACAGAACTCCACGGCTACGATCCTCACATACTCCTGTTGTCTCGTCCACATTCATACATCTGGTCATACACGCACATCCACATTCATACATCTGGTCATACACGCACGTCCACATTTATACATCTGGTCATACACGCACGTCCACATTCATACATCCGGTCATACACGCACGTCCACATTCATACATCTGGTCACACACGCATGTCCACATTCATACATCTGGTCATACACCCACGTCCACATTCACACATCTGGTCATACACGCCGACGGTTGCGAGTACTACACACCTGACCTTTCTGAAGAACCTCACCAATAAGGTCATGTATGTCCTTCTAGGCCATTGCCACTCGCATCCTTGTTAACCTTTTTGTTAGTCGCCTTTAAGTCAACATCTCCACATGACCAAACCATCTAAGCAAACATTATGGCAAATAAAGATATGAATATTATGTTCTAGTCAAAATAAAACTTAATTCCTTTTGGAAAATTGGAAATTCAGAAGAGAGAGGGAGGGATATCTATTATGGCTATCCTTAGTGGCCAACGAAAAGTCTCATCATCTGCCTAGCCCTTTCCCAACTATGTTGAGGTCGGCTTCTCTAATCCACCTGAAGCCGGTATTCAGGGACCAATGACTTAACATGCTTTAAGAGGCATAGAGGGAACTCAGTATGTTGGTTTGTGGATAGGTGACCACCATACCACCTTTGCAAGAGCAGCTTAGCCTGAAGATTGATTCAAGCGGCTGGTATTATTTGGCAACAGAAAGTCTATATCTAGAAACAAGTCTAAGTTTCTATGCATCCGTTTTATTTATCCATGTACTTAGGTTTTTTGTTTTGTCTTGCACTTTTATCGGTTTCTTTCAATTACATAAATATATAATTAGAACACACACAGCATAAAACTGTTTTATGTCCGTAACATCACCATCTCAGGTCCAGTTGAAAACCAGCATCGGGCACTAGCTGCTCGGCAGTTTGCTGAACTTTCTTTCTTTCTATTTTCAGATTTTATGTTCACAGGAAAATGTTGTAGGACCTACGTCTTTTATGACAGATAATAAACATCTCTACTGTAGGCATTTTGCTAAACCGTTATATACATTTAAAAATAAATTGTATAATTACAGGGCCAGTAAATACTATAATTCAACATCATCACGCTTGTAATCCAAGAAGGTTTAGGCAGAGGTGTAGCTGATAGCACACCCACATTTCACCAGTTATGACCAAGTCCCATGTATTAGGGAACAACCCTATTGCCAACAACAATAACAATTTGCACAACCTGGGAATCGAACCAAGAACTTCATACTCGGCAATAACTCTTGCAATCACTAGACCAACAAGGTTTTCAGAGGCTAATGTTGTTGAAAGATAAAATGAATATTAAGTTAACAGGACAAAACAAAATTGATGACTATGAGAAATAAATATAATTAATATAAAGTTTTTCTAACTGAAAAGGAGAAAATATTGGCCAGTAACATAAAAATCAATAAAAATTTTAGATACTTAATAGATAAAAATAATCTCTTAGTAATAAAAAAGATATCCATTCCACTATCCTGCCCAAATATTAAATTTGGAAGGATTAACATAGACTTTCCATAGACCAGTATGTACAGTTTTTTTTTAAATGAATAAGGTAAGGCAGAGGAAACATTTCATTCTGTCTGTACCGTGGTTATTTAAATTTATAATGTCATAGAATTTTGTAGATCTAATGCTTCGCCATAAATAATTTACAACAATGCCTCTATAAATATGTTAATCTCTCCAGCAAAATCATCTGAATATCACTTTCGTTAGATTCTAAGACAAGGAATTCTTGATTTATAATGCTCATAATTTTAAATAAACAATGATTTAGCATTGGAAACGAATGGGAAAAGATAGATCTAGAAAAACGGGAAAAATACAGTTTATGTGATCTCTGTCAATGCAGCTAATAAACAACCATAGATAATAAACACATTATGATAGTGTGTAAAAGAATAAATAACATGTGAATAACGTAGTAATCATTACACCTACCTACACCTAGATAAAAATATTCACACATTATAAGAAAGACATTTAAAACAACAACAGAATTAATAAGTAATGTTAACAAATACCGTTACACAAAATTCTTAACAACACAAATAAAAAAAAAACACTTTAAAAAACACGAAATTTTTTAAGGTTATAATGATGAGGCATATATCATTAAAATATGTTTTTAATGTAAACAATATAACGGGAATGTAGAAAATATATTTAAATTTACCTGAAAGTCTTGATTTTGTGCATGGCAGCGCGGTGCAGCCTATATTTTTTATTTAGTACGGGCATAAACTGACAGCCTGTGGTGACATGACAGACTAGAATTTTTGACGTTTCGAACGTGATAAAATGCAAGGTTTGGGGTGGTCAGGTTTTTGAGGTTTGCCTCAAACACGGGTAAGTAGTGTAACGTAAGAACAGTAAGCTTAAAACATTATACGATTTCAGGATTTTCAGGCGAAACGACTTGTGTGACACGCGATCCGCAAGTGCGTCACTTGTTTTCTTCACGTGACTACCATCACTTCGCTAGTTGCGTTGCGGTGACTTGTGTCATGGTTTAAATAAATTATTCATTTGTTTTTTCTGCAGTTGCTGTCGTAAGCTTTGTGACGCTTGAAAAAGACAGTTATGTTGTACCTAACTAAAATGCTATTGTCAGCTAAGAAAACCAAATTATAAATATGATTTATTGTAATGATTACAAGTGGACATTTAGAAACACTTTTATATTTTGTTTATAAGGCAACTTTGATGTTATTTTGGTTTTTGTTTAAACGTACGAACTAATGTTCTCGGTACATCATGTGCACCTTAAAACATCATTCAGTCGTCGACCACTAACCTAACGTATTCAGACGTTAACGTATTTGAAATAAATCTTTGGAAAGGGCACACGTCTATTTCATTCTAAATCCTGCTAAAACAACAATCAACCTTGTCGCTCTAAACACAAGGTCCTAATTTGAATCGGATTCAGGTCATCGACTGGCCCAGTGCGAGCGCCGCGAGGACAAAGACATTCCTGAGCGATAAGGATTTCTGTGAGGTGTCAAATTAATGAATTGAAATAAATAGACTTTTTAACGAATTGTGGGCTTCATAACCGCATTTTTACTTGTGAGACGATTACAATTTGATTAAAAGGTGATCTAACACTTTCCTTGCGGTTGGAGGCGACAACTAATAAAAGGTATGAAAGGGATGCTGCGCCGACCCCAAACAAATTGGGGCTACGGAATGAGGACATAGACCTGTCACTAAATCAAACATATCTTGGGTCACAGTATTATACTAGAGCATGTCCTCATCCATAAAGTTCAAGTTTCACTATTTTGGCGCATGGCCATACTCGGAACTAACACTACCATCTATTTTTTTTAATACAATTTGGCAAAGACCTATGCAGTACTATACCAATATACCCAGTGAAATAATGTTCCAAGAAAAACAAATAATAAGTATACCTATTTTCAAACAGAGAAACCCAAGAGAAATCTCCCTAAAATGACCAAACTTAAAACTAAATCTCCCCACAACTTCCCGGCACAAATAATTATCACTGCGGCTCACTGCGCGTCATTTTGAGCTACGTGTCGCGTAACGAAGCTATGTAAACAATAAGAAAAATAATCACAAAGTTATTTAGGTACGTCATAAATTAGCCATGATATTTTTATTGGATGACCTTGTGAACAGAAGATGATTTATTTACCGATGATTCATTTATTAAACACATGTCTTGTAATTACAATTACAAAGTTGTTTTTCTTTCGTCTTGTTTTTTTTTGCGGGACATGGTGACAGAATTTGAAAAATGTCATTCACTGTTTTGTTTTCATTTACCGTTATAGTTGTTATTGATTACATAGCTGGTTTTCTTGTTCTCGTTAATCCACATTCATAGTTAAAACTTTTTCGTGAAGAAAGTTTAGAATTTGACTGCAGATGGTTTTATGAGTAGGTAGAAGAAAAAATCTTGAACTGTGTGATAAGGCGAGAAAGTCGTTGCCCCACGGGATCGTACTACCGGGATAAAAAAATAAAAAGTGTGCCAAGTTTTAAAATAACTGTGTGCCAATTTAATCCTAATCCGTACAGTAGTTTTTGCGTGATATAGTAAAAAACATCCAAACATCCGTCCTCACAAACTTTCGCATTTATTCACGAAACATGTAACCAATGATATTCTACTAAACACATATGTTAGACACCTACAAAACCACCGAAAAAAATGTTCCGCGTGGCAGAGCCAGCTCACATACACGTAGTGACGCAGAATAGAGGCAAAACGCGCCAATTGGCCCGTTTTCGAGTCTTCACGATTGCGCGCTCACAACATAATTATCTGTCTATTAGAATATCATTGCATGTAACACATTGATCGACGGCGTTCAAAGGTTTGTTCTTGCGCTCTATATACCCGACTGAGGAGTTAATGTGTTTATCAGCTATAAATGTATTGTAGCGCTCTAGAAACCAAACGCGAGGGCCGATTTTGATGATTCTTAGGTCAATCGATTTCTTGCAAGCGTCAATAGAGACATGACCACAGTAATCATAATGCAATATGTGGTAGGTGCCGACAACCAGGCATAGTTTTCGTTCCTAATGTCGGGTTTTTTACTTTTTTTCCAAGTGGATAAACCGTCGAACAATTTATCGCGACCCTTTAGAGAAGGACATAGGAAGAAGACATTCTGCGCCGACCAAAAGTCTTCTTCGTATTAAGAGAAATACCGCAGTTAAAAACTGATGTTCATTAGATTAAAATGATGCGGCATCGTTATTTATAACTTGAGGTAATAAACAGTAGTTGGGTGGATTTATTCTTAGCTTTATGCTAAGTGGTCCCTTTTGAAGTTACAAGAAGATCTGTAGGGCTATTACGTATCTCTGTTGACAGCTCGAAATGATAGTAACTGGGCTCAGTTATCAATTAACTGTCAAAAGGTTAGTTACGTATTAAAATGACCAGTCGCGATCAAATATGACGTCATTGGTTGTCATCGTGGCTGCCAGTCACCGTAACTCATTTTGACAGGCGCTTTCGTATCGATACTTATATTATTTCGATTATGTAAGCATAGTGGACAACAAATTGATGACAACTGAGTTTGAAGTGGCTTTCGTGAATGACGTTACACTTACACCGTACCCGGGCTGTTAGTCACCGCAAAGTGATATCCACTCGGTGCGATATGTAATACCAATATTATGACATTCTCGGTTGTCATCAAAGTTCGGTGTACAACCGAAGCTTGATAGTCACTGGATATCAGAAAGATACTTAATAGACCTACAGAACAGAACCCTTACATCTTATAAGTGATTGTTGCACTGTTGCATTTACAGTTTTGCTTATTACTTTTAGCTTACAACCTGTCTAAAACTGTAAACCATTGTTGGTAAACAGATAAATAAAAAATAAATAATAATAATGCCATGCTTTTCAAGGAAAACCTCATCGGTCTCCGTTCTTGCCACTCGTAATTTGTATATTGTATTGGTAGTATAGTATCGGTACCGCTAGAAACAGCAGTGCAAGTACGTAGGAATCGATTCGATAAATCTGACTACTGTTATTCTCGACAAAATGAGTTTTTATCTTTGTTATAAACTCATTTTGTCGAGAATGACTGTCAGATTTATCGAATCGATTCCTACGTACTTGCACAGCAGTTTTGTCTTCGAAATCAAGTTTTATTACTGCATTTGAAAAACACTTACTGAGAGAAGAGACTCTTCCTATTAGACCTTAACGGTCATAAAGAAAACAGGCCCGTCCTACATGCTGTTGGTGTTTCACCTCAGTCAGTGGGGGTCGGGCTCCAACATAGCTATTTACAAACGCTTCGATTCGATATCGATTCGGAAAGTCGTGTGGCTATCTCGCTCAATTACTTAATGCCAAAAATGACTAGCTGTAGTTCCGAGATTAGCGCGGTGTTCAAACAAACAAACAAACTCTTCAGCTATTAATATTAGTACAGATTTTCAGAGTTTTCAAGTTTGCTAAGGATTCTGTTCGTAGGTAGTAAAGGCATTCTGCATGGCCTGGCATATCCAGTAAAAAGATGCCTACGAAAAACCTTCATAAGAAGAAATCGACTAATACCAGTTTGCATTGTGATTTTGATTTTCCATGTTCCTCTCTAACCTTTATATATATAACCTTTATCGTTTACTTTATGGTTTTGTTGGCATGACAGCGTGACAGGCTGTTGTCAAAATAATTAATCGTCTTTCTTTCGACGGCGAAGATTGAGAAGACAAATTACTGAAAATACATGCTATGGTGACTTCAAAACCACAATAATGTCTACGGAAAAACAGCATGAGGAGGTGGTGGAGGCGTTAGACGAAGAGTTCATAGAAAACTATAGCACGGACGTCGATACGACATGCACGATTTGTCAAGCAGAATTTCTCGATCCCGATGATTTATCCGTACATTTACACCAAATACACAAAATAACTACTGCCGGTTCAAAGCTGTGTTATTTCTGTACATATAAATACAGAGATTTGATTGATTGCGCCGAACATTTTCGAGACAAACACTTGACAAGTTTATTTTACTGTCTTCACTGCTTACGTGCTTTTACTGACGAGAATGAGCACAGGGTGCATGAAAAGAGACATAAACGTAGCTTTAAGTCTGCACATTGTTGCTGTCAGTGCCCTGAGAAGTTTGGCAACACGCGTGATTTGAAAAAACATGATCTTGAAAATCATCACAACAATGACGATGGTGTGATGATGCAGTTTCTTCTTCCATACCTCTCGGCCGTTTTAAACGTCAAAGCTGAGACGGTATTAATCTCTCAACGCACAGACACCGTCTATATCTGTGTGGGCTGTAGTTACTCCACATCAAGCATAAAACATTTTATTGATCATTCAAAAACTAAGAAGTGTAAGACGTTAGTTTGCGAAAGATGTTCTAATGTATACAAGAAGAGGTACTCGTTGAATGTGCATGTATCAAAGCACTGTGCTAAGAGTTATTATAATTCTTCAGGGATTGAATGCCCAGATTGTAAACTAGTCTTTAACAAGTTTACTTTTAGGGAACATAAGAAGGCCTGCAAAGTGATTAAATGTTACACCTGCAATACTTACTATGATACCATGTATCAGCTGTCGGAACATCAGTCAACAGAGCATCCGCTATCAGTGGAACTAAAAGCGTGCAAGTTTTGTTGGAAACAGTGTGTTGGGAGCATTGCATTACAGAAGCATATAGACAGGTCTCATAAAGATGAACTGCACTTGTATAAATACATGTGCGTTTATTGCAAGACTCCTTATAAGCACCCACAGAAACTCTTTGGTCATTTCTTCACAAAACACAAGGATATTGAGCCTTATACATGCAGGATTTGTTCCAAAAAATTCCGCTTACGCAAGAGGTTTACTCTCCACATAAAGCTCCAACATGAGTCTGTCGGTTTTGTAGAATTCGATGAAAATTTCAATGTATTTTTCACAGACAAGAAATCGCAAAACCCGTTTGTTCCAAAAAGTGTGTACGATGATGAGCAGAAGAAAGATGCTGTTCTTGGTAAGAATGAGGATTCTAACATTAGCATACTAAACTTGGAGATGAGTGTGACAGAGACCGAGGGGAATCAAACTGAAGTAGAAACGCCACCAAAGCCAAATTTGAAGCGTAAAAGAGGACCGAAGATACGTAAAAAGGAGCTGATGGAGACTATAACGTTAGAGTCTTCAGATGATGAACCTCTTTTAGTTATAAAGAAAAGGGTATTAAAGCAGCAGAAAGCTGTACAAAGTAAACTTACTAGCAAGGTGGCAAAAAAACAAATTATTAATAATAAAAAGAGGTTTACATGCAATGTTTGCAATAAATATTGCTATACGTACCAGAATTTTAATCATCACATAACTCTACATTCAAAGAAAGACTACAAAAAATGTATCAAGTGTTCTAAATTCTTCCGGAGCAAAGAAAAGTTGAATCAACACATGCAGTCACATCATTCATCATCCAAATTGACGGACACACTAAAATACATGTTGGAAAAACGTAAAAAAGGCGAGAGTATCACTTCTGACTTACCAATGTCAGAAAAATTCAGAAGGACGATCAAAAAGGTTGAATTCGAGGAAATCCGGTCAACTGCAAAGATTACTGAGGTCGATAACACTCTCTCAGTCCAAAAGTTTATAGAAAACTTTACGCCTGAAGCAGAAAACAAGGTGGATGTAATAATCAATCATGCGGTCACTTTAAAAGCAGTGGTAGGGGTACACAAAGAACCGGCAATAAAAATGACTAAATTTGAAACCAAACCTGTGCCTACAACTACAAAATTAGCAATGCCTGTCAAATTCAAGTCGAGTAATTGTGAAAAGACTCCCGCTAGCATCCGATTGGTGCAGCCGATACCTGTAGTTAACGAGAGTAGTCAGGATAGTGAATACCAGAACGATGATGATGATACATACAACTATATGGACCGCAACGACTCCATACCGGAAGTTGCAGAGGAAGTGATGTTAGAGGAAACACCAAGAGTAACGCATATCCCTCACAAAATTGTGATACCGAAGTTACCTGCAGCATATAAAGACTTGAGGATAGCACACTTGCTACCTCAAGCACCGTACTACAAGATTGTCAAAGTAAACGAAGTTATGGACCAACAAGATAAAAGACCGACAAATGAAAATAATAATCAAAATATAGATATTAAATTGCCTGATGGTACAAAATTGGTTAACACAAATCCATTAGCTCATCTGCTTGGTAAAACTCCGATTGAAAAAGTTTTGGAACCTATGAAGAATAAATACTACAAAGCTAAAGTTAGAGACTTTCATGGGATGTTGGCTGAAGCTCTGATTAATTTGGAGAGACCAACTAAGAAGAGAAGAGAGTTGAGAGTTGAACCAACGGGGTCTGGAGCAGGGAACGAGTTGGAAGATTAGGACAATGATGTTACAGGCTTACCGCTTGAGCGTTCATCCAAAAAGTTGGCAATGCTGCAAATAGCTGTCAAATATTTACCTATTTTAATTAGTTAGGCAATATTACTTTATGGAAATTAAAATATGGCTAAGTGAACTAGAATATTAATAATGAAATGCAATAATTAATATTGTAACACCGAATAATCAGTTTTAGATGTAAAAAAATACTTAAGGTTATATTATTTGGTAATAGGCTTACCTCTACAACATAGGATAAAGCCCTACGCAGACTGGGACGGAATGGAAAGGGATTTAAATTTTTATTTAAATGCGAGAGTAGCAAACACCATTTCACTCCGGGCCATACAGGAGTAATGATAAGTAATTTTTATATTTTTGTTTTAATTAGTGTTGATAGAAAATAATTGTTTTTTTTTTCAAGTTCGATCCAAAAAAATTGTTTTAATTTATAAAATGTACACACGCCAGCACATCAAGCTACTACAATCTGTCAAATTTCTTTAATAGATTTTCGACTTTATCGCGAAAGCATTAAGTTCAGGGTTGATTGGGAAAAGCTTCATGTGCTGACGTCTGTACGAACAGAGGCATTGAGTGCTCGCGTATTTTGCGACTCTATGGCCCAGCGCACACCGCTGGAGGCGCAGCGGAGCGCATTTGAAGACAACAATTTAATATAAACCTTAACTACCTTGATATACGGTCGCGCGCATGCTCTTGTAGTAGCTTGAAGGCGCTCCGAGTACCGCGTGCCAATTTATTCTTTTATTTGACCGTATATCAAGGTAGTTAAGGTTTATATTAAATTGTTGTCTTCAAATGCGCTGCTCCAGCGGTGTGCTGGGCCTATCAGGAATTAGACTGTAACTATTTTAAATTACCTGTTTAGATTAAATAATTAAAACGAGATAATTAACCATGTTTTTATTTATTTTGATTTCCCGATAGATATTTTGGCAATGAGGCCCTAGCACGAGCGGTTTAAGTAGATGGTGGCGTTTACTTCATCGTCATCTGCCTAGCCTTTTCCCAACTATGCATGTTGGAGTCGTTTCCAGTCCGACTGCCTATCTGACGTCAGATGTATGTAAGATGCATCTTCGTACGGATTTTAGAACTTGAAATTCCAGAGATTGTATGCCGACTACCACATCTGAAAAGTTTTTTTTTTAGGGATGAGTCATCTACCATTTTTTTTTTTTTTTTTCCGGATGGGAAATCATCAAATGACTTCTCCCGCTCTGGGCGGAGCAGGAGGGAGTGTCGGACTTTTACTGACTAAAACCCATCCATGTTCCTTCATCGCCCTTTGTGTTCCGGGGTCACGGTATCTCTTTCGAACAGTCCCGCAACCCCGGCAGGCATCGGTCCTTGCGGACCCCTTCCTATTGCTGACTCTCTTTGAGGCGCGCGTGGAACACGAACGCGCCGTCGACACGGCCTGTCGTCATGAGACGGACGGACGGCGAGCTAGCCCATAGCCCACCGTCCACAGGCCCGCGCCTACGGTGGCCGGGAGCCACGTGGTGGCCCCCGACGCCCGGGGCGTCTCCCGCGGCGGCCGGGACGCTGTGAGGTTCTCTCACTCTCACGTTCCGCCACCTCCTTCTCTAGCATTACTGCTTCGCAGAAGGAGGTGACGGCGTCCCATTCCGTCTCGCTCCGGACCATGGCTTGCACCAGGGCCGGACGCGAGAGGTCGCCGCCGCCAATCGCCGCTTCGAGGACACGGCGGTGCTCCGCCCACGCGGGGCACACCTCCACCGTGTGCTCCACCGTGTCCTCCGGTCGATCCTCGCAGTGGAAACACCCGGGCGTTTCCTCCCGCCCGATTCGGTCCAGGAACCTCCCGAAAACACCGTATCCGGTGAGGACCTGCGTCAGGCGGAAGGTGAGGACGCCGTGGCGTCTCTCCAGCCACTCCTCAAAGAGGGGACTTATCGCCACTATCGTGGCGTGCCCTGCACGGGGTTGCGACAGTCGCTCTCTCCATGTCGCCATGAGATCCCGCCGGAAGTCTGTCCGCTGAGCGACAATTTGTCGCGGCAGCGGAGTTTCCCCCCGGCGAAGCGCCTCCGCGCGCCATTCATGCAGGCGCGCGAGGACTATCGCCTCCAGATCCCATGGCGGCAATCCGGCAAGGAGGCACGCCGCCTCGCGGGCGATCGTGCGGTACCCACGGGCCAGCCTTACGGCTACCACCTTTTGGGGCGCGTTCAGGTAGTGGGCTGCACGCAGCCTCAAGGAACGCGCCCACACCGGGGCCCCGTAAAGGGCCATGAACCGCACGACCCCCGCAGGTTGGGCAGGAGCCGCCTGAAGGCAGCCCCAGTCCGTTCCAGTTTGGGGGCCAAACGTCGGAAGTGCTCCACGAAGTTCCAGCGGCTGTCGAGGACGAGTCCTAGGTACTTCAAAGTCGACTCGACACCGATGGATACCCCTCCTACCGTGAGTAAGGATCCCGGAGGTGGCGCATTCCGAGGCCCATGAAAGCACATGGCCTCGGACTTGTGCAATGCCACCTCGAGACCCAGTTGCCGGATCCTCTCAACGACTATCGCAACCCCGCGTGTCATAGCTTCGGCCGCCGCCTCGTGCGACCCCCCCTGTGCCAGCACCAGCGTGTCGTCTGCATAGCAGACCACGCTGACGCCGCTAGGGAGGTCGGCGCGCAGCACCCAGTCGTACCCGATGTTCCACAAGGACGGCCCTAGGACCGATCCCTGCGGAACACCGCACGACATCTCTCGCCGGTTCCATTCTCCGCTGCGACCGGGGTAGATGACGGCTCTATCCGTCAGGTAGTCCCCGACCACACGACGAAGGTAGGTCGGCACCCGGTGATACCGGAGTGCCTCCCTAATGCAGCTCCAGGGCATGGAGTTGAAGGCATTGGCGATGTCTAGAGACACCGCCAAGACAACCGCACCCCGGGACACTGCATCCCCCGTCGTGAGGGCTCTCACGCGCATGATGGCGTCCACCGTAGAGCGCCCCTTGCGGAAACCAAACTGGTGTTCCGCAAGATCCGGCCCCGTCCCCGCAAGGTGCTCGGCGAGGCGGTTTGCAATGACCCTTTCGAAGAGCTTGCCCACCTCGTCGAGCAACACTATGGGCCGGTATGCGGACGGAGAGTCCGCAGGGCGCCCCGGCTTCCGAATGAGGACCAGCTTTTCCGTCTTCCAACGAAGCGGGAACTGGCCTCTCTCCAAACATGCGCTTAAGAGCCCCTCCAGTCGGGGCCCGAGAGCCTCCGAGGCCAGGACCCAGACTTTGCCAGGCAAGCCGTCAGGTCCCGGGGCGGTATTTTTGGCACTGAGCCTGCGTACCGCCACTCTCAGGTCTACCCCAGTCACTTCCGGAGTGTCGTCGTCGTCGTCCTGGTGGTCCGCTTCAAGCACCGCAGGTGGCGGAGCCATAGGCGGGGGGGGATGTTCTCCCCGCGTAGGGAACAGAGTGCTCACCACGTCCTCCACGAGCTCAGGCCGGAGACTCTGCGTCAGTGGGGGAGCCCAGGTGCGGAGTTTATCCCGCACCATCTTGTAAGGCCGCCCCCACGGATCTCTGTCGAGAGTCCCCAGCAACTCCTCGCGGGCCAGGTCCCTGGTCCGCAGGACAGCCTCGCGGAGGGCGGTCTTCGCCGCTCTGTACCCCTCATAAAGCTCCGCCTCGATGGCTGCCGCATTCGGTGGGCGGATGCGGAGCCTGCGATGCCTGGCGTACAGGTGTCGCGCATCCACGCACGCCTCGCGCAGAGACGTCAGCTCTCGCGACCACCAGTACACCTGACGTCGGGCGCTTCCTGGCCGGACTCGGGGCATTGCCACGTCGCATATATCGGACATGGCCTCCTGGAACCACCCTGCCTCATTGTTAATGTCGGCAGGCCTGTCTGGTGATGTCACCCAGGCCTGCACGATCGAGGCTTCCAGGAGGAGCTCCCGGTCCAGGTGCTTCAGCGCCCAACGCGGACCACTCGGGGCCTGTTGGACCGGCGCGCTTGAGGTCTGGGTGGAGACGTCAAACCGGATGTACCGGTGGTCGGAATAGGTCTCCACCCCCTCCATGACACGCCAGTCAACGACACGCGGCGACAGAGCGGGGCTAGCGAACGAAATGTCCACTACCGACTCGCCCCGCATCCGCACACACGTGGGAACAGAACCCCGATTTAGGACGGCCAGGCCCTTCTCCAGGGCCCAGTCCTCCACCATTCTTCCCCGCACGTCTGTGCAACGGGAACCCCAAGCCAAGTTCTTGGCGTTAAAGTCCCCGAGGACAAGTACGGGGAGGGAATGGTTTCCGACGACGACACTCAACTCCGCAAGGGAGTTGTGGAACTCATGAGTCATCTACCCTTTTGTATTGTTGATGAATCGAGCTACACAATAACTGTCAAATGTTTGCACTGAAAAGACAGAACCACTCAAATCTGTATGGTTATTTTTATTTCCTCAAAATCATCTTAGATATTAATCTGCGTGGACCTAATGATTATGACTTAATCCCGAAGGGATAGGCAGCGATGCACCTGACAGTACACCCACATTTCGCCAGTTCTGTGTAAATCCCATGTAACAGGGGCCGAGCCAATTGCCATCAACCGGGCACAAATCGACTCCATGGCTGCTACTGAGAAATTCCTGATGGAAAATCCATTAAGACTACATGTTGATTGTTATAAGCACACTGACTTATTTCTAAACCATACTTACAATAATAACATCGTCTAACTGAAAGATCAACCACACTCGATCTTAACCCGTGTTACCCGTGTGTTGTTTGTGTGCATTGAGCAATGCACACAAACATAGGATCGCAACGAATTTGCCTATAGCGAGTGTATTTTATACTGCAGACTAGTTAAGTTCCTGGTAGGTCTCAGGGGATATAAAACTATATAGTCACATAGGTCCTACTAGTCAGGTCTTGGGAGACACATCAGTATTCGGAGACCCACCGGCGGGTCTGCTTGGTGGGTCCTTGAAGACGAACTGTCTTCTTCCATACTTCTCTATTACTGTTCATCACATTAGGCACCTCCTTTCTTGCCATATCATCCTTTACACATATACAAATAAGTAATAACAATAAAACAGAAAATAATAATTAAAAATAATCTTTATTTAATTGAAAACCGTTTACTTAATGTCTTAAAAATATTAACAATTACATACTACAAATATTTGGGAGTCCGAACGAGGTTCGTATCAATATCGACGAGAACAAAAACTAACGTGATATTGACTCGAGAAGATTCGTTAGAGCTCTTACAAAAATGTCCTATAATCTTGCTTACATTTACAAGGAACTTTTGGCGTGTAAATAGCAACAAGAACAAATTGTTGTTAAAACTAATAATATCGCTCATTTGCGACAAGAATGACAGGCCCTAGTTCCATTCTACTCGGGGTCGTCGCAACACGTGTTCTTCTCCCATTCTCTCCTGTCAGACGTCACGGCATCATTTACTACTTTCTCTTTCATATCATTCCTCACACAACCAACCCATCCATCTTTTCTTTGGCCTTCCTCTCCCTCTCCATCCATCAACACTGACATAACTAAAAAATTTTGACTTAGATATATTTATGTTGTTTTCAATACACTTCCTCGAAAACTGGTTAATAGGTTATTAGGTTCAAAATGCAATGTATTTCAAACGTGTGCGAATTTTTTTATTTTCCAACACGTGTGCGGGAATGAAAATTGCCACAGATAACTATACCTATACTTAGTCCAAATTGTTTCAATGCTTATAGTCGGAGGTGAATGTTTTCTTTTTTAATTTCGGCAAAGCAATGAATCTTTACAGCGTAAATATTTTTTTGAATATTCAAATTGTGTTTGTAAATAGAATATCCTTAATAGACACGATTATTTAAAACTAATATTTACTTTTATTATCAAACAAACATTTATTTTGAGTATTAAATAAAAAAAAAAAAAAAAACAATTTTTTTATTAGGCTTTTTAGCGGCTCCATACTTTTGCTTCTCCATCAACCTGGCGAAAGCAAACCGCGGAAAAAAAGAAAATTATAGTTTCTTATTCATTCATGACAAAAATATTATTCGTTCTTTTATTTTATTTCTTCAAAAGTGTATTGAAAAACGTCGTTTGATACGCGTGGTTATTTGTTATTGCAGTTCTCGGCTCAAAAACACCCTCGTCTACGGCTTGGGAGTTAATTCCGCCTCGGATGCAATAACAAACTTTCTTCACTTGTATCAAAATTCAAAATATACTATTGTAGTCGAATATAAAATAAACGGAAGCAAGTATTAAATTAAGTAACGAAATACGTAAAATAAAAACTTTCTTCTTTTGATAAAAGGTTTCTATGAAAAAAATAATGGCAATTATAAAAAAAAAAACGCTGTCATTTATTTCTTATTTTTCGAGCTATGTCGTTATTGTCGCAAACAAGCGCTAAGTGACATTATTTCGTGAAAGTGTTTTGAAATTAAAAAAAAACAAAGATGGCGGCGTAACGTTGAATAAAGACCACGCGCCAGAATGATCCTTGCACACGTAAACAGTTAGTTTTCAATGACCACACAAAATTAAGATCTAGATATCAAACCAAAAGTGCATTTTAAATATTGTCAAAAAATATAAAATAATAGCATTCATTTGAAAATGTTCTAAATCATAAACCTTGTGGGAATCAATGCACTTGTGTGCGTGCATGCACCGCCAAATTGATGTGTGTGCTCACTGCTTCCTATCTAGGTTGTTGAACTGAATTGCGCTGTTGCACACACGTTCGGTTTTTAGTGGTGGATAGGAATTAAATTTTATGTAAAAAAAAAAATATTTTTTTTCATTATATCGAAAATATTATCGATTCTAAACCATCTCTGAAAATTTGGCCGGACATTGAAAATTAACACTGTATTTTGTTTTATATCAATTAAATAAAACGAATTTAAAGCATTGCTATCTTTTACTTACAACATACGATTCGTAACAAAACAGTTGCTTCGCATCGCGCTATTAGCACACTGTTTCGAAGTGTAATCGAGGACCCTTCGATCCTGAAATTACTCTTTATTTATATTTCATAGGCTACACTAGTTTATTCACCCACTCCTTAGGTAATTACTATAACAAGTCTATGCAGTCAGCAAAGAAGATCTTTTAACATTTAATGAGACATTTAATTTAAACAAAATTATTCGATTTGCAACATTTCGTCAATTTCGTTTAAAGAAAAAAGAAATTATTTTATTAAATTATGATTATACTTTCGTTGCTGACTGTACGTTACAACCAATTTTATATTAATTATTAATTGATTTAGGACAAGACTTGGTCACATGACACAAATAAATTAAAATAATCCTAATTTCTTCAAATCTTTATTATTAATCTGGCGTAAGCGTAACATACGCCTCGTACAGTTTGCCGAAATAACACTTTTTTTTAAGGGCAGCGCAGACGACATTATTTTATACAAGTCTGCGACAAACAAAAACTCTGCGAAAAATTTTGCGTGATTTATGTGTTTGACTACTGTAAGGAGATCCTTACAGTAGTCAAACACATAAATCACGCAAAATTTTCGCATCCTTACCATCAGTAGATACTGATGGAAAGGATCCTACTGTTCGCCTTATAGTGGACAAAAAAGTAGTCAAACACATCATAATGCCCCTTAAAAAGACTTACACATTCAAATTTTTACTTGTTTTATAATTCATATCTAGCTATTTACCCGGATCTTATACAGAACTAATGAACCAAAAGTATCTTACACTGTTTTAAGCTGTCACGGTATATAACTAAACTTTTACTCCCATTTACGAGTCATCACGGTCTTATACGGTCAACCCGCGATCATGGCGCTTGCAACAGCGTCGAAATATCGGGAGCTCAAAATAATGAACAATTACAGATGACATCCCTCAAGTGACAATGGTGTCGATTCTGTTGTGCACAAACTAAACTTAATTTAGGCTATTGCTATCTTTTTCTCTCTAATAAAACGAGAAAGAGACAGACGTAATTTGGAGCTGTCAAATTAAATTGAACTAATATTTCCGTATAAATGAAGGGTGCACGTTAAAACATGTCGACTAAAAACACGGTGAAGCGCAAGGCATGAACTAGTTTGACATCTCTAACTTAGTTCATAGCTATAGCCGTCCTTGTCTCGCAATGCCTTTTAGTAAAAGATAGCAATAGCCTAAATTAAGTTTAGTTTGTGCACAACAGAATCGACACCAGTTTAAGTTCAAAAATCTCGTATTTAACTTACAATTCATCGAGACATATTGACACACTGCCTGTATTTACAATTTTGCACTAAAAACACATCACATTGGTTTCGTAAATCTACCTTCTAATAGTTAAATTGGGTACAAGAAAGGAATACACAAAAAAAAAACATGTAAAATAGACCCGATTTCTTGTGGAACGCCTATGTTAAAGCACAGTTCTGAAGGTCAATACCCTAATTTGCTATAACAGACCGCAACAACTTGTCTAGTTATACGTAACTCTATTTCTCTCTGTCTTTTTCTACATAACGCTCATTTATCTGCACAACTGTTTGTATATTTTTTATGTTACCAATGGGTAACATAAAAAATATATAAACAGTTAAAAGACAACAGACAGTTAAACAGTTAATTAAAATAATAAATGTATTATTTTAATTTTTGTTAGTCTTTCATGTTTACATTGTCTATATTTCAATTGCATAAAAATGACAAGTGAAAGTGTGGAGTTTCCTAATACAAGCAATTCCTTGCTTAAAAGGTCATCTCCAACAATATGTATAGAAATGCCTATTGTAATTGAAAATGACAACGGCTACAGGCGGTAATGTCGACATCTCATCATAATCTGCTTAGCCTTTTCCCAACTATGTTGGGCTACCATCTATCTGTCCTCCACAACCCAGTTAGTACCAGGTAATACGATACCCCTTGGTAAGACTGGTTGTCAGACTTTCGGGCCACTGACTACCTGTAACGACTGTCAAAGATCTACAAATGACAGCCGGGACCAACTGCTTAACGTGCTTTCCGAGGCACGGAGGGTACCCGGTATAATTGGGTGGTCCATCCTGGGACCAACCTAGGCAAGCGCGGCTTAACCTGAACATCGACCCGAGCGTGTTATTAGCTAGCTACGAGCTTTCTACAGAAATGTGCCACCGAGGCAAGGTGGTGGTTTCATACAGTTACATAATCCAGTCGCGTCACTTTGGTCTGTCATAGCGAGCAAAGCTTTGTCACTGTTTTGCTGTAGGAGGCGTCCATTAATTACGTGAAGACTTTTTGGCGATTTTTCGACCCCACCTCCATCCTTGGTGAGATGTCGTGACATTTGGCTTGACCCCCCCTTCCATAATCTTACGTGAAATTTATCAAAATTCGTAGTTAAGTGTACTTAAACGCATAAATCTGTGCTTGAATGTGTTGGATTATAATTAAAAAACATTTTTTTTTTTTTTTATACTGATATAAAGCTCAATTACCACTGACTCACTGACATAATTTTTCTCCCAGATGGCGGAGGGGGAGGGAAGTATATTTTGACAGTAGATTCAATTCAGTAAACAAGTAACTCTCACGAGTACGGGAAAAGTGACCAGTCTCCCCTTTTTGCACCCCTTCCTTCCCCTCCCTACCGTATCTCGGAAACTGAGACCCGTATTTTGTGTTTTTACGGATTCGTATAGAGGCTCGGAAAAGTAAAAATCAGTTTTCAAGGGGGGCCCCCTTCTCCCCCCCTTTGGGCGGATCTCGGAAGTTAAGAGATTTGGAACATTTTTTTTTCAGATTCATAAGAAGGGGCCCAGAGTTGGTAAAAAAACTCCCCCCTCTCCCTCCCTTCACCCCTCCCGCAATCAGAAACCGGAAACGGTTATCCCGGAAACTAGGACACGTACTGATTTGTATCCAAAACTATTGAGGGGCGTTGAAATTTGTATACCCTCCCCTCCCCAACCTCCCCTAACATTGAAAGGGCTGTAACTTCGTAACGGTTAGAGATAGCCATTAGTGTTTGAACAAATATTATAGTAGGCGTCGAAATCTTCAAATCAAGCAAACTTTAGGATAATGTTTTTTTAATAGGAAAAGATCTGGTCAAGGTTAATTTCTTTATTTTTATTGAATTAGTTTTTAGAATGTTTTAGGGGTCATTCTAACGGATTTTCCAATTAATTTAAGGATTCCTATGGATTCTCAAAATTTTATAAGGGTAAGGAATACTTCTCAAAAACACGACGAAACCGCGAGCTCCGCGCAGCTCGCGCACAACGCAAATACTAGTCTATTGTATATTTTTTTTATTAAATATTATACAATATTATTACTATTTATTATTAAATATTATACAATATTAGTATTGTTCAGTATTGTTGTGTAGGATTTAGCCATATTTTAATTGAGAAACATGTTTACTTAATTAGTAACCTACTATTCTCGCAATTCAATCGGCAATCTGCCGAGACCCTCCTCTCTCCCTCGTGAGATTGGGTGAGATTCGACTCGACCCCCCTAAAAGCCTCACGTAATTAATGGATGCCCCCTAAGAGCAGTTTCACACTAGTGTATTTTGTATCGCGTATAAGCTCGTACTGGGTTATGCGCGTACAAGCGCGAGTCGCGACTTATCTCGCGACTCGCGCTTGTACGAGGTTATCCGGGCATCTACGCTTTTATGAGTTTCGTGTGTGGCAAAATATGCGCGTATACGCACCTACACGCGCTTTCAAAAACGAGCTTATACGCGCCGATAATACGCTGATCTGAAACCGGTGACGGTCGCGCCTTCAGAGTTGTACATGTCACAGTCAAAACTGTTAATGAGTCAAAACTACTTTTGACCGTTGAAAACTAGTCAAAACTACTTTTATTACCGGTTAAAACTATTTTAACAATACTAACATTTACTTAGAAACTTAATAGGTTGTTAGGTTATTTTTTGTGACCCTTTGAAAAACATCATGTAATTCTAGGACTAGGTAATTACAACTGAGGCGTTTTAACTTCATAAGGGTTTTGATTGACACCAGTCAAAAGTGGTTTTGATCGTAACATACATACCTTGAAAGTCATAATCATGTTCTATTTTGACCGACTTTTGTCGGACCAACGAAAGTTGGTAAACTTTACCACTTAGCATGTAAAATACCACCAGTTTAAACTATACTCCATTTATTTGTAACACCAGCGACGCGCCCCTAAGGGTCTACTCTCTACGTCCGTCAACAAAGATACGGGGCCCGTCCGAAAGTAACTTATACTTTGAAATGAACCTACTCCCAAACATATTCGGATTCATGAGTTTTGGAAACACTTTGGGAGTTAGGACAGATGACCAATCGTGTTGTCATTCATTTTAGTTCGGTGTCCTAATGATTCGTATGTCCGTAAGTGCTACGAGGAATCGACCGTAACTACGTGTTTCGTGCTTAGAGAGTTGACTTCCTGCTTTGACGGACAAATATAGTCAAGTTAAAGGAACAGCTCAAAAGTTATTCGTGTTTGGGTGGGTCAGTTCATATTATAAATGTGAAAGTTTGTGAGTATGGATGTTTATTACTCTTTCACGCAAAAACTACTCAATAGATTTGGATTCAATTTTGCACACATATAGTTTATTACCTGGATTAACACATAAATTACTTTTTATCCCGGTAGTAAGATACCATTGGACAATAGGGATGTTGATTTTGTTTAGTCCTTTAGTTAGATTATCGAAAAATATTGGATAAGTGTTTTTTGTTTTATCAAATTAATAAAAAAATACCAAGATGTAACGTGTCAAAGATCATAAGTGGAGGTTTGTGACGTCACACATTTGAGTAAAAAATGTACTTAAATGTGACGTCACACGAGTTTTCGACGCACTGTATCGTCTTAATTTTTTGTTTACGTGAAAAAAGAAAAAATATGTGTCCAATAATTTTCGGAATTCTATCTGACGGACTAATTACATTTTTTTTTGTTTTCTAACCTATCATCAAACTTCACACGGACGAAGCCGCTGGCAGAAGCTAGTGTCATAATAAATAGAGTATAGTATAACTTGTTGTACAGAGTCCTGTCGTGAGTGTAGTTCGTAGTGGCACTAGCTGGCAACAGCGCGCGAGGAGGAAGGACTCACAGCCGACACGCCGCACGACTCCGCCGCGCGGGTCGCTAGGAGAGTACTTATCTGTGAAAGAAGGGAGAGTATTGTTAGATGCTTCATTGTTTGTTACTAAAAAAGAAGTCAAAGGCTACTTATTCAATTTGCTTTTTTTTAATTCACAGCGTTGGCCCAGTAGGTACTCGCACATGTCAAAATTATTTGATTAATCTCCCCTCAAAAAATAAATAAAATATAAATATATTTATTGTTCTAAAAGTTATAAATAATATAATTAATAAAAAAATAATATTAAATAAAAAAAAAATATATAAAAATTTATCTTATTTAAATTTCGCACACCGCTGGAGGCGCAGCGGAGAGCATTTGAAGACAACAATTTAATATAAACCTTAACTACCTTGATACGGACAAGTCGTTTTGAAACAGGGGATACCTGAATAAAAGTACCTCCTCAAGACAAGGAACGCAAAAAGATTGTCTCGCTATTAACGATACTCGGCCGAATCTTTTACATAAAGGCTATCCGGATGTTTGAGTCACCTACCGTGACGTCGTTCTCGTATACGGTCGCGCGCATGCTCTTGTAGTAGCGCGGAGGGCGCTCCGAGTACCGCGTGCGAATTTATTCTTATATTGAGTTTATTATTAAATTGTCGTCTTTAAATGCGCTCCGCTGCGCCTCCAGCGGTGTGCGCTGGGCCAAAGTTTTACCTTTTCCCTTGAAATATATACAGGTTGTAAAAGGACCCTTCACGAAGCCGTCAAACAAGTATTATGTATATATGTCGCAGCCAATTCGTATAACACGCCGTTTTACATAATGGCGCGCCGGATTGAAAAACGTCGCCGTGATGTAATGCGACCTCCTCACGTTCAGCCGGATTGTGGTGGCGGTACGTTCGACAAAGCGGCGTCCAACGTTTAGCCGTATTGTCAGCAATTCCAATACTTCAAATTACCTACTAAAATTGTCCTAAAAGTCTTGCTAGCTGACACGAGGAGCGTATGCCGAAAGCCGGCGGAGCGACGACGACATTTGTGACAGAAAGTGGGTTTGTAATGTAAAAGGCAAGCATAGCGAGCGCACGTCATGAAGTCGTGGCAGGTTCTAAATTTGCTTATATCTCGAAAACGGTGCGTCCTATCGCAAAAATAATGAAAAATTTGCCCCTCTTAATAACCCGCAGGGGGTTATTAAGAGGGGCAAATTTTTCACGTTCACGTAATTCTCAGATTATGATCATGCAGCCCCACTTGCGGCGATAAATGGAACTAAAACTTTCAAAGCGGCGTATCGACGATGCGCCCCTTTGTATAACGGCGGCACGTTATTACGCCGCTTTGGCGAACGCGAAGGGCTCATTCAGAACAAGAGCCTTTCGGCTTCGTTAAGAGGTTTTTATAAACTTTATTACCTTATGACCTGGAACCAAAAATTCGAAGATACGTGACATCTACCAATCCGCACTGGGCCCGCGTGGTGGATTATAGCCCATTCATTCCCTTTCATAGAGAGGAGGTCTGTGTCCCAGCAGTGGGAACATTAATAGGCTGATGGTGATGACGATTACCTTATGACTAGCCGCGTACGTAGTGTCGGGCGGTAAGTTGAGCGCTCGCAGCAGTGCGGCCAGGTGCGCGGGCGGCTCTCCGGCCGCCAGCGTGCACTGCACCAGGCGCGCACCCATCTCTGCGCGGGCGAAGCGGACGCCCACACTCCTGGGGGGGAAATGGGAAATATAATGTTAAAAGGGACTTACAGCTAAATAACTAGCGAAATGAACATGTAAAAGATCAGATCAGATTGTATTAAAATCTTTATCTCTCTTTATCTTAGGCCCCGTAGCCACTATGTCGTGACGATTTATCGTTGGGTTTTAGTTGGCAAAACTCGTGGACGACAGTAATCATGTCGTCCTATATGTGAACGCCTCCATTTAAACACACAAGCCACGTCACTTAAAACTACACGATTATCTGTTGTCACGACATAGTGGGAATGGGGTCTGTTGAAATATTTAATTTCATCAAATATGTGTTTATACGTGAGTAGAAAAAGTAGAAAATTACTTTCAGAATTCGGTAACTTTTGTTTGTTTCTGTCTTTTTTGCCACCAACTTCCAAAACTAGAGTGATTTTCCACTTTTTAGTATATTTTTTTGCATGTCGGTTATTTTCTTTTGACCAAATGAAAAAAAAAATCACTTAAATCGGTCCAGTAATCACGGAGAAATTAGTGTAAATAGGTACATGAAAAAAGATGCTGATCATGAAAAGGGAAGAGGTTATGTTTTAGAAGTCGGTTAAAAAGTGCCAGTTAATGGTTAGTTAGAAATATACATAATTTAATTTAGGTTCCGCTATGTTACAGAATAACCGGACAATAGTTTAAAAGACTAAAATTCCACTTACTTAGGTTGCAGACCGCCTAAAGCGCGACACGCGGCTGCGACTTTCGGTCGCAGCGCTTCTAGTCGCGCGTGTACGCTCGACCTGTCGCGTTGTGCTTCCGCAGACGATACTAGGCCTCGGATCTGAAATAATTTTTTTTTATTGTTTTTTTTTTTATTAGCTGGCGAAACTCCGCAACACGATCATAACCAGCTTATAAAGATCCCACTGCTGGGACATAGGCCTCTCTCTCTCTCTGTGAAAGGGAATGGACACATACCCCAATAGAGCAAAAAATGTTACTTATTTTGATAGAAAATAATGGGGACTATCGTTTTAGAGCTCACCAGATGGCGCCACTGTCGAGTAAGGCCTTGTCACCCAATCGTGAGTATTAGTATAAATACGTGATAAAAAAGCACGCAACCCGCGAACACTGTATGACATGTGACATTTCGGAAGACCTTACTCTACACGAGCGCCCCTAGCGGCGAATTCATGCGCGATAGCCCCCATTCCGCTAACTGACATCTGCGTTCACTACGCTCTGATTGGCTGACCCAAGGTCAAATAACACTATCTCTCTAGGTCTCACTGTTTTAGTGAGAGCGAGCGTAATAATATTTATAAGTGACAAATCACTTATTAGTTGCGGAAGTGGATGGCCCGACATTACCGCTCTACTGGGGTATGTACTCGATGGTGTACGTGGCTTTTGTAGGAAACAGTATTTTCAATTACCGGTAAAAATAAAAACAAAAAAAACATGTGTGCGGAATGATCGTGCCTGGATAAGTGGTAAGCGTTTGTGTGTCGATGTGCTTTCCGTCCTGTACACCCGGGTACTGGCTTGAGAAAGATCTCGTCCGTGAAAGTACTATATTTGGTGCCAGTTAAGATGAGAATAGCGGTTCAATGACCCACCTATATTTATTAAGCTTCTTAAGTTTGAAAACCAAAAATAAGCCTGTTCAAGTCTGGAATTGTCATTTATCGTGATCTTCAACATTTTTTGTATTGAAAAACGATACATGGTTTATTTGTTTTGGTTTGTACGAAGAGATATTAGGGAAAGGGCAATGACCGCTATTCTCATCTTAACTGGCACCAACTATACCACCATACATTTATTTATTAATTACAACGGTATACACCAGTAACAGTAATTAATTAATTTCTTATGTGTTATATAAGCTACAATTTCATCGGTTACCAATTATTAGGATATACATACTGGATATTATACAATTATTCAAATACAATGTCTTTCACAAAATCTCGAGCACAATAACATAATTTGGTTGAATCTGTCATTCAACACGTCACAATCGGGAAGATCAAAAATAAGGGCATTGATTGCGCTGCGCATGCGACACAGAGGGGAATGTGGCTCTGTGCAGTCGCCAATAGTCTGTGCCCGGTTGGACCGGTGGCGTAGGTCATTGTCAGGGACATCTAATGAGCATAGTATGTCGTGCATACATGATCCTGCGTCAAGCTTTGGACTTTTCCAGTTTGCAATATGCCATATATTCATTAACACTGAAAACGGAATATATTTACCATGTTACGATTTGTTTTGTTTTGAGGAGCTCGTGGCTATATAACAACACCCGCATGGGTCGATCGTTAGGTTAAGCCGTGCTTGCCTAGGTTGGTCTGTGGATGGGTGACCGCCCATTACATACCGAGTTTCCTCCGTGCCTCGGAAAGCACGTTAAGCCGTTGGTCCCGGCTGTCATTTGTAGATCTTTGACAGTCGTTAGGTAGTCAGAGGCCAAAAAGTCTGACAACCAGTCCCACCAAGGGGTATCGTATTACCCCGTACTAACTGGGTTGTGGAGGTCAGATAGGCAGTCGCTCCATGTAAAATACTGGTATTCAGCTGCATCCGGTAAAACTGGAAGCCGACCCCAACATAGTTGGGAAAAGGCTATGATGATTTACGATTTGTTTTGAATTCCCAATATTCCGCCGCTGTTGCAAGCACCATAATCACGGATAAACTGTTACACAACATGTTTCCAATGAACGATTGGATGATAGTGTTAGTGACCATTTCAGTTGTATGGTAAATCTTCTCTGGGTGTAAACAACCTCATCACGAAGCCGTCAACCAAGCATTCTGTACATCAAACTATGTAACTACGCAAAAATTATTGCTGGGAAATGACTTTTTTTTGGGGTGAAAAATCATGTTTTGTGGTAGAACTCAATGTAACGCACTCAAAACATTGTGCTGATGGATGGATTGAATAGTACGGGGGTTGTGGTAGTGTTTAAAGTAAAAATCTTACATTAAAAAATTGTATTAAAAAAAAACTTGTCAAAAAGTTGTAACTTTGACCCCCAATATCTCCGTAACTACAAGGTTCCCAGGTATGGTGTAGAACAAAAAAAGTATCGCAATGACGAGGATAACAACAACAAAAACAACAACTTCGATAAGAGGTTTTTTACACTCTTTATGTCACGGTAAATGAGATAAACTGAAAATTATTAATAATTAGCGATCATTATTAATAATTACCGAAATCAGAGGTAAAAGTAAGAAATTGATCACTTTTACCGGTGATTATTAATAATTTAAATTAAGTACCGATAAAAAAAAAGCAGAGCGAATGATATTTTATTTTGTTTTTTATATTGACTTTTTATACCGACTTAGGGCACCCCGACTCGGACACGTTAGATTAGAATAGGGTTGCCAGATGGTATCCAAAAGGAGGACGTGTCCTCCTTTTCCATGTTTTGTCCTCCCGTCCTCCATTACCTACTGTAAGTCCTTCTTTTTGCTAAACATCGTTGTGTAAAATTTTGTGTCAAATCAAAATCAGATGCAGCATATTATGATTTGAAGTTGCACGAGCAGTGGGCAATCTACTTCAAAAGTGTTAAAACATTGAATGTTTCTCTGGACTGCTCATGTTCTGCGAGTTTTATTTTTGTATAAGCGGACATACGCAAAAGTGGAAAGAGTTTTTTCACTGATTTATACTCAGTGAAGCAAAGAAAAGACTATTCTTTTCTTTGCTTCACTGAGTATTAATGACTAAATGTGCAGTCAGTTAAATCTTTAATTCTTACTCAATACAACTTCAAAAACATGACATGTGAAGATTTTCATAATTATAAATTTGTTAAAAAACCAAGAACTTCTTTCCAAAATTGGTAGCTCTGCTAAATATGATAAAATAAAGTAAAATAATGTTTGGAAAATCGTTTAATTTCTGAATGTCCTCCTTTTTTACAGAAAATCCTCCTTTTTAGACCCATCTGCCCTCCTTTCTCAAATTATCATCTGGTAACACTAGATTAGAAGGGTATTTTACGCGCGCCTTTTACTATGAATTTTCGTGCATCTCACTGAATAATGTTTCCCCCGGTGCGGTGCGGGAGGGGGACACGCGATATTGACATGTCCTTCGTTTGATAGAAGAACAAGACCTATATTTCTGTCCTTGTCATTTCATGCATGACGTCAGTGACGTGTCATTTGTTTTTCGCTGAAGTTGAAGGGCCTGTGCATTTTTATTGCACTCCTATAATGTGTGTGTTTCGATGGCGCGACCACGGCATTTTTTTTTTAAACTATGGCAAGATTTTGTAAAAAAAATAATTTAAAATTAAATTAATTAATTAATTTCAATTTTAAATTTCACATTCAGAACATTTTGAAGGTTATAAGCGATACCGTACGTATGCTCCTGAAATATAAACCAAGGATTTTTTATATTTTTTTTTACAAATTCAATCTGTTATTTAAGTACCTAAATTTCAGGTCTCTGAAACGCTTAGTTTTTAAGATTTCCGTGGCCGCGCGGTTCTCCGCGTTTCGATGGCGTGGCCACGTTCAAACCCTTATAACTTTTTAACCATAACTTTGACAAATTTAAGGTTTTGGGAAATTTGAACCACATACATACATATTTTTACAAAATCATGGCATAGTTATTTAAAAAAAAAAACGCCGTGGTCGCGCCATCGAAACACACACCCTATAATATGGTGTAGCGACCTACTTATTTAGAAACTTTATATACATAAAACCTTCACGATATAATTTTTGCTTTTCTTCTGATCTGTCACTTCTCTGTCATGTATTGATTAAATTTATATAGAATTATGAATTTTTTTTATATAATTTAGATAGTGTACATCAACCACTAAATTGGTGACCCCGACTTGATACGCCCTGAAAAGGAAATCCTAAACTTTATCAGGCCAAGGAAATCCACAGTACCACGATGACAATATAAAGCAGTCGTCTGCCGACCAACGTCCAGACTCTGCTGGCTTCACAGCCATTTATTTCTCTCGAGGGATTAGCAGACCTGGCGGAAAGCGTCCAGGACATCGTGACCCCAGGCCAACAATAACAAACAATATAGTTATACAATTTTATTGTTGCCACTAATCTCGCGAATTGTGTAGTGACGATGACGTTTTATGTTGATAGTAAAAGTTTTAAAGAAAAAGTTTATTTTATTCTTTTTAGCGCATTTAAATAAAAGGTCAGACGAAAGTATTATATAACTTCGTTTTTGTTCGGAACGGTTCGGAACGCTGAGTGCGTGCGTACGAACTAGACGCGCGTGAAGACTAGCGCCTAACTGCTCATCACTGATACTATCTCTGTCGGGCACGATGCCAGGTGAGACAGCGTGCTTTATGGCCACGCCCACCAATGAGTTCGAGCCCGTGTGATGTGTCACCTTAAAATCCACATTTACCAAATCATGAGGTAATTATTAAGAGCCTACCTCAAATGGCTTAGCATGATCCTCCGTTAAGCCTAAAATACTGCGGCATTAACTTTAAAATAAATATATGGTAAAGTTGAGGATTAATGCTGTGTGACGAAAACACGATTCCATAAACTTTTCTCGATAGAAAAAAAATCCAAAGTTACCTCCAAATCAAACAATAAACCGCTGGTATTCAAAAAGTACTTCAAATTAGATAATGAAACTTTGCATACTAACTGAACTAAATATAAAGCAGGTCTTATGTGTTTTATTTTTTAAGTTCAATCAGTAGATTTTTTGTAAATCGCAAAAAGCCACTCAATTCGCACTATTCGGCCGCAGTGACTGACGTAACAACCGCTTTGTAGTGCAAGCTGATTAGAACTTTATTCTAACATCAAACGAAGTTTGAACCACAACAAGTAGAGTTGCTAATTTTAGGGTTAGACAGGGCCTTAATAATTTTTCAATTAATCACATTTCCCGTAACATATATACTATACTCCAGTGTAATAATTCTCAAATGTATGGTAGTACTTCTCCAGACGAGGTTCTATACAAAAAGCTGTACTAAAGAATATAAAACTAGTCGTATTATCCTCACCTCATCACAGACATGTAGATAAGCGTGTAGCGCCTGACCGCCGTTCTCCCAGCCGCTCACCTCGTGACGTTTCGCGGCTTCGTTCATCTTCTCTAGCAGCGGCGCTATGCTTTGTAGGTCATCTACAATATGAGAAGGATATTAAAGCAATAGGCATGACGACAAAATCAATAATTGCAAATCTATTTAGTCCGTCAGTTAGAGTATTTGAAAATAATGGACACGTATTTTTTGTTTTTGTAAATCAATGAATATTGACAAAGATAAAACGCATCAAAACTCGGGAGCGGGGGCTCGTGACGTCACAACGCGCTAAAAATTATACCACGGCGTGACGTATTGAGAATTTTAAAAGCGTCGTATCGTCGTCAATTTTGGTTTACGTTACAAAAGAAAAAATATGTGTCCAATATTTTTTGGAAATCTATCTGACGGACTAATTAGATTTTTTCAGTCGACAAGCCTATTAACTTACTATTTCAAAAAAGAATTTTTCGAGTAAGCGTCTTCAAAGTAATTTTAGTTATACTCAAGTATCAGTTACGGGATATCTTCCGTGAATTTCAATTATTGTGAGCTCCCGATATTTCGACGCTGTTACAAGCGCCATGATCGCGATGACACATGAAAATACCACGAATGATATCCCGTAAGCGCCAGTGTAAGCTTAATTATAAACCGTGAAAGCTATAAATAGTCTAATTTTAGTTACGGAAGTTAGTATTTTTCCCACATCCACTTGTCTCATTCACTGTGTAGACTAGTCTGGTAATAATTAGGAATATTACATCTTACTTTATATTTATAAGATATTAATACCACATATTTAGAAGATATTAAAATATGTTCTAATTATGTGGTATTTGCGCCAAATAAACATTTTCCATTCTAGTAATATTACCTGCTAACACAGCCTCAGGCAATAATTCTTCTAACAACACTTTGTGTGCGGCGTTCCACTGTCCCGCGCCCACTAAATGTTCAGCTTCGACTGCAGGTAACCGCTGTAATAAAGCACATATTTTGAATTCTCAGAATTACCAGCCAGGATCAACGACTAAACGTGCTTGCCGACTCTCTAGTGTTCAATGGTCACCTATCCAAGTACGGACCTCAGAAAGCGTAGCTTGGACTCGTACGGCCGTTATTACTTAGCTACAAGCCCAATGAGCCTTAAAGGGGCTAAGTTAGTCCAGTAGTAGAAAATGAAATCTTTATTTGTAGACATAGGTTGTACAGGGGTGTTCCGAATAAATATTAAATAGCGAGTCCATCTATGCCTTGCGTTGAAGCGTACAAATTAAATCCATACTTTATAATCAATTATCAATTTAAATATAAAATTAGACTTAATAATTCAATATAATAAAAGAGTACACAATGTCAGAATAATATTAACATAAAATTGATTAAAAAAAAAAAAAAAAAGATTACAACAACAACAACAACATCAGCCCATAACGTCCACTGCTGGACATAAGCCTCTCCCATGATGGGAGGAATTTGCCGTAATCTCCACGCTTGGCAGGCGGATTGGAGATCGCAGTGATGAAAGACTAACAGAAAACGCTGCTGCCCATTCTCTGGTCTACGGAGGCGCAAGGTGTTCTGCCTCAGACATTAGTCGCCTTATACGACACCCGTGAGTGTAATGGGTTGATTCTATTCTACTCTGCCGGATACCACACGGCTTACATATATCACATAAATAAACGGGTATTACAATTTGATTTTAATAATATAATTTTAATTTCAAAGTCAAGGTTTTACTAATACAATAAATCGGATGTACTGGTCTAGTATCTTTCTTTTAAATAATCATTAATTGTATAATAACATTTTTCGACTAGAAATTCGTTTAAGCATTTTTTGAACAGATCTTTATTGGAAATATCTATAATAAGTAGATTACTCTATTTGTCTTTCTGATGCGGAGGTATAAGGAAAATTTCAAGTATGAATGTAAACGGCTATAGCTCATAGCCCACATAAACGACTCCGCTCCCACCCGGCAAATAGTAGATTATGCACCGAGAGGCTAAAGTTGTGTCTTATGTCACGGGCGTCATATTGAATCTCGAGCGCAATAAAGGATTCGGGATTTAACTCCCGAGCGCAGCGAAGGAGTTAAGAGTTTAACTCACGAGCGAAGCGAGGGAGGGAGTTAATACAAGAATCCTGAATGCAGCAAGGTATTCAATATGCTAGCCCAAGGCAAAGACACCTTTAGCCCAGAGGAGGATACTCTACTTTTTACACCAACTGTGAGAAAATAATAGCCATAGTACGAAAAACAAATAATTTATTAAATAAACAAACAGTAAGAATAAATAAATTAACTAATGTTACAGCCAATTACTATTATGGTATTACGGCGAGGTACGGTATTTGTTATTATTAATGCCAGTTTTAATGTTATTCCATTCCTTTTAAAAAATGGTTCGTAGTTATCTAATTATTCTTACAATATTATGTCTTCGAAAACATGGCAACGATATGAAGAAGCAGTCGTTATGATTTTGTAGGAAATCGAGAATATCATCCACGCGTAGTAAGGGTATCGAGAATAGCTTTCCTCTTTCTGGCACCAAAGTATAATAAGTATGTATTTACAAACAAAAAGTATCTATGTAGTATATCAACTATCTGGTGTCCACGACACAAGCCTCGTTGCTTAGTGTGGCACTGGATGGCGCTGTGTGTAATGTCCAGCGATATTTATAATAATAATAAAAAAAGGGTGTTTGTTAGTACTATACTGCCAATTTAGCTGAGCATGTGAGATTCCAAATTCAAATCACATTATTGACCAGCGGGTCATAATGAAATCCAGTACAACATTATTGACCAGCTGGCCCCCGGCCACTAATGACTCACTTTAAGTTAAGGTTGCTTGACATATAATTTGACATTTTCGAGCAGGTGGTGTGAAAAAGAATATAATTCAAATATGGGCTTTAGAAAGAAAGAAAGAAAGAAAGAAAGTCTGACGGCGGTAACCTCGCTGACAACGAGCTGTCTGCTAATTTATGTTGCCAATGTTAAGTATATCTAAAGAGCAATACAAAAAACCCATTTTTGAATTATATTATTTTTGCCGGGTGGGAGTGGAGTCGTTTATGTGGGCTAAGACCTGTAGTCCAGTCAAATTAGCTCAAAAAATCGGCGTAAGGTTACAATAATTCGCATGAACTTAAAAGAGTAGAGGAAGACCAAAGAAACGGTAGACGGACTGTGTAGGATGATATGGCTAGAAAGGAGGTGAGTGGTGGGATGACGAGTCATAGAGAAGTATGGAAGAAAAAGACACGCTGCGCCGACCTGAAAAAAAAAGTGAGCCGTCGCGGGACGCCTAGCAGATGTGAAACATCGAAATTATTTTATTCAAGTAATATGCTTAAAAAAAAGTCAATAATTATAAAAATAAAAACAAAATGAAAATCCTTATGCTGGGATCGAACACGAAGTCACGAGATTCTAACCCAGCGCTGTGCCCCGAGACCAGCTGGCTTGTAAATCGTGGCGAATAAGTAGATCTTATGCTGCTTCAACAGGTCGGTAATGTTCGGGCGGGGATCGATCGCCACACTCGCCACGAATATTTCATTTGTTTTACCCGCGCCTATAGATGTTTCACATCAACAAGTTGGGATAAGGGGACTGATGATGAGTAGCTTAATCTTTCTCACCTCATACTTGGCCCTATGCGCCTGCGCTAGCAATAACCACTGCTCCGGCACTCGCAGTCTTCTGATCAGTTCAAGTCGAGCCTTCAGCTCTGCTGTCTCCGCTTTGGCGGGCGCGTGCCTTGATAGTACAGCGCGAACTAGATGGCCGCGACTGTCAATAACAAGAGAAGATTATTTAGAGTCGTCATAATAAAATGTGTCAGATTAAACTCTCGTTGGTCGAGTGGTCGCAAGCGCGGTTTCGATTCCCGGGTCGGGCAAAGTGCTATTGGGATTTTCATGTTATGTTTCGCCATCAACCGGTCACAAATTCAGATTCCGTGGTTGCTATTGAGATATTCCTGATGGAAAAACATAATAACACTTTGTCCGAAACTGGGAATCGAACGCAGGACCTTATCTTCAGCAGTAGCGCTTGTTACCAACAAGACAATATTTAGTTATACGTGTACTTGGAAATGCTTTTCTATACTTCTACACTAATATTATAAAGAGGAAAGATTTGTATTTTTGTGTGTGTATGTTTGTAATGAATAAACTCAAAAACAACTGCGCCGATTTCAAAAATTCTTTCACCATTAGAAAGCTAAATTCACCCTGAGTAACATAGGCTATATTGTATCCCCGTACTCCCACGGGAACGGGAACTATGCGGGTGAAACCGCGTGACGTCCGCTAGTATATTATAAAGAGGTAAAATTTGTTTGAAGTAATTTATTTATTGATGAATAAGGAGACTTAGAGATAAACAAAACAGAACAAAAAAATAGTAATGATACGATTCTGCCATATTTTTTCACTGGTAGAAAGCTACATTACTCGTGAGTTTAAGCTATAAATTATTGTAAACAGGGGCAGTAATTGATAAGCACAATTAGTCGTTTTAGCAGGGTTTATTAGCAAACATTACTTTTATGATATAACATAAAGATGGCGTCTACACAAGTACACAGGTTTACAGCGAGCACACATAGACAAAACTAGAACAATCATAGACACATCTTGGGAGTGTTGCCAATCTTAAAAACTTTAACATTGCATCTCAACAATTAAATTTATATCATGCATATCTCTATCTGTACTATAAAGCTCTGGAACGCGCTACCTTTTGGCATCAAAAAAGCTGAAAGCAAATTCACTTTTAAAAGAAAAATTCGTAACTACTATTTAAGTCAGAATAAATAGCTCTCAATTTGAAATCGTCATAATAATTATTATTAGGTTTCTTGTTATTTTCTTTTTAATTTTTGGTATTTGTTAAAATATCTATTAGTTTATTTTATCTGTATAAGTGCATTAGTATCAATCTAAATCTAAACACTCGTTAACAAAAAGTTTTTTTTAGACATTACTTTGTACCCTATCAATAAGTTTTCCTATTTAAGATTTTAGGTTGACTGGTAGAGAATGCCTTGTGGCATTAAGTCCGCCTATGTACCACTACTGTACATGAAGTTTAAATAAATAAATAAATGCATATTAGCCGAGCTAGCACAATTTTTGCGGACGAACTTGCGTGCGATGTGTTCGTCACATAAACTTGTCGTCTCAATTTACGTCTGCGACATTATTTATCACGTTTCACAGTACATGACTAGTGAATGTATACTCACGCTATATCGTCAGGGTGGTAGGACAGAGCTAGTACAGCTAGGTGCCACTCGCCGCTCGCTTCCAGCTGGTCAGCCATACCGGTGATGCTCTCTACGGATGGGTTGCCGAACCAGGTGCCCAGGAGGAAACTGCAAGGAGGAATATATGGCTGGATAATGTGACGTTATGCGGGGAGCTCGTGGCTAAATAATAACAGCGGCTCGGGTCGATCTTTAGGTTAAGCCGTGCTTGCCTAGGTTGGTCTGTGGATGGGTGACCACCCACTACATACCGAGTTCCTTCCGTGCCTCGGAAAGCACGTTAAGCCGTTGGTCCCGGCTGTCGTTTGTAGATCTTTGACAGTCGTTACAGGTAGTCAGTGGTCGATAGTCTGACAACCAGTCTTACCAAGGGGTATCGTATTACCCAGTGCTAACTGGGTTGTGGAGGTCAGGTAGGCAGTCGCTCCATGTAATATACTGGTATTCAGCTGCATCCGGTTAGACTGGAAGCCGACCCCAACATAGTTGGGAAAAGGCTAGGCAGATGATGATAAATGTGACGTTATGCTTGCGTACGCCGACGAAAGGGTCTGTAACTTGGCTAAAAAAAGAACATTTCCACACATCGAAAATAAATAACGCTTTTTTTTTAAATAACTTTACCCCCAATAAGAAATTCTCCTGTATCGTGGGTGCGTTTACAAACTTTTAAACTCACATACACAAACAGCTAGACCCAGAAACACTAACTGTAGGTCATACAAATAATTGTTCCGCGCCGGAATCGAATCCGCGACACGTAGCGCAGCATCCAATCCAGGGGGGAGACAGTTAGAACATGTACAACTTCAGTGAAGAAAGAGTCGCCATCTACTTTACTTAACCAATAAACTATGTATTTCATAATTAACGATAGATGTCTCTGTTCAATTATGAAAATCAAATAATTAAGTTCTATAATTTAATGAGAATAATTGTTAAATTTTTCATCAAAATTATCACGTTTTTATATTTCATGGCTGTTTCGTATTATCAATTATACCACAACCTTGTCACGGAAATCCTTTTTGTGTAACATAAACTGGCAACATTATATAATGGCCGCCGCAACTTGCGCTTACGCTTGAATGTGTTTCGTTAGTCCATCTTATGTTTAATTATTTACAAATTCTCTGTGTAACTGTCAATTCTATTCAAATATGAATGTAGCCAGCGAAATTCTTTCTTGTTTTTGCAAATAGAAGCTGTGTTTACATCGTATAGTTGATTAAAATGCAATTCGCGAATAAAAAGATGGCTCATATTATAATGTATCATCATTAAGTTATGTATTCGCAAATTTTATTATGATCAACATACGACATAAACAAAACAGCTGCTATTTGCAAAAAAACAAGAAAATTTGAATGATCACCTTTAAGTAAACAAATATTGACCTATATGAAGGTATACATACATTCCTATCTACCTATAGCTACCTATAGAGCCTTAGTTCTCGTTAAGAAATCCAGATGGCGCTTCAAATCGGATGCTTTAAAATGGCACAAGAGGGCTCTCTTCTCCCTTATTATTATTATACTCTTTGATCCAATCGTTCGACCACTACACCAACCGTTCCGTCAACAAGAATTTGTGTCGTATACTACAACTAAAAAACCCGACTACTGAAAAATCACGCTCTAATTAAATTCTGGGTTTACAAGGTAAAATTGAGTCCTCCTATTATTGAAGTCAGCTAAAATGTAGCCTATGTTACCCGGACCATATAACGAATCGATTGACACCTTATTCATCAAAATTGGATGAATAGTTTAGGCGCTACGGTGGAACATACGTAAATACAAACATACATACATAGACTGCTAAAATCAGAACCCTTCCTTTTGGCTTCGCAGTAGTTGGATAAAAAATCTTTAAGTCGATGTTTCATATTAGGATTAGCTTAGGACGAGCTTAGCCATAAGAAACGACGCAGGCGGCGTTGCGTATTTGGAATCTATACCTTCACACAACGCTCATGATGTCAGAGACCGTGTTGCCGTCGGGTATGTTTTCAAATCCAGAAATCGAGAATTAATCAATTAAAACGTACCTTTGCCTAACATTTGTGACGTCACTGGCCGGGTTGACATCGGGTATACTTTCAGAAAAAGGATTTCGCGCGTAGGCATTTTAAAACATACCCGACCGCAAAGAAACAATCGTTCGGTACCTATACTTTCGTCAAGTTACTATTTCATTTTAATCGTTCTTTCCTTTCCATTTCAGATATTAAAATTCTAGCCGTGCGACTAAATGACTAAGTGAGCGACTAGAAATACAGGGTATACCGCCGTTTACCCGAATTTTATTTGCCCTAATATCATTTGCCATAATAGTCAACAGCCATAATATCATACGACATAATACTCCTTTGCCCTACTCTCATTTGCCATATTAGTCACGTGCCAGAATCATTGTTTCCCATAAAGTCACTTACCATAACATCATTTGTCATAATCATTGTAAGCCCTAATTATCTCATGCCCTAATTATCACATGCCATAATTATGAAATGCCATAACATAATTTGCCATCGACATCGGGTGTGTAACGGTTGTTTATATCAAGAGAAATTGGATTCAATTGGGACTTTAGGGCACCCCGACTCGGACAGGTTAGGTTAGAAGGGGATGGCGCCATCCCCTTCGTGGTTATTTTTTTATAAACCACACAGAAGTAGGAGCCCCGCAAAGCGGGGCTCCGTCGACCTAACCCACCATCAACCATGCACAGAAAAAAAAAAACGGGTATACATTACAGTATAGCAAAATGGAGTATCCTACATGAAAGTATACACCAGAAAAATGTTGCGGTCGGGTATATTTTGAAATCCCTAGCACGAACGTATATATTTTTATTGTATACCCGAACTCAACACTATAGAGCGTTGGCTGAAGGTATAGATTCCAAATACGCGGCGGCGTTCTGTAGTTTCCGCCTACCCCTATGGGGAAATGGCGTGAGTTTATATATTTATAGTGACTCACCATAGACTATAATCCAAGGGATCGGGCGTGTACCCGGCGGGGCGTAGCTTGGGCCGCAAGTTGAAGGCTCGCGCTCGTATCAACTCGTATCGCAGGTCTAGTACGCGACGCCTTTTACCGTTCTGTCGGAGATGAGAAACTAATTATTTCTATACGTATGACAAAAGGTAAACTTTGGGCCTATTTCACAATGTCCGAATAGCCACTACTTACCGAATAAATTAAATATCGGCGGACATTACGCCTTCGTTCGTACGTACGTACGTCTACAGTACAGTACGGCAGTACTTACATTAACAACGGTGACGTCATAAGTGGTGACGTAGGGTGGCAGAGGCAGCTTCATGCACATCTCGTCGCTCTCGATCAGAGATAGGTCTACGTCATCGTCGCTATTTTGGATATCGTTGGAGAAGAAACTCTCGTAGGTGCGCATCACTTGTTCTAGGGAAGGTATGTACGGGCAGAGGTATCTGTGGGTGGTAAAACAACAAAACGATTAACCTCAAATCTAAATAAAGGGTGTAAATAGACACTTAACGAAGCCGAAAGGCACTTGTTCTCCCCGTCACGGCGGTATTTTTTTTTGTTTTAGACCATACCTGGGAACCTTCTAGTTACGGAGATGTTGGGGGTCAAAGTTACAACTTTTCCACAAGTATTTTTTTTTAAATACTAGTTTAAATGTTACAACTTTACTTTAAAATGTACCTCCACGACTCGTTTACTACTCTTATCGAGTTATACCGTAAAACATGATTTTTCACCCAAAAAAAAAAAGTCGTTTTCCAGCAAAAATTACACACACTAGAGACACGCCCCAGCTTCGCACGGTTGCAACATACACATAAACTTTTCTCTTGAATCATTGTATCTATTGCTGAAAACTGCATTAAAATCCGTTGCGTAGTTTGAAAGATCTTAGCGTACAGACAGTGGGACGTTGTTTTAAACTATGTAAAGATGACAACCAGTCAGTCTCCAGCAGCTTGCCTCTGGGCGCGCTTTGCTCACGTTGCCCAGCGGTGGGACTGTACTGTTGGGCAGCTCCCCCACTTACCTAGCAGTAGCATGCAGCGCTCTCAACCAGTCCGTCTCCAGCAGCTTGTCTCTGGGCGAGCTCTGCCCAGCGATGAGGTGGAGCGTGGCCCAGCGGTGGGACGATATCAGAGTGTCGGCGCCGCACTCACGCCAGAGTGATAGTTGACGGGTTATTAGGGAACGGAATGTTGGGTCACCTGTGGACAAATACGAGATATTATTATATGTTATTTTGCGACTATAGGAGGTCGTGGCTAAATAATAACAGCCGCTCGGGTCGATCTTTAGGTTAAGCCGAGCTTGCCTAGGTTGGTCTGTGGATGGGTGACCATCCATTACATACAGAGTTCCCCCCGTGCCTCGGAAAGCACGTTAAGCAGTTGGTCCCGGCTGTCATTTGTAGATCTTTGACAGTCGTTACAGGTAGTCAGTGGCCCAAAAGGTATGACAACCAGTCTTACTATGTGGTATCGTATTACCCAAAACTAACTGGGTTGTGGAGGTCAGATAGGCAGTCGCTATATGTAAAACACTGGTATTCAGCTGCATCCGGTTAGACTGGAAGCCGACCCCAACATAGTTGAGAAAAGACTAGGCAGACGATGATTTTGCGACTCTTTCTTTTCCTATTCAAAAAATCGCATAAAGCTGTAAATATTTCGCTGTTTTGATACATTAATCATAGCATGAAATTAAATGAGATACAGTATAGCTCTTGTACTCTCTCTCTCTCTCTAACTCTACGCAAAAAAGATTGCTATCAAACGACTTTTTGCGAACGATGTAACGCACTCAAAATCTTGAACTGATGGATGCATTGAATAGTACGGGGTCAGGGTTATATTTTAAATTTACCTTAAGTACCTCCAGGTATTTAAAAAAAGTGACCCGTCGCGGGACGCCTGGCAGATGTGAAACATCGAAATTATTTTGTGTAAGTAATATGCTTAAAAAAGTCAATATAAAAACAAACACTAAATAATATAAAAACAAAATGACTCGATTCATAAAAAGAAAATCCTTACGCTGGAATCGAAATCAAGTCACGATATTGTAACGCAGCGCTGTGCCTCGAGGCCAGCAGGCTTGTTGTAAACCGTGGCGAATATGTAGATCTTATGCTGCTTCAACAGGTCGGTAATGTTCGGGATTGTTCGGGCCGGGTTGACCCGCGCCTGTACACGTTTCACATAAAAAAACTAGACCTAAAAAAAAACCAAAACAAACCAAAACTAGACCTGCCTGGTTCCCAGGCACGTTCTAGCTAGACCAACAAAAATGATCGCAATGCCGGGGAAAACAAGTGCCTTTCAGGTTCGTTAAGGTTATTTCCACACCCACTAAGTAATTTTCGTGAAACTTACCAGCAGCCTGAGCAATAAGTACAGCCATGTTGAGGTCGCCGTGCTCCCTGGCGAGCTTGCAGGCCTCCAGTACCCGCCCGCCCAGCAACAGGCTCCACACGCGAGCGCTGTGACCGTCTGCCTCTGTGGTAAAGGTACACCCATTAATCTTTACCCGGAATACACATGCTAAGTCACATTATCAAACTCTCGATTGACTACTATGATGTAGGCAAGCATATTATAAGTTGGGGGATTACATTGATGATAAAAATGCTTGGCTAAATGCTGGTCCTGCTCCACAACCATAGGGGCAAACTAATTGATTGAACTGGTCGGGCATTATTTGAGTCTATCGACGCGCAAAGAAAAAGAAGATTTGATTCCCATGTTGATGTAATGTGGAAGCTGCAGAAGATTGTAAAAATATACTTGCATTGTGTAGATTCCAGTTTATTATATAATTGCAAAGCACATGTGTGAGTACTTTGTACTGTTCAGCCACCATTTACATTTAGTTATCTTTCATTGACTTGAATATGCCTTGGTGGCTGAGAGAATGTCATGTCATGTCACTCAAATGTCTGGCTGATGGTGGCGGGTGTGTCGGGTCATTTAGTTTCCTTCAATATGGTTGAGTTGAATGGTGCCAATACACGCGTCATGTTCGTGAGCGGGCGCTGTCAGTTGGGACTGGTCATCTCTTAGCAGCCACGGTTCATTTTAATTCCTTTATTTTTAAATTGTTGATTTAATCTTTTACTCTGGACGCTCTTAATGTCACGTCTTTCTACATCGTTCTCACATATGTGTATAATTTCAAAATTAATTATGTAACCAAGATTTTGTAACAATATTTTGATTCAAAAGAGTGTCCATGGAGTTTCTTGCCCGTTCTTCTCCATAGAGATCTACGCTAGGGAATGGGCAACTACAGTACTTTCTCAAGTTATTATGCCTTGTGGCTGAGACTGTAGCTTTGTTTTTTATTTGTAATTTTGACATTCAAAAGTGCCGTAATGTTTTAATTGAAATAAATGCTTTGAGTTTGATTGTTTGACTAAACTTCGTTCTAAGTTTTTGTATAATAAATAGGCTTGTCGACTGAAAAAAGAGTATCAAAAAATATATGACCCGTATTTTTTTTTGTTACGTAAACTAAATTTGACGAAGATACGACGCTTTTAAAATTCTCAATATGTCACGCCGTGGTATAATTTTTAGTGCGTTGTTACGTCACGAGCCCCCACTCTCGAGTTTTGATGCGTTTTATCTTTGTCTATATTCATTGATTTACAAAAACAAAAAATACGTGTCCGTTATTTTCCAATACTCTAACTGACGGACTAAATAGATTTGCTATTTTTGACACTGTCGTCATGCCTATTCTATTCATCATCGTTTTAGGGTCGGCATAGTATGCAGCATCTTCATCCATACTTCTCTATCACTCGTCATCTCATCAGACACCTCCTTTCTAGCCGTATCATCCTTTACACAGTCCATCCATCGTTTCTTTGGTCTTCCTCCACTTTTACACCCAACTACATTCATTCTCCAAACTTTACTCATGACATTTTATAAAAAGATCACGTTTTACGTTAGTACTCAATGTAACGCACTCAAAACATTGTGCTGATGGATGGATTGAATAGTACGGGGGTCGTGGAGGTGTTTAAAGTAAAAATCTTACAATAAAAACTTGTGAACTGTTGGAAATTTGACCCCCAATATCTCCGTAACTATAGTGTATTCACGGAGACCGAGTTAGTAAAGCGCTTTCTCACTTACACCATTTTTTAACTGCGATTGGTCAGTGATAAACGCTAAGGCGGTGTACACAGTACGAGTACTTTTTAGTTTATTCAAACTTCCCGTACTGTGCAGACGTGCTCTTACTTGTGGCTGTATGCTCAACTCGTGAACTGGTTTGTGTATTGGATTTTATGATTGATTGCTTTCCTGAGGACTTGGAGGCTTGTGAAACGGACTTTCAGAGAGTCATGATATGCTATAAACTTGCATATTATAATATAATAAACTAAATTGGATTATACTGCGTGGTGGATTATAGCCCATTCCCTCTCATAGAGAGGAGGCCTGTGCCCCAGCAGTGGGAACATTAATAGGCTGATGATGATTATTATGATGAAGTAAATTTAATCATTAACTCTCAATTTCATTTCATGATGAACTGAAATATAATTGATTACAGAGTAGTTCCCAATTCGCTAGTATTTGGCATCGCAGTTTTAGAGAAAATAAAAATTTAACTTTTTCTCTATGGATTGGCAACACCGATTTGACACTTCTTTTTCGCGCGTTTACCGGCATCGCATGCAAAAATGGTTTCTGAAGAAAAACTACTTCGAAAAATACGGAAATACAATAAAAAGTTGGAGTGTCGGCGTCGGCGTCGAAACAAAAGACGGAGTCACGATAGTGAGCGAGAGCGCAGCCTCAGTTCAAATCGAAGGCAAAGTGTCGACCGTGACCGGAGTTCTTTGCGCGCCATTTCACCGGTTAACGAAGGTAAGTTTTTGATTTAGGTGCAATTAGGGGAAAAAACGTGGCTGGCTACAATAGTCGAGTATAATATACCGTGTTAGTACAAGATACTTAAACACGAAGATCAACTTTGATACGAGATATCAACTTTGATGTAAAACAGATTTCTGTTACCGGCACGTGATGCCGATTTTTTGTCAAACCAGCATGTGCTTACAGTACGAGATACTGTTTAGTGCAATTAAGATGCTGTTGAAAAACCTTATGGGTCCTTTTTCCTCATATTTCAGACGAAATCATCGAACAGAGTGAAATTTATCCTCAAACATCGGGGCCTGAAGAACAATCTGACACTCATATTGTCCAAATCCCAGAGGTTGAATGCTTAGCGTCACCGGAGGAGTCAGATAGCCATCTTACTGAGGAACAAAATACCGAACTTGTGCAGGCCCTGGGGCAAGAATATGACGACATTAAAAAATATGAAGGAACAATTAACAATGACATTTGCAAACGGTGGAATTACTAATTAATACATGGTCTGTCTAAGAATGGAAAGGATGACATTACAAATTGTCACAATTTGCCTGAAAACTGCCAACTCCTAGATGCCCCAATCTTGAATGAAGAAGTAAAAGCAGTGATCTCTGAAACTGGAATAACTAGAGACAAGTGTATTGCCTACCAGCAAAAACAGATGGGCACAGCACTTACAATAATAGGCAAAGTCATGTCTCATATAATAAACAACCCACCAGATAAAATAACTATGTTAAAATCACTTAGTGAAGCGTCAAAGTTGGTGTGCGACCTCCATCATCAACAGACTAAAACAAGAAGGTCACTAGAGGCTCCCCAACTGGACAAACATTTTTTAGAAATGACTCAAAACACAACTCGAAATGAGTTTCTATATGGAGACAATTTATCAGAAAGAATTAAGGTAAATAAGATAATACAACAGAGTTCAAACTCTATTAAGAAGACTGCACCAAAAGCCAGCAATTACTGCTAAGAACATAAATAACAAATATATGGGAAACAGGAACGGTCCACCACGACAGTTGAATCAGCGTCAACCAACCAAGGGGATGGCACGAGGTGGACCACGGACTCGACCACAGCCATCACACCACAGGACATCCTTCAACCCACAGCGTTCCGAGAGAACCCGGGCTGCCCACTACAACAGCAGGAAATAAACAAGGTACATGCTGGCAATTTAAAAAACTACTTTTCTTGTTGGATGTCATTAACAAATGACCCTATTATATTGCAGTGGATTAAAGGATATCATATTCCTTTCATGTCTCAGCCTTACCAAAATATAGTCCCTAAAAATAATTTACCTGATCGTGAAATTACACTTATGCAGGAAGCTATTGTTAACCTTTTACAATTAGGGGCTATAACACAATGTTGCCATTCAAAGGGAGAAGTTATCTCAAAGATCTTTCTTGTTCCAAAACCTAATGGCAAACAAAGATTTATTTTAAACCTAAAACCTTTGAACAAGTTTATAAAAGTTAGTCACTTTAAAATGGAGGATATTCGCACTGCAGTAAGATTAATTGATGAACATTATTATATGTGTTGCATAGACCTTAAGGAATCATATTTATTAGTACCTATAGCATCTGAACACAGAAAGTATCTCCGTTTTGAATTTGACGGAACCTTATATGAATTTACAGCATTGCCATATGGGTTATGTACTGCACCTAGTGTGTTTACCAAATTGTTAAAACCAGTGGTTGGTTATCTAAGAAATTTAGGCTTCCTATCCACAATCTACATTGATGATCTTTTATGTATTGGCCAAACATATAATGAGTGTTTACAAAACATGGAATCAACAACTACTATGTTAAAGTGCTTAGGCTTCATTATTAATTATGATAAAAGTAACCTAGTGCCTAGTAAATATTGCAAATTTCTGGGATTCATGATTAATTCCACATCAATGTGTCTTGAGTTACCTTTAGAAAAAAGATATACAATTAAGAGTATGATTGATAAATTCCTAAAATTAAAAAAATGTAGAATAAGAGAATTTGCTAGTTTGTTAGGCACATTAGTAGCAGCATGTCCAGCTATACCATATGGCATAGTACATACAAAACAAATGGAACATGTTAGGTATTCAGCATTATTAAAATCCATGACACTACCTATGTACCAAACACCCATTGAGCAACCAGCTTACCCTGGCAGCGAGCATCTTTTGCGGGAAGCATTCAAACATAGAGGTTTGCCAGAGGGTTCACTAAATATAATGTTATCATCCATTTCACCAGGTACGCTAAAACAATATAGTACTACTTATAAGAGTTGGTGGTTATTCTGCAAAAACCACAGTGTGGACATTTATACAGCTTCAATACCAGATGTAATACAATATCTCACTGAAATACATAAAACAAATGTTGGCTACAGCTCGTTAAATACAGCTAGATCTGCACTATCTCTTCTGTTAAATGAAAGAATTGGCAGGGACGATCACATCAAGCGTTTCTTCAAGGGTCTATACAGAATTAAACCCGCTTTACGCAGGTATGTTAATACTTGGGATCCTTCAATAGTGCTCAGATGTGGGTGCAGACTCTATCAGTAATTAAAATACAAGATATATCCATGTCACAAGACATAATACATATCAACATTACTGATCTTATAAAAACATCACTATCATCAAAAACTGAAACATTAATTAAACTACCGTTTTTCAACCAGAACCCCATTGTTTGCCCAGCTAAAGCTATAAAAACATATATTGAGCAAACATCAACTCTTAGGAATGATGAACAATATTTGCTATTAACTAGTAGGAAACCTTACAAAAGAGCATCCACACAAACAATTAGTAGATGGATTCAATCAGTTATGAAGGAAAGTGGTATTGATACCAAAATATTTACCTCGCACAGCACACGTCATGCAGCCACATCTTCTGCTAAACAGGCAGGGGTATCATTAGATGTGATTAGGAAAACTGCTGGATGGTCAAATAGCTCTCTTACATTTGCCAGGTTTTACGATGTACCAGTGAATGTGAATGTCCCAGATGATAGTTTTATTAATGCTGTCTTTAATGCCAACTTGAGGATGTAATTGATACTTCTTTACCTTTTTTTTTTAAAGATTAATAAGGTTCTATGAATATTTATTTTATTAGTACACTGCTAACAGTGTTTTATTTTAGTTAAATGGTTAAAGGTCAACCAAATATGTTTTTACTATAGCATTTATTGTTACTAATTGTATCTGATATAGAGACAAGATTGATGGTAATAGTACTGATGTTATGTTGTTATTGCTGCTGGTATTTTTTCATGGCTATTTTATTTTCATGAAAATACCAGTAGCCAAATTGTCATTTTTTGTTTGTCTTAAAACAGTCGCGCGGTCGGCGCTGTACAGTGGATAATTGATAATTTTGTTTTATTCTGACATGCACAATATCTTAAGATTATTGATGTTCATGCCTAAGTATATACTTACTAGCAAACTATAGTCTGATTAGATTGGTCTCAAATAAAATTTGATTCTTAAATGGCTGTTTTGATATGTATATTTTCAAAATAGTGGCCCATGTCGACTTTTACTCTAAACAGCTACTCTGTAATCAATTATATTTCAGTTCATCATGAAATGAAATTGATTAATCAGACGAACTTACCTTAAGTGAAGTCCGATTACAATTTCATGAAGGATGAACTGAAATATAATTACCCACCCAGCCCATCCATTTTAGGATCAGTCCCTTGTCGAATGAGCCAACAGAGCAACGCTATCTCTAAAGAGTGTCAAATCGGTGTTGCCAATCCATAGAGAAAAAGTTAAATTTTTATTTTCTCTAAAACTGCGATGCCAAATACTAGCGAATTGGGAACTACTCTGTAATCAATTATATTTCAGTTCATCATGAAATGAAATTGTAATCGGACTTCACTTAAGGTAAGTTCGTCTGATTAATCAATTTTATTGGTTTCCTTCATATCCATCAGTTATATTTAAAAAATACCTTTTTTCAAATAAATGACTATCAAATACGACAGAAGAAGCGAACTTTTAAGAAGCGCAGCGTGAACGCGCATTTACATTTCTAAGGTATTGTTAACGCCCACTGATCCTAAAAAAGGTTTTTTGTCTTTGTCATTTGTATGATAATGGTATCTATTCTGTTGTGCACAAACTAAACTTAATTTAGGCTATTGCTATCTTTTACTAAAAGGCCGTGCAAGAAAAGGACGGCTATAGCTATGAACTAAGTTAGAGATGTCAAACTAGTTTATGCCTTGCGCTTCACCGTGTTTTTAGTCGACATGTTTTTACGTGCACCTTTCATTTGTATGGAAATATTAGTTCCAATTAAATTTGACAGCTCTAAAAAAGATAGCAATAGCCTAAATTTAGTTTGTGCACAACAGAATCGACACCAATGTGTGATAGAGAAGGCGCTATGCTAAGTCGTCTCCGTGAATACACGACAGAAGTTTCCTAGGTGTGATCGCAATGACGGCGTGAACAAGTTCCTTTCGGCTTCATTAAGGGTATTTTAACCGACTTCTAAAAAGAGGAGGTTATCAATTTTACACTTATTATTCCTTACCATCCTCCTTGTCTCCAAGTGTAGGTTTGGACAGATCTTCGTCGGTTGCTTCAGCGACGGCTGTTTTTAACCAGTCCAAGAACTTTCTATGTCGGTTTACTGTTGATAGCGGATCTGTGCCGGGTACACCTGTAATCAACGAAGAAATTAGTAGAAACTATAGCGTATGACCGGTTTTTATTTTACCTTAAGGGGCTCCCCCATGCACACTAGCGCCACTTTAGTAAAAAAATCAGAACTCGTTAAATACACAATTAATATAAAATCTGATTGACAAAATCAATGCTTTAGAGTTCTAGATTATTGACGTCTATTTAATTCATTAAAATATACTTCACTGTAGTTACAGTTAGAAAAATTGCTAAAAACGGCCGTTTTTTCCATTTTGTATCTGTAACGACAGCGAGCTATGTTTCAATGAGTTAAGCAGACGTAAATAATTTAGAAGACCAAATGATTGATTTTGTCAATCAGATTTTATATTAATTGTGTATTTAACGAGTTCTGATTTTTTTACTAAAGTGTCGCTAGTGTGCATGGGGGAGCCCCTTAAGTTACTTATTATAACATCAGCTATCCAGTAAAAGTAAGCTAGCCAGTAAAAGTACCGTTAGAATCGGTACAGCCGTTTCGGAGCTTTTCCAGAAAAGACAGACAGACAAGAATAAAAAAAAAATAACGGGTCAATCACGGTCGTAAGTCTGTCTAGCCTTTTCCCAACATATTGAGGTCGGCTTCCAGTCTAACCGGATGCAGCTGAATACCAGTACTTTACATGGAGCGACTATTACGGCGTATGTAGTTACTTAGGAATTTATTTAATTATTCTGTATAAAGATCGTTGAGAGCAGCGGTGGCCCAGTGGTGGCGGCCCCGACTTACGAACAGTAAGTTGTAGGTTCGGACCCAGGCAGGCGCATTACTTTGTGTAATTTATTTCATCACCACTGCTCTCAAAACGGTGAAGGAAAACATCGTGAGGAAACCGGCATGTCCTAGAACCAAAAATTCGAAGACATGTGACACCTACCAACCCGCACTGGGCCCGCGTGGTGGATTATAGCCCATTCCCTCTCATAGAGAGGAGGCCTGTGTCCCAGCAGTGGGAACATTAATAGGCTGATGATGATGAAAGATCGTTCAGAGAACTCATAAACATCGAATGCCTATAATCACCGAGGGGTTGAAAAAAGAAAAAAAAAACGAAAAAGCGTTCGTGGTGACATCGTATCACATAAAAATGTTACTACTGTTATGTTCTTGCTCTGGATTCCTTCTACTTTTCGGCGCAATACTTGTCTATTGCATACTCCTGTGGTAGGAACGAAATATAGATATGAAATATATATCGTATAATGCGGTTGGCCAGGGCGTTGACAACGATATTTTCAGTACTAGCATCTCAAAATTAAAAAGGACTCTTTGCAATTTCTTTTTTCAAATTCAAATTCAAATTCAAATTAATTTATTTCGTGAACACAGGGTACATACAGATGTTATAATAAAATAAATTAGATCCGAGCTGTGTCCCGCCAACAGGCATACAAAATATCAAAAGTTTTTTAAACAGATAAATTTTAGCATTAAAAATACAATCACAATAATTATAAATCGTATCAAAATTAGATTAAAATGTCAAATTAAATAAAGTAAAAATACAAAATAAAATAACAATGTCACTAATTCAATAATACAACAAGACAAGGCAATACAACAATTCAATAATTCAAGATTAACAAAATCATTTCGTATGTCACTGCATTAAAACTGATTGGATTTGGAAGATAATTAAAATTAAAATTTGTCATTTAAATATTCGTCAACAGAATAATACACCTTGTTATTTAATAGTTTAAATAGATTTCTTTTAAATTCGTTAATGTTCACACTTGAGATAACTTGTCCTGGTAACTTATTATATAGTTTTCGACCCATTGCATAAAAGCTTTTGCCAAAAAATTGTGTTTTTGTTGCTAACACCTGCAGATTTTTTGAGCGCCGTTTACTTTCTACAAATTTATATAAATTTATGTTGTGTTTTATAAAAATACAGGCTTCATAAATATAGAGTGACGGTAAAGTTAATATTTTTAGCTCATGAAAATGTGGCTTGCATGATTCTTTTTGTTTTATTTTACAAATAGCTCGGATACATTTTTTCTGTGCAATAAATACTTCTTGAACCTTAGGGGCATTACCCCAGAATATTAGGCCATACCGCAGAGCTGAGGCGACATAACCATGATAAGCTGCTAGTAGGGCAGTCTTATTGGCAATTTTACCCAGCATATAAAGAGCATATGAAAATCTACTCAGCTTTCCACAAACACTTTCAATTTGAGTCCTCCATGTCATGTCATTGTCAATATGTAGTCCAAGAAATTTTGTAACACTAGATTCAAGTATTTCATTCCCTTTATAGTTTATTTTAAACTGTGATTTTTCTTTATGTCTAATTTTGAAATTCATAACTTTAGTTTTAGTTAGATTAATTTTGAGGTTATTAGCATTTAACCAGTCGATAATAGGAATAAGGCTATTGTTTACATGCTCTTCTATTTCTTTTGTAGTGCCAGAATTATAAATAACAGTGCTGTCGTCGGCAAATAGTGACATTTGATGTTTGATTATTTGAGGAAAGTCGTTAATATAACAAATAAAAAGTAACGGTCCTAGCACAGAACCCTGCGGTACACCACATGACAGTAATCTAGAGCTAGAGGAGTATACCATCTCAGTTTTGGTCTTTACATTTACTTTACTAATTTGTGTAATTTGACTTCTATTCTCCAAGTAAGATTTTATCAGATTAAGCACGTTACCTCGGATACCATATCTTTCGAGCTTTGTTAATAACATTTTATGGTCTACGTAGTCAAATGCCCTGGACATGTCCATAAACATCGCCATCACTGGTTTTCTGTTATCCATGTTATGATGTATTTTTTCTAAAAAGTTATAAATTGCCATATTAATGGTTCTATTTTTCCTAAAACCCATTTGTTCGTTGCAAAAGATATTATTCGCTTCTAAATAACTGTTAATGCTGTTATAAAAAACTTTCTCAAAAATTTTAGAAAAAATTGGTATCAGTGCAACTGGCCTATAATTGGTAACTTTTGTTTTATCGTCTTTTTTGTGTAATGGCTTTATTATTGAAATCTTTAACTTATCTGGAAAGGTGCCTTTCTGTATACTTTTATTTATAATGTCACTTAATATGGGCGCTATAATAGGAGCGACTGTTTTGACTACTCCGGTGCTAATATCATCATAGCCTGTACTATTTGTATTTTTAAGACTATTTATTATTGTAATTATGTCTCTTGGTACGGTTGGTGGCATAAACATGGATTTAAGCGATCCTGCTGTGCTAAAAACATTTGACTTAGAATAGTTAGTATTCGGTTGGACTGAGGATACGAAATAATCATTAAATTGTTGGGCTATCTCTTTGGGTTTTGTTATGTAATTGCCATTTACATTAATCGCATTTATGTTATTTTTAGGAATGTTAGGTTTTATGGATTTAATAACTTTCCAAGTTGCCTTCGACTTGTTGGTGCTTGTTCCAATAAAATAAGTATTCTGAGCTTTCTGTGTTAGTTTGATAACATTTTGATATCTTTTCGAGAAAGTTTTGAATGCCATTTTTGAATCACTGTCTCGTTTCAGTCTATATTTCCACAATAATGATCGTCTAGTTCTGCTACAACGCTTGACTCCGCGTGTGATCCACTTTGCTTTAGTAACTGTACAAATTTTGCGTCTGACAATTGGGAAACAGAGATCATATATTAATTTAAACAGTTCAAAAAAAGAATTAAAACATTTGTTTACGTCATCAGATTCATAAGCTTCGGAGAAACTGAGACTGGCGATATGTTTTCTAAAAAGGTTAATATTTTCCATGCTGTAATCCCGTTTATATACATAATAATATGGTAAAATACACTTTTGTTTTACCGGGAACTTCATAAGTTGGGCTGTGTGGTCAGACACACCTAGCTCCAAGACCTCACTTTTGCAGCCTGATATGTTGTGGAGAAAATTATCTAGGCATGTACCACTACTAGGACGTGTTGGTACATTTATTTCTAGTTTCAAATTAAATTCCTTCAAAAGTTGCTTAAACAATGAAGAGTTTTTGGTATTTTGAAGAACATCAATATTAAAGTCGCCGCAGATTATTATTTTTTGGTTACTTTTATAACAGAACTGTTGCAATATATTAGCTAAATTCTCAAAGAAAAGGTGTACCTTAGTTGAATTTGGAACTCGGTAAATACACAAAATTATAACATTATCGTCAGTTAATTCCACTGCACAGCATTCAAACACATTGGGAATGTTTAACTTCTTCACAGATTCTATTTCTTGGAAATTAATGTGGTTATTAACTAATATGCAAGAGCCACCATTTCGCTTTAGTCTAGTGAAGCTTGCAGCTAAAATAAAATTTGGTATATTCAGAAGGTCAAGGTCACCTTGCTTCATATTGTGTTCCGTAAAGCATAAAATATTAACACATTTCCCATTCTTTGAGAGAGTATATTTTTGATAACGTAAACTAAGTGAATTCAATTTGCGCTATTTGAAACTCATTTTTACCTATGATACTGTTTTTACAAACACTGTCTGCCTTCTTAAATATTTTTGTTTTTGTTAATAAGCTCTTTTCTATCTGCGAAAACTTTTAATTGGCCTTAATTTTGTTACTCTTAATCGTGTGTAAATTTTTAGCTGTAAGTCTTCCTAAAACTGTAAAATAAAATAAAATAAAATGTTACGTTAGGCAGAGGTGTACCTAAACCACACATTCGGTGGTGATTTCGCCAGCTATGTTTCAGTCCCATGTAATGGGACCGAGCCTATTGCCATCAGCCTGGCGCAAAAATAGACTCCGTGGCTCCTACTGAGGAATTCCAGATAGGAAAACCCAATAATATTTTGCTCGACCTGGGAATTGAACCCAGCAGTCAGCAGTCACTACACCAACGAGGTAGAGAGCTCATTGGCATTGGAGTAACTCACCATCATTTTCCAGATCAGCTCCCCACAGCGCGTCGCACAGCTGCCATACCTCAGAGCAATAGGCGCCTGATACACCAAACTGTTGACAAAGAACGTATTATGAGTTGACGACGACTCGAATGGCGCAGCGGTAGTGAGGCTGCCTTACGTTCTTAGGGTCCCGGGTTCGAATCCCAGTTGGAGTAAATGTTTGTGTGATGAGCATGGACATTTGTTTCCGAGTCATGGATGTTTATATGTATAATAAGTATGTATTTACAAACAAAAAGTATCTATGTAGTATATCAACTATCTGGTGTCCACGACACAAGCCTCGTTGCTTAGTGTGGCACTAGATGGCGCTGTGTGTAATGCCCAGTGATATTTATTTATTTATTTAAAGACGTGATAGTTTGAATGTTAATTGTTTGTTCCAGCCTACGGCGTAAAGAGTCCTACCAGCGAGTTGGCTCGTCTAGAACACCGTCAAAGTCATAACGTACACGGTACAACTAACTAAACTATTTTATAAATTGAATTTTCCGTGTTTTTTTTTTCCAAAAAATAACAATAAAAAACAACGAAAAAATTGTTTTTTTTCTTTACAAATTAATTACATTTTTAAATATTAATTAAAACAATATATTTAAAAATATTTAAAAATATAAAAAATTGTAGCTCACCAGCGCTGGGAACATGGTCCAGGCTAAAATTTTCTTATTTCTTTTTATTGGTCTCTTTTGAAAAAAAAAAAAAAAAACATTCCCAATCGTTCCGAGTTCGATGATCGAGTTTATGGCTTTCGGTTCCAGAACGACATAAAAATAATGGTGTATAGGAAGTATCAGAAAGTTGTGGTCATACTGAAAGATGTGGTACAAAATCAAAATATTTTATTTCACAAAACGTCAAAAGATAGGTACACGGTTCAGGTTGTTCGTTTTCTATGGAGAAGAACCAGCAGGATACTCTTAAATGATTTCGTTTTACAATGTTATTGTTTAACAGTGTTAGTACTTAGGGGGAAGCGCCAGGATAGCCCGCTTATTTATTTTTTGTGTTATACCTAATAGTACACCGTTTTTAGGGTTCCGTAAAAAAAAGCAACGGAGCCCTTATAGGATCACTTGTACGTCTGTCTGTCTGTCGGTCCGTCTGTCACAGCCAATTTGCTCCGAATCTTCTAGACCAAATCAGGTGAAATTTGGTAGGATGGTGTATGATCCAAACACAGATGTGCAAAGTAAATAAATACGTTTTTTAAATAAGGGTAATTTTCAAGGGAAAAAAATAAGAAACTAAAAAAAAAAAGTTTTGCAAACCTTACTGTGTCATATATCAAATGAAAGGGCTCGTTATTTATGAGAATCTCAAATATAGTCTTGTTATTATTGTAAAATAAAGTTTTGATTTTATTCATGAAAGAAGACAAAAATTGACCATTCCCCTGATTTCTGAAATTGCTGAGCCTAATATTTTGAAAAAAAAATAAAAAAAAATACACAATATAGTTCATTGCTTGTAGATTACAGGAAAATCTATAACAATTCTATCAATTGAAAATAAAGTGGTAAACTCAATATAAGACTTTGGCATTGTACTGAACCCTATCCACGCGAGTTCAACTCTCACTTAGTCGGTTTTTTTTACAACAACTCAACACAACGCAAATCTTAACAGTTAGAATTTGTAAATCTAGCAGAGCGTTTAATTGATGCGCTGAGGTGCTCTCTCTAGTCACAGCTCTAGTACAATGGGGGCTATCGCGTGTGAATTTGCCGCTAGAGGCGCTTGTGTAGACTAAGGTCCTCCAAAATGTCAGATGTCATAGAGTGTTCACGCGTTGCGTGCTTTTTTATCACGTATTTAACTCACGATTGTATTCTAGATTGAGCCATTCCTGATTAATTATGACTTGAAAATTTTAAGTAGTAACTTAGAATCATAATATTGTTAGTATTTGGAGGTAGAATGATTTTTAAATGTTTCATGTTTGCTAATTTTAGGAAGAATATTGTAAATATACTACTCTGTCAAGAAAGTACCGGGAAAAGATCAATAATACACAAAATGTCTGTTATTCATCCAAATTTATTTTATCACCTTCAAAGTATGCTCCTTTAGAAACGATACACTTGCGCCAACGAATAATCCATTCATCAAAACATTTTTTAAACGCTGCTTCCGGAATTGAGTTCAAGTTCTCGCCGCGAATTCTCCTTTATGTCTTCTATCGATTGAAAACGGGTGCCACGAAGTGGTAATTTGAGTTTAGGAAAAAGAAAAAAGTCAGCAGGAGCCATATCTGGTGAATATGGTGGTTGCTGGATGGTATTTGTTGAGTGTTTGGTCAAAAATTCGTTCACAATGATAGCCTTGTGCGAAGGCGCATTGTCGTGGTGCAAAATCCAAGAATTTTCTTTCCACAAATCTGGCCTTTTTCGTCGAATTTGCTCTCTCAAATAATATTCTTTATTTACCGTTAGACCTTCCGGTAAGAATTCAGAGTGCACAACACCGCGATAGTCAAAGAAAACAGTCAACATGACTTTGACTTTTGATCGACTTTGGCGTGGTTTTTTCGGTTCCGGTTCAGTTGGAAGGCGCCACTCCGAAGCTTGTTGACTAGTTTGCATGTCAAACTCGTAAACCCACGTCTCGTCTCCAGTAACAATGCGTTTCATGAATGTTGGGTCCGAACTGACTCGTTCTAGCATGTCCTCAGCGACTTTCATGCGATTGAGTTTTTGGAGAAAATTCAGATCTTTTGGGACTAGCCGAGCAGCAACATGTTTCATACCCAAATGATTAGTTAAAATGGTACGGATCGACTCGTGAGATACAGAAAGTTCGGCGGCTATCTCTCTCAGAGTTGAATGGGGATTTTCAGTCACTATTTTCTTCACTTTTGCGATGTTAACTTCAGTTGCAGACGTTGACGGCCTACCAGAGCGAAGCAAATCTTCCATCACATCTCGACCGCTTTTGAACGCTTTGAACCACTCATAAGCACGAGTTTTTGATAAAGTCGATTCACCGTAAGCCTTCTGTAACATTTTCAGTGACTCCGAACACGAAATTCCATTGGCGATACAAAATTTAAGACAAACTCTTTGTTCGATTTTTTGTCCATTATGAAATTCGCAATACACACTATATATGATATTACTAAAACCAGCACTGTATTTAATATAAATAACAGATGCAACTCAAACTCCACGCCAAAATGGAAAACAGTTGTGCCAATCTAACAACTACAAAAAAACAAAAATTTGAATTTGGAACCTTAAACAAATCATCCATTCCCGATACTTTTTTGACTGAATGTATATCTAAAGCTTACACTATGTTGTTATACATAATAAAATAAACTTTTTAAAGAAGTTATTGATGCTTTAAAGTGTTAAATAGAATAACTGACAGGACCTTACTCGACAGTGCGCCATCTGGTGAGTTTAAAAACGATAGCCCCCATTAAAAAAAGATAGTTATTTATTTGCGAACATGCCAAACAATGGTTTGTAGGCATGCATTTAAATGAACAGTACAGTCAGTCAGTTAGTTAGTACTTAACATCATAACATAACATCACGGCTGTAATCCTCGTAGGGTTACACAGAGGTGTACCTGATAGTACGCCCACATTTCGCCAGTTATGTTTAGATAATTATTTCATTCTTCCTGATTCAGGCATTAAACCAACCTTATATCTCCAGGTCTGTGTGTGAGCGTCTCTACTGTACTGCGTCAGCACCTCGCGTCTGTCGCGCGCACTCTGCGACAGAGTCAGTCTTGCGCATTTTGTGTCGTCTGTCTGAGTGAACGTTGAATATTCTAGAAGCGTTGCCAGGTGTTTCTTGAGGACTTCCTGTAGAAAAAAATAGGACATAACATCAAGCCTGTAATCCCGAAGGGTAAGCAGAGGTGTACCTAATAATACACCTATATTTCGGCAGTTTCTAAGCCGAAAGTCTGATAAACAGTCTTACCAAGGGGTTTCGTATTAACCAGTACTAAATGGGTTGTGGAGGTCAGATAGGCAGTCGCTCCATGTAAAATACTGATTTACTTACAGCTGAATCCGGTAAGACTGGAAGCCGACCCCAACATAGTTAGGAAAAAGCTAGGCAGATGATAATTAGGTATATAAGATTGTAGGGGCCTTACGCTACAAACAAAAAATAAAATTGTTTATAGTCGCCAAGCGGGACTGCGGTGTACGCAAGCGCCAGCCCCTTACACACAGTGGTGGTGCAAACATGTCTATAGAGCGAGACATCCGATAAATAGCGTTGTGTACTATGTTAGACTGTAAATGTGAACCAAGTCAATAAACATCTATGTAGCTTCTACGCACTGACTTTGAAATGATGCAAAGGCAGCTCCTTTCTGGGGCACCAGGTTCAAGCACAAGTGCGTGTGCCCGGGGCCCCAGAGGATGGCAAATACAAAATTTTTTAAAATGTAATTTTTAAATGTAGGTAGTTTTTTTGTATGAACATTTAATTTTTTTTTTGTAATTTTTTTATGTAATTTTAAATTAATAAATGCGTTTTATTTTTTTAAATTTATAAATGTAATTTATTAATTTCTAATTGTTTAATTTTTATTTATTTTTTCAATGTAACATACTTTTTAAAGTCGTTTTACTAGCACATATTAGAGACCTATGTCTGAAATTTAAAGATTTATTTATTATTATTTTAAAAGCCACTCTGTTCCACATCACTCCTGCCACTTCTCTTAACTCTCTGTATGCTTTTTTTGACTCCTTTTTGGCTCTAGAAAGATCAGAATGGAAAAGGACGGAGGAGGCCTTTGCCGATTGGTAAACAGATCTGCAAAATATAAAAAAGCAGCAAATATTATATAGTTTAAAAAAGTTTTAAATTTGCTTTAGAATACTGTTACAAGGTTAAATTGATCTGAATAAAGGCTATTAATATTATATTATTATTTTAAAGGCGGATTAAAATTAAAATAGAAAAATTATTTCTTCTGAGTATCTATTTCATTTGTTTTAACCACTTACCAGAATGCCATCGTCTTTTTCAGATTGTCCCACCGCCATTCTCACAAGCAATGGTTCGGACCAATCGTTGGACGATCTGCCGCGCACGTATTTGCCCAGCTCCGATAGTTCTGCGGCTGTGGACAAACAATATTCATAGTACAACTTAGATCATGTGCGTGGGACTCGCCACTGGCGTGCGTGTATGACCAGATGTAGAAGAGGTGTGTAAAGAATTAAAGAAAATAGGTTTATTTGATACAAGCGGACGTCACGCAGTGTCACCCGCGTAGTTTCCGTTCCCGTGGGAGTACTGGGTAAAAAAATATTGCTTATGTTACTCAGTAAAGACGTGGCTTTCTAATGTTGAAAGAATGATGTATTTGACTTTAATTTTATTGACATTTTGTTTTTAATTTATCTTATTGACATGATTGTATTTCAATTATTATTCTAATGACCGAGATGAGAATGAATGAGATGTATTTGATTTGACTATAACTATATTTTATGCGATTTTTATATTTTTTATTCTTTATTTTATCTTTTATTTTATTGTTTGACATTATTTACTTATTTGAATGAACTTTTTAATTAATGATGTTTTTGCTACTTACTGTCTAATATTATAAATTGCTGAGCCCGACAGGGTCCATGTGAACTTTATTTTAATTATAAGATCTTAACACACATGTGATATGCAATAAAGAATTGAAATTGAATATTTGAAATCGGCGCAGTAGTTTTTGAGTTTATTCATTACAAACATACTAAAATACAAATCTTTCCTCTTTATAATTTTTGTATAGATGAGCGACTGCCTATCTGACCTCCACAACCCAGTACTGGATAATAAGATACCTCATCATGGTAAGACTGGTTGTCGGACTTTCGGGCCACTGACTACTGTAACGACTCTCAAAGATCTACAAATGACAGCCGGGACCAACTGATTAACGTTCTTTCCGAGGCACGGAGAAAACTCGGTATGTAATGGGTGGTCACCCATCCACGGAAGAACCTAGGTAAGTAGCTTAACCTTAAGATCGACCCGAGCGGCTGTTATTATTTAGCAACGAGCTCCTCCATAGAAAATCCACTGAATTTACAGAATTTGTTTATTCATTATCTCATTATACTAATGTTCCAATTTCTTTACATAAACAAGGGGAAATTAGGAATGAATAAGGGATGTCCTATTTTAATCCTACTAATATAAGAAATGCGAAAGTTTGTGAGTATGTTTTTTACAAATGTTTTTATTCAATAGATGATTATTTCGTGCAGTCTGTGGGTCAACTTTACTCAGCGGACATACAGCGACCTACGCGTTCAATACAATAATGCACTGAGAATGCTGCTGCGGCTGCCGTGGCGTAGTAGTGCGTCAGGGATGTTTGCAGATAATAATATTGATGGTTTTGCCGCCATTATTAGAAATAGATGTGCATCCCTGATGACTCGTGTTCGCGGCGGCACCAACAGTATTCTCAGTGTATTCGCAGATCGGTGGGATTCCCCGATGATGCGGAGGTGGATGCGGCTCCATGCCGAATTGTGATTGTACATTTTCATCTGTATCTGTAACACTAGAACTTAAGTAAAATTGTTACTAACCCTATGGACAACGGTCTGAAATAAAAACTTTCTATTCTATTGTATTTAAATTTTAAACAGACATGTAAATAAATTAACGAAGACTTATTTAAATTTAAATTGACATTATTTATAAATTAATTAATACAGTGATGAATTGTCGTAACCATGAAATATAATTTTATTCCTAATAATAGCTAATTTACTAACTGTTTTTTTTTAATAATTATTTTTTATAATGTAATTAATGTTCCTAAATAATATTAATCGAAGCAAGACTGTAAATTCTATTATTATGCATGTACTAGAAATATTTGAACGACTAATAAGTCAAATATAGTGAAACTAAAATTATTTTACCATATCATGTAAGCACCCGGCAAATAAATAAATTTCATTTCATTATGGATTTATAGATGTTTTTTACTCGTTCACGCAAAAACTACTAGATGGATTTGGATGAAATTTGGCACACAGATTGTTTATAACCTACATTAAAACTTAGGATTTGACTTTTTATCCCGGTAGTAGATCCCATGGGACAATTATCAAACTTCCTGGCAGAAGCTAGTATTTACATACATATTGTTACGAGCTGGGTATGGGATAAATTAATGACTACCGATTAAACAACAAATAACTTCAATAATCACAAAACACTTATAACTCAATCACAAATACACTACTGATTACTATTCGCTTAGATATCGCACTTCTATTTCACTTCGATTCGCTTCTTTGTGTAGCCAAAATCAGACTGCCTGCTCCCGCAAACACGTCGACTATTTATATGGCGATCGAACGTTCGAGAAATATCCACGACTTCCTAGAATCTTCTACACAATTCCATAGTGGGTCATTGTCCTTCGAGAAACTTCCACAACTTGTACAAAGGAAAGAAATAGGTACTTTATGCCCTCGGCGTACGGTCGAAATTACAATGACAATTCCTGATGTTCTTTTGTAGGTAGTTTGCGAATTTGTACCTACATTATTCGAGACTCATTCTACCTACTACTACCTACCTACCTACTTTGTAGATACCTACTACCGTAACTGTAGGTAAGTACGGGTACGACGTAACAATATGTAAACTCACGCCTTTTTCCCATGCTACGATCCTACTACGTCCATGTTCATACATCTGGTCATACACGCCGACGGTTGCAAATACTACGCACCTGACCTTTCTGAAAAACCTCACCAATAATGTCAGTGTATGTTCTTCTAGGGCGTCCCCTCCCCGTTGCCACTCACATCTGACTTGTAAATACGAGTACCTACTACTAATATTTTAATCTTTAATAAATAGTAATTGTCTGATTACGGAATCACCATTTTAATACGTTTAGGGTAGTATAAATACGGTAGGGATGGTTCTATGGGGCACATTGTGAGAACAGCGACAGTTTTGACTACTATAGGACAAGATGGCGTCTCATGTTCTGCTGTGTTTCTTCGTAATTGTCACTTTGGTGGTTATGTAAGTAATTTTTATTTATTTTTCTTTGTTTCTGTTATGGAGGTACTCATACGAGGTGCCTCAGAAAGCACGTTAAGCAGTTGGTCCCGGCTGTCATTTGTAAATCTTTGACAGTCGTTACAGGTACGAGTAGTCAGTGGCCCGAAAGTCTGACAACCAGTTTTACCAAGGGGCTTGTATTACCCAGTACTAACTGGGTTCTAGAAGTAAGATAGGCAGTCGCTCCATGTAAAATACTGGTATTCAGCTGCATCCGGTCAGACCGGAAGCCGACCCCAATATAGTTGGGAAAAGGCTATGCAGATGTTTTCTCATAGAATCATTTAAAAGATAAAAATTTCAATACCAGCGGGGAAGCGGGAATTCATGACGTCATTATCATTATTCTCCTGCCCAATTTATTTGGGGTAGGCAGAGTACTATGTCTCCTTCTGTCGTCGAAGTTTCATATCTTGGATTCTAATCCAACAGACGATCTGTTTGTAGATGGTAGGACGAAGATTTTATTGGTATGTCAGAAGTACTGTGTGAGAAATTTATGAAAGTGTCAACCTTTATTTTGTTATTTTGTATATTTAAATTTTATGTGAAAACTCTTTTAGTTTTAGTTTTAGTTACTGTAATTGGTTTAGAAAATACAAGATGCAGTTTTGCATTCTAGTTAAAATTTAGGAGCTTGTCACAAACGACATAAATAATCTATTTATATAACGATACCTGGTCAATTATTAATAAAGCTGCTATTTTAAATTGTTTAACTTTGACAGCATTTCAGAATGACACGAAAGTTGTAAACAGAATCGCCCATCGCGCGACATGTCTCTGTGTGCGTTTATTTGTGTGTGTGTGAAGGCTCGGTTATAGGGGTAGTAACAGACGGACTGCGTTTTAATACGGGTGGTTTACACTTGCCGATATCCGTAAATATGTTTTTTTTTTTTAAATTACCCGTTTTATTATTGATTCGGGTCGAGAATCATTAGCATATTTACCGCCTTGAATTGACCAGGATGCAAAGCGATACCTTGTAGAAACAACCGTTGTAATTGAATATATAGTAGATGATTGAACAAGTGCACAAATGGTTTTGTGGACGAGTTATAAACTCTGCTTTTCACTTCGATTGCGAGGAAATAAAACAGTGGTATAACATAACATTTCTTTAATTTTTATTCTTTAACAAAGTAAAATTAGTACAGTTTTGAATACTGAAGGAAATTGTTTTTCCCGGCATATCGCCGCTTCATTTTTTTTTAATCTTACTACATTGATCTTAGGCTTGGGCTGCCGACCTATACAGCCTCCTATTAAATTAATTTTGTAATAATAATTTTCTTAAATGAATTAAATAACCTACCGTACTTGAATTTAAATTTTAATATGTTTTATGTCTTAAAAACATATAAGGCAAATAAATTAAAGTAAATATTATAAAATAACAAATTCTATCTATGAACGCTGTATGGCTCATTTTCTTTGCCTTAATATCGATACATTGAACTTTGTTTTTTTTTTAATTTTTGAATGTTGAATTTATGAGTAGATTCGTTAATGCACTTGTGCACAAAATTCGAGTTTGTGCAGCCTATATCCTGCACAAATAAGCACTTTCAGAGCATGAGAAGTAAAAAATCTATTTTCAGTGCCTCTGCCAACGGGGACGGCGGCTTCAAGCTACTGGAATACGGTGAAGAGTTGTCTGCTGATCCCTGGTCCCAAAACTTGGTACAGCGCGCACGGACCCCGCGCATTCAAAGGAGAGATTATGTGTACTTATTTTAGATATTTTCATAGCATTATGTCGTACGGTACGGCGGTACGGTCGTAAGTGTCGTACTGCTGTGGGGCAAAACCACTGATCTGATATACAAAATAAATTTTAAAACGCCTTATGAAGAGTTTTCTACTCATCCCTAGCAAAACTTAGTACAGCGCGCACGCACGGATCCCGCGCATACAAGAGACAATTGGTGTATTTTACATATTTTCATAGTATTATGTCATACGGTACAAAACCGCTGATTTACAAAATAAATTTTAAAACGCCATAAGAAGAGTTGTCTGCTCATCCCTGGAAAAACTTAAAGATAAAGATATATTTATTGCGTAACTGTGTACATCAAACTCTTAATATTAAACGTTACGTTTCCAGTCTCAACAGTCCACCCAGGTCGGGTATGCAAGTATTTCAAGTAATTAGGTTCCCACATTATTTTCTATCAAAAAACTCATGCAGATTATAAAATAACATTATTATTTAACATTTTTTTTACAATTGCCTAATTGCCGGCGCTAAATGATTTTACACACGAATGGCAGTAACATAGGTACTTTTATAATACATCATATTGTTAATAACTGGTAAATTTTTGTCATATTTATATTGTTTCCGAACGTTTCTCTTAGAATTTGATTTGAGATTAAAATATTGCATATTGTTTTTAACAAATAAACATAATTCGAGTATGTAAATACCAGTCAGTGTCAGGAAACTCTCCGATTTGAAGACAGTACACAGACTTACCCCCCCCCCTCGCATTCAAAAGAGACAAGGGTATTTTAGATATTTTCATAGCATTGTGTCGTACGGTATTCTGCTGTGGGGCAAAGCCGCTGCTATACAAAATAAATTATAAAAAGTCTTATACCTACCTACCTTGTTACCCACATAGTGGAACACAAATATATGAATACTAACTTTTGCCTGCAGCTTCGCCCGCGTGGAGTTCGGTAATTGTCCCACGGGATCTTACTACCGGGATAAAAAGTATTCTATGTTTTAAACAATATGTGTGCAAAAGGGTTTAGAAGATTGTTGTATGAAACCTGGCCGGCCTTGCATAAGACCTATATTAATCGATAGCTGGTATCAATACAAACCAGTTTTGTATGACACAAAAATTTTCTAAAGTGTCACGTTTCCGAGATATGTGCTATCAAAGTTAAAGTCTGCTTTGCGTGAAAGAGTAACAAAGATCCATTTATCTGAGACTAAGATGAATATTTTATTACAGGCCTTACTATAACCCTTATTTGCCGAACCCCATCGACCAAGACCCGAACTATCCGGACCCCAACAAAACTCCCACAACTGAACCAAACGAAACAAAAAGGAAATCTAGTTTTGAGGAAACGATCAATGAACTCAACAATTTACGAAAGGTCAGTTAATTTTTTCTTTTATATTAGCAGTGCTACATGGCTTTTCTATACTAATATTTTAAATAGGTAAAATGTGTGTGTAAGTTTGTAATTAGGAGGTAATCTGCTGAACTAATGATACAATTCTAAAAATTCTTTCATTGGCAGAAAGCTACATTATTTGGAGGTGCTGACTGACTAAAAAAAATATGGTTCGTTTAGTCCGTCAGTTAGATTTTCGAAAAATATTGGATACTTGATGTGTTTTTTGTTTTATCAAATTAATAAAAATTGACGAAGATAAAACGTGCCAAAGATCATGACTAAAATCATGAGATCATGAGTAAAAAATGTACTCAAATGTGACGTCACAAGAGTTATCGACGCACTGTATTGTCTTCATTTTTTGTTTAAGTGAAAAAAGAAAAAATATGTGTGTATATAACGTTATTCAAAGTTATTGTCATTGTTTTTTTTTTTTTTTTTAATTTTCCTATTTCTTAAAAATTCAAAAGGGGCACAATTTTTACGGTTTTAGAAGCGAATATACCGACTTAAGAAAAACAATATTTTAGGATACTCGATGTAATTTTTTGAGAGCTGTCGATACGGATTTTTTTTTTGTTTTAACCCTTCCCGGAAACCTAGTTACGGAGATATATGGGGTCAGAGTTCCAACTTTTTCACAAGTTTCGTTTTTCCCTCGTCCTATTCAATACATCCATCAGCACAATGATTTGAGTGCGTTACATTGAGTCCTACCGTAAAACGTGATTTTTCAATCTAAAAAAAAAATCGTTTTCCAGCACTAATTTTTGTTTAAAGATACTTAGTTTGATGTACAGAATGCTTGGCTGACGGCTTCGTGAAGTGTTCGTTTAAGTTTTCACCATCAACAAATTGCAAATCTATTTAATCCGTCAGTTAGAGTAATGGAAAATAATGCACACGTATTTTTTGTTTTTTGTAAATCAATGAATATTGACAAAGATAAAACGTATCAAAACTCGGGATTGGAGGCTCGCGTCGTATCTTCGTCAATTTTAGTTTATGTTACTAAAAAAAAAAATACGGGTCAAATATTTTTTGATAATCTAACTGACGGACTAATTCGATTTTTTTAGTTGACAAGCCTATTTCGACAGACAGACAGCCTTCGACAGTTCCTAGTGTTTTAACTGTGAAGAAGAAGTAGTGGAACAAACTCCCCAGCAATACAACTGTCTGTTAAGTTAGAAGAACCAGGCTTTATTGTTTATTTTTTTCAGGATTCCGGAGTAAAGGTCATCTACAGACATATGCCAATGCCTGTCATACTGGTCTCGTCCTATCCGAAACCTAAACACTGAATCTTGGAGACATCGACATAACGATATTGATAACAACACATAGTTTTAAATACTTTAAATTGTAATCTGTGGAGAACGTTGTAGGTAGCATAATTGTTTTAAAATGTAATATTTAAAATATTGTTACGAATTCTTATTGTGCTGTTTGTTTTTCCTTAAATAAATAAATAAACATAACATAACAATGAATTACTGATGTAAGAACCAATACCTTAGAAATAAAAAATACTGATATAATCTATTGCAAACAATTATGTGTTTGAATAAGTAAACGTTAGTTAGTCGCAACACAAATAATTTGTGTTACAGCTGAAAGGGGTAAATATACCCTTAACAAAGCCGAAAGGCACTTGTTCTCCCCGTCAGGCACGGAGGAAACTCGGTATGTGATGGATGGTCACCCATCCATGGCCCGACCTAGGAGAGCGTCTAGACGACCTATAGGACATGGTAATACTCACATCTAGGTAGTTCGTTGACCGAATCGAAGGACGTGGTGAAAGCAAGCGTGGTGGAGGGACCGAAGCCAACGCGCGAGTGGCGAGCGCGGCACACCGACATGTCTGATATGTAGGCCGCGTCCAGGCGACCTGTGCGGGGAGTACTATTACAGTAGGTATAGTTTGGTTCAACTTAAGTTAGCGGCAAGTGACGGTCTGCGCATTGTACAGACAAAACGATCCGTGATCTGCGCCTCTAAAATTGTTGTCTGCGCAGCTTTACATTGGATGTTCCGAATCGCCATCAAGTTTAAAGCGTTATTCCTGCGCAGACCGTCACTCGCAGCTTACTTGCCAGCCGCCACTAAGTTTGAACCGAACTATACCATGGCGACATTGTTACATCGAACTAAAAGAAGTCAAGCGCACAGGAATGAATGGTCAAAACGATATTCCTTCTGTATTGTTCTTAAGTGTCAAAACACTACAAATCAAAATTTGTACTAATAGTAAATCTTTTTTGCAAAAATATTCGACTTAAGACTTCCAAAAAAAAAAATTAAAAAGTGGAAAATTACTTTCGAAAGTCGGTGGAAAAAAAATTGCTTCGGCAAGCCGCAGGAGGAGGTAGATTTCGAAGAAGGTTTCACCCATATTTATTCTGGAAATTCAGAGGTTATATACAGTTAGCCACAGCTGCGCTGGCCGATTTTTTGTTTGAATTTTTTTTGTTTTTGTTTGAAGTACTTACCTCCTTTTTTAATACGTCAGATGCCAAAAGACTTGGTCGTCATGGCAACGAATTTGTTGATGTTTGACATTTAAACGTCTTAACGGTTATTTATTTATTTATTTAATTAAGGTTCACCAACAGTTGTTACAGATGTTATACAGATAGGAACATACAAGTAATTGTGTCTTAAATCTAATGCTCTTTGTAATTATAAATTTAATTTGTAAAGGGTTGATGTACTTAGATTCTAGATAACTATATTAAATACAAATTCTAATTACGTCTGACAAACGTCGATATTGAGTCTACGTGGACGTCAACCAGGTCGCTGCGTTTGTTTATGAGTTTGCACATGCGGGGTGTAGGTGAATTAGCACCAAACACTGTACGGCGAAGAGGTGGAGCTAAGGGTGTTATAGGTTTGCGAGGGGGTCTACGGGGTACTCCAAAATTGAACCTACTAACCAATTTTGGGCAGTCAATGGTGTTATTGAGCAGTTTATGTGCGAATCTCAAATCCAAAAGCTCCCTTCGGGCTTCCAGGGTACTCATTTTGTAGCAGTCTAGTTTATCAAGGTAGGGCAAATATTTAAATTGCCTTCCCTTTGAGTACCCTAGGTATCGGATAAACCTTTTTTGGACTCGTTCTATCCGCAGCGAGTGGTTTGCGTAGTGAGGCCTCCATATCACACTGCAGTATTCCATTTCAATTATCATACATTACACATTTCAGTTATTATTTTTTATTTCGAAAACTATAAGTTTTATCGCTAAACTTTAAGGGCATGCACACTAGCGCCACTTTAGTAAAAAAACCAGAACTCGTTAAATACACAATTAATATAAAATCTGATTGACAAAATCAATCATTTGGTCTTCTAAATTATTTACGTCTGCTTAACTCATTGAAACATAGCTCGCTGTCGTTACAGATACAAAATGGAAAAAACGGCCGTTTTAGCAATTCTTCTAACTGTAACTACAGTGAAGTATATTTTAATGAATTAAATAGACGTCAATAATCTAGAACTCTAAAGCATTGATTTTGTCAATCAGATTTTATATTAATTGTGTATTTAACGAGTTCTGATTTTTTTACTAAAGTGGCGCTAGTATGCCATGGGGGAGCCGCTTAAAAGTGAAAATTGTAGAATAAACAATTTGCTTTAAAAAAAAAATACTTTCGACGGTAAATGTTTACCGTTTCGGAGATATAATTTTTATTTTTTTTTAATTTTGAAAATTTCACTCCCTCCCCAAGTTAGGGGTTGCATCAAAAAAGTTTAAATTTTAAATTGTCCGTATTCTTACTCTGAATGATAAAAATGTTAAACGATTCAAAAATTTTCAAAAGGAAAAAAGTTATGACCAAAAAACAGATTTTCGAAAAACCGCCTCCGCGCCGCCCCCTATGGAAAAATTCCACCCATTCACGAACTTAACCTAAGTTTTGACCCTTTCGATTTTTGGGCCAAGTTTGAAAGCCATCGGTGCATAATTGCGACTTGTAGAGTGTGGCTAAATTTTGCTTAGCGCCCTACATACATACGTATACATATATATAAACTTTTTAACCAGCGGTTGATTTGGGCTCTAGGGGTCATAAATACCCGGCCGCCGCGGGAGACGCCCCGGGCGTGCACCGTAGGCGCGGGCCTGTGGGCGGTGGGCTATGGGCTAGCGAGCCGTCCGGCCGGCTCATGACGACAGGCCGTGTCGACAAGCAGGACTGTTCCACGCGCGCCTCTAAGAGGGTCAGCAAAAAGGAAGGGGTGGCCCCGGAACACAAAGGGCGATGAAGGAACATGGATGGGTTTTAGTCAGTAAAAGTCTGACACTCCCTCCTGCTCCGCCCAGAGCGGGAGAAGTCATTTGATGATTTCCCAACCGAAAACTCGATTTTAGGTGCAAGACTAATAGAGATTTTTTCTGACGAAATCTTCCTAAAAGTCAATGAATTGTTTCATTGACTTTTTTACAACAGTAACCGACTTCCCAAAGTAAAGTAATTTTTCACAGTTTCGTTTTTGGAAGTCACTTATATTTTTGCAAAAATGATTTCATTTTACCCTTTTTCATTATGGTACCTCACACAAAACCTAGTCAAGTATCAATCATAAGTTGTAACTAGAAACACCATTTGATGAATTTGGCTGATTCAAGAGAAGAGGACCTTGATATTTCAAGTAGAACTCACCAGCAATAGTCTGCCTGAACGGCGGCACTTTTCTGTGGTACTTCAGAACTATCGTGTGTGGTCGCACGATCAGAGGTTTCATCGGTGTTTCTGTGGACATTAATAAAATAAATTGTCAATAATACTGGGGGGTTACCATGACGTCTTAAAGCAGGATTGTTTTAATGTCACTCCAGTGTGAGAAAGTGACGGAGCTATAGAGGACGTCTAGGCCATCTCTTTCTCACTGTGAAATAAGATTAAAACAGTCCTGCTTTAAGACGTCATGGTAGGCCACCTGTGTTTAATAAACTTGAAATTCACGCTCTTTTTTGTCATTACCGCTTTAAAAAAAACACTGGATACAGTTCGAATTGTTAGGATGTTCCTCTTTCTGGGACCTAGACCGCTGGGTACTTGGATCCCATTCCCGATACAGTGGGCTACTATTATTTTATGTTTAATATAAAACCATTTTATATTTTATATTAACCATTGAAAAGGCCTATTCTTCATTTACCTTACATACATTTTCCATACATAAATATTCCTTAGAACATTAAAAAATATATAAAAAAGTGGTCCGCCGGTGTCTGGAGCAGGGTCCAAGCTACCGGCTGATAGGGCTCGAGAAATGACCTTCTGAATCAGGCCGTCTATCCACCCGCCTAGGACTCTCCCTAGGCGGGTGGATAGACGGCCTGATTAACATCTATCGAGGCTCTCCTCGATAGATGTTCGTCGAGTTTATTATTAACCCTTCGAAACGTAGATCTGCTCGAGACAATAGCTTTTCAATGGGAAATTTTCCGGTGTTTTTATGAACGTACTAGATGGCGCTGATCAACCTTGGGAATAATAAAATGGCTCGTTTATATGTCCACAAAGCCTTAACTGCAGTACGGAGGAACCTTAGCTCGACTCGACGCACCAGGAGTTTAGACGTAACGCAAAGACACTCAGAAGAACATTAGCAAAAACGTTTGACATGTGTCTAGGAGTTTTTTTTGCCCTGCCAAAAATTTTTACCATTGACCTATAATATAATACGCAGTAAATTATTTTTCATTGGATTTTACTAGAACGCCACTTAAAAAAATATTCCCAAAGCTGATCAGCGCCATCTATTGATATATACTGAAGTGTTGTGACAAACGTCACTGGAAAATTCCTCATTGTATCTTTAATTACGATATACGAGGTGTTAACAGTGTTTTGAAGGTTAACATAACATCGAGTTTGTTTTCTTCTGAGGAGTAAGCTGTATAGTGCAGTCAGTCTTACCATGAGTGTGTGTAGCTTCAATGTCAAATATCTGCTGATCCTCCCTCATGGCGGAGGGCGGGTGTGATGGTACAGACAATAACGGTGTTGATACGGGAACCAGTTGGTCCCCCGTTGATACTGACGCGTCGTCTTCCATTTCTGTGGGCAAGAACAGTCAGATTAGTCACGCGTACCGGTTCGTCTTCAAGGACCCACCGATAGGTCTCCGAATACTGATGTGTCTCCCAAGACAACAAAAAAAAAAGACAAAAAAAAAACCACATAATAACATAGCATATATTGAGCTACAAAAACAATCGTTATCAGATATTGGAACCAGTAAATCTGTAGGCACCTTTAGAAATATAAACACATACCAGTATCAGCGTATAGGGAAGCCTTCATTAGTTGTACGTTATGACTTTGACGGTGTTCTAGACGAGCCAACTCGCTGGTAGGACTCTTTACGCCGTAGGCTGGAACAAACAATTAACATTCAAACTATCACGTCTTTAAATAAATATCACTGGGCATTACACACAGCGCCATCTAGTGCCACACTAAGCAACGAGGCTTGTGTCGTGGACACCAGATAGTTGATATCCTACATAGATACTTTTTGTTTGTAAATACATACTTAATATACATAATTATAAACATCCATGACTCGGAAACAAATGTCCATGCTCATCACACAAACATTTGCTTCTACCGGTATTCGAGCCGGGACCCTAAGAACGTAAGGCAGCCTCAGTACCCCTGGGCCATTCGGGTCGTCAAAATTATGATATTACTTTATGACCTAAAGCACCAAAAATGGAAGCACCTTTTATTCTGTCTTGTGAATCGGATCCAGACCGACACGCTAAACAGTCGCACTACTTGCAACCTACCTTAATGTAGCAGTTTTTAAATTTACGGTCTTAAGTAAGAACCCAGGCCGATCACCACTGCTCTCAAAACGGTGAAGGAAAACATCGTGAGGAAACCGTCATGTCCTAGAACCAAAAATTTGAAGACATGTGACATCTACCAACCCGCACTGGGCCCGCGTGGTGGACGGCACTTTTAACTTTGTATCAATTATTTCATCACTTAAAACGGTGAACCAAAAAATCGTGAGGAATCAGCACGCCCTTATCATTTGCCTAGCCTTTCCCCAACTATATTGGGGTCGGCTTCCAGTCTAATCACATGCAGCTAAATACCAGTATTTTACATGGAGCGACTGCCTATCTGACCTCCACAACCCAGTTAGTACTGGGTAATACGATACCCCTTCGTAAGACTGGTTGTCAGACTTTTTGGGCCAGTGACTACCTGTAACGACTGTCCAAGATCTACAAATACGGAGGAAACTCAGTATGTAATGGATGGTCACCCATCCTCAGACCAACCTAGGCAAGCACGGCTTAACCTAAAGATCGACCCGAGCGGCTGTTATTATTTAGCCACGAGCTCCTCCTCCTCCTCAGGAATCAGCACGCCCTATAACCAAATATTCAAAGACTGTGCTGGATCACGGCCCGCATTCTCAGAGGAGGGAAGAGGCCCGTACCCCAGACTCCCAAAATTGGGAATATTATAGGCTGATTATACTTTTTGGTTTATTTTAGTTAAAACTAGCGGACGTCACGCTGTTTCACCCGCGTAGTTTCCGTTCGCGTGGCAGTACGGGGATAAAATGTACCCTATGTTAGTCGCTGATAATGTAGCTATCCATTGCTAAAAGAATTTTTCAAATCGGTCCAGTAGTTTTCAAGTTTGTTCGTTACATACAAAAATACAAATCTTTCCTATTTATAATATTAGTATAGAAGTATAGATATACGAGTAGATAACATACCTTTGTTATCTAAATACAGGCTCTGCGACTCCGTGTTATCTTCAGTGGTGTCCATTTCAAAAGCTGAAACAAAATTAGATTATTGAAAATGTACATTTGTAATCAATCGCGTATAGATAACAACATTCAACACGATCTAAAGGTCTAGAAAAAGTGATATTTTATCAGCAATTTAGCTGATGGAGAAGTCAAAAATATATTGTATTGACAAGCTACTGAAAAATCCTGTTGAAAGTCTCCGTAAAAGCAAGAAACTCTTTGGAAGTGATTGTCATTTTGTTTAGACCCATAATCTTGCTCACGCTTGCAGCTACCCATAAAGCCTGCCTATAACATTATGATCGTCTGTACTCTAGACAATTCGTGCCATTGCATTGAGCGCACAAGTTCTGCCACGGACTGCTTCTACGGCAGTGTCTATAGATTATTTTATTTTATGTAGTGCGCGAGTAAACGGCGTATGTCAAGAGTAGACAATTCCGCTTCTAGAAGCAGCGGCGTTTGCGTGTAGCCTCTAGAGGCTACACGCAAACGCCGCTGCTTGAATGAAACGAAACGTGGCTCTTTGCCCTAGGGCAAAGAGCCACGTTTAAGGTTAGTTAGTTAGTCAGGTTTAAGGTTCATTATTTTATTAAAATTCACATGCAGCTTAAAAAGAGACCATCACAAACGTATAAGCGACAGAGACGACGTATTCTGGCTAATAGCCTACTATACAGTATCAAGGCAATCAACCTATCAACTGACCTATGAGGTCAAGGTCATTTACTTTTAAAAGGTCAAGGTCATTTACTTTTAAAGGGTCAAGGTCGTTTGCCCTTTTCAGTGTGATTTGTCTTTATTTTATTATGCTTATCTTTTTTATACTTATGACGATTCTGGTGAGTGTGATACCTCTTAATGCCGCTTTTATTGCTTTCTGTGACCAAACGCTCATCAAGTCTATGGGGATAAAGCCTAAATGCCATCATTATGTGGTCACAGAGAATTGTACTTTTAGGTAATACTTGCGCCACTTATTTCCCAGCTAAAACACTAGGATGTGGAGAGAGACCGGACGTTTTAAGAGACGGGCCTTTAGTCTAGTCACCTAACGGTTTAACCACGGAATGAAACGGAATAAGCTAGATTTTTGTATAAACCTTTATTATTATTTCGTTTATTTTCAGGCAGGCAGTTGAGAGAACTGATAGTTGCCTGTATCCTGTTGTTACTTACTAGTTCTTCTTGCGGTATGATAAATGTTTGTGTGTGTGTTTATTTTAACATTCTAAATGTTATCTAAGTCTCATGGTCACGTGTGGGCGTCTTTCGATATTCAAGGTCAAAGATCGCAAAAATCAGTTTTGTGCTAATGCAGTTTGGATGGCAATGCATGGTGAACTAAGTGACGTCACTCTAAATCCAATATGTCTGGCTCCTTAGGATGGCGGACTAGTTATTTTTTTAAGCACCCCCATAATATGGATATCAATTGAAAAGTTTTGCTGAGAGAATACGAACAAATACAAAAAGTGACGTCACACCTATATTTAAAAGCTTGAAAATGGTTCTTTTTAAATATTTTTTTTTACTTTAAGCCTATTAAGAAGACAAAATGAAGGTATTTGATAGCAGGATATTCTTCAATGATTTTGTTTATTTATTTTCTTTTACAACTCGATATTTTATTTAAAATCTCAATACAAATGAATTTATTATATTTGGTAATTTTATAGAATAGTATGATAACATTAAAATTACAATATTTTCTTATAGTTAATGTACTTTTTAAAATATATTTTTAAGCACAAACTATACTAAGTTAAATTTAACAAACTTTAAATTTATATTGGTGTCGATTCTGTTGTGCACAAACTAAACTTAATTTAGGCTATTACTATCTTTTACTAAAAGGCGGTGCGAGAAAAGGACGGCTATAGCTATGAACTAAGTTAGAGATGTCAAACTAGTTTGTGCCTTGCGCTTCACCGTGTTTTTAGTCGACATGTTTTTACGTGCACCCTTCTTTTGTATAGAAATATTCGTTCCAACTAAATTTGACAGCTCTAAATTACGTCCGTCTCTTTCTCGTTTTATTAGAGAGAAAAAGATAGCAATAGCCTAAATTAAGTTTAGTTTGTGCACAACAGAATCGACACCAATAAGTTAGTAGTAGTGATAAAATTAATGCTTAGATCTACTTATAATTTTTACTTAAATATAACATATTAGGGTAGGATTTTTGGTAAGGCATAGGACATAAAACTACCTACAATAAAATAAACAAAACTATATAATTATATAAACACTAGAGGAACGCAATTTATACTAAGCATTACATGAGATATCTAGAAAATAATTTCCTAAAAAATATCTATAATATTTATCAATAAATACATAATATATAAATAACATTTTACGCAATAATTCATGTTTTTACTATACGATTACATCATATATCTTATTTTATGAGTGATAGATGAAATTCAAGAAATAATACATGTGTATGGTACACATATCATATTATTACTTAATGATCTAAGTAATTTACAATAAAAGAATGGAGGGAGGGGCCCTTGCCCAACTGTGGGATAGTGCAGGCCAGCTATAACAATAATGATAACTTTTCTCTTTTTATAAAGGGTGTAAACCACCTCTTAACGAAGCCGAAAGGCACTTGTTCTCCCCGTCATTGCGATCATTTTTTGTTCTACACCATACCTGGGAACCTTCTAGTTACGGAGATATTGGTTAAAGTTACAACTTTTTGACAAGTTTTTTTTAAAATACAAGTTTTTAATAAAATATTTTTACTTTAAACATCTCCACGACCCCCGTACTATTCAATCCATCCATCAGCACAATGTTTTGAGTGCGTTACATTGAGTTCTACCACAAAACATGATTTTTCACCCCAAAAAAAAAAGTGGTTTCCCAGCAATAATTTTTGCGTAATGTTACTTATTTTGATGTACAGAATGCTTGGTTGACGGCTTCGTGATGAGGTCTACACCTTTACATCCTGTATTGTGATCACAAATTTTATAGTTGTTTATTTCAAAATAATCTAAACCCAGTAAAAAACAAAAAGCAGAAAACCAATGATACTATAACTACTATCAATAATGCAGTAATTAAATACATATTAGTACAAAGCATTGCTTTGGCTACTCTATTCTGTAGTACATAATCCTCGTTGTACGGCGCTGACGGCATCTCTGGGTCGATTCGTACCCCGTTGGGGTTCAGTGGTACCCCACTGGGGTCGAATGGTACCCCACTGGGGTTGTGTACCCCAACGGGGTGGTATTGCACCCCGGGATGGGGTTCGTATGTCGGATTATAACGGTACGTCGGTTGTTGCTTGCCTGTTGGGGTTGGGGGAATCAAACTGTTTCAATTAGTATGGAATTTCGAGTTTTTTTATTTGTTTTTATATTTTCGGCTCGTGGCTAAATAATAACATCCGCTTGGGTCGATCTTTAGGTTAAGCCGTGCTGGCTTTACCCATTACATACCGAGTTCCCTCCGTGCCTCGGAAAGTACTTTAAACCGTTGGTCCCGGCTGTCATTTGTAGATCTTTGACAGTCGTTACAGGTAGTCAGTGGCCCGAAAGTCTGACCACCAGTCTCACCACGGGGTACAGTATTACCTGGTACTAACTGGTTGGTACGTTTTGTATTGTTGTAATTTATTAGAACTGAAGGCGACTAATGTCTGAGGCAGAACACCTTGCGCCTCCGTAGACCAGAGAATGGGCAGCAGCGTTATCTGTTAGTCTTTCATCACTGCGATCTCCAATCCGCCTGCCAAGCGTGGAGATTACGGCAAATTCCTCTCATCATGGGAAAGGCTTATGTCCAGCAGTGGACGTTACAGGCTGTTGTAGTATTAGAACTGCGGACTATCGCTCCGTGAGTCACTCCGTAAGTCACGTCGCAGTAACACGCGGCTTGCATCCATGAGCATGGAGCTTATGGTCACTCAGCAGAGTGGTCCACATACCTTTGGCAGCTCCATTCAGCAGGTTGAGCGAGGTCTGCTGCATCGCGAACAGGTTGTCTTCAGGCACCAGACCCGCTGATGTGCCGAGCCCGCCTAGACCTGCTGCAGGAGCTGCTACGGGCTGCTTCGGGACTGTGGGGGCAACAGTTTTGTTAGATAAGTCTGGTTACGGTGTATTCAAACAAGGCTGAAGTACAGACGCCAGCACAACAAGGTACCCGAAACTGTCACAGCCGATCAACCTTGAACCTAATGCTTTAGCCATAAAGTTGAAAATCTAAAGAAATAAGTAGTTTGATGTGCTGGCTTCTTTACAAAGGTAACTAGAACACAAACTGGGCTCTTTTTGTTCAATCAAACGCGGATATTGGGGTTTTCCTGACCACTATGGTCCACTTTCTGCTATAATATAAGCCATTATGACTGCTGTGGGCCGCTATGGCCCGCTATGACTTGTGTAGGTTATTATCGCCCACGGTGATGTATGAGCCATTGAAGACTATTGTCACATCTGAGGCCCACTATAGGCGATCGCCTCGAAAGCTTTTAAGTGCCATAATGGCCAGCTTTGCTACTACGGGTCACTTAAGACTGATGTGGGCCACAATGGCCCATCATGTCACTTTATAGGCCTATATTGTCTGCCAGTTTGATGTAAACTGGCACTATGGTCCACCAAGTTATAGTGAGCCAATATGGCCCACCATGTCACAGTGAGCCAATATGACCCACCATGTCACAGTAAGCCAATATGACCCACCATGTCACAGCAGGCCATATTGGCGGTTTTATCTATAATGGTCCCACCACATCTCAGTGGGCCAATATGATCCACCATGTCAAAGTAGGCCACATTGACCCACTGTCAGCAGTTTTATCTATAACGGTACTCACCAGGTGCCGCACTAGTCTGCAGTGCCTGTGTCTGCAGCTGCCTCTTCATGAGCTGCGGCACATCCTCGTCTTCATCGGAGTCCGTGAGTCCGTACTTACTGAAGTGCTCTACGCGGAACACCCAGCTACCGGTCTGAGGTCGGTATTCGATGAACTTGGTGTTGTGTTTGTCGCAAACGCGACGGAGTTTGGTCTCGTATTCCATTTTTAGGAGTCTATGGATAAAGAGGTGTTTTTAGAAATAGGTTCGCAAAAAAATGACTTACTAATCTTACAAATGGATCTTTAAGTCCGGGGCGTCCAAAATAATTAGAAGGATGGGCAATTTTAGTAATTTTTGTAACTGTAGTGGGTCAAAAGAAATGCAAAGTGACTCTAAAATAAAGACCTCTAAAAGTAAATCGTATAATTTATTTCATCACCACTGCTCTCAAAACGGTGAAGGAATACATCGTGAGGAAACAAACAAAATGTCCTAGAACCAAAAATTCAAAGACATGTGACATCTACCAATCCGCACTGGGCCCGCGTGGTGGACTCCATCCCCATTTCTATTCCCTCTCATACAGAGATCTGTGTCCCAGCAGTGGGAACATTAAAGGCTGTATGCTATACTTTTTATCCCGGTGGTACGATCCCGTGGGACAATAGACTAGTTTCCACCATCAATAAATAGCAAATCTATTTAGTCCGTCAGTTAGAGTATTGGAAAATAATGGACACTTATTTTTTGTTTTAGTAAATCAATGAATATTGACAAAGATATAACGCATCAAAACTCGGGAGTGGGGGCTCGTGACGTCAGAACGCACTAAAATTATACCACGGCGTGACGTATTGATAATTTTAAAAGCGTCGTATCCTCGTCAATTTTGGTTTACGTAACAAAAGAAAAAACACGGGTCAAATATTTTTTGATAATCTAACTGACGGACTAATTAGATTTTTTCAGTACACAGGCCTATTATCGAGCTCCAAGCGGGAAAGCCAGGGAGCATCAGCTAGTTTCTTCAAAACAAAGAATACAGCTGTGGTGTTATCTTACCTCTCAGGTTCTGTGATGGCTCTCTTCTCGCTCTTGTCTCTGGGCCACACCCTGTCCAGCGTGACTATAGCGCGTCTGTTCAGACCTTCGCCTAGGGGAGGCTTGGCTGACTCCTCCGGGTACACTATTACTTCTTTGTTGAGGAAGTGGACTGGAAAAATGGAAAAATAAATAAATTAATGAAAACATTACCAATTTGAACAACAATATTGCAAAAGTAATTTATTTGTTATTAGGGGCTATGAAAGACATGTGACATCTACTAATCCGCACTGGGCCCGCGTGGTGGATTATGGCCCATTCCCTCTCATAGTGAGGAGGCCGTGTCCCAGCAGTGGGAACATTAATAGGCTGATGAGGGGTGAAGTTCTTCATCTCCTATAGAAAAGGTAGGATCCTCTGACCAGGTGTTAGTGTTGTGTCTGGTCACATAATCCTCGGGTCGGGATGAGTCGGGTAAAAAGGCAGTCCGGTTGCTACCCTGCATTTTTGTTGCAATATATATTTTTGTTAAGTCAGAGAGGCAGTCGCTCCATGTAAAATACTGGTATTCAGCTGCATCCGGTTAGACTGGAAGCCGACCCCAACATACTTAGGAAAAGGCTAGACAGGTGATGATAATGACGTATTTTTGTTTTCTGGATTTGAAAGAGAACCCTGAGTTTGTTTTGCAACTATCATCAATCTCTTGCTCTTATCACAATATGGCATATGCTTGTATTTTTTTTTCACTTAAATCAATTAAATACACTAATATCAACCCAAGAAAAGTATTAAAAGTTAATTTTAACTACTGCTTGTCGCTCAAAAATAATATTAAAGTTCTGCCATTTTCTACGGCGACAGTTCAAACGTCCATGACTGTCGCGGCCATGATGTGACGTCATTTACCTCAATCTGCCTTGTTTACATCTAATTTTTTGGCCTTAATTAAATAATTTAACTAATTGTATGTGCTTTATTCAAGCATAAATTGCAATAACAATATTATAATAAAAAACAAATTTAAGTACTTTTCAAATAAAAGTGTTTTTTTGACATTATAGACTTTGACGTCACTACCGGCGTTATCGAGGAACGATGTGTTTTAAGAGTGCGTTCCGTTTCACTAAAACATGCTACATAAAACAATAAATTGTAAAATAAGTGATGTTTTAGAAACTTAAACAAGTGATCCACAATGTTCTCATGCACCAAAACAAGGCGTTTTAATAAATAAAAAGAGTTTTGTATTTCATGCATATTCCCAATTCATTTGTGGTCGGCGCAGCATGTCTTCTTCCATACTTCTCTATTACTCGTCATCTCATCAGTCACCTCCTTTCTAGCCATATCATCCTTCACACAGTCCATCCATCGTTTTTTTTGGTCTTCCCCTACTCTTATAACCATAGACATCCAAACATATTGTAAAAAAAATTGTGAGCCGTCGCGGGACGCCTGACAGATGTGAAACATCGAAATTGTTTTGTACAAGTAATGCTTAGAACAGATTATGATAGGAACTAAATATGGCTTAATGAAAAGATAAAATACTACAAATTTTCCCTGAAAAAAAAAATCAAACATAAAATAAAATGACTTGATTCACAAAAAGAAAATCCTTAGGCTGGGATCGAACTCGAAGTCACGAGATTGTAACTCAGCGCTATGCCCCGAGACTAGCTGGCTTGTTGTAAACCGTGGCAAATAATGTAGATCTTACGCTGCTTCAACAGGTCGGTAATGTTCGGGATTGTTCGGGCCGGGTTGACAACTTGACAGTTGACGACGCGTCGCCACGGCATTTTATGGTTTTACCCGCGCCTATAGATGTTTCACATCAAAATTATGAGCTATATCAGTGATGAAACCTATTAATTCAAAAATGCTACTATTCATTGAATGATTTTTTTAATGATGACTTCAAAATGGATTGACTTTTACTACCTTTACTTATTTAATTATGCTTTTTATTTTATTGACATTTTGTTCTGATTATTAGCTTTGACATGATTGTATTTTGATCATTATTTTTTAGTGACACGATTTATTTGACTTTAATTTTATTTTATTTTATTGAAATTTCGTTTTTGATTGTTATCTTATTGACATGATTTTATCTCGATTAACTATAATTCTAATTTATTAGTTTTTTTTTCTTTTTTATTCTCTATTTTAAATTTTACCTAGGAATTAATGAACTTACAAATTTTTAATTAATGAAGATTTATTTTTTTAAATGCTACTTACTCTAATATTGTAAATTTTTGTGCCCGACCGAGATCTTATTATTAAAATAAAGTTCACATGGACCCTTCCATGTGAACTTTATTTTAATAATAAGATCTTGTAAAACACATGTGATATGCAATAAAGACTTGAATTGAATTGAACCATGACTTTAAAAACTTACCCAAACTATCGAGATCCATGCCGGCGACGTCAATCTCGCAGTCGTAGAAGACATTACCGTAGTTCTTGCGACCGATGGTCAGGTGCGGGACCACGCAGGACCCGTCCGGACGTATGTACGCTGAGGAAGAGAGAGTATTTGTTAGAATTACGGCGAGCCTATTGCTATCAATTGGGCACGAATCCAACTAATAAGAACATACATTTTGACGAGTTATGCGAACATATTGTAAGGAACAGCTGATTTTTTTTTTCGCAATTCAGGTTTTGGTCCCATAGTAAAAGTTGTTCATAATGATGAATGAATGGTCGAAGTTTATCGATATCGTCCGGAAACACGGTGTATTTTGAGTCGCTCTATTAAAATGTGTGCGCAGCGTTGCGGCTTGGTGTGAATTGACTCTTAGTGGTAAATCCTGCTCAGCAGACGCGCTTACAACTACTAAATCTAATAAATATTTCACATCATTATCATCTGGTGATTGTAATTACAGTGGTTTCTATTTAACTTTTTGAAAACGGCAAATGGCGTCTTAGTCGGTTGCATTCGGTTGAATAAAACTGTGGGTATAAGATTTTCAATAGTATAAAAATGCTAGAACTCACCAAGCATCTCATCCAAGCTAGGTATGGTGTAGTATCCCGGCCGCGTCAGCTTCACACCGGTCGGGTGCGGGGGGGCTTCCCGAGGTGCTACGTGTTCCTCTTCTGATACTGTTGAACGAATATTCAGGTTAGATTGTGTAATAGGCTTGTCAACTAAAAAAATCTAATTAGTCCGTCAGTTACATTATCAAAAAATATTTGACTCGTATTTTTTCTTTTGTTACATAAGCTAAAATTGACGAAGATACGACGCTTTTAAAATTCTCAATACGCTATAATTTTTAGTGCGTTGTGACGTCACTAGCCCCCACTCCCGAGTTTTGCTGCGTTTTATCTTTGTCAATATTCATTGATTTACAAAAACAAAAAATACGTGTTAATTTATTTCCAATACTCTAGCTGACGGACTAAATAGATTTACAATTTATTGATGGTGGAAACTAGCCTATTATGTTTGGATTAAAACTATATTGAATATCTCTTATTGTAAGCTATGCAATGATAGTATATTTTTTAGTATGATATGTAGTGCTGCGCCGTTATTTTGGCGCGCGGCTATAGTTAGAACTAACGCTGTCATATTGTTTTTAGGGTTCCGTACGTCAGTCGGCAATAACAGAACCCTTATTGGATCACTTTGTTATTGTCCATGTCTGTCCGTCTATCAAGTCACTTTTTTCTCAAGAACGCGTTGACGTATCAATCTGAAATATATCAGATACTCTGGTCTGCTACTGCTCTGGTCAACGCGATTAAAAAGGATATGACCGTTTATGTCGCATATTTTGCGAAAAGTTTTTTTGATGATACGACAAGATCACGAAACATCAGTCGACGACAAAGACTAAAAATAATCCGATTTTAAAATATCTAAAAGTACACTAAAATAAATAAAAACATTAACAAACATGATACCAAATGAATCTAGATACAACGACAAAATGAGGCAAACATCTACAAAAACCAACGTGAAATAACCATATAATCCACCGATCTGATGAGTTATCTTCTCACAGCGCGAACATTCAGCCTGTTCGCCCCAGCGGTGTCGGCAGAACTGTAGCCGGTCTGTACTACTCTCACACAGCGAGGATACTGGGACGGGAGGAGGGGTAGGAGTTAGGAAGGAGGAACTGGACATGGCTCAGCAATATTATCTGACACGATGTGGCAATACTCGACAGGATTCGGCCATATTACCCGAATGGTATGGCAACATTACCTGGTGAGATTTGTAATTATTCTCCAACATGACTTGTGCAATGTTCCATCACACTTTTAGGCAATAATGGGGTAGATGGCACACCAATCAATTGAGATACTTTTTAAGAGCTGTCAAAACGCGGTTCACTCATAGATTTTGTATGGCAATAGGCAACTGTGACGTCACTGTTTATTCAACTCAATGACTCAACTATTTATTGATTTCAAAGCAATTATAAATCGAATTTGGCAATTAATTGAAAATAAATCGGGTTTTCAGGCCAAAAATAAAGTGTTTTTTTAGAGATAAGTGTCTGGGAATTATTGTTTTAAGGTGTCATCTACCCTTTTATTACCTTACCTGGTTTAACAACGAAAACCAGCGTCGGGCACTTGCTGTTCGGCAGTTTGCTGAACTGGGCCTATTTGGCGCAGCCGTGAGACACACAATATTATTTCTTTTCTTTTTTTCTGTAGTTTTTTATTGTGTAGTTTTAAGTTTTTTTTTATTTTATTGTGCGCACTTGCGGCTTAAGTCAAATAAGTATGTTTTTTTTCTTTCAATATTCGCCTGTATATTTTGGCAATATTGTCCGACATACTTTTGTCAATATTTGCCATGCCAGCGGGACAATATAAACACACATAGTAACAGAGGGTACGTACAGGACAGCGTATCGATATTCTCCTTGTCGTGCGAGCGGTCAGACCTCACAGCTAGTTCCCGGACGGAGTTCTCAGCGGAGTCGGGGTTGTTGAGCTGCGGGGCGCGGAGCGGCTTCGTGCTGAGCCAGCTGGCGCGACGCTCTGATACCTGAGCTTGGATGTCTTTCTCTGGAAGAGGAAATGCTGGTTAACTTTTAAAGCATAAACGCACGCGCGTGCCTTCCACGTCAAGCCACACCTGCCATTTTATCACATATTTGTGTCGTTTGGCGTACAGGCCACGCGCTTGCTTGTCATGTATATGTGACAATGGCATTCAAAAGGTTAAACTCCCTTCTAGTATGGCTAACTAAATAATCTAACAACATCTGTCGAGTTCAGATGAGATCGGGCCAGACTTATAGTACAACCACATAGCTATGTTTAAGAGCCACGTGTGCGATTAATATATTGAAGTCTTGCTAGGGAGTTTGACGTTTTAAAAGTGCTTCTTTATCGTGTGGTTAGTACTTAACCTGGTGTCAGAGTTTTTATACCGTCCATGGGCCTCTGACTTGGCTTTACATGCCGTCGAGAAATATCTCTCAGGCATGCTGGTTTCCTCACGATGTTTTCCTTCACCGAATGACTTGGCAGTCGGACTGTTATCTCATGTAATAACATGTTACTGACCTAAGTTGGGGTACAGTCGCGGCGTTGGCTCTCCATCAATAGGTTTCTCCTTGCCATTCCAAGGCAGTTTAGAAGAGCTTAGCCTGAAAAAAAAACATTATTTTCAATACACTTCCTCAAAAACTTATCGCACTACGATTAGGTTCAACATGCAATGTACACGCGTCACATGTCACACGCGTGCGATTTTTTTAATTTACCAAGACGTGTGCGGGAATGAAAGTTGCCACAGATAACTATACCTATACTTAGTCCAAATTGGTTCAATGCCTATAATTTCGGTAAAGCAATATTGCGACTTTACAGCATAAATATTTTTTGAATATTCAAATTGTGTTTATAAATAGAATATCAATATTTACTTTTATAAACAAATTAACATTTATTTGTGTTCTAAATTATATTAGGCTGTTTAGCGGCTTCATACCTTTGCTTCTCCTCCAACCTGGCGAAAGCAAAGCGCGGAAAAAAAGAAAATTAAAATCATAGTTTCTTAATAATTAATGACAAAAATACTTTTCGTTCTTTTATTGTATTTCTTCAAAAGTGTATTGAAAAACGTCGATTGATTCACGTGGACATTTGTTATTGCAGTTCTCGGCTCAAAAACACTCTCGCATACAGCTCGGGAGTTAATTCCGCGTCGGATGCAAACCTTCTCCACTTGTTATAAAATGTACTATTTCAAGACATGTGACAACTACCGACTGGGCCCGCGTGGTGGATTATAGCCCATTCCCTCTCTAGTGAGGAGACCTGTGTACCAGCAGGGATTACGCTTATGCTATTCAATCTAAGGGAACGCATATTATGATGAAGACTTTAGAACAATTTTTTTTGCAAAATGTTACTTACCAACTGCCATGTCTGTCGGAGCCAGAGCTAATATCAGCTTCTGTAAAGGAAATTAACTAAATATTAACACGAGGATTTTAATTTAAAGAGAATTTAAGTTTTGACTTTGTAGATTGTTGTCTCATCTGACGCTTCGATTCTAATTAAAAGATCTTTTGATGTGAAACATCTATAGGCGCGGGTAAACCACAAAAACAAATGAAAATCGCGTGTTTGAAGCAGCATAAAATCTACATATTCGACACAACAAGCCAGCTGGTCTCGGGGCACAGCGCTGGGTTACAATCTCGTGACTTCGAGTTCGATTCCAGCATAAGGATTTTCTTTTAGTGAATCAAGTCATTTTCTTTTATTATTTTTGTTTGTTTTTTATATTGACTTTTTTTAAGCATATACACCAGGCGTCCCGCGACGGCTCACTTTTTTTTCTAGTGACCACTTGCAGATCTACAACTCTAGAAGGTTGTAACTGCTTAACCGAACTATCCCGTGATGGGCAAAAAAAAGTACGTCATCAAAAGTGGGGGCAGCTAGGGTCAGACTAAGTCGAATGATTATTTAGGGAATTAAAAGCTACAGGCTCTGTGGCGCGGGCTGGTATCTAACCCAGTCAAATTAGACATGCAAGGTTAATTCACATAGAGCTAAAATGAAAAGAAATGGTGATTCTTAGGAAAAAGTATAAAATCAGTTTTTATAGATAATTGCACGATCTACAATTTTGTCGAACATATTTTATGATAAAACTTACAGTTTGGCTGAAAAATGCAAAAAAAAACCATTTACACGACCTCGAATTTTTTTTTGTTGCTAAGGTCGATAAGGGGTCGATGGGGACTTTTGAAATTTTATTTATAATGGTGTTCCCAACATTCGCACCAATTTTTAGCTCTACGCGAATTCTTGTAACCTTACCCCTATTCTTTGAGCTAATTTGACTGGACTAATCATTCTAAAAACCGGCCAAGAGCGAGTCGGACTCGCGCACCGAGGGTTTTCCGTACAAACTTTTTAAAGGACAAACTTAATTTTGCTGTTCGATCCCTAGAAACGGCTATTGCACCAACCGCAAATAATAAGTTTGTAATAGTAAAATCGCTTTTTCTTTGTTATTAAACTACATATTTACGGTTTTCAGATTTTTCCCTTTACATGTGCTGTAAGACATTGCTTCTTCCCAAATTTCGTGATTCTAGGTCAACGGGAACTACCATATAGGTTTTCGACCCAAAACTTATAGGGTACTTCCGGTTGACCTAGAATTGTCAATTTTGGTTAAAAGCAAGGTCTTACAGCACAAGTAAAGGGAAATTTCCAAAAAATAAAAAAGTTGAAAATCAAGGAAAATTTTGGTACTTGCAAGTTTTCGCGAAAATCTAAATTTGCCCGTATCTTTTTATCATGTTGACTCAGGACCTTAATTTGTATACACCTAATAAGGACCATAGACCTCAGTATCTGGTAGAAATTTCAACTTGCTAGGTTTACCCGATCCTGAGAAAATCGGTGGTGACAGACAGACTGACGTACAGACTGACAGACGGACAAGAAAGTGATCTCATAAGGGTTCCTTATTTACCTTTTGAGGTACGAAACCCTAAAAATCGCGTCAAAAGATCGTCTTATAGTTGCTATATGGAGTACTTACGTCTCCCAGCCGAAGTGTTCTTCAACGAAACATATTCATCCTGTCTCCGGTCAACTTCGTCCATGTTCGGCTGTTGTTCGGAGGATATTTCTCTATTGGGCAGATTACCGTTCGATTGGGTATGTTCTTCTAGAGATCTGTAAAAAATGAATAACAATAATGTTTGGCGTTTGGCTCTTACCTAAATAATAACAGCCGCTCGGGCCGATCTTCAGGTAAATTCGCGACTGCCTAGGTTGGTCCGTCTATGGGTGACCCATTACATACCAAGTATCCTCCGTGCCTTGGAAAGCACGTTAAGCCGTTGGTCTTTCAGTCATTAAGATCAGTGGCCCTGAAATCTGACAGTCTTACCAAGCGGTATCGTATTACCCAGTACTAACTGGGTTGTGGAGGTCAGATAGGCAGTCGCTCCATGTACAATACTGGTATTCAGCTGCATCTGATTAGACTCGAAGCCGACTCAAACACAGTTGTGAAAAGGTTAGGCAGATGTGATGATTTGACATTATTGTCTATCACGTTTGACAATTGGCATGACGACAGTATCAAAAAAATCAATTTAGTCCGTCAATTAGAGTATTAGAAATTAATAGGCACGTATTTTTTGTTTTTGTAAATCAATGAATATTGACAAAGATAAAACGCATCAAAACTCGTGAGTGGGGGCTCGTGACGTCAGAACTAGTTAAAAATAATACCTAGGCGTGACGTATTGAGAATTTTAAAAGCGTCATGTCTTCGTCAAATTTGGTTTATGTAACAAAAGAAAAAACACGGGTCAAATATTTTTTGATAATCTAACTGACGGACTAATTAGATTTTTTTTGTCGTCTCGCCTATTGTGCGTAACACCGCGGTACCTCATCTCATAAGGTCTACCTATTCATACTCGAAATCTCTTAAGGGGTCATTGTACTCCATCATTATGAACAACTTTTTTTACTATGGGACCAAAACCTAAATCGAAAAAAAAAAACATTATCCATACATTTTGACGAATTACTGCAAACATATTTACGGGAACAGCTGATTTTTTACCACAACCTGCAACCTACTAACCTGCCGGTATCATTGTTATGGTCGACGGAGTCGTGATGGCTGTCATTCGGCTGACTAGGTCGCAGCACGAGGCGCTTGCGTGACGGCTTCAGACACAACTTGTCTTCTAGGCTAGCGTCCGATTCTTCTAGACCATCGAACAGGGATTTCTGTGAAAGAAACTGTAGTATTAATGTGTTATGTTCATTGAATGTTTGGTAGATATAATTTAAGAAAGCGACTATCAACACATTTTCCAAAGGACCATTGGTAGTTTTGTATGAAGCTTGGACTAATCTTCCAACAGACATGACACTTCGTCAAGTGAAGGGTGAAGGGGTTTGGTCCCATAGTAAAAGTTGTTCATAATGATGAGTACAATGACCGGTCGAAGTTTTAAAGTCACTGTTAATCTTTCAGGGCATGAAAGTACTCATAAATAATGAGCAACTTTTACTGTTAGACCAATACTGAAATAATGAAAAATATATCAGCCTTTTCATACAAAAATACATTATTCACCCGAAGAAAAAGTATGAAACAGATGTATTTTTTTGCTATTTCATTTCGTAGTAGATCCCATTATTAGAAGTTAGGACTTTCACCTCCAATATCTCGGTAACTAGAGGGTTCCCAGGTACGGTCCAGAACAAAATAACACTTCGATGGCAGTCGTGTAAAAAAATATCGTAATGAAGAGGAGAACAAGTGGTTTTCGAGATCGTTAAGGGTCTATTTACACCCTTTATTAATATTTAGATTGTACCTTGTCATCGCGCGTCGTCCTAGGTGTCACAGTGAGACGTAACGCGTTAGGCGACGACACACGGTACGCGGAACTGTTGCAACTGTCTAGTACTGCCTTTACAGCCGCCGGGTTCGTTGGCTTCAGCACGTCTTCTGCCGTTGTTGCTGTGAAGAGAAAGAGTGATCAGCGTTTTTTGTTTTTTTTTTGTGTAGCGACGTCAAAGTCTATATGTCAAAAAACACTTTTATTTGAAAAGTAGTTTAAGTTTCACTAAAATTTTATTATAATCGTCATCTGCCTGGCCTTTTTCCAACTATGTTGGGGTCGGCTTCCAGTTTTACCGGATGCAGGTAAATACCAGTATTTTACATGGAGCGACTGCCTATCTGACCACCACAACCCAGTCAGTACCGGGTAAAATTTTATTATAATATTGTTAGGTATCGCAATTTGCTTGAATAAACCACATACTACTAGTAAAATTACTATAATAAGGGCAAAAAATTAGATGTAAACAAGGCAGATTGAGGTAAATGACGTCACATCATGGTTTTTGAGCGACAAGCAATAGTTGAACTTAACTTTTAATACTTTTCTTGGGTTGATAGTACTGTATTTTATTGATTTAAGTGAAGAAAAAATTACGTGCATATTCCCTATTGGTAAAGGATCCCAAATTATTTGTTTCGAAATAACAGATTAATCTTCTACAACTCACTAAATGGATCATTCTAGTAGAAACTGATTAAATACTCACACGAATCCGGCAACAGATCTTTGAAGAGCGGCGAGTCGCCGTACGGCCTGGCTGCCAAAGTCAGTATCTGCTCGTGAACGTTCCCGCCAGCTGACGAACCGGACAGACTGTTGCTATAACAAAAATGTATTGTATTAGTACCTGTTGGGTAAATGTTTAACAGGGACTGATTGACCGGGCTCATTGTCAGGCAAAATGTTATTGAGTTTTTCCGTAAGAAATTTCCCAGTAGCCATGGAGTCTGAATTTGCGCCCGGTTGACGGCAATAGGCTCCCTATTACACGGGACTTAAACTTAGCTGGCGAATATGAGTGTACAATCAGGTATACCTCTGTCTAACCTTTCGGGGCTTACAGGCGTGATGTTAAGATGTTAACTACGGATTCGGCCTTAGACACGCTTAGAAGAAAATAAAGCTCGTGACTAAATAACTTGTTGGCTGTTGCGGCTTAACTCAGAGTGTAATGATGGACTCCCATGCACAAGTCGGTCAGTGGATGGGCGACCACCACTACATACTGAATTTCCTCCGTGCTTCGGAAAGCACGTTAAGCTGTTGGTCCCGGCTGTCATTTGTAGATCTTTGACAGTCGTTACAGGTAGTCAGAGGCCCGAATGTCTGACAACCAGTCTTAGGAAGGTGTAGCATATTACCCAGTACTAACTGGGTTATGGAGGTCAGATAGGCAGTCGCTCCATGTAAAATACTGGTTTTCAGATGCTAAGACTGGAAGCCGACTTCAATAAAGTTGGGAAAAGGCTAGGCAGATGATGACGCTCAGAAAAAAAAAACCAGTGATAGCCTTGTTACAGGTCTCAAGTTCGAACCCAAGACACGCACCTCTGATTTATCGGATACATGTGCGTATTGTATACTTATGACTTGCTTCGGTGAAGGAAAACATCGTGAGGAAACCAGCATGCCTGAGAGATATTTCTCGACAGCATGTAAAGCCAAGTCAGAGGCCCATGAGCGGTATGAAAACTCTTGACACCAGGTTAGGCACTAACCGCACGCTAAAAAATATGTGTGTACTTACTTCATCCCCGCATTAGGGTTGTTGAGCATACCGCCCATGCCCATGCCCATCCCGCCGCCCAGAGAACTGTTGTTGCCGAACATACCGCCTCCTAAGCCGCTATCCAGACCTGGTAACAAAAACACATTGTTACAAATATATAAGGTGTAAACAGCCGGCCTAGCCAAGTTACAAACGTTTCATCACCACCTCAACCGAAAGACATCCACTGCTGGACATGGGCCTACCCAAAGGGGGGTTTTGCCATAATCGCCACGCTAGGCAGGCGGGTTGGCGATCGCAGTACGGTTGTTACAAAAGCACAGAGAACGCTGCTGCCCATTCTCTGGTAAGTCCCTTAGTCGCCTTTTACGACACCCACGGGAAGATATGGTATAGTGCTATTCTTTACGTCCGACACCATACAGACAAACGTTTCATATCGCTTCTCTTTCTATAATCGTAAACGCCTCGGCGTAAGCGATTGTAGAAAGCGCTAAATTGGTAGCCAAGTTGACACGACTGAGTCGATCGCTCGTTCTCTAATGTCTGTAGAAAAAACCTACACTTTAGTCTATGGTGAGCGTTTCTACCAAAGAGTATAGCGATTAACATTGTAGAAACGATGACATTCTATTCTATCAATTTGAACGATGTAAACTTGTCTACGAATTTTCTATTCGTTGGTGTTGATCACGTGATTTAACGTTGAGATGATGTCATTCCCATACATTTGATTAGTTTTCTACTAGTGTTAACGGTTGTAGATTATCAACTTAGCTACGCCTGCTGATCCTTCACCAAGCCGTCAACCAAGGAATTCTACGCAAAAATCATGTATGGGAAACTTTTTTTGGAGTGAAAAATCACGTTTTACGGTAGGAATCACTGTTAAAAAACTGGAAACTTTTAATTGGCCATCAAATCCATACTATTTGGGAACATTGTTTAAACTAGCTGTAAGTTTCCCGAATATAATAAAATAAAATAAAATGCACTGAAAACACTGTGCTGATGGATGGATTGAATAGTAAACGGGTCATGAAAGTATTTACAGTAAAGATATATAAAAGAACTTGTGAAAAAGTTGAAACTTTGACCCCCAATATCTCCATAACTAGAAGGTTCCCAGGTACGGTTCAGTTTTTTTGTGGAAGACGGTGATATTTTTTATTTTAAGTCAGACTAATTTCCCAGAAAAAGTTGTAAAGGAGTTAGTCCTTTACAAAGTTTCTGCTATCTTTGGCTGATTTTTATTTTCTTTCCGAATACTCACCAGTCTTAAAGGTGTTATTCTGAGCTGGTTGGTTGAACATGGTAGCACCTAGTTGTCCGAAGGCAGGTGCCGCAGGCTTAGTTTGGAACGTATTGGAGCCCAATCCACCGCCTAGACCTGTACCTGTCAATGATAAAAAGTTTATTAACATAAATGTGTGTCGTAAACTATGTTATAGTTGGTGCCAGTTAAGATGAGAATAGCGGTCATTGCCCTTTCCCTAATATCTCTTCGTACGAACCAAAACAAATAAACCATGTATCGTTTTCATTACAAAAATGTTGAAGATCACGATAGATGACGATTCAAGACTTGATCAGGCTTATTATTGGTTTTCAAAGTTAAGAAGTTTAATAAATGTAGGTGGGTCAATGACCTCTATTCTCATCTTAACTGGCACCAACTATAGAACTCCTTTCCTGCCGTCTCTACCCCAAAACATGCGGTCAAAGTGACCTCTGAACTGCCGCCGCCGAAGTAGCGAAGTTTCGGACAGATACAATAGGCATGACGACAGTATCAAAAATTGCAAATCTATTTAGTCCGTCAGTTAGAGTATTGGATTTTAAGGGACACGTATTCTATTAAATTGTATTGTATAACGGGGTGGTGTCCGCAACTCCACGTCAAAGCGCGTATTTTGCGTATGGAGTATAATCCACCGCGCGGGCCCAGTGAGGGTTGGTAGATGTCACATGTCTTCGAATTTTTGGTTCTAGGACATGCCGGTTTCCTCACGATGTTTTCCTTCACCGTTTTGAGAGCAGCGGTGACACGTATTTTTTGTTTTTGTGAATCAATGAAAATTGACAAAGATAATACGCATCAAAACTCGGGAGTGGGGGCTCGTGACGTCAGAACTAGGTCTAAATTATACCTAGGCGTGACGTATTGAGAATTTTAAAAGCGTCATATCTTCGTCAGTTTTGGTATACGTAACAAAAGAAAAAACACGGGTCAAATATTTTTTGATAATCTAACTGACGGTCTAATTCGTTTTTTTTTGTCGTCTCGCCTGTTAAAAACACTGTCGTGCCAGCCACACGAAACAGTGGATGTCATCATAATCAACAAACATTCACTGCTGGACATAGGCCTCCTCAATGGCACGCCACTCAACTCAATGGGGGCTATCGTTTTTGAGCTCACCAGATGGCGGTACTGTCGAGTAAGGTCTTGTCAATAATTCTATTTTATACTTTATAGTACCAAAAACGTCATAAAAAGTTTATTTTATTACGTATAACAACATAGTGTAAACTTCAGATGCATATTTACAATATTCTCCCTAAAATTAGTAAGCATAAAATATTTAAAAATCATTCTACCTCCAAGTACTAACAAATGAAATCCTAAGTTGCTACTTAAAATCTTCACGTCATAATTAATCAGGAATGGCTGTCTAGAAGCACAATCGTGAGCGTTAGTATAAATACGTGATAAAAAAGCACGCAACGCGCGAACACTGTATGACATGTGACATTTCGGAAGACCTTACTCTACACGAGCGCCTCTAGCGGCGAATTCATGCGCGATAGCCCCCATCTTCAGCAACTCCCATACAGTTGCTCCACCGACCCTGAGGTCCCGGACCTTACTCTTGCCGATACGCGGTATCCACTCAAGAACAGATCTACCCCAACGGTCATCGGTTCTATGAGTAATATGACCGGCCTATTACCACTTCAGCTTACATATTCTGTGAGCTATGTCGACAACACTGGTTCTCTGTCGGATCACTTCGTTCCGGATGCGATCCCTCAGAGAGACTCCAGGCACAGCCCGTTCCATAGCTCGCTGAGCGACCTTGAATTTATGGACCAGCTGTACCGTGTGTGTCGTTTCGGCTCCGTAGGTCATAACAGGCCAGACGCACTGATTAAAGACCTTAGTCTTTAGGCTCTGTGGGATACACGGCGAGAGATGTACATCGATGAAACTTCACTGCCTCACAGCCGACAATACTCGAAGCTGATAGTTATAGCACACTCACCCATGCCAGTCTGTTGCGTGTTGAATCCGAACGTGGGCGCCGAGGTGGGCTTGCCCGAAGCTGATAGTTATACCACACTCACCCATGCCAGTCTGTTGCGTGTTGAATCCGAACGTGGGCGCCGAGGTGGGCTTGCCCGAAGCTGATAGTTATAGCACACTCACCCATGCCAGTCTGTTGCGTGTTGAATCCGAACGTGGGCGCCGAGGTGGGCTTGCCCGAAGCTGATAGTTATACCACACTCACCCATGCCAGTCTGTTGCGTGTTGAATCCGAACGTGGGCGCCGAGGTGGGCTTGCCCGAAGCTGATAGTTATACCACACTCACCCATGCCAGTCTGTTGCGTGTTGAATCCGAAAGTGGGCGCCGAGGTGGGCTTGCCCGAAGCTGATAGTTATAGCACACTCACCCATGCCAGTCTGTTGCGTGTTGAATCCGAACGTGGGCGCCGAGGTGGGCTTGCCCGAAGCTGATAGTTATAGCACACTCACCCATGCCAGTCTGTTGCGTGTTGAATCCGAACGTGGGCGCCGAGGTGGGCTTGCCCGAAGCTGATAGTTATAGCACACTCACCCATGCCAGTCTGTTGCGTGTTGAATCCGAACGTGGGCGCCGAGGTGGGCTTGCCCGAAGCTGATAGTTATAGCACACTCACCCATGCCAGTCTGTTGCGTGTTGAATCCGAACGTGGGCGCCGAGGTGGGCTTGCCCGAAGCTGATAGTTATAGCACACTCACCCATGCCAGTCTGTTGCGTGTTGAATCCGAACGTGGGCGCCGAGGTGGGCTTGCCCGAAGCTGATAGTTATAGCACACTCACCCATGCCAGTCTGTTGCGTGTTGAATCCGAACGTGGGCGCCGAGGTGGGCTTGCCCGAAGCTGATAGTTATAGCACACTCACCCATGCCAGTCTGTTGCGTGTTGAATCCGAACGTGGGCGCCGAGGTGGGCTTGCCCGAAGCTGATAGTTATAGCACACTCACCCATGCCAGTCTGTTGCGTGTTGAATCCGAACGTGGGCGCCGAGGTGGGCTTGCCCGAAGCTGATAGTTATAGCACACTCACCCATGCCAGTCTGTTGCGTGTTGAATCCGAACGTGGGCGCCGAGGTGGGCTTACCGAAGCCCTGTTGTCCTCCGAACAGTCCGCCCCCGGTAGAGGTAGTCGTGCCGAAGGCTCCCGTCGTCATCGAGCCGAAAGCTGCAAAGAATATTGGATATTATTATCTTATTAAAATAGTGAGAGTAGAGAAGACAAAAGAAACGATAGATGGATGGGGGACCACCCATTCAATACCGAGTTTCTTCCGTGCCTTGGAAAACACGTTAAACCGTTGGTCTCGGCTGTCATTTGTAGATCTTTGACAGTCGTTACAGGTAGTCAGTGGCCCGAAAGTCTGACAACCAGTCTTACCAAGGGGTATCGTAGTACCCAGTACTAACTGGGTTGTGGAGATCAGATAGGCAGTCGCTCCATGTAAAATACTGGTATTCAGCTGCTTCCGGTTAGACTGGAAGTCGACCTCAACATAATTGGGAAAAGGATAGCCAGATATAAGTTGGCGCAGAACTAAGCTACAAGTTTGGAGCTATAGCGGGGTGCCGCCCGAGCCGAAGGCCCCGAACCCCGTGCTGGACGTAAGTATACTCACTGGGGGCCTGCGTGCCGAAGCTAGGCGCCTGTGTCTTGGCCCCGAACACCCCGCCGGAGCCGAAGGCCCCGAACCCCGTGCTGGACGTAAGTGTACTCACTGGGGGCCTGCGTGCCGAAGCTAGGCGCCTGTGTCTTGGCCCCGAACACCCCGCCGGAGCCGAAGGCCCCGAACCCCGTGCTGGACGTAAGTGTACTCACTGGGGGCCTGCGTGCCGAAGCTAGGCGCCTGTGTCTTGGCCCCGAACACCCCGCCGGAGCCGAAGGCCCCGAACCCCGTGCTGGACGTAAGTGTACTCACTGGGGGCCTGCGTGCCGAAGCTAGGCGCCTGTGTCTTGGCCCCGAACACCCCGCCGGAGCCGAAGGCCCCGAACCCCGTGCTGGACGTAAGTGTACTCACTGGGGGCCTGCGTGCCGAAGCTAGGCGCCTGTGTCTTGGCCCCGAACACCCCGCCGGAGCCGAAGGCCCCGAACCCCGTGCTGGACGTAAGTGTACTCACTGGGGGCCTGCGTGCCGAAGCTAGGCGCCTGTGTCTTGGCCCCGAACACCCCGCCGGAGCCGAAGGCCCCGAACCCCGTGCTGGACGTAAGTGTACTCACTGGGGGCCTGCGTGCCGAAGCTAGGCGCCTGTGTCTTGGCCCCGAACACCCCGCCGGAGCCGAAGGCCCCGAACCCCGTGCTGGACGTAAGTGTACTCACTGGGGGCCTGCGTGCCGAAGCTAGGCGCCTGTGTCTTGGCCCCGAACACCCCGCCGGAGCCGAAGGCCCCGAACCCCGTGCTGGACGTAAGTGTACTCACTGGGGGCCTGCGTGCCGAAGCTAGGCGCCTGTGTCTTGGCCCCGAACACCCCGCCGGAGCCGAAGGCCCCGAACCCCGTGCTGGACGTAAGTGTACTCACTGGGGGCCTGCGTGCCGAAGCTAGGCGCCTGTGTCTTGGCCCCGAACACCCCGCCGGAGCCGAAGGCCCCGAACCCCGTGCTGGACGTAAGTGTACTCACTGGGGGCCTGCGTGCCGAAGCTAGGCGCCTGTGTCTTGGCCCCGAACACCCCGCCGGAGCCGAAGGCCCCGAACCCCGTGCTGGACGTAAGTGTACTCACTGGGGGCCTGCGTGCCGAAGCTAGGCGCCTGTGTCTTGGCCCCGAACACCCCGCCGGAGCCGAAGGCCCCGAACCCCGTGCTGGCGGGCGCCGCGCCGAACCCTGTCGTGGCAGGTTTGGCGCCGCCGAATAGCATCCCGCCGGCCTGTTGCTGAGGGGAGATAATAATATGTAACGTCACGACTGTAATTCTCAAATGGTGAGGCAGATAGAACCTAACAGAAGCAGAAATATAAATACAAGTATCAAATTTCGAAAGCGATATTCTCGTGAATTAACGATAACGATTTTATTTTCGCTTTTGTTCGGTTGGAAAAAACACTTTTTAAAGTTGCTATAACGGGAAATCGTTTACCACGTATTCAGTACATCATTTTGAGCCATAGAAATACTTCATTGGTTATTTACAAAAAAAACTGCTTATTCGTACACAAGTGCAATGGTCAAAATGTATGGAATTTGTTTTTTTTTTTTTTTTAACATCTTATACTACCATTACAGGATTAACCCTAATGCGACAGCTAAGAACTTATCTAATAACCTAAACTATAAATACTTACCACCAAATTAGAAAAAAAATAAAACTAACAACATTATTATAATTAAAATAAAAACACAAAAACATAGCATTACTTATTGACTTAACAAAACCATAGTAAAGTGATAAAAAAAATCTTTACAATTTCTTTTATTAAAAAACGTCTTTGTAGGGGGACTCAGAATGATGTACTGAATATAGTTCGGTTCAAACTTAATGGCGGCTCGGAAGTTAGCTGCGAGTGACGGTCTGCGCAGAAATAACGCTTAAAACTTTATGGCGATTCGTAACATCTAATGCAAAGCTGCGCAGACAACAATTTTAGGTATCAACGGGGCGCAGACGACGCATCGTTTTGTCTGTAAAATGCGCAGACCGTCACTTGCAGCTAACTTCCGAGACGACATTAAAAATATAAACTCACCTGATTCTGTGTGGTAGCCCCAAACCCAAACGTGGCGGTGTTGGTACCAAACGTAGGCGCTTGAGATTGAGTGGTGGCCGCACCGAACAGTCCTGTACCACCTGTAACAACACATTTTCACTATCACTTCACTACAAATTATAAAACAAAGTCGCCCGCGTCTGTCTGTCCCTATGTATGCTTAGATCTTTAAAACTACTCAACGGATTTTGATGCGGGTTTTTTTAATAGATAGAGTGATTCAAGAGGAAGGTTTTAGTATATAATTTACGGGCAAGCGAAGCCGCGGGCATCAGCTATTACTCTTATTGAAACAAAATATTCTATTCTTCGTCGTTCCCTCACTGCTGAGGATCACACCCACATATTTATTTGAGGAAACATGTGAAGGCGCGTTTGGCGGGCCTCTCAATATACGGAAGGTGCTGCGGCACTCTGTTTTTTTTACTTTCCATTGTGTCTGTAAATTCTTACTATAAATTTTTCATGTCGTGTTATAATATAATTTTCATAATTTCGTGTGATATATATTTTTTCCAACGTCATTGTAAAGTTCGTAAATATGCTAGTTTCCACCATCAATAAATAGCAAATCTATTTAGTCCGTCAGTTAGAGTATTGGAAAATAATGGACACGTATTTTTTGTTTTTGTAAATCAATGAATATTGACAAAGATAAAACGCATCAAAACTCGGGAGTTCAGGCTCGTGACGTCAGAACGCACTAAAAATTATAGCACGGCGTGACGTATTGATAATTTTAAAAGCGTGTAAAATCTTCGTCAATTTTGGTTTACGTAACAAAAGAAAAAATACGTGTCAAATATTTTTTGATAATCTAACTGACGGACTAATTAGATTTTTTCAGGACACAAGCCCATAGTACGAAAAAAAATGTATGTATATAGTTTCCGAGTTTTTATTTCTGCTCTCCAATCCACTATCGCCCCGGTTGCTTAGCACCTTCCATATATTAAGAGGCCCGCCATTCGCGCCTTCACATGTACAATCAACAAAAGAGTTAGGTATGCAGGCTAACAATCTTCTTACTACTATTAAAAATGCGAAAGGATTATAATCAATCTGTTTGCAATTTCACCCAAATCCGTTCTGTAGTTTCTGCGTGAAAGATAACAAAAATTGATCCTCACAAACCGAAAGTTTGTTTGTTACATTTTGTTGACTGTACAACAAAAGCGACAAATCCAAGCTATTGCACAGCTCAAAGAAACATTAACAATCAGCTGTTGCCCTCGACCTTCGTCTTATAAAATTATTACTTCCCTGTTTGAATCGGATTTCATTCACAAATTCAAGGGTTTTTTTCTAAAATAAAAGTAGCCTAAATTAGACCTTATAACATCAGCAAGTCAAAGTCGTAGTCGTTCTCGAAAACTGCTCTAACGATTTCGATAAAAGTTGCAAAATTAGGGGTTTAGGAGGGCGAAAATTCAATCTCGCTGGGTCTTATATCTAAACAAAAAATTATCTTTTTTCAACCGAACACTTAGGCTAGGGCAAGCAGAATGTTCAGAGGGCTAATTCACGTAATTTTATGACGCACCGATGAAGTTGTAGTGCAGTTGCAGTTAAGTTCAAGTTCGGGTGATAAACGGTATTCTTGTAATCTTTGAACTGCGCGTAATCTGCGCGTGAACTGCACGTCAACTGTACGACAACCAAACTCTACTAAACTTACTTATGGTGTGGCCATATGAGAGAAAAATATTACTCACTAAATAATCGAATAGAATCGATTACATTTCAATGAATATGACGTTATTAAAATAATAGCCCAGCACAGATTTTAGTGCTTTTTCTTATTTAGTAGAATACCGATCATGTTGCGTTCCGAAGCACGCAACAAAGACGCGCAACAGTAGAATGCCGTTATTGCGCTCGCGTGACGCGAACTTGACGCGAGCGTGTCTGACAGCGGTGGAGAATACGAAAAGCGTTGTTTTGATCGAAACTTAACTGCAACTGCACTGCAACAGCACTTCTTTAGTTACGTGAATTAGCCTACTGAAACCCTAAAATGATGAAGCGTAGTAGGTTATAAGGGCAACCAAGCTTTTAGGCTTGTATGAAAGTAGCGCCACTACCGAGCAGAAATAGATAGCCAAGGTACTACTACTACTACAACAGCCCATAACGTCCACTGCTGGACATAAGCCTCTCCCATGATGGGAGGAATTTACCGTAATCTCCACGCTTGGCAGGCGGATTGGAGATCGCAGTGATGAAAGACTAACAGAAAACGCTGCTGCCCATTCTCTGGTCTACGGAGGCGCAAGGTGTTCTGCCTCAGACATTAGTCGCCTTATACGACACCCGTGAGTGTAATGGGTTGGTTCTATTCTACTCTGCCGGATACCACACGGCCACGGATAGCCAAGGTACTAAAGTGTAAAGTTGTCACCTGTAGTAGGAGCAGCCCCAAACGCCGGTTTGTTAGCTCCGAAGAGCCCCGTAGTGTTGGTGCTTTGTGCATTGTTCGCGAACGAGAAGGACGTGGGCTGCGCGGCGAAGCTCCCCGCGCCGGCCAGGCCTCCGCCCCCGAACACTGACGGCGCGCTCGTTGTCGCCGGCTGACCGAATGCTGTGGAGAGATAATGTATGTTCGTTAAACTTGTCTGCAACACTACTTATTTTATTCAGGGTCAAACTAAATTAGCTAGCGAACTCTGGACGTTGATCCCAAAAATATAATTAATCCTTTTTTATTGGAGTTTTGGCTAAAATTAGCAACTATTTGTGGTGGTTCAAACTTCGTTTGAAATACTGTTAGAATAAAGTTCTAATCAGCTTGCACTACAAAGCGGTTGTTACGTCAGTCACTGCGGCCGAATAGTGCGAAAAATCTATTGATTGAACTAAAAAAATAAAACATGTAAGACTTGCTTTATAGTCAGTTCAGTTAGTATGCAAAGTTTCATGATCTAATTTCAAGTACTTTTTGAATACCAGCGGCTTATTGTTCGATTTGGAGGTAACTTTGTATTTTTTTTTCTATCAAGAAAAGTTTATGGAATCGTGTTTTCGTCACACATAGGACTTAGCATTAATCCTCAACTTTACCATATATTTATTTCAAAATTAATGCTGCAGTATTTTAGGAGTAACGGAGGATCATGCTAAGCCATTTGAGGGATATATAGCCCTTAAGAATTGTTTCATTGTTCAAATGATGATATTACTTACAAGTATTCCCGAAGAGAGGTTTATTTTCAGTTTGTTGCTGGAATCCTCCGAACACGCCGCTCGTGTTACCTTTCCTTCCAGCTACGTAGTCTTCAAGACGAAGCTCTTCTAGTGACTTGTTCTCATATTCCTGGAGAAAAAATACAATATTAAAGTGGATGCTCCAGAATGACTCAATTGAATGACTTTTTCATGAAATATTCATTCAACCGAGTTACATGAACTTTTATTGATAATTTTGATGAATATAATTCTGTAACTACATACGTCTTACAGTCGCGAATAATATTTTCATCAACATACAATCTAGCACTGGCCTGGAAATTGCAAAAAAACGTAAGAAAACTTGAATTTCGCGGGCTACCCTGGAGCATCAGCCTTAAATATAACCAAAATAGTGCTATTTTAAATATTTGGGGCAAAATATTCACTGACCGCTTCAAACAATATTCCCTTCTAACAAAGCTGCATGTTTGTCGGTCTGTTACAGACTGTACTTCGATGAGTGTGACCAAGAGCTCCAAGAGCTCCACGAGCTCATTTCACTATCTTCCTTCCTCCATCGGGAGTCCCGACTTACTGCAGATTATCACCCTTGTTGATGTTCCTTCGTACGAAGCGCTTTGCTACATCTTTTATAACGCGTATGGCCATCATCATCATCATCATCATCATCATCATCATCATCATCATCATCATCATCATCATCATCATCATCATCATCATTTCAGCCGTGCGACGTCCACTGCTGGACATAGGCCTCCCCCAAGTGTCGCCACATTGACCGGTCCCGTGCGACTCGCACCGACCCTCACCAGGTCATCGGTCCACCTAGTGGGAGGCCTTCCAACGCAACGTAAGTCAAGAGTAGGCCCATCTAAACTAATATTATAAAGAGCAAAGATTTGATTTTTTGTTTGTTTGTTACGATTTAACTGACAAATTACTAGACCGATTTGATTTTAAAAATTCTTTCGTTATTTGAAAGCTACATCTTTACCGAGTAACATAGGATATAAATTATATTGATATCATGCAAATTAGCCGAGCTATCACAATTTTTATCGAGACAGGCGGAAAGATATAACTCTCAAAACAGCGTTATTTGCATGCGCTGCCTAAACAGTTGTACAGTCGTGGTCTTTTCCGCCTGATCAATTAATTTTTTTTCGCTTAAATCATGCGGAGGCGCCGAGCCACGCCCTTTAAGTTTAGGCCTATTAAGAAAGCGTCAACTTTGGCGCGCAAAATAACAATAACTCTCGTTTGGCGTGCGTCGTCAGTGCGCTCGGCCGATCGGTATCTTTTTATTTATTATTTCTTTACAAAGTCAACGGGGCGGGGCTACAGAGCGTTTGTGTTGTATGTGCAAGCAAATATTTGCTTAGTGGTGATCAGACGGGAGTGTCCTCGATAGTACATATATAATTGAAAACAGAGCGAAGGGCTAGTATAATATAAAAAAAAAAAAACTGTCAATATACTGTACCTTCATGCACGTAATACAATGGTGCTTGATGTTGACACTCTGCGAGGTGCCCGACTTGACGACGACGTCTGTGCCGACCACCGGGTTGTACTTGACGTGCGCTGTGCCTGACTGTTGTTGTTGTTGCTGTCCGAATGCACCTGCTAAGAAGAAAGACAGTTTATTGTTTGGTTCTCGCAATGGGGGCTGTCGTTTTTGAGCTCACCAGATGGTGCCACTGTCGAGTAAGGTCTTGTCAATAATTCTATTTTATACTTTAAAGTACCAACAACGTCATAGAAAGTTTATTTTATTACGTATAACAATATAGTGTAAACTTCAGATCCATATTTACAATATTCTCCCTAAAATTAGCAAGCATTAATTAAACATTTAAAAATCATTCTACCTCAAAGTACTAACAAATAGGATCCTAAGTTGTTACTTAGAATCTTCAAGTCATAATGAATCAGGAATGGCTCAGTCTACTCAATCGTGAGTATTAGTATAAATACGTGATAAAACAAGGAAATTCAAATTTAAGGAACTTCCTATCCCCATGTTCAAGAAAAAGTTGACAAATTGGTTATTAGATAATTGTTTTTATGACATTGGCGAATATATGGAATATTGTAACAATCCAAGATGACATGTACTTAATATAGACATTGGTTTTAAATCTATAATTATAATAATACTAATTCATCTTGGACATATTGTATCACAAATCTTGACATTTAATGTACTTAGTTTTATGAATGACATTTTATTATTTAATTATTTAATATTTGTACACCACATATTGTGGTAGAGTGTATAGAACTTATAAAAATTTTAACATCATACTATGTAAAACTACATTCTTACAAATAAATAAATTCTAATTCTAATTCTAATTCTAAAAAAGCACGCAACGCGCGAACACTGTATGACATTTGACATTTCGGAAGACCTTACTCTACACGAGCGCCTCTAGCGGCGAATTCATGCGCGATAGCCCCCATTGAAGTAAGGTTTGCTGTAAGAAAACTCAATTCTGGATTACGCTTGCTGTTGTACATAAGCTTTAGTATTACAAGTAGATAAATCTTTTAATTTTGTCTACATTATGGAACTTTAAGTTCAAAAACGAACAAAAAACGACATAAAAAACACGTTTGTTGTACGGGAGCCCCCCCCTTAAATATTTTTGTTATTCTGTTTTTAGTATCTGTTATAGCGGCAACCGAAATAAATTATCTCTGAAAATTTCAACTGTCTAGCTATCACGGTTCATGAGATACAGCCTGGTGACAAACAGATGGACCGACGGACCATGGAGTCCTAGTAATAAGGTCCCGTTTTTACCCTTTGGGTACGGAACCCTAACAATATCGTGTGACAGGGAGAACAAGTGCCTTTCGGTTTCGTTTTAGGTCTATTTACACTCTTTATGTATAATGATAATTCTCCGGACAAACTTCAACTGTTAAAATGCCCACGTACCAGTGTTGTTGGAGAACAGGCCGCCACCTCCAAGAGTGTTGGTCTGCTGACCAAAGAGTCCGGTTCCCGTGGCTGGAGTGGAGCCGAACAGACTGCCCGTCGTAGCTCCAGTTGTGGTAGTGCCGCCGAAACCGAATCCTGGTGAAGATATTCCTTTTGTGAAAAGTGAAATAAATAAATAAAATAAATATCGCTGGACATCAACACACAGCGCCATCTAGTGCCACACTAAGCAACGAGGCTTGTGTCGTGGACACCAGACAGTTGATATACTACATAGATACTTTTTGTTTGTAAATACATACTTAATATACATATAAACGGATAAATGATGGAATCAAGATTTTAATTTAGAAAGAGTGTCCAAGGTGTTCTTGACCTCCATAAAATGATAACCATTTAAAACATAAATTTCGATGTAGGCATTGAAAGAATCACCCTGTGGAGGTATAAGGAGCAAGGTTCAGTTTCTTATTCTGTCTGCCGGGCTACTGCCACAAGTTTGCTGTCGAATTTTTGTAATGTCGCAGATAGCTTCTTTTGCGCGTTACAGGGTTTTGTCTGACAACTTACTCGGATGTAGCGTTATGCAGGGTGTAATCTAATATACGCGAGACCTCTCGTGTAGTGTCTCAGACCATGAAACTGAACAGCTTTTCTTCTATGACTTCTGAAAATTCATAACTTTTTATATAGTTTTACCTACCATACAGGTTGATCAGCTGATGGCGTGAGCTCCTATACGAAGTCCTTTTTTTTTTTTTTTTTTTGCGAATTTCAAGAACTCGTAGAACAAGTTTTTCAGTTTCATGGTCCAAGAGACCACACGGCAGGTCTTGCGTTTATTATCTTTCACCTTGATACCGCCGCAACAATGTCGTTATAAACTTACCAGTAGGCTTGGCCCCAAACGCCGTCTGGTTATGCGTAGTCCCAAACAGGCCTCCGCCAACAGTGGAAGTGTTCCCGAACAGGCCTCCGGTCGCAGCCGGCTGCGCAGCCCCGAAGCCGAAGCCCGAGGTGCTGGCTCCGAAGCTCGCCGTCGATGTGGAGGCCGTTGAGCCGCCGAATAGGCCTCCGGTCGTGTTCGCTGTGCCGAATAGACCTGGTTGGGTACAATGACAAGTAAAATTATGAAAAGGTTTAAATAAAATTGTGTGAAATATTTTAAAGTTAGTACTCAACATTAATTTTTACATGTCCTGTCCTGAAAAACCTTTCTATTTTCTGTTTTCAAATACCGTTTTCATTTTGATTTCAATGCACCGATTTCTTAAAATTCCGTGTAAATAACAAGGTCAGACAGTGGCGTGCCTAGTAGCCAACAAAACGGCAAGCCCCTAGGGCAAAAACATTGTTCAGAACCCATGAAGAATAATAGTGGAGTAAGAAAAACACAATATCCACTTCCCATCATATGACGCAGTAATTTTCTTTCTTTCTTTCTATAACAAAGCAAGGCACAAAGGGACGATTACAACTGAGATAAGCCCAGTTGCCTAGCTCATGGATCTATCAAAAAAGGCTAACAAACTTCATCCAGTAAACATGACATTATACATACCTCCGCCAGTAGTTGGTTGCGTCGATGTAGCCGCCCCGAACGCGGGCGGAGCGCCGAACGCGCTGGTCCCAGTCGCGGGCTTGAAGCCCCCGAAGGGCGAAGCCGTCGCTGCCCCCGAGTTGAAGGAACCTGAGAACATTGAAAGGGGAAATAAAATTATGTTTATTCCTGTTTAAGCTGAAAAACTAAAAAAAAAAACTATGTGTAATGACGTCCTGGTCAAAGTCAAAATGTTACCTTACCACTGATGCAGGGTCGACTGTATAATGAGTGTCAAAAAACCCTGAACGAATCCGAAAGGCACTTATTCTCCCCGTCAATGAGATTGTCTTAAACGGGTTAGTCAGAGGTGTGTGGGACATAAACATTTCGACAGTTATGTTTAAGTTCCATGTAAAAGATGGTGAGCCTTTGCTATTAAAATCAAAAGAGCACTAATCTAGAGTCTGAGGCAGCTACGGAAAAACACAATAACAGTTTCCAACATCAGCCACGGAGTCTGAATTTGTTGCCAGTTGACGGCTATAGGCTCGCAACCTTTTACCTGGGACTTAAACATAACATAACTGGCGAAATGTGAGTGTACTATTAGGTACCTACACGTCTGCCTAACCCTCCGGGGATTACAGGCGTGATGTTCTTACTACTATGAGTCGGGGGCCCAGAACATACTCGTACATTCGCATACGGGTATCGAACCCAAGCTAAGCGGTAGTAGCGCTTACGACCCGACTAACGAGACATTTATCAAAACCATTTTCCTCAACACTGACATCGAACTTGTATACCGCAGTCCGGAATCCCCGCCACTGCGTCACCAGTTATAAGTAAACAAAGATGACTCACACACGTAAATATTTGCATGTATGAGTCACCTGTGTTTATGTACGTCATGGAACATTTTCTTTTACTGCGCAAATTGAATTGCGGCGCAATAACAGATTTTAAGGAAATAATTCCGTTCAACTACATTATCAGTTCCAAAATTAATGTTTTTTTTTAAACGTTGCCCCGCATTTAAATTTCTTCTGTATCGTAAAAATTTTCATCTGCAATTTAAGTATGTATTTCCTACAAAAGTACAATACCTACATGGTAGAATGTATGAATCAGCATTTTTTTTTAATGCCAATGAAAAATTCCTGTGCGTGGGGTTTCAGAATGATGTACATACATCGATGTACTTTTCACCCTGTATGTGTATGTATTTTGGTTCAAGGACATGACCTAACTATGGAATAATAATCTAGAAACTCTTTGATACAGAAGAAAATCAGAAATTTGAAATAAATCATCAGAACTACAGCGCTTTCACAAGCTTCGCCTTCTTTGTTTTTCTGAGATTCAAAAGTGCCTAATGGTCTAATGAGGGATTTTCTTTTTAGCTCTTCCCTAGTCGCTGGATAGATGGCGCTGAAGGTAAGTTAACTGCAAGGAACGGAACGTAAATAAAAAAACTGATTTTAACAAAGCGCGAGAAAACTAGTTCATATTCGGAAGCTTAACCAAACGAAAATGTCAGTCAACGAGCGTATGTGACGTGACACAATGTTTTTTTTTTCAAGCGTTTTGGCTTTGGCACCAACTAACGCGTAGTCAGTTCAACGCCATCTAGAGAGTTCTTGGAAACTATTTTCTTTTTATCCCTCAAAAAGAAAACCTCTCATTGAAATAAATGCTTTGAGTTTGAGCAGGTACTTACCAAAGTTGGCCGCAGTAGAGCCGAAAGCCGGTTTTTGAAACATTCTGACGAGTTTTTCTTACTGGTTTTGCTTAAATTCACTTTTCACTTCTCTTACAGCTAGCTAAGTTAGACTTTCACCATCATTTTCTATAACAAAAGAAACAAATAATTACTACCAGAAATCTTATTATTAATTACTAACTTTAGCTCGCTGCTTTGCTCCTGTTATTTACGAAAATTAACCAAAGAGAACGTTTTAAATGTAGCTTATGTTCTTAGCGTGTTGATGGCAGTCTATATTGTGTCAGCCCTGAATTGAGCTACTAGTTTGGCGCTTTCAGTAGCGTCAATCAGTTCCTATATGAACAAACAACATGACGCTCAACGATAAAGTAGCTTCCCGTTAGTGAAAAAAAAAAAAACAATCGTATCAGTAGTTACAAAGATTACCCCCCTACATACAAACTAGTTTAGAAGTATAAACAAGTTGGAAATGAATACTAAATAATAAGATAGTTTCTGCTCAAACACGAAATTTCCTCCAGCCTGGCCATTTCTAAACTACATTAAAATGTTGGGGATGGGGGTTGGCTTCCACACTAAGCGCTGAATATTTCATGTGGATAGACTGACCCGGTTTCTGGGTCGGAAGCCCTAAACAAGACAAATACACACAGGTCAGGTACGTCTAGTGGCGTGATCGTCGGGCTGCCAAGTCGGTCTCGAGTTCGAACACAAGGCACGCACCTCTGATTTTTCGGATTCATGTGCGTATCGTATAATAGGCTAGTTTCCACCATCAATAAATTGCAAATCTATTTAGTCCGTCAGTTAGATTATTGGAAAATAATGGACACGTATTTTTTGTTTTTGCAAATCAATGAATATTGACAAAGACAAAACGCATCAAAACTCGAGAGTGGGGGCTCGTGACGTCAGAACTAGGTAAAAATTATACCTAGGCGTGACGTATTAAGAATTTTAAAAGCGTCGTATCTTCGTCAATTTTGGTTTACGTAACAAAAGAAAAAACACGGGTCAAATATTTTTTGCTAATCTAACTGACGGACTAATTAGTTTTTTTTTTTTGTCGTCTCGCCTATTCTAAGTAATGCTTGAGTCTTGATTAAACATAAAGTAAGAGTCTGAGATGTCACTGAACTTTCCGAATTGAAAAACAATAAAAAAATAACACTATGCCCTATCTGGGAATCGAACACAAGATCTGGGACACCACTCCACTAGGCCAATGAGGTGGTCTAGCTTTTTAACTTATAATCTACCTTAATTAACAATTATTTTGCTTAAAGAAACTTCTAATTTGTTGTTTTTCCCTTAAAGTTGACCTCGAGGACTTAAATAACCACATGTTCAGGTTATTCTACTTTCCCCAAGTGTTATTGGGTTTTTCCAATTCCTAAGCTTCTAAGAATCCCTACTGGAAAAACCCAATAATATTGACGGCACGTGGTTTGGATGTATGGCAATGGGGGGACTTAAAAACACAACTGGCGAAATGTGAGTGAACTCTGGCACGTCTGCTAACCGTCTGGAGATTACAGGCGTGATGTTATGTCTAGTTCAAAGCTGGCGAAATAGAGTTGAAAAACCTCTATATGACCTACTGTTGAACAAAGAACTACTTGTACAGTTACAAAACTGTCCAACTATAGATGACGCTGGTTCTGAACAAGGGCGATGACCTTGTAGTGTGTAAATGTTTACGAAATAGGTACGATTAAATATATACAGATAATTATGATAAAATATATAAAGTGATTTTACGACGTAAAAAATAAACCACAGACACCTGACAAAAGAGTTATTGCACTCATTATGAAAATTTTTACGGGAGCCAGAAATCGCGAAAAAAATCTGCATCGTCATACATGAATGCGATCAATTAAAATGTATTGACCAGCATTTTTTTTACGCGATTTCCTGTTTGGTGCTTTGAAAAAAAATGTTTATAATTTTGAGCACAATGATCCATTTCCAGGTTTCTGTAATTTAAATTACACCTAGAATAGACTATAAATAAAATAAACTAAAATATACTATGAAGATTGAAGAAAATGACTTACTTGAAGATTTTAAATAATATATAAAAAACTGAACAATTAAATAAATATAATGTAACTTGTTTTTGAACTTTCTATAGCAACAAAACTTTTGTTTTAATATTTTTTAAATAAGGAACTTCTTTTTTTAAACTTTTTTTTGCAACAATACTTTTTTCGCAATTTTTTTTAAATGTGTTGTGTGTACGTCGAAAATATAATGGCGTATAATTTCAACCTCATACAACGATGTTTTTTTTTAAACAACCAGCATCACAGAGTGAATAGGTTGGACTGAACAAAATGAATGTCAGGCAGCCATTTTATACGCGCTTGCGCGTTTTCCTTATAACAAAATGTTACGCAATATGCAAGGGGGAGGTGTGCAAAAATGATAAAATAATATGAAGAAAGACTTTATGACGAAACCTCTTTTTTAAATACTGATTAATCCTTAGATTCCGGATTATACATAAACATAACATCACGCCTGTAGTCACCGAAGGGTTAAGCAGAAGTGTACACATTTCGCCAGTTATGTTTTAAGTCCTATGTAATAACGGACGAGCTTATTGCCATCAATCGGCCATGGGTCCAGTCGTCCAGACTATCGAGAAATGCCTGATAGAAAAACCCATTTTCCCCACGTGACCTGAGAATCGAACCGAAGACCCACGCTCAGTAGCCGCGCTTACGACCAACGAGGCAGGAATATTTTTTATTACACTAGAGAGGCAAAGAATCATTTTTTGCGAAATCATAAAATTTTAGTTAATCAAAGAGAAAGCAAGAGTTCGAAATATATTGTGTAAGTATTTCGCAATGTTTCGTAAACATTGTGCAATCGTATCCGAAAATTTTATATACCTACATAGAATGCTATGATTATACAATCTGTGTTTACAAACATTGTATGTTGGTTCAAGGTTTTTCCTTTTTTTTCATTCTAGTAACGATCTATAAATAACACCATAATATCACGCGTTGTAATCCCCGACGGTATGTGCAGAGGTGTACCTAACAATACACCCACAGGTCACCAATTATGTCCCATGTAATATTTGTAGCAGGAGAACAAGAAACGATGGAACTGTGTGAAGAGATGCTATGGGTAGAAAGGAGGTCCATTAATTACGTCTGCCGTCTTTTCGAACCCCCTTCCCCTTGGTGAGATGTCGTGAGACTTGACTTGAGCCCTCATCTCACGTGAGATTTTTCAAAATGCGTATTTTAGTGTACGCACGTTAATCTGTGCTTGATTGCGTTGGATTTATTTAAAAAATCAATTTGCTTGATTATTTTCGTTGAATATTCATTATTATTGTGTAGGATTTAGTCTTGTTTTAGAATGGAGACATGTTTACTTAATTAAACAGTTTTCTCGCAATTTTACGCTGTTTTTTGGAAAAAAAACGTGATATTTATCACGTTTTTTCGCTCGTAAGATTGGGTGAGCTTCGGCTCAAACCCCTCCCTCTCTTAAACGCCTCATGTAATCTATATAAGTAAAAACAAAAGGCCTGACTGACTGACTGACTCATCAACGTCCAGCCCAAACCCTTGGACCTAGAAAGCTGAAATTTTGCACAGAGGTTTATTTATTTATTTATTTAGGATCTCCAACAAAGGATGTACACAAACACAATAAATGAGTTATGGACGATAAAAATATCTCGTAGGTGTACTCCTTCACTTACAGGAGACCACAGCATGCACAATAAAATGTATAACTAAGTTAACAAAGAATTAGTCGCATTAAAAACAAAATCTAAATTAAAATCAAAATCAAACCACAAAACTGGAGAAATAAAATTAAAAATAAATTAAAATTAACAATGTCGTAGTAGCAATTGGGAAATTAAAGTTAAAATCAAAGTCAAACACACTATGTAACAAAATTGGAAAAATAAAATAAAATTAACAATGTCATGTTCCCTTTATAATGTAGACAAGGAATAAGGAAGAACTTTTAGAAATTCAACCCCTAAGGGAATTCAATGGGGGATGAAAGTTTGTATGGAAAATCGACAGTTTCAGCGTTTTTCATAATTCCACCCCCGAAGGGTTAAAAAGGGGGATGAAGTTTTGTATGAAAGTCCGTCAGTTTTAAAGTTAGGATCTTCAAATTTTGTGTTTATGCTGATGATTAAAAATTAATTTACACGTGTCTCAGCGTTTTTGATAATTTCACCCCCAAAGGGTTAAAAGTGAAGTTGTGTAGTCCTTAATTTTCGAAGTAAAAATCATACAATTTATTATCTAGGCGTATGGTTGGAAGGTAACGCAACGGTGTTGTTAGAATTTCAATCCTTAAGGGGGTGAAAAGGGGGATGAAATTTTGTTTTTAATTAAAGATTGTATTGTATTGTATTGTATAACGGGCTGGTGTCCGCAACTCCACGTCAAAGCGCGTATTTTGCGTATGGGCTATAATCCACCACGCGGGCCCAGTGCGGATTGGTAGATGTCACATTTCTTCGAATTTTTGGTCCTAGGACATGCCGGTTTCCTCACGATGTTTTCCTTCACCGTTTTGAGAGCAGTGGTGATGAAATAAATTACACAAAGTAATGCCGCCTGCCTGGGTTTGAACCTACGACTTACTGTTCGTAAGTCGGGGCCGCCACCACTGGGCCACCGCTGCTCTAAAACGCTACGTAAAACAGGTGAAGGCAGTATAATTTAATGATCAAGCAAGCTTACTAGTACAGTATACAATCTCTTCTCTTTATTGTTTAAGTTAAAATCACAAATATTTCGGCTTATGGTTGGAAACGTACATTGTTGTTGTTTTTTTTTTAACCCACAATTGATTGAAAAGGAGGATGAAGTTTTGTATTGAAGTTGTTCAATCGCTAAATTTTGTATTCAAATCTTCTAAAATATATATAAAAGAAGAAAGTGACTGACTGACATATCAACACACAGCCCAAATCGCTGGGTCTACAAATTCCAAATTTGGCAAGAAGGTTCCTTAAATGGTTTAGGGGTGCACTATAAAAGGATTTTTCAAAATTGACTCCAAGTTTGTTGTATGGGGAAACAAGATTAGTTAGACTATGTTATTAGAAACTTCACAGGAGTACTCCTATTGATAAATAAGTAGAAACGGGTTGTAGGTTTTTTCAGAATTCAACCCCTAAGAGGGGGAAATGGGGTGATAAAGTCTGAAAATCAACATGGTTATTGTTTGTATGGTGTATCGGATCGGGTCATTGAAATCGTTTTAATGTGGCGGACCTGAAATACCATCAAATACCCAACAGGGGATGATGGTATTTGTGCGATGAGGTTGCTTGGTATGGCAGCACGCATTTATAATAAAATTCCAGACGCCATAAAAGAATTAAAGAAAAAAATGAAATTATTCTTGATTGATAAATGTTATTACACTATTGACGAATACTTAAATGACGAATTAATTTAGAATTACAAAATTATATTGAGGTTTGAGATAAATATTAATATTGACAACTTTGACATTTTAATTATTCTGACATAGTTTTTACCATACCATAATGCATGATTTTCAAATATTTGTAATCCTCAGCTAGATTTGCACACCATATTTGTACGCCCCCTGGCATAACATAGCGCTCTGTTCATCAAACATAACATCTGTACTTCTTTTACCCATGTTAACAAATAAATTATGATTTGATTTGATTTGTTGAAATGCCTAAAAATCAACATGGGTGTCGATTCCGAGATTATCAGGGGAGCTGATTACGAATATGACATTTAGGATACTATTTATCCCTTTAGTATGATCCCGTGGGACAGTTACCGAACTTCACGCGGGCGAAACCGCGGGCAACAGCTAGTAGGGAATATGCATGAAATATATAACTCTTTTCATTTATGAAAATGCCTTGTATTGTCGCTTAGAAACATTGTAGTACACTTGTTTAAGTTTCTAAATCTCACTTATTGTACAATTTACTGTTTATGTAGCATGTTTTTGGTGAAACGGAACTCACTCTCAAAACGCATCGTCCTCGATGACGCCCGTATTGACGTCAAAATTCATTGTGTCCAAAAAATACTTTTATTTGAAAAGTGCACTAAAATTGTATTATAATACTGTTATTGCAATTTTTACTTGAATAAAACATTCAATTAGTAAAATAATTTTATTAAGGCCAAAAAAATTAGATGTAAACAAGGCAGATTGTGGATAATGACGTCACATCATAGCCGCGACAGCTACGGGCAGTAAAACTGTCGTAGAAAATTGCAGTAGATTAATATTATTACTAAGCGAAAAGCAGTAGTTGAACTTAACTTTTGATACCTTTCTTGGGTTGATAGTACTGTATTTTATTGATTTAAGTGAAGAAAAAATTACGTGCATATTCCCTATTAATAGACGCCCCCTTACCCGTGGCTTCGTATGTGACAGTCTATGGTGAAAGTGAGTGGCCTTGAAGGTTGTTCAGGAAATTCAAATTCTCTTACAGTTTAGCCAAAACTGGGGCGCAACCCTTAGGTTTCATTTTACATTCATTTGATTCATTATACCTATATTTGGCCAGTTAATAAAACACGGACAGCACTACTGAACATTTTCTGATAGTTGAAACCTAAAAACACACAGATAAGACATATCTGAGTATCTAACCCTGGACTCACTCAGCAGTCATGTTTGAATAAACCAAGGCTGCTCAACCTTAGGCCCATGGGCCACTGAGTGGACTGCGGCAACACATTTGAAGTGGCCTGCCTACTGGGTTCATCTGAGTCTTTTTAGAACACATTTCAGAATATCAAGCTGGATCGAAGCAATTTTGTGCCTTTTGTGAACCCAATCTCAACAAGCCAATATTTAGGTAGAAATGACAGACATACAAAAACCACATTTCATTCAGAGTGAAAAGGACACACTCCACCTCTATTTTCTAGCCTGCCACTACATATTTACTTGAAACTGCCCTGTAGCTTAACTAATGAAAAATGCTAAATTCATAATTTTTGAGGCGTGCTGTTAAAATTTTCCAAGTTCACTCTTGTATCCTGCTAGAATGACTAAGAGACTTAGTCATTCTACAAATTTTATGTCCGCCCCTAGGACCAACCACTGACCCAAAAGTAGGCAAATGTCCAGTCAGATATTGATAAATTGTAATCTCAAAAACCTCAGAAGTACATAAACTATGCATAACTTTGGCTCGCCAGTTATAAAATATTACTCAGTATGTTAGTTAACATTACACACCATCAATCTCCTGCTTTTATCCCAATTAATTCGTGGTTGGCGCAGCATGTCTTCTTCTTCCATACTTCTTTATTACTCGTCATCTCATCAGACACCTCCTTTCTTGCCATATCTTACCTCACACAGTCCATCCATTGTTTCTTTGGTCTTCCTTTACTTTAATACCCATCCATGTTGACAATAATACTCAGAAACAAAACTTTACATTTCAATAACCATATAAACTAATATTTGTGGATATAACCGCAAAAGCGGATTTGTATGAAATTGGGCACCTAAATAGACCAAGAACTGGGTTAGGGGATCAGATACTTTAAATCTAGGTGTTACATTACTATGGTATGCGAAATGAGGGTGTACTATTAAGTATGCCTCAGCCTAACCTCTCTGGGATTACAGGCGTGATGTTATGTATGTTACTGACCTCCACAGGCGCGAAGACGCGGGAAAAACTTAGTAATTAAATCACTATTATTTTTGGAATTATTATGCAAATGGTAGTTTTAGCGCGAAAACAAAACTAAGGATTTGAGTTTCAAATTAGGCCAAGGACAAATTATTAAGCAAATCTGATGTTTCTATCTAACCATAATGAAGTTACTAACTTTTACAAGTTTTGTTTTAATCCAATTTTTACTAACTTGAAACTTAATCAAATGTCACAACAATTTTAATTGCCAGAATGTTTTTTTGTAATAATTTTGATGAAATAATACATCACGAGAATTTATTCAGACATTCCAAAATATGACATATTAAGCGACCAAATTTAACGCAGTGGAGGTCGGACGAAAATTTTAAAAGGAACCGTAAAAAGTCGTATTTTATTCAAAATGTAAGGTTATAAAAATATTTTTACCTCAGAAATGTCCGTAAGAGGTTAATATTTCTTGGAATACCTACATTATCATTGAAAAGAAAGTAAACTTTGCAATCATGACAAAAAAAAAGTGTGCAGTCCAAAAGGCGGTTATACCATTCAAATCGGCAGGTTTATACAAACAGACGCAGTTTTCAATTAAAAAACGCAATACTTACATGAAACAATACACTGAAAACGTGGAATCGGCACGCGCCGACACTTTATTGATGAAATAATATTGAAAACACAGTTATTTTAGCACTTTTCTGCAAAATTCAGCGGAATAAACACCACGCAAAACCATTGCACATTGACAAGCCATTCACAGACAGTATAGAATTCTTCCTCTCGGAATCACAGATCACAGAGGAGTTTTCGAATAGTTTGTCTATGGAAGAAATAGTGGTGTGCGTATTTCTTTCAATAAACAAAAATGGATAGTCTGATTCGACTCTTATCTGCACGTGCGGCCGCCACATTCATTGTTATAGAAGTTGTATGCTGGATACATTCAAATTTATTGTAACTTCTTTTGCTTGGAAACTTTGTTGAATAAAAACATGAGTCATTTTGGAAAAATAATATTGAAATAAAAGTCAACTGTTATTAGCGAGTTTGACTGGATAACTAAATCTCTGTTCACGAGAGACTTCCAATATTAATGACAACCGTTTGACCTGAGAATGGACGGTGCTGCTGAGGCACAACAGGAAAAGAGGACAGAGACGCGGAGGCTTTTGCTCAAAAGTGTGAAATTCATGGCTAATGAAAAATCACTCACCATCGAAGTTTAGGCGATTTTATTCTCTTGAAGTTTTTTTTAAATTGATTTTTAGCTGCGATTTTCACATTTTTCGTCTATGGTATGGTATCATTTCTAATGGCGGAAAAGCGGCAATCGTCGTCATAGTTGTTGAATTACACAGAAATGCTACAATGTCGAAAATGGATCGCCAGTTGAATTCTAAAAAGGACAAGGAGACGATTTATGAGATATACAGAGCATGTCGCCTGTGTGGAGCCGGTGCCGGTTACAAAATGCCCATTATTCAGAACGTCGTCGACCTGGATGACACTGATGTGGAATTGAAGCAAAAAGTACGCGATTGTGTACAAATTGAGGTAATTATAACAAATATATTTGATTATTTAGTAATCTGTTTACATTCTCCACCATATGAAATCTAATTTAAGCTGTCCCAATAATGTTTTACTATAAATAAATGCTTTCGAAATTTTTTTGTTTGTTGTCAAACAAATGAGTGAAAGTTTCCCTGAATTGCTATTATCTATTCAAAACGATACTATATTACTGTTAAGTTCAGTTAGGGTATTTAGGAAATGTACTTATTTGATATAAAACCCATTAAAATCCTCTTTGAAAATAGGTTAACCTAAACTTGCCCATGAAATTTTCCATGCTTTTTTGATGGCATGTCTTGGAGAGTGTCATACTCATAGTTGCGATCCTCAGCAGTGAGGGGACGACGAAGAGGGGGAGGAGGAATTACATTTTGCCATTGAAACAAAAATGCATGCTAATATTATAAATTCAGTAACTCTTGAATCTGAAAGGAATTCTATATAGTTCAGCACACACCTAAATGATAATTTGGGTAAAATATACTTTTTATCCCAGTAGATGTTTCTTTCTGCTAACTCACTGAACCGATTATCCTGAAATTTTGCATAAACATTGTACAGGATAAAAGGTACCCTATGCCCGTTACTGTGTAAGAAAATATAAATGCTTTTACAGAATAACTGATGATATTTATTCTGTATAAGCAATCATCTGTAAAGCCTTTGCCTATCTTTGTTGAGGTTGACTTCCATTCTACCGGATACTGCTGAAATGCCAGTATCTTTCATGGGGCAACTGCCTACCTGACCTACACAAAACTCCTCCTCCTCCAGTTATTGTTAATTATTCTTTCTTTTCCAGGTACACCAAGATGATAAGATGCCTCCTCTTATCTGTGAGCTCTGTGTGGACAAGGTGAACGACTTCTACGAGTTCCTGGAGATGTGCCGGCAGACCAACAAGCGAACTAGGCTGCGGCTTGGCCTGCCTCCACAATCCATGCCTAAAGGAGCGGTAAGCATATAAATAACTCATCGTCATTGCATAGGCAAACATTGAGGTTATGTTGGGTGTAGATAATAATGTAATTAATTTTGTAAGTACTTTTTTTTTTTAAATTGCTCCTCACTAGGATTTTCTCCTGTATTTTGGGTAGCCAATCCACAACAATTGCCTGAAAGCCATTTAAGTGTTCTGTTCGGGGATCCAACCTGCGACACACAACGCAGCAGTCAATCGTGTAGCGAATGCGCCAACCATGCCATTCACCATTGTGCGTTCATTTTATGCATTGTGATATTTTTTTTCTAAATGTCACTGTATCATGCTGAAACAAACTAAATTGGTCCTGTTTGAGGCCAAAAACCTGTTGGCCTTGTATAGGTCCAATTTAGTTTTTATTGTTTTGTCCTGTGTAAAACTAATAATATGACAGCTGGCTTCCAGTAATAAGTTCTCATGCAAGGGCATATCATACCGCCAATTTCCAAACTGTTGGTTGCACCTGAAATTTTTTTTATTGGAAAATCTCTCTCTGTTACTGTAGCCTGCGTCATTCCACCGCTGGGCAAAGGCCATGACTTCCAGTTGTTTCCATACAGGGCCAATGTGGGCCACTGGTCGCTGGTCTTGTCCAGCTCGTCCCGCCATCTTCTACGAGGTCTGCCGCGTCGTCTTCTGGCTGTGCCCGGGCTTATTAACACTGCATGATGATTTACTAATATCATATATAGCGGCCACAAAAAAAAATGGAGCAATTTTTAAGGCTTAATACACATCAACCTGGAAAGGGATCGTAACCGTATTGCCGCGGTTCGTGTGCTTGTCCAAGAGGGTTGCGGGACTGTTCGAAAGAGATACCGTGACCCCGGAACACAAAGGGCTAAGAAGGAACATGGATGGGTTTTAGTCAGTAAAAGTCTGTCACTCCCTTCCGCTCCGCCCAGAGTGGGAAGGGTGCGCTGCAGAAAGGAGTTTCATACAAAGAATACTCAATGGCTCGAGTTTATACAGTGACGATCCGTTTCGGAGTTGATATGATTGTGTGCTATTTCCTTTACTAGGAGACACTTAAATCTGAGATTTTGCTTAAGTGTTAAAATCAGTGATCAAAATCATCAAAACATTTATTTCAAGTAGGCCAGTTACAGGCACTTTTGAATTGTCGAAACAAAGATGAAAATTAAATGTAAGTTCAGTCCCAATCACAAGACATAAAAACTGTGAAAGTACTGTAATTGCCCATTCCCTAGCGTAGATCTCTATGGAAAGAACGGGAAAGAAACTCCATGGACACTCTTTTAAATCAGAATATTTTTACAAAACCTTGGTTACATCATTCATGTTGAGATGGTACATTATGTGAGAACAATGTAGCAAGATTTGCACGTTAAAAGTGTCCATAGTAAAAACATAAAAAAAAAACAATTCAAAAATATTTTTTTATTTCAAATAAGCTGTGGCAACCAAGAGCTGACCAGTCCCAACTGACAGTGCTCGTTCACGAACATGACGCATGTATCATGAGCACCATTCAACTCGACCATCACCACTCGATCTTTATTGTTATTGTAATAAGGTTGCAAAAAGGAATGAAAGATGGAGAAATATGATATGCTCGCAGCTTGACACTTCACTCTGATTATAAGTGGAAATATTCATGGTTTAGTAATAGATAATATACCCTAAACTCCTTGAAATAAAGTTTATTTTGTAAATGTCCACTTACTCTTCAGTAGCTATTGATCCATTTGTTCAAGTGCTGTTTTAATTTATATTGATTGATTCTTTGTTAGTAGTATCACTAGTATCTAGGTTCGTAGCGGGTGACATTCTGTAAAAAGTACCTTTTGGTGAGTCCATGTTTAGGCATTCGGCTGGGCAGGTTTCGGAAAGTTGCGCGGTATCTTCTCGTCCAACTTACCGTAGTGTCTTAAGACGTAAGTCTAGACCAGTATGTGTTGCTAGTGAGTACATAAAGAACCGGAACGTGGTCGCTCACAATGAGCCTCATCAGAAGGCTTAAAGTCACCCAAAGGGCAACAGTGAGGGCTATGCTCATGGTTTCCTTGCGTGATGGAATCAGAAATGAAGACATCCGCAAGAGAATGAAGGTTACCGACGTAGCCCCAAGAATTGCCAAACATAAGTGGCAGTGGGCAGGGCACATTGCTCGCAGAACGGATGGCCGAAGGGGCGAAAAGTTCTGCAGTGACGACCGCGAACCGGAAGACGTTGCATTGGAAGGCCTCCCACTAGGTGGACCGATGTCCTGGTGCAGGTTGCAGGGATCCGCTGGATGCGAGTCGCACGGGACCGGGACATGTGATGACATTTTTTGGAGGCCTATGCCCAGCAGTGGACGTCTTTTAGCTAAAATGATGATGATTATGATGTTCATACATCTGGCCATACACGCACACTGCTTGCGAGTGCTATGTATTTACTCGTACGATACGATTGATTTACTCAAAGAAACCAGTCGCAATGGGCATAGCCGAAATCATATTCAAAAATTAATAGCATAAAATTTATCAGTCAAATAAAGCCATTTTCATGGATTTTTGATTCAATATCAAGTTCTCCACCTCTAAAAAAACACCTTTTAGCTTCTATGTTAATATTCAGACTCCACTAAACAAAAGATGTTTTAATTTTTCAGCCGGATGCTGGCGAATGTATCCTCGGTCTGACAGAGCCGGTGTATGTGAACGAAGATTCTGATGGAGAGCCACTGTCCAAGCAGAAGAAGATGAATCCCAAGGTCAAAGTCAAGAGGGAACCGGAGCTGAAAGTCCAGGTACGTAATTCTGAAGAAGCGAAATATTTGCTCCAATACTCTAAATGCCAATTTAGTTCAGGATTGTCGCTTGCGCACTTCGAAAGAGATTGTATACTGTACTAGTAAGCTTGCTTGATCATTGTATTGTATAACGGGCTGGTGTCCGCAACTCCACGTCAAAGCGCGTATTTTGCGTGCGGCTTGCTTGATCATTAAATTATACTGCCTTCACCTGTTTTACGTAGCGTTTTAGAGCAGCGGTGGCCCAGTGGTAGCGACCCCGACTTACGAACAGTAAGTCGTGGGTTCGAACCCAGATAGGCGCATTACTTTGTGTAATTTATTTTATCACCACTGCTCTGAAAACGTTGAAGGAAAACATCGTGAGGAAACCGGCATGTCCTAGAACCAAAAAAATCGAAGACATGTGACATCTAATTATTATTATTATGAACACATTAATTTATACTTTATTGTGAAGGGAAGGAACTGACCTTTCAGGATACAGTATCATACTTGTCTGGAGGTCAGAGTCTCACCTGAAAGATGCACTTGTAAATTTCATAATAAAGATTTGTCTAATTGTCTAATCTACCAATCCGCACTGGGCCCGCGTGGTGGATTATAGCCCATTCCCTCTCATTGAGAGCAGGCCGTGTCCCAGCTGTGGGAACATTATAGGCCTATGATGATTAAAAGTAGTGTCTGGAATAGGTGGAAGAATTAGAAACACACTGCATACATACATCTTTAGTATCGTCTTACTGCCCAATATAATAATTGTATTAGTATAGATAGATAGTGTACGAAGTTCACGGAGGAGCTCGTGGCTAAATAATAACAGCTGCTCGGGTCGATCGTTAGGTTAAGCCGTGCTTACCTAGGTTGGTCTGTGGATGGGTGACCAGCCATTACATACCGAGTATCCTCCGTGCCGTCGGAAAGCACGTTAAGCCGTTGGTCCCGGCTGTCATTTGTAGATCTATGACAGTCGTTAGGTAGTCTGAGGCCCAAAAAGTCTGACAACCAGTCTTACCAAGGGGTATCGTATAACCCGGTACTAACTGGGTTGTGGAGGTCAGATAGGCAGTCGCTCCATGTAAAATACTGGTATTCAGCTGCATCCGGTAAAACTGGAAGCCGACCCCAACATTGTTGGAAAAAGTCTAGGCAGATGATGAGATAGTGTACGAAGTTATTGTATTGTTAGGTGCTACGGAAACCAGGGTGTAGAAGTCCGACTCGCACTTTGTCGGTTTTTTAACAATATTGGCGATATGTTTTTGTAATATTAATGTTAATAAATCCATCTTCCTCTCTTGCAGCTGGAGAACAGGATACTGACCGAGTCCCGCGCCAGTCGCTTCAGCAAGCGAGCTCCAACGCCGCCCAGAATGACGCGCCATCGGACTACCTCGAAAGACGACAATGTGTCGCTCAGTCGTTTGAAGGTAAGAAAGAGACAAAATACGTTTATTGAGCACTTTATTACGGCGTCAGTCCGCAGTGTATCTCGTTGTAATACCAAAAAGCGCGGCTACTCTTTAAGCTATGGTCACAACTCGAATATTATGTCTCCTTTACAACATCTTTTATAACCCTGCATATCCCAGCTACCTGCGCGATCGTTTTTCCTTTACCCGTCCTCCTGATGCTCTGTGTAGATCCCACCTCAGGCAACATCTTAATTTCCCATCCCATAAAACCGAACTGTATCCCTACTACTTCTCTGTTCACGCTGTACGTTTGTGGAACTCACTTCCGCCTAACATTCGAGATTCTAAAACTTTATTTCTCTTTAAAAAACAAGTCAAAGAGCATTACCTCTCTTCTCAGTAATATTCTTCATATATATGTATGTATGTATATAGGTAAATATTTACAATATATTCTTATTTTATTATATGTGTATGTATTTGTGTGTATGTTTATTATAATAGTTTTGTTTTAAGTTTAAATTTAAATTTTTGTGTCTTAACTTTTTTTACACACTGTCTACATTTCATATCCAACTTTCCTCTCGCAGGTCTGCTGGAAGAAATTTCTTAAGAAATAAGCAGTACCTTTGTGCTCTTCTATGTAAATATATTGTCCTGCAAAGTGTTTTGTGTGTACATAAATAAATAAATAAACTGTGTGCATCGCTTGGTTCAATGAAAAAAGTTTGAATACCTCCATTCAAGTATCCGTCCGTTGCTAGGCCATAGGACTCCTCTAAAAAACGCCACAGTGAAGGGTCCTATGCTTCGCTTCCTTTGGTTGCTTAGTATATGCTTTAGGTAGGAATATAAATTATGTCAATAACACGGGTGTTATACGGAGGTGTTTTTATCAGAACCGAAATCAGAGTCGGAGATTTTAAGTTTGATTTTTCGGAGTCAGAGGCGGAGTCGGAAATGGTAGCAGAAGAAAAATGTGTTATGGGGAGGCAATAAAATAAAATAGTACAAACATTAATTAGTTAGCCTCTTTAATTTAAATTAATAAACCTATATAATATAGGTATCACAAATAAAATAATCACATTTTATAACAGTTAGCAAATTAAATCAAATTAATTAACTCCTAGCAAATTATATTTATAAACAATGGTGTTGATTCTATTGTGCACAAACTAAACTTAATTTATGCTATTGCTATCTTTTACTAAAAGGCAGTGCGAGAAAACGACTGCTATAGCTATGAACTAAGTTAGAGGCGTCAAACTAGTTAACGCCTTGCGCTTCAGCGTGTTTTAGTCGACATGTTTTTACGTGCACCCTTCATTTGTATGGAAATATTAGTTCCAATTAAATTTGACAGATCTAAATCACGTCCGTCTCTTTCTCGTTTTATTAGAGAGAAAAAGATAGCAATAGCCTAAATTAAATTTAGTTTGTGCACAACAGAATCGACACCATTAGCTGGCAGCTTTGTCTACGTCCAATCTATTTCTTAACGGGTAAATACATAAGGACAGCACCACTTAAAAGTTGTTCACTGGCTACTGAACCAGAGGTGCGAGATCAATAGGAAGTTCCGACATATCGGAGTCGAAGCTCCGTAACATCCCCAATAGTACACCACAGACAACCTGCAGTATTTTTTCTCCCTCTTCCTCTAATCTAATCCATCCATAGACAGCGATAAAACCGCCCATTGTATATTTTATTTCAGGTAAATTGAAATTTGTATGGTGTACATAATAAAGAATATTCTATCTATCTTTTGTCACATTTTTTAAAACAAATAAGCAGATAATCTTCATTCGTAATCTCAAATGCTACTAACTAGTTTTTTTAAACTCATTTTTACATTACAGGATACGAAATCGCAGAAGGCGGCTCCTAAATCAATATTGAAGAAGGATACGAAGGTAAAGAATTATCTTTTTTTGAAATGGTCATCATCTGCCTAGCTTTTCCCAAAGTCTATGTTGTGCGACCACAATCTTCAACGCTTCCAGTAATCAGATGCAGCTGAATACCATTATTTTGCACTAGCAGACGTCACGCGGTTTCACCCGCATAGTTCCCGTTCCCGTGGGAGTACGGGGATACAATATAGCCTATGTTACTCAGGGTGAATGTAGCTTTCTAATGGTGAAAGAATTTTTGAAATCGGCGCAGTAGTTTATGAATTTATTAATTACAAACGTACACACAAAAATATAAATCTTTCCTCTTTATAATATTAGTGTAGAACGTAGATGGAGCGACTGCAGTTCGTACTAGGCAGAGGCGTAGACACTGTCGTATTAGCCGTATCAATGATACGGGGCCCCCGAGTAGAAAGGGCCCTGACGTGTAGAGGAAAAAATCACAAAATCTTCCAAAACCCTCAAATTGTTGTTGATAAGAGGCCCGTTATGATTAAATAATAAAAATATTCTATAATTTATCGCAGTCGAAGACTGAGTGGAAGACTTCAAAATTTCGAGCTCGTATAGCTCGCTCTTAAATAAAAAATTATCTAGGCGCGGTCCAGACAGCTAGAATTTTTCGAGCTTTTCTGGATTTTCGACGACTAACCTGTGCGAGCCATGATCGTGGTCACTAAATTTTCCATCCCACCTTGCTCACTCTTACATCATCTAAGTCAAATCAATGACTGCTTAAATGATGCATGTCAGGATGCAAATTTAATTATTTTTTTGGTGTTTACCGCAATCGGTTTAGTAGGGACCCCAAACAATTTTGATACAGGGCCCTAGCCACGCCACTGGTACTAGGTAATACTGGTTGTCAGACTTTCGGGCCACTGACTACCTGTAACGACTGCCAAAGATCTACAAATGACAGCTGAGAATAGAGCCCAGGGGAGGTCCTGGGTTCTATTCTCAGCATGAGGATGCTCAGCAGTCCACTAGACCAGTGTTCCGCAAAGTGAGTTTCGCGGCACATTTTCATACGCCTTGGAAACACAAGGTAAAACTTAAATAGATAGGTGGAAGAAAAATGCCTAATTAAACAGCCGCAAAGGTTTTATAATTAATATTGATTAATATAATGTAAAAATTAGTTTTCATCCCATCTATTCGAAAAGGACGACTTGGTTCGCCTTTAAGTGCACCCGAAGGTGGTGTTTTCTATAGAAAACACCACCTTTGGGCCCACCACCGCCCGCTAAAAGATTCTTATAAGAAACTTTTAGCGGGCAGTAATGAGTTTTTAATCCTCTTTTTAAGTGCGCCGCAATTATCTTTGCCGCGCACTTTTTGAATTTAGAACATCTTAGTGTTCAGCGCCAAATAAATCGAACGCAAATATTGTTTAAAAAAGGACTAGCTGGTACAACGGCCCATAGTCGCGCACCCGCGCCGGCTGAATAAAAAAAAAGAAATCAAATTAAAAATGCGCGAACTATAGCCCCCATTTTCGTCAATTTTCACGGATTGTTAGAAATTCATGGTTTTGATTTGAAAAATGAGTTCTTCAAGTGACAGTGAGTAAAATATGAAATATTCATTTTCTCATAGTGGGTGATAAAAAGTAGAGTGTATCACCACTCGGGCGCAAAATATATTTTTGGCTCGGGCGACCTAATTTGAATCCCTCGCTACGTTCAGGATTATACTAAAGAATCCCTCGCTACGGTCGGGATTCTACTCTAGAATCCCTCACTTCGCTCTGGATTCAAAAAAGCGCCCTCGCCGTAAAAATATTATTTTGCTCCCTTATGATACAATCTACTATTTTCATAAATTTTTCATTACTTACCTAAATATTTCCGATTTTCTAGATGAACCTTGAACACAAAATGTTTGCGGAACACTGCACTACTAGACCAATGGGGCCGTCTATCAATGTTTTTATTATTGTGTATAATAGGGTAGATGACTAAAAAAAACTAATTAGTCCGTCAGATAGATTTCCAAAACTGGACACATTTTTCCTTTTTTCACGTAAACAAAAAATGAAGACGGTACAGTGCGTCGAAAACTCGTGTGACGTCACACTTGAGTACATTTTTTACCCAAATGTGACGGCACAAGCCCCCACTCGACACGAATCGATCTTTGACACGTTTTATCTTCGACAATTTTTATTAATTTGATAAAACAAAAAACACGTATCCAATATTTTTCGATAATCTAACTGACGGACTAAACAGAATAATATTTTTTAGTCAGTCACCATACCTATTGTTTACAGAATGCAGACAATTCATTGCTAACGTCGCGCCTCAAACGTACCAGGGATAAGGAGCCTGCCAAATCGGATGCTCCTACCAAGAGAGTCAAGTAAGTACCTTCTAGTATACTATAGTTAGACTAAATCTTCCCCTTTTTACGTGTTTTAATTGCCTAAGCTAGTGTCGAGAGTTTTTATGCCGCCCATGGGCCTCTGACTTGGCTTGACATGCCGTCGAGAAATATCTCTCAGGCATGCTGGTTTCGTTTCCTCAAACTCAAAGCATTTATTTCAATTAGACCATTACGGCACTTTTGAATGTCAAAAATACAAAAAGAAAATCAAAGCTACAGTTCCAGTCACAAGGCATAATAACTTGAGAAAGTACTGTAGTTGCCCATTCCCTAGCGTAGATCTCTATGGAGAAGAACGGGCAAGAAACTCCATGGACACTCTTTTAAAATCAAAATATTGTTACAAAATCTTGGTTACATCATTAATTTTGAGATTATACATATATGTGAGAATGATGTAGAAAGACGTGCACACTAAGAGCGTCCAGAGTAAAAGATTAGATCAACAATTTACGAATAAAGTAATTAAAATGAACCTTGGCAGCTAAGAGATGACCGGTCCCAACTGACAGCGCCCGTTCACAAACATGACGCATGTACCGGCGCCATTCAACTCAACCATATTGAAGGGAACTAAATGACCCGACACACCCGCCACCATCAGCGAGACATTTAAGTGAGCATGACATTCTCTCAGCCACCAAGGCATATTCAAGTCAATGAAAGTTAAATAAATGATAAATGTGAATGGTGGCTGAACAGTACAAAGTACTCACACATGTGCTATGCAATTATATAATACTAAGAACTGGAATCTATATTATAATGCAAGTATATTTTTACAATCTTCTGCAGCTTCCACAATACATTAACATGTGAATTAATTCTTCATCTTCTTCTTTACGTGTCGATGGACTCAAATAATGCCCGACCCGAACAATCAATTAATTTCCCCCCCCCCCCCCCTATGGTTGTGGAGCAGGACCAGCATTTAGCCAAGCATTTTTATCATCAATGTAATCCCCCAACTTATAATAGGCTTACCTACATAGTGTGCGTTTTATACAAGATTTAAATTTCGTCTCGTTCAGTTGAAGAATGTGGGGAGGTATTTTATTGTAACATTTCAAACAGTACCCCATGAAAGATGAATCTACTTTAGCAAGCCTGAAACCTGGCTGAACTAGTTGGTCCCTATTTCTAGTGTTATAGTGGTGTCACCTCTTCTACTGAAAAAATGCCGATCCTCACGATGTTTTCCTTCACCAAAGCAAGTGAAAATTATACAATATGCACATGAATCCAAAAAATCAGCTAACTAAATCTATAAGTTTTTTTAATCTTTGAATACGCCAAGTTGATACTGTTTAGATATATACACTACACAGAGTGATTTTTACGCTTCTGCCTAATCCTTTGGGGATTACAAGCGTGATGTTATGTGTTACTAGCTTCTGCCAGCAGCTTCGCCCGCGTGAAGTTTGATAATTGTCCCATGGGATCTTACTACCGGGATAAAAAAAATATTCTATGTTATAATCTAGGTTATAAACTATCTATGTGAAAAATTTTAATTTACATCGGTAGTTTTTGCGTGAAAGAATAATAAATATCCATACTCACAAATTTTCGCGTTAGTTATTAGCGCAATAATAAATAGCCTATATGTTATTCTAGAGTTTAGACTATTCCATGTGTTAAATTTCATCCAGATCCGTTCAACCGTTCTGGCGTGATTGAGTAACCATCCAAACATACAAACATCCAAACTTTCACATTCGTAATAGTAGTAAGATTAGTAGGCGCATTTATAATATTAGAAGAAGTAGGATGTTATTGATAATTCTTATCAAAACAAAAAGAAAATAACCTTATACTCACTTTCTTTCCCACAGAATCACAACACGACTATCAATGACATCTTCACCGCAAACTCCGAAATTATCCCCGAAGACATCCCCGCGCACCAGGCCGCCTAAGCCCCCCAAGATAACCCCCCCTCGCCCGCCCTCTCCGCCCCGCCTGTACAAGTGCGCCGTGTGCGGACAGGCCAACAAGACGGTGCAAGCTAACAGCAACCATTTGAAGACGCATTCTGTCAGCTTTACTAGTCCTAAGTGAGTACTAGAATATTTGTAGTACACAGAGTTTCGCTAGGTAACTTAATTGTACAGGATCAAGTTTCGCTAGTGAATTTAATTTGACCCCACCTTTGTAGTTTCGCTAGCTAATTTAATTTTACCTCACGTCTGTAGCATTTTGCTAGGGAATTTACTTTGATCACACCTCTCCATATGTTCGCTAGCTAATTTAAGAGTTCAGGATCAAGTATCGCTAGCTAATTTACTCTGACCTCACGTCTGTATGGTCTTACTAGCTAATTTACTTTGATCTCACCTCTGAATAGTTTCGCTAGCTAAAAGAGTACAGGATCAAGTATCGCTAGCTAATTTACTCTGACCTCACGTCTGTATGGTTTTACTAGCTAATTTACTTTGACCATACCTCTGTATAGTTTCCTTTGACCTTATTTTTCATTACTATATCGAGGTGCAGGAGCATTATCATCATCATTTCAACTGGAAGACGTCCACAGCTGGACATAGGCCTCCCCTACGTGTCGCCACATGTCCCGGTCCCGTGCGACTCGCATCCAGCGGATCAGACGTCCACTGCTGGACATAGGCCTCCCCTATGTGTCGTCGCATGTCCCGGTCCCGTGCGACTCGCATCCAGCGGATCAGACGTCCACTGCTGGACATAGGCCTCCCCTACGTGTCGCCACATGTCCCGATCCCGTGCGACTCGCATCCAGCGGATCCCCGCAACCTTCACCAGGCCTTCCAACGCAACGTCTTCCAGTTGCAGAAGCATCATTTTAAACAACTTTCTTTTGCTTGCAGGTTAGCATGCAACCCCTGCGGCCTCTGGTTCGTAACTGTAGACGAAGCCGCGACTCATCACAAGCAACATAGGAACAAATCCAAGCCATATGCCTGCAGAAGATGTAAGAACAACTTCAGACATTTATCAAGTTATGATGAGTGAGTATTTGACATTCAATATCATTAAAAATGGATTCAAATTGTTGTCTTCAACTGATGTGATTTGCAGTGATTTTAAAGGTTCTTTTGAGCGGGTGTCAAAATAGCAAAAAAAAAGTGAGCCGTTAGGGACGCCTGGCAAATGTGAAACATCGAAATTATTTGTACAAGTAATATGCTTAAAAAAAAGTCAATACACACATAAAAGAAAATAAAAACAAAATGACTCGAAAGACAAAAAGAAAATCCTTATGCTGGAATCGAACTCGAAGACACGAAATTGTAACCCAGCGCCCTGTGCCCCGAGACCAGCTGGCTTGTTGTACATCGTGGCGAATATGTAGATCTTAATATGCTGCTTCAACAGGTCGGGATTGTTCGGGCCGGGTTCGATCGTGAATTTTTCATTTGGTTGGCACATCAACAGAGGCAACTCTGAAACGACGAACATCTTCCAGCTCTTGTCTAATGTGACTTGTGGTCGGCGCAACACGTTTTTTTCTTCCACTCTCCTCTGTCAACCGTCACGCTATCATTTGCTCCTTTATCTCTCATATCATTCCTCACACAATCCATCCATCGTTTCTTTGGTCTTCCTCTCCCTCTCCATCCATCAACATTTATATTCATCACTCTTTTAGTCACATGCGATTTGTCTCATCACATATCCATACCAAGACAGTCGATTACCTTTCAACTTTTCTGTAACTGGAACAACTTTTAAATGCCTCTGTAGCAACTGGACAGATTCTCAGTTGGACAGTTTCGCAGCTGGACAGATTCGCAACTGGACAGATTCTCAGCTGGACAGTTTCTCAACTGGACAGATTAGCAATTAGATAGAAATTGTAAAGTCCATGACATAATTAAAGTTGACGAGTTGGAAAAAACTACGGAGCCTTTTAAGCTTCCTCTAATATGCTCATTCCTTGTCTAAATCGTTTAATCCTTTTTTTTCAGCCATTTCGACAGCAATGAATGCGTACCATTCGACGAGGTGCCCGACGTCAAATGCGAGGTGTGCTGGCATTTGTTCCCGACTAACAAGCTACTAGATGACCACAAGTGTCTCGGAGAAGAACATAGGCCTGGCGGTGAGTTCACTTCTATCTTCTTAACATTCAATGGTAAAAAGTTCAAATAGGGCTCAAAATTTGGCTACGCGAACTGCATGTGGTGAGCCATAGCCTATGGTAAGACAACACATACGTAGTTGAGATTTGAATACAGTCCTTTGTAGTATATGAACATAGAATATAATGTTAGCACTGCTGAAACACAGGCCTGCTCGCTGTATACAATATGTTAAAAAAACCTTGCCTGATCCGTGAAGGTACTATTTGGTATAGAGGTTAGATTCTATTTATGTAATCCTTTTTGGAGAACGAGTAAAAATAAAATACCCTGATGAAAATTAAATAAAATGCACAATGTAAAATGAGGAATCTTCTATGCCAACACACTAGAGGTGGGCAAAGTGTATCATTTTTGAGATTGGAACATTTGCATCTTGATCACTAAAATGATCCGAATCACTGATATGTTTCATTTGACTCATTTGGATCATCGGTTCAAAGGATATAAAATCACCGTAAAACGATAACTTGTTAGTGCAAACATTTTATGCAAAAAACTACCGTATTGTATTTGATACGTTAAGCGGCTGAGTGGTCATTTTTACGTGCATAAGTTTAACGATAACGAAAATCTGTGAGAGTATGAGTGATACACATCTTATTTGGTATCTCTTTCTGACTTGTATAGATTGTAATTATGTCGCCCGCTCACTCGTATCTCGCGAGTCTTTATAATAATAGTTAAGTAAAGCAGTGTGTCTCAGTTTCCCTCTCTCGCTAGCTCACTGCTCAGTCGTCTCGCGAGCGACACGTTGCGCGGAATGAGAAAAAGCAAAGTAATGTTTCAGATCCAAATGATGCGTTTGAAACGTTGTTACTGAACCAATCTTTTGAATCACTTCAATGATCCGGATCAGTGAGTCGGTTCCGTAAAGAGTTACACACGCCTACAACACACGGGCTCGAGCGCTCGCTTGTAACTCGCTTGTGTTGGGTAGTGACGTCATAAAAAAACCGTACTCATGCCGAAGATGGTGTTGTCACGTTTTAAACGTTTGTTTGAATTTAGGTAAACGGTGGTAATTTGGGACTAAAATCGTACATTTTAAAATTTATAAATGTTTCTAATTTTATGAATATATTATGTTTCTTATTCTATACAGGGTTAGTTTTCAATGACCAGCCTAAATTTAAAATTAAGATCTAGATATCAAACCAAAAGTGCAAAATAAAACAATAGCATTAATTTGATAATGTCCTAAAAATTTCCTAAATCTTAAACCTAGCGGGAATCAATGCACTTGAGTGCGTGCATGCACCGCCAAATTGATGTGTGTGCTAACTGCTTCCTATCTAGGTTGTTGAACTGAATCGGCAATATCCACACTTTCGCTTTTTAGTGGTGGACAGGTTTTTTTTTTTTTCATTGTTTCGAAAATATTATCGATGCTAAACCATCTCTAAAAATTTGACCGGTCATTGAAAACTAACCCTGTATATATGGCAATGTCATTTTTATACATTCGGATCGGACAGGGTTTTTTAACATATTGTATAGAGAAATGTATTTATCTTTGAAAAAAAATATTTAAACGTCCTGTTTTTGTCTGTACAGGTAAATGCAGTAAGTGCAGAAGACCTTACGCTTTGCTGAGGAATCTGAAGAAGCACGAACTTACCTGCACTGCGAAGAAAAAAGGTAATGTATTATTTTTTTTTTAAATTAATACTATTATTTTTTTTTTAAATTAATACCTATTTGTGCACAGAGTATCTTCAGGTTAGTGTATTCCAATCTTTCTCCAAAAATGAACCAATAAAATGACGAAAATTGAACGACGCAGTTCGAAGTTCAAGGCGGAAACTTGGAGAGGTATGAGAATCAGGGAGGAAAATTCCTCATCCTCCATTGAAAAGGGAGGATCCTCCGACCAGACGGATGCTGTATCTGTGTGATAAATTTGTCCTTTTTGTAAGAAGCCAGTGCCAGCCAGTGTCACGTTTCCGAGATTGAGCTATCAAAGTTAAAGTCCATTCACTGATGGGTGATCGCATCTTCAGCACAACTTCGATTTCATCAGACACGCATAAAACGTGTAAAAACAACTGGACCGATCTGATAAATTCTTTCAGCAATTGATAGCTACATTATTAGCAAGTAACATAGGCTATATTTTATCCCTGTACTCCCACGGACACGGGAACTACGCGGGTGAAACCGCGTAACGTCTGCTAGTATACAAATATTGCGCATTTAGGAGGATAGGATATTATGTAACAGACAGATAGAAGTTTCTCATCATCTGCCTAGCCTTTTCCCAACTATGTTGGGGTCGGCTTCCAGTTTTACCGGATGCAGCTGAATACCAGTGTTTTACATGGAGCGACTGCCTATCTGACCTCCACAACCCAGTTAGTACTGGGTAATACGATTTCCGGTATCACTATCACAGTTTTTTTCTGATAAACATTATTATTTTCAAATAAATTTTCTTATCTTTCCCAGGCGATCTAATAGTGAACCCAGTATTACTAGGCAAGGTGAAACCTATTCAGATACGAGTGTCCCGCTGCGACCCGCTGCTGACGAACCTCAAGCAAGAACATTATGACGTGTCCAATGTTACTGCAGTAAGTACCATTATATATCTACAGGGTGTAAACAACGTTGCGGGACTGTTCGAAAGAGATACCGTGGCCCCGGAACACAAAGGGCGATGAAGGAACATGGATGGGTTTTAGTCAGTAAAAGTCTGATACTCCCTCCTGCTCCGCCCAGAGCGGGAGAAGTCATTTGATGATTTCCCATCCGAAAAAAAAAAAAAAAAAAAAGGGTGTAAACAACCTCATCACGAAGCCGTCAGCCAAGCATTCTGTACATCAAACTATGTAACTTTACGCAAAAAATATAGCTGGGAAATGACTTTTTTTTGGGGTGAATAATCACATTTTGTATTTAAACTCAATGTAACACACTCAAAACATTGTGCTGATGGATGGATTGAATAGTACGGGGGTCGTGGTGGTGTTTAAAGTAAAAATCTTACATTAAAAACTTGTATTAAAAAAAAAAACTTGTCAAAAAGTTGTAACTTTGACCCCCAATATCTCGGTAACTAGAAGGTTCCCAGGTATGGTGTAGAACAAAAAAATGATCGCAATGACGGAAAGGACAAGTGCCTTTCGGCTTCGTTAAGAGGTGTTTACACCCTTTATAAGTTCTATAAGTTTTACGGATGATGAAATGTAGTGAAGAAGTGAGTGGCAACGCCAGGAATGGACGCCCTAGAAGGACATACACTCACCTTATTGGTGAGGTTCTTCAGAAAGGACAGGTGTGTAGTACTTGCAAGCGGCATGCGTGTATGACCTGCACCCCTAGCCAACTTGACAATCTACAATCGTTAACGCTAGTAGAAAACTATTCAAATTAATGGGAATGACATCATCTCAACGTTAAATCACGTGATCAACACAAACGAATAGAAAATTCGTAGACAAGTTAACATCTTTCAAAATGATAGAATAGAATGTTATCGTTTCTACAATGTTGATCGCTAAACTCTTTGGTAGGAACGCTCACCATAGACTAAGTGTAGGTTTTTTCTACAGACATTAGAAAACGACCGATCGACTCAGTCGTGTCAACTTGGCTACCAATTTAGCGCTTTCTACAATCGCTTACGCCGAGGCGTTTACGATTGTAGAAAGAGAATCGATACGAAACGTTTGTAATTTGGCTAGGGGTGCAGATGTTTGAACGTGGACGAGGTGAAAAGAGTATGTAAGGATTGTAGCTGTTGGCGTTCTGTGGTTTCTGTTTACCCGTATGCGGAGGTGTGAGATTTTTGTAATTTTACGGGTCCTTGTAAATGTAAAGGGTGTTAGACACCCTTAACGAAGCCCAGAGGCACGTGTACTTCCCGTCATTGCGATCATTTTTGGCTACTAGACCATACCTGGGAATCTAGTTATATACATAGTTTTTGAAGGTCAAAGTTCCAACTTTTGTACAAGTTAAAAAAAAACAAGTTTTAAATGTTACAACTTAACTTTAAGTACATCCATGACCCCTGAACTATTCAATCCATCTATCAGCACAATGTTTTGAGTCCTACCGTAATCCGTGATTTTTCACACCAAAAAAAAAACAACAAAAAAACTAGTAAGTCCGTCAGATAGATTTCCAAAAAAATATTGGACACATATTTTTTCTTTTTTCACGTAAACAAAAAATGAAGACGATACAGTGCGTCGAAAACTCGTGTGATGTCACATTTGAGTACATTTTTTACCCAAATGTGACGTCACAAGCCCCCACTCATGATCTTTGACACGTTTTATTTTCGTCAATTATTATTAATTTGATAAAACAAAAAACACGTATCCAATATTTTTTGATAATCTAACTAACGGACTAAACAATCATATTTTTGAAGTGAAAACTTCTTTAGGCGCGTTGAGCACTTTTTGGGTGAAGGAAAAACATTGAACTCATCGTCACTTGACGTAACTTGCGGTCACGCTTCGTAGCACTCGTAGGCGATCCGCTACGGCGTAGCACCACAAAGGCATGCTCGGGGCATAACCAGTGCTACGACTGGGGAGGGGCCCGGGGGTGTACTGTTTGTTTTCACTTCTATCGGCAGTCCCCAATGACTGCTCCGATTTGTTTTTTTTTAGTCAGTCATCATTCCTATTATTCTTGCGTCGACTTACTTAGTTTGATGTATAGAATGCTAGGTTGACGCCTTCGCTAAGGGTCCGTTTACACCCTTGATATCTTTAACTCAGTATCTGATATTGATGAACGTTTTCAGCATGACTGATTGTGGGATGTCTGACATTTTGCATGTCATATAATAAAGGTAAAATTCCGGGCTGCACGCATGTTCGGGTCGGTACTTGTCGGCACAGCCGGGCGCCTAATTCAACTAACAATAGGAATGACCTTGCGCCATATTGTCCCGTCATAGCTGTGAAATTGAACCAGTTAGCTTTAGTCTGCGCCAGATAAGTAGGAATTAAAAGTCATTAACCCGCATACATTTATTCAAATACATAATTCCGAAAACAGAAATAATTACATAAACTTGTCCCGAAACGACCTTTATCGTGATGCTTGACTTTTCTAGAAATAAAAAATGTTTCTTAATGTATTGTCGGGGTACCTACGCAGAGGCATTAAGGAAAGAGCAATGACCAAAGACAATGACTTATCTGGCGCAGACTATAGTGGACCAAGATCCCATGAACGCCAGACCAACGTCATTGTATAAAAGCTGAACGTCTTTCTGTGGGCCTTATTATGGGTAATAACAATGGGGATGGCAACTGTGGAACTAATGGCGCTAGCATCGCTTGTACCAAACATCGTCATTGGTTGAAAATCTGTCAATGTCATTTTATATTTCAAAAAAGTTATTTTTCTTTTTTTTTTTTGTGTTTTTTGAAGTCGGTTTTATTTATTGCAAAAAAGTTTTTTTACTTTTTTTTCCTGTTTTATTTATTTATGTACACACAAAATACTTTACAGGACAATAATATTAACATAGAAGCGCACAAAGGTACTGGTACTATTATAAAACGCATTGTTATTACTTCAAGTTGGATTTTTGTCCAATAAATCCTGCCGAACCCAAAATGAATACGACCCGAGCAAGCGTGCAGCAAGTCTCTTTAATAAGATCTCCTCATAAAACTCCATTTGATTCTTACACCTATATCATATCTAAGTTTAAAATTGTATTCATCTTATTGAAGTTTTGTTTTGAATATATGTACTTTACGTACTTTACTTTATAATAATGTACTTTACAATTATCGTTGTTTGAGTGTTCGCAAGCGCGACTGCTGAACATGAGGGCCTGGGTTCAATTGCCAGGTTAGGTAAAGTGCTATTAAGTTTTTCAATCAGGAATTTCTCAGTAGTAGCCATGTAGTCTGGATTTGTGCTCGGTTGATAGCGATAGACTTGCCCCCTTTTTGTTATCTATGCCGCTATTAATGTGTGTTGTTATGTCTACCAGCGCATGTCTATGTATCTGTCCAAGGTGTAAACCGACTCTTCACGAAGCCGTCAACCAAGAATGCTTGGTTGTACATCAAACTGTTGTTACCCAAAAACGACTTTTTATGGAATGAAAAATCACGGTTTACAGTAGGACTTCATTTAACGTCACTCAAAACATTGTGTTGATAGATGTATTGAATAGTACAGGTGGCCTACCATGACGTCTTAAAGCAGGATCGTTTTAATTTTGTTCCAGTGTGGGTAAGAGACGGAGCTATAGAGGACGTCTAGCGCCATCTCTTTCCCACACTGGAACAAGATTAAAACGATACTGCTTTAAGACGTCATGGTAGGCCACCAAGGGTCATGGAGGTAGTCTATAATATAAAAATGAATCGTTGAATGTGTTGCTAAGTGCAATTTCGAGAGCAGCTGAACCGATTTCGATGATTGTGGATGGTTCTTACGTAGAGAAAAAAATAAAAAATTGCCAAAAAAAAATACTACTACAACTACTACTACAACAGCCCATAACGTCCACTGCTGGACATAAGCCTCTGCCATGATGGGAGGAATAAAAAAATAAAAATAATAAGAAATAAAGAATCGACGGTACGAAGTTCGCCGAGTCAGCTAGTTTCAAATTAAATTACAATAAAAAAAAAATGTATTTTGTTTTAAACAGAACAAGAAATCTATCGCAATGACTGAGACAACAAGTACCTGGCGGCTTCGTTAAGGATCTTTTTACGCCCATTATATTACTGAAGAATAGACGTACGGCGCGGCGTGCGCGTTTTCTATATTATTTTTGATACCTTTTGTACTGATTAACTTATTTATTTGTTCACAGGATTTCGGCCTAGACAAAAACTGCGTCTATCCATACATTTCCTCAGTTTCGAGTCTCAGAATAAAATCGGACCCCGACGGGCTAGACCGAATGGTGGACATTCAAGATGAAATTAAAGACGAATTCTACATAGAAGAAAATTACATCCACTGGGATTCAGAAAATACTGATTCAGATGAAGAAGAGAGCAGTTTACTTCTAGAACAAAAGAAGAAAAAGATAGATACTCTAGCAAATCTCACTCTAAAAACTCTCTTCTCCAAGAAATGTTTAGGTAAGGTCCCGAAGAGAAAAAGAAGAGTCAAACAAGAGAAGAATATGTTTGATTCTCTTCTGACTGAGACAGAAGATGATGTGACTCGAGATATTAACAGTATTATCGATAATTTGGGTGATGATGACGACTTTGATGGTCAGAAAGGTGATGAGGAAAGTCAGAAAGATGAAGGTCAAAGTCAGAAGGGTGATGATAAAGAATTGAATGATTCAGACAAAAGCATGAATGTTAGTGATGGCAAAAAAAATAATGTTCATGTTGACAATGATATTGCTGTTACTGACAAAGTTGATGTCAATGATACTGCAGAGAAAAATGAAGATAATAATGTTAAAAGTGACGTAATTGACAGTTCTAATGAAAAAAATGACATTTGTGATGATGAAGTGTCAAAACAAAAAGAAAAAGACATTAACAGTGCGTCTAAAAACTTGAATAGTGTATGCAATGAAACGGAAGGTTCAAATAATAATTTAAGTAGTAATAATGATAATAATAGCATAGAGGATAAGATTAATAATGGTACTATTAATATTAACAATCTAAGCTTCGATTATGATGACGGTGGAGTTGTAAGTAAAAAAGTAAATGAAATATCTTCATCAGATAGTAAAGATGAAAATCAAAATGAAGGTTTTGAGGCAACAGAGTCAAAAAGTCTCGAAAGCGTTAAAATAGATTACGAAAACAGTCAAGATTCTAATTCCGTCGGTGGTTGTAGCGACAGCTTACTAAATAACACAGAAAACGATAGAGAAACCGTCGATAAAATAAACATCGATAACGCTACATCGCTATCCGAACAAAATTCAGATGAAACAAAATCTCAGTCAATCGATAATGTAAGTCAGGATACTGAAATGACAGAGCTAGAAGAGGGCAACAGTCAGAATGATGGGAATCAGACACAATTTAGTCAGAACACTGATAGTATAAACGAAAATGATTATAAAAATGCTATCAGTGTTATAGTTAACAGCGGCAAAAGTAAAACATTGACAGATTCAGAAGAATTAGAAGAGAATTCTACATTAATGGCGGCTTTAGATGCTCAAATTGGTGAGGGGAACGATAATTCTCGTGATATTATCAATGAGAATTCTCGAGGACAGATCAATGATAATTTTAATGATAAGATAGGGTTGGAAGATTTGATTTCGGCTAAGAACAGTGACATTGATATGATTCCTGAAGAATTTAATTTTGATGCTTGAGTGTAAAGTTTTTTGTTATGGAGTAATTGTTGTCTTGTACTGAGGTATGTCTCAAAATTTTGCAATTCTCAATATTCTTATAAAGGGTGTAAATAGACCATTAACGAATCCGAAAGGCGCTTGTTGCGATCATTTTTTGTTCTACACCATACCTGGGAACCTTCTAGTTACGGAGATATTGGGGGTTAAGTTTTTTAATACATGTTTTTAATGTAAGATTTTTACACAATTCTCACATTAAACACCTCCAGGACCCCCGTACTATTTATTCAATTCATCCATTAGCACAATGTTTTGAGTGCGTTACATTGAGTTTTAACGTAAAACGTGATTTTTCATCCAAAAAAAAGTCGTTTCCCAGCGATAATTTTTGCGTATAGTTACGTAATTTGATGTACAGAATGGTTGGTTAACGCTTTGACGGGTTCGTGAAGGATCCCTTTGTATGGAACTCTATGAAACTGAGCAGTACTTGCATGATTTACTAGTTGAGAAGTTCGAACCCAGGTGTAATACTTTGTACAATTTATTTCATCACCACTGCTCTCAAAACGGTGAAGGAAAACATCGTGAGGAAACCGGCATGTCCTAGAATCAAAAATTCGAAGACATGTGACATCTACCAACCCGCACTGGGCCCGCGTGGTGGATTATAGCCTACTTCTACTCGAAAGAGCTCGTGGCTAAATAATAACAGCCGTTCGGATCAATCTTCAGGTTAAGCCGCGCATTACATACCGAGTTTCCTCCGTGCCCCGGAAAATACATTAAGCTGTTGGTCCCGGCTGTCTTTGAAGTATAGATCTTTGATATGGTAGTCAGTGGCCCGAAAGTCTGACAACCAGTCTCACCAAGGGTATCGTCTTACCCAGGACCAACTGGGTTGTGGAGGTCAGATAAGCAGTCGTTCCATGTAAAATACTGGTATTTAGCTGCATCCGTTTAGACTGGAAGCCGACCCCAACATAGTTGGGAAAAGGCAAAGTAAATAAATGAAGGAGGAGCCCTGTGTCCCAGCAGTGGGGAATTATGGGCTGGTTATGTATTTCCGTCTGTTGCCGTTTTCATACAGTTACCTGCTTCCGTAGAAATGCAAACGGCAACAATTTCCGTTTTTATAGAGTTGCATTGAGACCACATGTGTGCGTTACTGTCTGTCGTGGTTGAATGAGTGTCGTTGTGGTCACCTTTGGAGTTATAGATTCAGTGGGTTTTTTTATAGAATGGGTTTTGAGCTCAAAACTTTGGTATAAGTCAAGGTGAATATTAGGAAAATTAAAGCAAGTTTTAAAAAAAAAAAAAAAAATTAAAACTATTTATTTCCACATGCATTCCTAAATTTAATACACAAAAACAATAACGCTCAATCTTTCTACTGCAAGATTATGTGCGCTATCGATCAGTTCAGTTACTCGCTTACAGGTCTCAGTCAGTTTGAATTTGTGCTTTAAATAAATGCATGTAAAGTACACCATTTTTCTTTGAAAAGATTCAGATTTTCTTTTGTAATGTCTTCTTCAATAGTCATTTATTGCTGTTGATATACATGTACCTTATTGCGTTTTTTGTAAAGGGGTTTGAATATTCCGCCATTAATCTTTTTTTTTTCAAAAACACGCTTTCGACGCTAATTTTGCGTGGCTAGTATTTATATAAATAACTAACACTTCGCCCGCCTATGTTACTCGGTAAAGATGTAGCTTTCAAATGGTGAAAGAATTTTTAAAATCGGTTGAGTAGTTCTTGAGTTAAATCGTAACAAACAAAAAATCAAATCTTTTCTCTTTATAATATTAGTTTGTTCATAATTTGCGTAAACTAAGAACATTGAGCTATTACTACTACGTATAGAGAAGACACCGCGAACAAAATCGGTGCTCCGTTCAACTGCGGTCGGCCGGCCGCAGTTCACTCAGTCGCTTGCTCGCTCTTGAGCGCTCTAAGTCTTGTTTCTTGTTTGTTTTAAAGCAATAAAACGTGAAAACTCAACAAATATGGCCCTCGTGTGTGTTACGATATTGCACTAATCATTCAAGTAATACGGGAAAAGTGCAAAGGAATAACTTTCCATCGGTAAGTAACTAGATAGGTACCTAATCATTTTTAAAACTTAGTTCGAGCAAAATATTTAGCGGACGCCCTTATAGCGTCATTTGTCATAGACTAAAAAATGAAGAAGTGACATTGGTGCCGATTCCCTTGTTCACAAACTAAACTAAATTTAAGTTGAATGCATCTTTTTCTTTCTATTTCATTATGAAAAGGACACAAGATAAAATTAGTTTAATCCTGTCAAATTAGTCAGCACCTGACGTAATTTGATGTAATTTTAGTAGTCAACTTTTTAATCGCGTCTAAAAGTTGTATGGCGCTGATTAATTTGACAGAACGTAACTAAAATTTATCTTCTGTCCTTTTCTTAATGAAATAGAAAGAAAAAGATGCACTGAACTTAAATTTGGTTTAGTTTGTAAACAAGGGAATCGGCACCATTGGGTGTGTAACAAGACGTGTAGATAGTATTAACTGACGTATATTTTTATAGTGGAACATAATAATCCCACACATTTACTAAAGAATAGACTGTGGTTATTAATTGAAGGAAGGTAAAATCATGAAAGATGAAAATCAATTAGCTACGTAGGTACCTAATTGTTTTATTTAGATTGATTGGTTTTAATTGATTAATTGTTTGTACAAGAAAAGGCTACTGGCCTAAAATAAAATTATTATTTATAAAGTCAGTTTATACCTAAAATAAATATTATAATTAAAATTTTAAGTCAAACAATGTGCACGTAAGGGGTACAGGATAAGCCTGCCGGGGCTGCGGGACTGTTAGGAATTAATATCTTACATTAGAAACATGTACTTACAGATTAAAAAAAAAAATGAAAAAGTTGTAACTTTGACTCCCAATAGTGTCGATTCTGTTGTGCACAAACTAAACTTAATTTAGGCTATTGCTATATTTTTCTCTCTAATAAAACGAGAAAGAGACGGACGTAATTTAGAGCTGTCAAATTTAATTGGAACTAATATTTCCATACAAATGCACGTAAAAACATGTCGACTAAAAACACGGTGAAGCGCAAGGCAAACTCCTCTCACGAGCGCTCAATTTGAACGAACCGCGCCGACCGCGCATGCTCGCGACATATTTGCATGTAATTTGACACGTTATATAAAAACACTTGACGATGGCAAACTACAAGAGTTATAGCTATATGAAATGTACAGTGAATAGCAGAATAGATAAGGAAACTATTAAACATTCAAAAAAACATTCATTCATATCAAGAAATACAATTATAATTTGATACTCCAAAAATAATGTATGAGTAACTTGAAAAACAGGGATATAAACGGATATTTTGCTATTAAATATTAATTTGCTCATAAACGATTAACTTTTTATCTATTTATTTATATCAAAATAAACTAGATTATATTTCCTTTCCAACAAAACCTCAATTTAATTAATATCTCATTAGCATCATATCAAAAAATTAATTACAAACTAGATACTCACCGTTTGTTTTGATCTGGTTACTAATTTTACCAGCCGCGGTTGGACAAAAAAAAACACAAAGCCACTTGTTTTTTTGGTGTAGATAGTTGAACAATCCAATCACCTCAATAATTAAGCACTATTTTTCCGTTTTCACAGACGTTTTAATCACAAAATCACTTATTTCCTTACACTTCACAATCACTATAGGTATATATAAGTACCTACTGCATTTTTACAGGCGAAATACTGCAACTTTGCGATTCGAAACCTAATTTGCGTTATCATAATACGATAGTACAACTTCTCACGAACATTTAAAGGTAAAACACTATATTACAATAACAAATTCGTAGCTCGTAATCACTTGAAATGTGACACTAAGGCTAATTTTTTTTTTTTTTTTTAATTTTACCCCGAAGGGAAGGCTATAGTCTTTCGACCATATTGCCTAGTCTAACGTCCAAGTATTTTCTTTCGTAATAGGTTTTATACAATAACGTCTTTCGTATTACACTAACGCTAACACGATGACGCAAGAAATGGCGCGGTGTGTTGACGTTTGTTTGTTTATATTATTTGACAACTTGTCGATGGAGTAGAGCTGTGATTTTTGGTACGGAGTTTTTAAGAATGTTATAGAGATGGGAAATAAAGCATTGAATACGTGGACAGAGCACTTTTAGTCGATTTTTTATTTAAAGTTTTGGACAATTTATTCTGACAGCGCGCGACTCCCAACGGCGCACCGCGCGGTTCGATGAGGTGCACGTGTGGTCTCACTGCTCCTCGCGCTGTTGAGAGGATGTAGTTTGACATCTCTAACTTAGTTCATAGCTATAGCCGTCCTTTTCTCGCACTGTCTTTTAGTAAAAGATAGCAATAGCCTAAATAAGGTTTAGTTTGTGCACAACAGAATCGACACCAGTGCTTGGTTAACGGCTTCGAAAAGGATCCTAGAATGAGGATATTATATTTTTGTTAAAAGATTTTAAGTTCTATTGTGAGTGAGAGCTTCTTTTGTATGCGTTGTCTATTGTTACAATTTTAAGCTTGTATGTATTGATTTATTATATTTATGCATACTTTTCCATTACACTCTAACAAAAAATTAAAACAGCGATTTACCCACCTGCATCCGTTAACGGGGTGATTTTTCATGTCACACGTAACGATTTTCGAAGCTCATAACCGATTCGTCGGAAAATATCGTAAAGAAACCAGCATGCCTGAGAGATATATTCTCGACGGCATGTAAAGCCAAGTCAGAGGCCCATGGGCGGCATAAAAACTCTGTGAAGAAAAAATCCTACACAATCCTCTAAGCATGTTTGAAAAGCATTTTTTTAATGCTTTTACTAGCTTCACCTGTAACTATGTAGAAAAATCTTAGAAATTAAATTTGGCCCTCTTCCTGGTTTCCGATTGAGCTGAAAAGTCAGCATACATGTTTTGTTTGGATGACAATGTATGTTTAAGTGACGTCATTCTAAATCCAATATGGCGGACTCCCAAAGATGGCGGACTAGTTGTTTTTGCATGCCCGTGATGTGGGTTTCAAAAGAAAGGGTTCGCTGAGAAGAATACGAGAAATAAAATGACGTAACTTTAAAGCGTCTTTTTTAGTGTTTTTAACTATATTTTTTTATTCATAAATCGGAAATGAATTGGTAAAGTTGTTTAACCTTTTAAACGCCAGAGCATAAACGCAAGCGCGTGCCCTCAACGCCAAGCCAAATTTTCACCTATTTTTCGTCATATATTCGGGTCGTTTGGCGTACAGGGCACGCTTGCTTGTCACGTATAAGTGACAATAGCGCTCAAATTATTAATATAACGGGTAGACTCGCCTTCTTGAAGGATACAGGTTACTAAATCGCCAACCTGTATAACGCCGATTGGTGTACTTCTTGCATGCTTCGGTTTACAAATCAATAACGTAAGAATTTGCGGAAGAGACAAACTAATGACAGTTGTCCCAAATTATTCGCTAGAAATGTCAAAAAACAAAGAAAGTGTAATATCGATAGTAAACTTTTGATACTATGTAAAAAAAAATGTATAGTGAAACTTCTGTTAAAATTTATATTTGTCCACACTATAGTTGGTGCCAGTTAAGGATGAGAATAGCGGTCATTGCCCTTTCCCTAATATGTCTTCGTACGAACACAAAACAAATCATGTATCGTTTTTCATTACAAAAAATGTTGAAGATAACTATTCCACACTTGAACAGACATACTTTTAGTTTTCAAAGTTAAGAAGTTTAATAAATGTAGGTGGGTCAATGACCGCTATTCTCATCTTAACTGGCACTAACTATAGTTTATATGACGTTGATCCCGTAATTAGCAGTAGTTACCACAAGATAAGGCAAAAATGCTATGGTTTTGTTTTTGTTTTATCTTAATTATTGAAATCACAAGTCAGTGAAGTTTTGGTAATTAGTTAAATTTACAACGTGTTATTTTTCGTTTTCCTGTTGCTAACATATTTGGTACAACACAAACACATGTTGACAACTTTTTTCACATGTTGCTAACATGTTAGCTACAACACAAAACATGTTGACAACTTTTTTCACATGTTGCTAACATGTTACCTACAACACAAAACATGTTGACAACTTTGTTTCACAAAATGTAAATGTATGTGTATTCGTTGAGCTTTTTAGTTATATAACGTTCTTCAAATTTTTGTTTATTTTTAGAAATTCGTCTGTAATTCTGTATAAGAAATATTTCTAAGAATTCTGTTTGCCAGCGTGGACGTAGCGAAGCACAATATTTCCTGCCAAACAAATAACAACACTACGTCTTTTAAAATATAGTCGAAAATCAAATACGACCTTCATTGTTGGCACATATGTATACAACTATATCGAAACTGTTAGAAACTCTATTGGCTATTATATTTACGGTTCAAATTCGCTTGTGAACATTTTATAGAAGAACACTTTTTGATTTTCAACGTTATTTCAAAGTTTACAACGTTGGTATTTGTTTGTCAGTGCCCGCTTCGTTTGGTCTGCCTCGGCTCCATCGGTTTAGGGATCCTCTAAGCAATTATTATATACATTTAGTATGTTAGATTAAGGCTACATTAATGTAACTATTTTTTGTAAATATGAATATAATTATAATGTTTCGTAATGATTATCGCTTTATTTTTAACCTTCAAAGTTTGTCATAGAAGTGCGATGTATTCCTGATATAGTGCGATATATATCCAGTAATGATTTTATTTGTATCCAAAAAACAACCAAATAATACAATTAAGACTTATGCAACATTCCGTATTAGAAAATAATCGCTCACAGCGCTCACATCTTTAATTTGCGTTCCGATTTAGATAATACGATTATGACAGCTAAGAGCTGTCATTAATTCGGAACGCTCGTGAACGCGTTGACAATGAACATAACCCCAAACCAAAACCTTCCACAAGACCTATTTTTGAAAATGGAAGTTATGCTGGTTGACTCGTATTGACTCTGATAACTCAGATTTTGAGATAGAGAACGACGATTCGTCCAGTGATGAAAAGGATGACGGAAGTGTCTAAATTAGCGTATTTTGCTTACGGCAAAGATTTACCCCTTAAAAAAAATCTCACGAATTACGAATTACATAGATGCAACGATAATTAAATATAATGTTCATGAGTTTAAAACTCATTTACACTATACAACAAAACTACAACCTGTGAACACAACTGTCATTTTTGACAGCGCTCACGGTGATATTTATTTGGGGCATGGTCGATTGGTTGGTGTAATCGCAAGATGGCGTATGTCATGACGTCATCTATGACGATTGATTTAAGGGACATCGATATCGCGCTCATGGTAATGAGGGATTTTCTTTTTAAACTCTTCTCTAGTCGCTGGATAGATGGCGCTGAACTTGGTAATTTACTGCAAGGAACGGAACGTTACATCATTTCACTTGGATGTAATGGTTATATTTCTAAGCGTTTTGGCTTCGGCACCTAGTAACGTAGTAAGTTCAACGCCATCTACAGAGTTCTTGGAAACTATGTTTTTTTTAATACTCAAAAAGAAAACCTCATATTCGGAACGGGTTTATGGACGCTCAAATCGATTACAACGTAATTCGGAACGCAGCCTTAGACTAAAGATTAAGTTTTGCCTCAAGTTTTACAAATGAAAAAAAGGAAGCTTAGAAGCCAAATATAGTGACAAAAATCCTTCATGATAGAAATCCTCAATATATGACTCTCCTATGCGAGCTTATGGCGTAATTCTTTTGGTCTTGTGGCCCGTGTTACATCACTACGAAATTGTTTGTTTTAACTGGTAGCAATAAATTTAATATTAAAAATATATTTTATTATTCTTTCAAAGATTATCGATAAGGAGATGGAATGTACTGTGTACCAGAATTTTATTTTCTTTTATGTGAGTGATTTCATTTTATCATTATTTTTTTAATAGAGGTAAACTAAACTGTTTTTTAACTTTGCGTATTTACAAACTATACATGCCTGGTGCCTCTGTGGGCCTTCAACGGTTGGGTCACGACCGATCTTGATGTATTCTTTCGGCATACTCAAATGGAATCAGATGGAACTTGATGCCCTGAATAGGAGGATCCGCGCACTGCTAACCGCAAATCGGATGCATCACCCACGGTCGTCGGTAATACGACTTATTTCACAAGAACTGGCGCAAGCCTTTTGTATTAGACACTATTACGACCGCAGGGAGTTACAGCAGAGCAACGTCTCGGGTCACAGACACTGTTTTCGGGCCCATGTGGGCCCGATGTAGACTTCATAGCTTCCGTATCCAGGGCCGGCAGTCTCGACATAGATAACAACATTATCGTTAACTTTTGATGACTAAAATAACAATTAAAAAACTCGGTTGTAATGCATCGGCGAATCGCATATATCTTGGATGTAGAGACTTGAGTTATCTATGTCGAGACTGTCGGCCCTGGCTGCGTATAATCCTTTGTTCGGTACTGGACAGATTCTTGGATTGGACAGATTAGTTAGTTCGGCAGATTCGCTACTCGACTGATTCGTGGATCGTCATATTCTAGGGTTCGACGGATTAGCTATACGACAGAAAATGAGTACTGGTTTATAACGTTGATAATTAATATAAAAATTTTCCAGGTACCATTCCAATAATAAAAGCAACTGCCATTAAAATAGATGGGCTGATAAACTATGAATTCGGTAAAAACTGGAACTATGAATACCACGTCTATAAAACGCAAGATAACGCCCTTCGGACACAAAAGAATGACCCAGCGAATCAGATCCAAGAAGTTGAAGACGTTCTGCGCACAGTCCAGGAGATGCTACAAAATGCATCACCTGAACTCCGACAAGATGAACCTCAGGATAATTTCATGACTACTAGACACTATTTCAGACAAAGCAATAAAGGCCGTGAAGACCCAGCTATCCGTACTACCAACAAACCTAAAGACGTCGGAAAAAGCAAGTCTTCAAATATCGATTTATCGGAATATAGTGATTATAGTTCGAGTTATAGTAGAGAAAACGAATCTTACAATGATTCGGACTACACAAGTGATTTAGAAAACGACATTAATGTGGTTGACGAAAAGGCAACCAAAGCGCCAAAAACAAAACAAAGAAATTCAGTAATGAAAGATGCAGGTTATAGTGATTCTAATAAAAGTGTAAAGAAGGATCATAAAACAAAACATAACAAAGAAAAAGATGAAGATCGGTCAAATCTACCCCATACTACAACTACCATTGGAACAGATTTTTTTTACAACAAAAAATTATTAGTGAAGCAATACGAAAATATTACTGAGTTCAACCAATACGTATTTAATGCAACTAAAAAAATCTTCGCTATAGTCAAACATAAAACGGACCAAGATCATATAAAGGCGCTAATAGATCAGTTAGAGGGAGCCTACAAAGTGAAGTTCAATAAATTCCTTCGAGAAACAGCCAAACAAAAAGTTAAAACAAGATTGGGAACGCAGAAAGTTATTTTAAATTCCATAGACACTTCCACTGGTTTTCTTAATAGACTATCGAACTTCTTGATCAATGACAAGTCCTTGAGAGATGGCTCAGATGGCGCACAGACACGTAATGCAGAAACGGTTAAAACATTCAAAAAAATGGTAGAAACTGCGGAAATACTTGAACTAGTACACGCCTGCAAAATATTCGGCATATGCCGCTCTAAATCTCTCTTCTCTGTATTCTTATCCAACGTTTTGGAGACAATACTGTCATATGACGACGGAAAATTCAAAGAAACTATAGACGCCATCACTGAAGAACTAAAGTTCACCCATTTTAGCGCTCTAGAGCGTAAAGAACAGCAAAAAATGAAATCTATCATTGACACTATTGAACAGATTAATGTGCAACAAGCGAAGGCAGTTGTTGCCATATTGAAAAACACAATTGCGAATAAAAATAAACCGATTGTTATGAAACCTAGCAGGCCCCATATTGTGAACTCTACGCTGGCTCTGCTCGAAATCATAGATCTTTTAGACACGAAAATTGTTAACAACTACCATAGTAACACTTCGAAATGGGCTACCATTGAGGACAGTTTTAAAGAGTTCAGGGTTGGTAAAATCGGTCATATCCAAAGCATAGTAGGATCACTTGTCAATTATGTTAAAAAAAATATTAGCATCTTAGATCAAGCAAGCCGGGCAACACTCCTAAAAAATTTTGTTACTGTTCTCAATTCAAAATGATTATATTTTCGTCCTGTTATAGGTTTGTGGGTTTTTTTTTACCTGTGGATCCCAGTGTTTAAGGGGCGGTACAATGCCCGTTGAGAAGTTCTCTCGTCAGGAGACGATCTTGGCCGAAGGATCATCAGATCAGATCATGTCAGGCTTATCATAAAAATGACGTATTGTCGCCAGTACCAAAGGTGTATGCACACTTTCAGGTTGGTGGGAAATTGTTTTAAATTCAGTTGCAAGATTTGACCAATACATTATTAGTATTTATTTAAAAATATGTGTGAAATTATGCACCAAATTCACCACCAAACAGCTACCTTACGCATTCAGTACATATCTTATTCTATATGACGACCCGAATGGCGCAGCGGTACTGAGGCTGCCTTACGTTCTTAGGGTCCCGGGTTTAAATCCCGGTAGAAGCAAATGTTTGTGTAATCCGCATGGACATTTGTTTCCGAGTCATGGATGTTTATGTTTATAATAAGTATGTATTTACAAACAAAAAGTATCTATGTAGTATTTCAACCATCTGGTGTCCACGACACAAGCGTCGTTGCTTAGTGTGGCAGTAGATGGCATGGTGGATGGTATGTGTAATGTCCAGCGATATTTATTATTTATTTATACAGGATGACCTTTTATCCCTTTCCAAAAAAATGGGTATAATAGGTGAACGAAATGGCATACTTATATTTTTTTTTTTTTCGAAAAAATAAAACTCAAAAAAATACGAAATTCAAATTATAGGTACGCGTATTGCGTATGACAATTCGCGAAATTCAAAATTTCTCTTTCTTTGTTCTAATATGAAAAGATTACTTAAAATTTGTTGCGTTTTTTGTTGATGGATCAATTTTTTTCTAAACTATAGAAAAAATAAACCAGGTATGCCATAAGCCTCAACTCCGTTCACCATAAATACCCATTATTTTTTTTGGAAAGTGATAAAAAAGCCGGTATATAATCCCTTTCTGTGTGGTTTCTTCTCGAGTTGATGACTCAGATTTTATCCGACCAGTACGTAGCAACCAGAGGCCCTACTCTCTAACGTTTCGTCCGAATATTCGGATCTATCTCTCCCTCTCGCGCACGTCTGCAGATGAGTGCGAGCAGTGGCGGCGCAAGACCTAAACTTAATGTGAGCAAGGTACAATTCGCGAGGCCCCCTTATGGTGCAAGAAGTTAACACTTAACTTTTACGACCGCCATAAACAACATCACCTTCCTGCTCTGGTCCCATGTTACTTGGGGTCAGAGCAACACGTTGTTTTCTTCCATTCTCCTCTGTCAACCGTCACGCTGTCATTTACTCCTTTATCATTCCTCACACAATCCGTCCACCTTTCCTTTGGTTTTTTCCTCCATTCGTCAACATTTATAATTATTCATCACACTTTTAGTCACATGCGATTCATTCCTCCTCATTACATGTCCATACCATCTTTTAACTTTTCTTGCTTACTGGAGCAACTTTCAAATTTCCTCTAATATACTCATTCCTTATTTTATCCATTTTTGTCACACCACACATCCACCTCAACATTCTCATCTCCGCTACATGCAATCTTTTTTCTTCCATCTTCTTCACAGTCCAGTATTCCGATCCATGGAGTACGACAGATCTAATCACGGACTTGTATATTTACCCCTTTAACTTGAGGGCATCCGTGGGACGCAAGGTCCGTGGTCGTGGTTGTTCCAGTGACCTGTCACCATTTCATCCACCCTGAGTTGATCCGGTGCTTTACGTCCCGGTGTATTTCGCCAACCCCTTGGACAAGCGACCCGAAAAAAAAAATACTACCTAAAATTATCGGTATGGGCGTTCCGGCAAGAGTTATGGGCACAGGACTGGAGAGACCGCTGAATTCACAGAATAAACTGTGTATTCTGTTTTGGTCCTACTTACTTTCAGGCCAACATTCTCCAGTCTTTGCCACCACACCTCCAATCTGCTCTGGACCTCTAGACCACTCTCGGCAACCAACACAATGTCATCGGCAAATAGCATACACCAGGGGGCCTTCCTGGATGTCCGACGTAAGCGGTTCCATTATTACCAGGAAGAGGTGAGGGCTTAGAGCCGACCCTACAGCCACATTGAAGCTGCTGGTAGTGCCCTCTGTAGACCGGACTTGGGTACTACATCGACTGTACATCGCTCGGATCAACTGTACATACTTCCCAGGCATACCTTTCTCTTCAGGCCAACCACAAAACCTCACGAGGTACCCGGACGTATGCCTATTCGAGCTCGATGAACACCATTGTGCAAGTTTTTGTGCGCACTTCTGTATTTTTCGCACCGCCGGCGGATGGCAAAAATGGGATCCGTCGTTCCCCGGCCAGGCATAAAACCGAATTGATTTCATGAAATTTGATTCTCTTCTCTCAGTCATCTTTCAATAACTTTCTCCCAAACTTTCATACTACGAGTATACGCCATTACGACCGCCATTCACATACTAACAAAAAAGTAGCAGATAAAAATATTTTTTAAATCATATACGAGTCGCTTCTAGGGTTGTCATACATCGATGTACGGGGAAATTAAGTACGAACAATTCTAATTGCATGGACTTGGAATGTACTGCTTCATAAGTTCGAATACTGAACCTTGTGGCGTGTACTTTTGGATTTTCCATAATTTTTTAAATTTATTTTTGGCTGTGAGGCGCGAGTCCCTTTGCAACGCGAGGCCGTGGGTGGTGGCCCACACCGCCCACGCCTTACGCCGCCTCTGAGTGCGAGTGAGAGAGACGGATAGATCCGAATATTCGGACGAAACGTAAGAGAGTAGGGCCTCTGGGACAGTTCTGTCGTTTGCTTTGTCAACGCGCGCTGTCGTAAACGAAAAAAATTGGTTGCAATAACGATGCTTGCAAGAAACGCATCGGATCTTGAGTTTGGATGTAGAGACTTGCGATTCTCGCACTCATCGTTACTGCAACCGAATTTTTTCGTTCTTAATTAGCGATTGAAAGTTTGCAACAGCATCGTTATTAATGTCGAGACTGCGCCCTGAAGGGTGCAATAGGCCAGTTTCCACCATCAATAAATAGCAAATCTATTTAGTCCGTCAGTTAGAGTATTGGAAAATAATGGAACGTATTTTTTGTAAATCAATGAATATTGACAAAAATAAAACGCATCATTATATATAACTCGAGATTCGGGTTCAACGTTACAACGCACTAAAATTAAAGCACGGCGTGACGTATTGAGAATTTTAAACGCGTCGTATCTTTGTCAATTTTGGTTTACGTAACAAGAGAAAAAATACGTATTAACAATTTTTGATAATCGAACTGACGGACTAATTACGATTTTTTCAGGACACAAATCAATTAGTTCTGCACGAATGTTAAGAGAGGTGTGGCATATCCTGTGCTGGGGCTTGTGGCTCTATACTCCACCCAATGATGTACTGAATACGTGGTTATCCGGTGTCCTATCCACTCTGTTTATGTCGGGAAGCTTAAGATTGGGGGCCACTGGTCGTAGCACCTTACCCCAATCTATAGGGGCAGCGCAGACGACAGACTTTTTGTGTGTACGACAGACAAAAACTCTGCGACAAATTTTACGTGATTGATGACTTGTTTGTCCAATATAAGGGATCTACTGATGGAAAGGATCCTACTGATCGCCATAAACAAAGTGGACAAAAAAGTAGTCAAACACATCAATCACGCAAAATTTGTCGCTTAGTTTTTGTCTGTCGTCTGTGCTGCGTCCATTATAGTAACGCTAATATAGTCCGCCGATAAGAACGAACGTTGCGTCTCAAAATTCAATTATAATACCATGTTTCTTTAAAATAGTTAATTTGTAAGTCAAAGAATTTTCCACGTTCATTGTTTTACAAGAACATTGTGAACATTACTTGAGAATTTACTAGAACTAAAAAATACTGACTAGTGTGCTAGTGACGCGCCCCGGCTTCGCACTGTTTTTTAGATTTGACAAAACAACGAGACTTCTTTAGTTTTTATTCTTCGGGCTTCGCGGTTTTTTTATTGGAAATCATCAAATGACCCCTCCCGCTCTGGGCGAAGCGGAAGGGAGTGTCAGACTTGTACTGACTAAACCCATCCATGTTCCTTCTTAGCCGTTTGTGTTCCAAGGCCGCGGTATCTTATTCGAACAGTCCCGCAGCCCCGGCAGGCATCGGCCCTTGCGGACCCCTTCCTATTTTCTGTCATCTCTTTGAGGCGCGCGTGGAACACTCCTGCGCCGTCGACACGGCCTGTCGTTATAAGATGGACAGCGAGCTAGCCCATTACTCACCGTCCACAGGCCCGGCCTCCCATGGGCCGTGATGGCCTCTGACTTGGCTTTACATGTCGTCAAGAAATATCTCTTAGGCATGCTGGTTTCCTCACGATGTTTTCTTTCACCGAAGCAAGTGATAATCTATACGCCTAAGAATCCGAAATCAGAGCTCATATCTTGGGTGCGTTGAGCTCCGAAATAAAGTGAGGTATTACCCATATGTTACTTACTTCTCTTTAAGTAAAAATATTCGATCATAGCACACTATTTAGTTAAAAATAAAAATATTTCGAAGCGATGAAAAAAGTATATTAGGGGGCGGGTATTATCAAGAACTTTTTCATTGAATTAAAATGTCTATGTTGGAGGGCTGAATACATGGTAACAGTTTGTGCGCCAACATCCCTTCCACGCGGGTATAATTTGCGGGCGGGCGAAGCCACGGGCATCAGCTAGTCTGCTATAAATAGCTGACCTGGGGTACTGGTCCATAAGAAGAAGATACTTTAAACGAGTTGGTGAGGAACGAGCAGCCAGTGTTTTGTATTAGTACGGATAGTTTGTCGTGCGAGCGGCGATTATCTACTCGCGCCCTGTCACTGGCTGGAACATAAGGTGTCAGACCCGAAGGCACCTAAGAAGCCGATTCCTGTCGGCTTCCCTTGAACAAGGCACTCTACGTAGTGTATAGCGGTGTCTTTAAGGTATAGAACATGATGGGTGACCTGTCTAACAAAAGTTAAGCAACACTCCCCAAGGTATAGAACAAGATGGGTAGCCAGTCTAATAAAAATTAAGCAACACTCCCCAAGGCAGGCCCGAAGGCACCTAAGAAGCCGATTCCTGTAGTCAAACAGTATATTACATCCACATCTGTGGGTATAATATCACTGAAGGTGTAAACGGAGGGTTCGTTCGCACCTTGTACGCTAAAGCTCCATGGATAGAGCTTGTGGTTTTGTTGCTTGCTCTTACATTATCTTAGTACAATCAATGACAGCTTAAACGATACAAGCAGTACTTAAGTGTGATAGGCAGTATTTTTTTACGTATTTTTTGTTTTTGTAAATCAATGAAAATTGACAAAAGATAAAACGCATCAAAACTCGGGAGTGGGGGCTCGTCAAGTCAGAACTAGCTAAAAATTATACCTAGGCGTGACGTATTGAGAATTTTAAAAGCGTCGTATCTTCGTCAATTTTGGATTACGAAACAAAAGAAAAAATACTTGTCAAATATTTTTTGGACTAATTAGTTTTTTTTTTTGTCGTCTCGCCTATTCGATATAGTTAAGACCGAGTATCGATTACTCAGACCCATGTACAGGTAAGTCCACAATTTGAATCTACAGTTATATTTCTGAGAATTCGTAAACAGGTGCTCTCTACCGGGAGTAAACATAAGTTTCAATGTTCTACAAATCTTTGAACAAAGCCAAAGTGACAAAGCGGAACTTAATAATTACGTAAGGTATATTTAGAAAAAATTAAAACTCGCAAATGTGTGTCGACGATTGTACTTAATCAGGTACGATTTGATTGTATTATGTTTTTCTAAATTGGCAACATTTCGACGTTACGAGTATGAAATGAATTTACTTTCATTTTGTTAGTTTTTGTAAATAGACATGAATAGTTTAAGAAATCATATAAGAAGAATGCTGCGGATATTTATATTCTGTAAGTAACTTTTAATATTTAAATAGAGAGACAAAAACACAGAAAGAGAATACAAACGGGTATTTTAATTTTAAGAACCACGTTAGATAAATGACATGACGGTGATTTTAAACAAAAAAAACTTTATAATAAATCACTACAAAATTACTCAAAGATTAAAATTACAAAAGCACAAGCAACTTGGAAGTCTTGGGAAAATAAAATAAAAAAAATACTTATTTTATACAAAATAAAATAAACATCAGCGCTTTGGTATGATTACTTACACTTTATTTTGAGGTTTATGGATTGCATCATTTTACTGAAAGCTTAATAAATACGCTTAATGACGACCCGAATGGCGCAGCGGTAGTCAGGCTGCCTTAACTTACGTTCTTAGGGTCCCGGGTTCAAATCCCGGTAGGAGCAAATGTTTGTGTGATGAGCATGAATATTTATTTCCGAGTCACGGATGTTTAAATGTAAATATAATAAGTATATATTTACAAACAAAAAGTATCTCTGAAGTTTAGCAACTATCTGGTGTCCACGACACAAACCTCGTTGCTTAGTGTGGCACTAGATGGCGCTGTGTGTAATGTCCAGCGATATTTATTTATCAATAAGAGGCATTGTTGATTTAGGGCCCACTTTTGCGAATGAACAGAATTAGTATAACATTAAGTATTTAGGGCGATCTAAGGCCCGGATCACGCTGGTGGCACGGCACGGCCGCGGCATCCCTACATCCAAGCGCACACTGACGTTACTTGCGCGCGCGTGGAACACGAACGCGCCGTCGACACGGCCTGTCGTCATGAGACGGACGGACGGCGAGCGTTGGGCGTTGCGGCATTAGCTCGCCGTCCGTCCGTCCGCTAACGCGAATGAAGTCATCAGTAAAGTCAACAAGTCGCAGCAGTCATCGGGATTATTTGGGTGCCGGTAGGCCTAGGCACCCGAATAATCCCGATGACCAATAAAATGTTCCAACTTTTTCACAAGTTGTTTTTTTTTTGATACAAATTTTTAATGAAAGATTTTTTATGCAAGAGTTTTGATTTATTCACCTCCACAACCCCCATACTATTTAATCTATCCATCAGCACAATGTTTTGAGTGCGTTACATTGAGTTCTACCACAAAACATGATCTTTCACTCCAAAAAAAAAGTAGTTTCCCAGCAATCAATTTTGCTTAAAGTTACTTCGTTTGATGTACAGAATGCTTGGTTGACGGCTTCGTGATGAGGTGGTTTACACCCTGCTATGCTATTACTGAGAAATTTCTGATGGTAAAACCTGGGACCCGGGAATCGAAGAACCTCATAATCAGCAGTCGGGCTTGCGACCACTACACCTACGAGCCCGTTTCCGTACAATAATGTCATCACATTATTTATTTTCATTTAAAACAATTTCCATAATTTCCAGACATCATTCTGCACACAGCTACCGGCGCCTTAGAATATGGCAACGAAAAAGACTTCGACGATCAGGAATTCACCAACTACGGCCGCCAGTCCAAACAGGCACGATACGATCAAATACTCTCCAACCTTCACTCTATGTTCAGAACTACGTCAGACAATAATGACAACAGCAAAGGTGTTGATGATTACAACGATTTCAATTACAAACCTAACCAAGAAGAGAAACAGCAATTGGTTGAAGTTCTATCCGAAGTCACTAGCGCGTTAGACAAAATGAAAGATGAATTGATAAAAAATGATGGCGTTTTGACAGTAGATGTACCTGTTACTAAAACCGAAAAGAGGTATAAAAGAGATGTAGACAATGATACAGTGGCAATTATAACGACTACCGAAAGAAATGATACAACAGACGTTACAACGACGGAAAAACCTGAAACGACTACTGAACCAGTTGAAGTGTTGGCAGTTAAAAACGAAACTGCGCTGACGGAAAATTTGTTACCATATGATGACGTTATAAACAATACTGAGACGCCTCTAAATGGTAGACGAATGCTGCTTCCTATAATGGCTCCACCGCCAGAATATGTAACCACAACTTCTAGAGTCAAAGACAAACTCCTTTCTTATTTGGAAGATACTTTTAACGAAGTTGAAAGAAAAATAAGACCGTTAACAAATATCAAAATTGCGTTGTCCAATGATGATCACTACAAAATCGGGTATATCATAGCCACAATTGACACGTTAGAAGTAAATTTGAAGAAGTTGAAAAACGATATGATTTTGCATCAACACATCTGGGATGAACAGAAAATTTTAGACTTGATTGATAGAATAAAAGCGACTAATACAGTGGCTACAAAATTAATAGAGTCTTTGAAGAAGTATTTACCTAGGAATTAAGCTAGATTTTTAGTTGTTATAAAATCATGAGGGCTATCGCGCATGAATTCGTCGCTAGAGGCGTTCGTGTGGATGATTATGATGCTGTACATCATTATCATCATCCAAACGAACGCCTCTAAGGGCCTCTCTAGCGGCGCCTCTAACTTCTTAATTATTAGATTATTTTATGAAAATAAAATAAAGTTTTAGGAAGTTATTCGAACTTTAAAGTTTTAAATATAATTAATGACAGGACCTTACTCGCCAGTGGCGCCATCAGTGAGCTCAAAAACGATATCCCTCATTGGGCTTATTGTGTCGATTGACAGGGGAGAAAGGAAGAAAAAAACGTGTTGCGCCGACCCCAAATAACATGGGACAAGGGCAGGTAGGTAGATGATGTTGAAATAATAAAGCTATTTTTCAATTATTTCTCTTTCTTTTCTTTCCTTTTAAACGTTCCGTTTCGACTTCAGGCGACTTTTCACCATGCGTCAAACGACACCCGCACACTGTTTTAGTTAAATAAAAAATCACGTTAAAATCAAAGTTTTTATTTTAAATTATCAGTCTATCATTTAACAACATGAAGCCTCAACATTAATATATTTTTATTAAAATAATAACTTAATGTTTGTACTTATATTTAAGTGATTCTGTACTTTCTTAAAGTACATTTTATTTTTATACATAATTTATATAACTACGTATCTCCTAATAAAGATTTGGTCAAATCGTTTCGCTCTTGAGTTCGATCCCCAGGCTATAGTGAGTACTTTCCAATAGGAAATCTTTAACTGCGGCCCCTAGATTTGTGCATTGATAAGAAATTATCATTTGTGCAAAGAAAATTTCTTATAAATGACGAAAAAATAAACTTAAATCTAACTTTACAAAATAAATTTTCTAAAAATTTAACAATTTACTTTACTTTAACTCAGTCTTTTTCAACCTTATTATGTCACGACCCCCACAGGATGAAAAAGTATTTCGCGACCCCCCAGAGGGTCGTAAAACACAGATTGAAAAACACTGCTTTAACCGATGTTAACAACAATGTTACCAGTATAATAAAATGTCTACTATTTCAGTAGTTTTTATTTCTCAGAATCTATAAAATTTGAGAATGATTCAATTACTGGTAGGCCTATAAATTACGGGTTTTACTTTAATGGGAAATTCGTTCATAATTGTTATTTAACTGGGATTTTATCTTAGCTACTTATTTAATTTTACTATTACAGTGTTCTCTCATCATCCTCTGTTAGATGTTGAAGATTTTCGATGCGATTGGAGAATTGTATCAACAACTACCGACGCGGCGTTTACCTTACTGCATCTGTAAAAAAGAGTAAAGATAAAATTAATTAAGTCAAAAGTGAAAACCGCATATAAGAAACTAAGGATCGTAGCAGATGGTGTTCAGTGGCAGACACCACCCCATGGGAAAGGCGTGAGTTTATATTTAATAATGTCTACCAACTGGATTTTTGGTCTAGTGTAGTTGTCGCAAGCGCGACTACTGAGTTCGACATTCAGCAGTCGATGGCGAAGTGTACGTTATTGATCTAAAAGTTCCCTCCACTTTTAGCAGCGGATATGTTCTGGCTAATACGCTATGCTTCCAAACAGTAAAAATACCATATCTCTCTCCAAACTCCAGACGTGATATTTCAGCTGGCGTATTTGTCCAAATATTTGCGCTACACATAAAACAAACCTTTACTATTTAAATAAAGACAATTTTACATTTGTGAAATGACTTGCAAATGTTTTTACATAAACGTCAATGAAAGCCTGAAGAAGTCTTACCTCGGGAACATGTCATTGCACTTGAGCTCAGTCCAGCCAGTCAGTACTTCGTATAGCATTGTGTCAAGCGCCTTGTTTGCTGCCAGCTCGCCAGTCAGCATTCTGAGAGCCACGCTGAAATGGGAGAATAAATGTTAAGTACATATGGTAAACAACGAGCGAAAGCGTCGTCTGGTCTATTTTAGTGGCAAGCGCAACTACTTAGGTTCATCCCTGAGTTGGGCTGTTTATTTAGGGTTTGCCATTAGGAATTTCTAGGTAGCAGCTTGGAGTTCGAATTTGTGCCTGTTTCAGTTTGGTATTACATGGGACTTAAACTTAACTGGCGAAAGGCAAACAAAAGACTATTTAGAGTAAAACATACTAACCCATTAATCCTAGCCATAGTCCCATAAGGAGGATTCAACTTAGTAGTAGCCACCAAATTCCTACAATACAGCAGCCACACACAATCCAACTCAGTATAAAAACTACCATTGTTGTTGGCAACACCATGCGTACTGTCAAATGACGTTTGTAGGTGATTTAGCGCGTGTGTGTTGGCATCAAGGTTGCGTGACAGTTGGTTCTGTATGTTGATAGCTTGCTGTTCTTTATTTGAGATTTGGTTGAGGATGTTTCTGTAACAGAAAATAGAAATAATTATTAAAAGTACTTAATCATTTCTCCCAGACTTATAAACTTTAATGCCAGCTTCTGTGCTTTCGAGCTTTAGGAAGAAACTAAGTCACTTCGAAACTAGTTCATTAATAAAATTAATCAGAGGCATTTTCCCAGCAGTAGTACAGTACAAGCAAATTTAAATCAATGGAAAAAATAAATGAGAAACGGGTGGGAGTTTGCTAAAGGCAACTTACTTGGTGTTCTTATAAGCTCTGCCAAGATGTATGGCAGCGCGCGCAGTGCTCATGCCGACTTCCATGATGTTCTCTAGAAGGTTCCTCCCGATGTCTATATCATCTTGGCGAGGATTCAAGCGTTTTCTGGCAAAAATAATAACAATGTTACACTAGCCGTGGTATCTAGCTATACCTAACGTTTTATCAAGTTCTTCAAACTATGTCCTATGAAGATACAGAGAAGTTATTATTTGTGCTAAAGTAAATATTGTCCAAATTATTGTTATTTTTTAAATTAGCTTAGTTAAAATCGTATAATTTTATATACCTTTTTACATTGGTACCAATAATATTAATATGATTTATGATTATTTAATCAATTAATGTTACCTCAAATTGCCTGAACCACAGGATTACCTAGTTCAGGCTCAAAGCATGGGTGAACTTATGGGTGACATAGATTTAAGAAAAACTGTAAACGTTTACCTTATATTTTTTTGATAAAATTTTATTATTATTTATTTATTATATGCCCATTTCACATATGACGACCCGAATGGCGCAGCGGTAGTGAGGCTGCCTTACGTTCTTAAGGTCCCGGGGTTCGAATCCCGGTAGGAACAAATGTTTGTGTGATGAGCATGGATATTTGTTTCCGAGTCATGGATATGTACTTATGTATATACAGGGTGTAAAAGACCTCATCACGAAGCCGTCAACCAAGCATTCTGTACATCAAACTAAGTAACTTTACGCAAAAATTATTGCTGGGAAACAACTTATTTTTTTGGGGTGAAAAATCATGTTTTGTGGTAGAACTCAATGTAACGCACTCAAAACATTGTGCTGATGGATGGATTGAATAGTACGGGGTTTGTGGAAGTGTTTAAAGTAAAAATCTTAAATTAACAACTGTTATTTAAAAAAAAAAACTTGTCAAAACGTTGGAACTTTGACCCCCAATATCTCCGTAACTAGAAGGTTCCCAGGTATGGTGTGGAACAAAAAAATTATCGCAATGACGGGGAGAACAAGTGCCTTTCGGCTTCGTTAAGAGGTTTTTTTACACAGTTTATAATAAGTATGTATTTACAAACAAAAAGTATCTATATAGTATATAACTCTTAGCAAGGATGGAGCGTCTGGGTGTACGAGGCACAGCACTAGATATGCTTAAAGACTATCTTAAAAATCGCTCTCAGTTGGTTAAAATAGGTGATCATTTCAGTGATGAGGAAACTGTGACCTACGGCGTGCCGCAGGGAAGCATATTGGGGCCCACTATGTTCCTAATTTACATGAATGACCTCTGCAGAATGATTCTCCCTAACTGCAAGATCTACGCGTATGCAGATGACACTGCAATCGTCATTTATGGACCGACTTGGGATATGGTTAAAACAATGGCAGAGAACGCACTAAGTCAGATCATGAACTGGTTTCACGATAGCCTACTAACCCTCAACTTAGATAAAACCTGTTACATCCCTTTCGCAATCCGACGTAATACTATGCCCTCTAAAGACTTCACAATAATTGCCCACTCATGCCAGAACTCATCTAATACTTGTACTTGCCCTACACTGGACAGATGCGATAGTGTCAAATATCTAGGCTTGCAAATTGATGAATGCCTTAGATGGGACAAACAGCTCGATATGATAACTTCCAGAATATTGTGGCTCATCTACGTTTTCAAATCGCTAAGAGATCCCGCTGATATGGGCACACTGAGAATGGTTTATTTTGCACTGTGCCAGTCTATAATTGGATATTGCATTACTGCGTGGGGTGGTGCATCAAAAACCAACTTGCTGAGAGCTGAGAGAGCTCAAAGAGCTGTACTAAAGGTTATGTGTAAAAAACCATACCGATATCCAACTAAACAACTCTACGAGGACTGCGAGGTCTTAACTGTTAGACAACTGTTCATTCTGCAGTCAGCCCTCAGGACTCATAGACCCATGCCCAAATCAAATCCTAAAAAGCGCATAAATGTCCCTTCAGGCGTTAAACATAAAACCTCTTTTGCTCAACACCAATTTTACGTTTTAAGTAAGTATTTATACAAAAATCTGCACAAAAAGCTAAACATACTGGATTTAAATAGATATACGTTAAGGAAAGAATTAAGTAAATGGCTATTACAACAGGACTATGTGGCAACAGAGAATCTGCTAGCTTACATCTTATAATATAATATAATATCATATATGTACTCATAGATCACATCTCACACTTTACATCGAATTATTATATATTCATTACTTTCACGGAATCACTTCCCCCCCACACACACACATCTTCACAGTCACATACCGCACAAACTCATACATACCACACACACCCACACACCCCTACATATACATACATACACATGCACACTGCATGTCTCCTCATTCACACTCCTTGTGTTACATAGGATTAGTTTTTGTTATTATTTAATTTTTATTTCTGTACAGCTGTTAGTAAAATCATTGACACTGTCTTCACTTGTTTCTGGTTGTGAATATTAACAGAATCCACTTGGCTGAACCCTATCTTTTAAGATACAGGCTAGTCCTAGTTTAAAAGATAGAGTCTACTATTGCATCATAATGTAAATATTATTTTTAAACAATGTATACAGTGCAAACTGCTGTTTTTTTTTTTTTTTTTGGAAATAAATACTTATTATTATTATTATTATTATATCAACTATCTGGTGTCCACGACATAAGCCTCGTTGCTTAGTGTGGCACTAGATGGCGCTGTGTGTAATGTCCAGCGATATTTATTTATTTATGTTTATTTCGCATAAAAGTACTACTTCTGTTTTAGGGTTCCGTACCCGACCAACGGGACTCTATTACTATGCCTCCGCTGTCCTTCCATCTGTCAGCGGGCTGTATGTTATGATCCGTAATAGGTCGACAGTTAATTTAAATTTTCACAGAATGTGTTTTTGTTGCCGCTATAACAACAAATAATAAAAATAAATTAAAGGGCGTCTCTTTATGCGCGAGTCCGACTCGCACTTGGCCGATATTTTTTATAGGCGGACTTATTAATTCTGAGATTCCACTAGAAATCTCTCAGTACAAGAAACCTGCCGGAGTCTAGATGTGTGCCTAATTGACGGCAATGTCGGATCCTCAGTTTTCTCCATTAAGAATTTCACAGTCGCGGCACAGAGTCTGAAGTCGCACCTGGGATCTGAACTTATTGTGATGATTGAAGAGCATAGACACGGAGGCAGGTCCGCACAGGTAGATGTGTCACTGGACTAGACCCGTATCTATTATGATGCTCTATGACTAGACAGCTGTCACGAGATCCGAGCGGACGTGCACCATCTGAACCATCTGTGCTTACTCTTGTGACGAGTGGACATCACACTTATCTGGGCTAATGTGGTGTGGTATACATATTTAAATAGCTTTTGAGAAACACAGACATGATGTTACTATAAACTTACAAAAACAGAGATCCATCATGAGCCACTTCATTTTGTTTTGTCTCCACTTTGCTTGGGTCCAGGAAGAGGGCGTTGAACGCAAATACATCTGGGTCTTTCATCATCTTTGTTCTAGCCATCTCCTGGAAATTTTGGCACAGAATTAGCACACTAAAATCAAAATTATTTTATTCAAATTAGGCTGCAGCACTTTTTAAACGTTAAAAAAACTTAATCAAAATCGGTTCATCCGCTAAAGAGCTATATGTCTGTGGCGACAGACAGACACATACTCGTATACACTTCAAACTTTTAACACTAATCGTCTTTGGTCGGGGGTTAACAATATATAGTCATAGTAGTCGTCATTATCCCGTAAGTACTTTAAGTGTAATACATAGACAGTCCTCCAAAACCACTTCCACCGGAAATTTGGTTCTAAAAACAAGGTTGCCTGTAAAGATTTCCGGGAGTTTTGGAAAAGGGGTAATTTTATGGATTCCGATGTACCTACTCTTTCCGAATTTCAACTTCGCTTCTCGTTTATTTGCCATTTTCCATATGAGTCGGAATGGAGATTTTGTCAAAAAACTTGAGACCATTTTACTAACATGACGACGTTAGCGGCAAAGATACGAGATGGTTGAAATTCGGAAAGCGCACATGAAAATCTTTAAAACTACCTCCTATAAAAACTCCCGGAAAACTTTCCAGGTAACCTCATTTTTCCTCGGTTTTTGTGCCCGCGTGTATTACGACCTACTCTCTCACGGAGAAGCCAAACCTTATAGACATAAGAAAAACATAAAGCTTAGGACGTACCTGATTCTCCCACGCCATCAGCTGAATATTATGTAACAACATAACATCCAACGTCAATATCCCAAACGACAGCAGATCAGTACTATTCGTCACTATGACCTTCCTGCTAGCATTGAAATGCGTATAATTATCTCCAAAATATATATCTCTGAGCTTGTGCATGACTATAGTCACGTTGCCTTCGACAAGGCTTTCGTTTAAAGCTTTCAGGAGACCTCCGAAGTCGCTGTCGTTTCTAGTCTCGTTGGTTTGGAGGTCGGGATCTGATGAGACCCATTCGTGGAGTTCTTGGACCTTTTCTATGAGGTAGGAGGTCATTGTGTTACTTTGCATGTAGTCATCGTAGAGATTTTCGTCGTTGTAAAAGTAGTCGTCCTTAGCTGGAACGGTAATATAGTTGGTTTTATAATTATTGTTAAGTTGAAGTAGGTTCTGAGCTGAGTTTGATCTACGGAAATCTCTCATGAAATTAATCAGAAGAGAATAGCGGAGGAGTAGGAAAAACAGTTTCCAATTTTTGGGGCACTTACTTAAATAAATTAGAATGAAATAACTTTTATTACGGACAAGCAACATCCATATCATTACTGACCATCTGGTCAGTAAAAGTAAAGTTTTAACTATGTTTAGACAAAAGCTTGTTGTGATATATCTACGAACAATAGCCCCTAATGTCTGGGCGTCGAACATCCCTACTATAGTCTTCAGGATGGAGTTGGAGCTGGCCTGAACTCTTCTTTATCGTGTGGATAGTGTCTAACCTAGTGTCAGAGTTTTCATGCCGCCCATGGGCCTGCAGAGTAACGACGCAGACTTCTTACAAAATCCGTTAACGATCGCGTGAAAGTCGTCGACGTGTGCCTGCGCGAATATACCAGATGCACTGCAGAAACGGGACAGCCCCATCAACATCCCGAATCCAATATTATACTGGACCCTTTTATTTAAGAAAAATAATTTGACTTATACGCACCATCCATATATCCGTAAGGTATTTCCAAATCCATGTTCTTCCCAAAGCCCGGCAAAATTGGCTTAAAATTTGGAACGTAATCTTCCACAATTTTCATCTTAGTTTCATTTACTTTTTCTACCACGGGTGCTTGCACAGGACTTTCCTTTACTTCTTCCACTTTTGTATTAAAAACTTTTTCGTCCTGAACGTTTTCTATTACAGCTTTATCTTTTTTCTTAATATTTCTCTCTTCATGTTTAATTTCGTCGTGTACAGGATGTATTTGAGTCTTAGATATAAGATTCTTGTGTTCTCTATTTGAAACTATGTTTTTGAAAATAGAAAGTTTTTCTAGAATAGCATTTTCTTCTGTTTCGTCCGAGTCTGGGGTGAAGTCTGTTGTTTTTGGGTATTGTGAAGAGTGTATTGGCTCCTGGAAAAGATAAAATATATGTATATCATTATCATCAAGAATTGATAGAAAAATTTTTGATTCGTAATATTTGGAAGATAGTGGAGTGGTGTTGTGTTTGGTAGTGGATGGTGTTTGGTAGTTAGTCGTTTGGTACTGTCTTGTTAAAAGCAACAGCTTTCTTGAAACGAAACGCACATTTCGACTGTTGTGTTTAAGTCCTACGTAGGTGGCGAGCCTATTGCCGTCAACCGGGCACAAGTCCAAACTCCGTGGCTAGAAATTCCTGATGGGAAAACCCAATAACACTTTGTCCGACCCGGGAATCGAACCCAGGTACTCATGCTCGGCAGTCGCGCTTGCGACCAGTCGACCAACGTGGAATACCAGTTTTTTCCCAACTATGTAAGGGTCGGGTTCAAGGAAGGGGTTTGCAAGGACCGATGCCTGCCGGGGTTGCGGGACAGTTCGAAAGAGATACCGTGGCCCCGGAACACAAAGGGCGATGAAGGAACATGGATGGGTTTTAGTCAGTAAAAGTCTGACACTCCCTCCTGCTCCGCCCAGAGCGGGAGAAGTCAATTGATGATTTCCCATCCAAAAAAAAAAAGAAAAAAAAAGGGTCGGTTTCGAGTGTAATTTTCGGCTGAATCAAAATGATGTAATATAGAACAAAAACTCAATAATCACCGGCGATTGGAAGACTTCTCGTGTCGTGAAGGCATCAGAAGTCCCCCACTTGGTGATCACCACGGTGGCAAGGACCAGAGCGGCACAGACGGCGAAGCAGGATGCGCTAGCGATGATCCACACCTTCAGGGGTACCTGGAAATTAAAGGAACAGGTAATATCAGCCTCCTTAGCAAGTTCAGTTCAGCGAGAGAGCATCGCGTTACCCAGTAACTACACAACACACAGTGAAATTGTTTCTCTAGGACTTCGTTGAGCTTCATTGTCTCGGCGCCTTTCTGGTGGTCGCCACTGTTGATGCTAACTTTCAGAAGTTGCAGTGGTTTGGGAATAGTCTGGCGATGGCGGGCTGCATGGTCCCAAAAATAAAGACCTGGGGCCCTACTCTCTAACGTTTCGTCCGTATATTCGCATCTATCCGTGTCTCTCGCGCACGTCTGCAGATGAGTGGGAGTGAGAGAGACTGATAGATCCGAATATACGGACGATGCGTTAGGGAGTAGGGCCTCTGGGTTGTGGACGCACGGTCGACAGTCACCATCAACATCTGCCCAGCCTTTTCTCTATGTTGGGGTCGGCTTCCAGTCATCACGCTTGACCAGTAGTGGCTCAGTGGAAACGGCCCGACTTACGGCTGGTAGGAGGTGAGTTCGGGCCAGGACCATCTTTACCGAGTGTGCAGGGTGTGCGTTGCACACGGGCGCAGCGGTCCTAGGGGGCGCCGCTCGCTACGGAGCCTCACTCAGTGCGCGCGTTGGCCGGCCGCGGCACTTTCAAAGACCAACGTAAAAAGAGCTCCGCTTTATATACATTTTGTATAGCATCTGAAGCTCTTCTTATATTTGTAGAATAACAGCAAAGCAAGGCATCTTAACACGGGTAGGTACGTTTTGGCTTGTTAGGGTAAACTCCAGAACACCCTGTATAATTCTAAACACAGACAACAGCACATCATGGTATCCAAAACCGACAAATTTCTTTAAATTTAATCTCAAAACAATAGAGTATATTATCCATTGGGGAAATTTGTCAGTTTGTTGTAACTTTGTACCCATTCCATTTTAACCGCGCGCTTACAAAGTGGCGCTTGGGTAATGTTTGCACACGGGCGCTACATGGGCTAGAGACGCCTCTGGTTCGGACCCAGACATCTTACTAATATTATAAATGCGAAGTTTGTGAGGATGGATGGATGGATAGATGTTTGTTACCTATTCTTTCACGCAAAAAATACTGACCGGATTTGGATGACATTGAGCATGCAAGCCGTGTGGTATCCGGCAGAGTAGAATAGAACCAACCCATTACACTTACGGGTGTCGTATAAGGCGACTAATGTCTGAGGCAGAACACCTTGCGCCTCCGTGCACCAGAGAATGGGCAGCAGCGTTTTCTGTTAGTCTTTCATCACTGCGATCTCCAATCCGCCTGCCAAGCGTGGAGATTACGGTAAATTCCTCCCATCATGGGTGAGGCTTATGTCCAGTAGTGGACGTTTAGGGCTGATGTTGTTGTTGTTGAGCATGCAAGTTTATAACCTGGATTAACACATAGGATATTTTTTTATCCAGCACAGGTGCACAAACACTTTTCACCCTACAAAAGAAATTGGTCAGAATTCTAGTAAACATTGAGCAAACAGATAGTTGCAAGTTTTTCTTTCGAAAACACAATATTTTGACCCTTCCCTGTATTTATATTTTAGAAACATGCAAATTTGTGCGGAAACATCAAGAATTTTATTCAAAACGAGAAGACATCCAGACACGCTATCTACTCAGACACCGATCTAGACTAAACTTACCAAGTTCTCGATTAAAAATTCACTCAAAAGACCCTACGTAATGTCCATTAAAATAAATAATAAAGTATCCGCATCAATAAAAAAAATAAAAAATTAACAATTTTTTTTTAAAAACTTTGATAATTTTGAAAAAACTACTACTCGGTGAATGAATATCTAAGTGATAGACTTATATAAAGTCATAACTAGTCATAAGTATTTCGAGACTAAAAATGTTGTTTGATATAATAACTCATAAATCTCTCAATTAATACCTGTTTATATTTTATACTATTTATTTAATACTATTAATTAAAATTGTATAATAATATATTAAAAATAATTAATAATTTATACGCATAACTAAAAATAATTTTATCCTATTAATTAATATTTTATGCTAATATAATAATTATACATTATACATAACCAATAAATAAATTAATTATATATATATGTGTATTTATATATCTTAATAGGTTTAGTTAGGTAAGGCACATCATCTCTATTCTCTTCCTTTTCTCACACACTATTGTCTACATTTCTCCTTTTGCAGGTCTGCTGGCAGAAATTTCTTAAGAAATAAGCAGTTCCTATGTCCTCATATTTTTAATGTATTTTCCTGTGTTGTATACTGTGTGTACATAAATAGTTAAATAAATGAATAAAAATACTTACTATTAATTATTTTATCTTAGAAAGTACCCACCTACTGTTGAGAAATTAAAATAGCTTCCTCACTCCTAACTCACTTGTTTTGCTGTGCCCGACAGGGTACATGTGATCTAATTATAAGTTTTACCACCTAAGTACCTACATGTGGAATGCAATAAAGTATTGAGTATTTATCCCGGTACTATGATCCCGCGGGACAGTTGCCGACCCACACGCGGGTGAAGCCGCAGCATAAGCTAGTAAGTCAAAAGCTCACCTTCCCTAATTGCGTACATAATACACTTCTTACGACTCTCAATTTTCGAATCCGTCCAGCATTGCGAAGAAAATTGATTACTATGAATTCATTGCTTCATTTAACGAAACCAGATAAAAGTATGTGTGGTTCTTTTCGATTAGCTCAAATGAAAGGCATTTACTCAAATGTAAGTCTGTTGCGCAATGAGGTGGGCAACTGGTGGAACTAATGGCGCTAGCAGCGCATGAACCAAACATCGTAATTGGTTGAAAATCTGTCAATGTCATTTTATTTTTCAAAATAGATTGACCTCATTGGTCAGATTAGGTCTAAGCTATGGACGCGCCATCTATAATCAGCTTTGACCAGCCTACCCCATTACTTCGAAGATTTTCTGACAATGTGTTCCTTCATTGTAATGTAAGACTGACATTGTCAGACCTCTTACCTCTCTTTGCTTCAGGCGTTAAATGACATAAATGTTATGCAAAATTTGTAGTTTTAATTTCGCGCCGTGGTCGTCTAGTCAACACCTGAGGATGCGTGTAGAGGCGAAGCACGTGTCGAGCATAGGTTTGGTTGCATGACATGCTAATTATTATTATTGATTTTCCTGCATGTGCACTTAAGGCTGATGCTCCAGGGTAGCCCGCGAAATTCAATTTTTTTACGTTTTTTGCAATTTGCAGGCCAGTGCTAGATTGTATGTTGATTAAAATATTGTACGCGGTTGTAAGACGTATGTAGTTACAGAATTATAATCATCAAAATCATCAATACGGGTTGTATTGATGATTTTGATGATTCCATCCATCATTTCATCCATCATGATTTCATCCAAGTTCATAAAGGTCGAACAACGTTTTTTTCAAGGTCAAAGTCATTGCTAGACCTTTATGAACTTGGAGGGTTGTATTGATGATTTTGACAATCGCGAACAATATTTTAATCAACATACAACCTAGCACTGGCATGCAAATTGCAAAAAACGTAAGAAAATTTGAATTTCGCGGGCTGGTTGGAGCATTCACCTTAAGCAATTTCTCCAGGATCGCGTGCACGATTTCGGACACAAATTTCGATACAACACAATAAGTTACACAAACAGCGAGACCCGGAACAAAAATGTTTAAATGTCTGTAGGTCATAAGTACTAATGTGTCTATCGGTGTGGCAATCTTAAAACCGGCCAATATACCGCGGGATTGTGTTTTAAGAAATGTTTTAAAAAGCTGCCTCGTGGATCTTTAGAGGTTCTAATCGCAACTGCTGAGTATTTTTTTTATTGGGACAAGCCCGCACACTATTCCCAAACCACTGCAACTCCTGAAAGCCAGAAGTCCCAGAGAAACAATTTTGAACTATCATGGATTGTGCAACGACATTAATCAGAAAAGGATAGCGGAGAAGTAGGAAAAACATAATTTCTACAACAGGAGCAGAACAAAACAAGGCCAATAAGCACAGAGGGATGTTTACAACTGGGATAAGCCAGTTGCCTAGCACCACGAATAAATATTATCATATTATCATTATTGCTGATTATGAAGTCCTACAGCCCCGGGTTGGATCCCTAGATCGGGCAAGTGCTATTTATTAGGCTTTTCCATTTGAAATCTCCGCAGCAGCAGGCCAGATTAGTATCAATAGGTTCGCACTCGTTGCACGAGACTTAATTAAACTTATAAGAATTCATGTCAGCTCCGACGCGTGGCTGGATTTTACGCCTAAATAAAACGTGACGTAGTCGAAAAAGCTATTTGGTTTACAGTTTAACCCACAAATTACATTGTAAAATGTAAACCAAATAGCTTGTTCGACTATGTCACGTTTTTCATATTCGTACCGTACGTGACCGTACGTGAACGTAAATCATGAAAACGTGACGCTGCGCTGGGATGGAGGAGGTGTAAAACCTCACGAGGAGGCTATAAAAGTGGTGTCGTTGACTGGCGTGTCATGGAGGGGGTGGAGACCTATTCCGACCACCGGTACATCCGGTTTGACGTCTCCACCCAGACCTCGAGCGCGCCGGTCCAACAGGCCCCGAGTGGTCCGCGTTGGGCGCTGAAGCAGCTGGACCGGGAGCTCCTCCTGGAAGCCTCGATCGTGCAGGCCTGGGTGACATCACCAGACAGGCCTGCCGACATTAACAATGAGGCAGGGTGGTTCCAGGAGGCCATGTCCGATATATGCGACGTGGCAATGCCCCGAGTCCGGCCAGGAAGCGCCCGACGTCAGGTGTACTGGTGGTCGCGAGAGCTGACGTCTCTGCGCGAGGCGTGCGTGGCTGCGCGACACCTATACGCCAGGCATCGCAGGCTCCGCATTCGCCCACCGAATGCGGCAGCCACCGAGGCGGAGCTTTATGAGGGTTACAGAGCGGCGAAGACCGCCCTCCGCGAGGCTGTCTTGCGGGCCAGGGACCTGGCCCGCGAGGAGATGCTGGGGACTCTCGACAGAGATCCGTGGGGGCGCCCTTACAAGATGGTGCGGGATAAACTCCGCACCTGGGCTCCCCCACTGACGCAGAGTCTCCGGCCTGAGCTCGTGGAGGACGTGGTGAGCACTCTGTTCCCTACGCGGGGATAACATCCCCCCCCGCCTATGGCTCCGCCACCTGCGGTGCTTGAAGCGGACCACCAGGACGACGACGACGACACTCCGGAAGTGACTGGGGTAGACCTGAGAGTGGCGGTACGCAGGCTCAGTGCCAAAAATACCGCCCCGGGACCCGACGGCTTGCCTGGCAAAGCCTGGGTCCTGGCCTCGGAGGCTCTCGGGCCCCGACTGGAGGGGCTCTTAAGCGCATGTTTGGAGAGAGGCCAGTTCCTGCTTCGTTGGAAGACGGGGAAGCTGGTCCTCATTCGGAAGCCGGGGCGCCCTGCGGACTCTCCGTCCGCATACCGGCCCATAGTGTTGCTCGACGAGGTGGGCAAGCTCTTTGAAAGAGTCATTGCAAACCGCCTCGCCGAGCACCTTGCGGGGACGGGGCCGGATCTTGCGGAACACCAGTTTGGTTTCCGCAAGGGGCGCTCTACGGTGGACGCCATCATGCGCGTGAGAGCCCTCACGACGGGGGATGCAGTGTCCCGGGGTGGGGTTGTCTTGGCGGTGTCTCTAGACATCGCCAATGCCTTCAACTCCATGCCATGGAGCTGCATTAGGGAGGCACTCCGGTATCACCGGGTGCCGACCTACCTTCGTCGTGTGGTCGGGGACTACCTGACGGATAGAGCCGTCATCTACCCCGGTCGCAGCGGAGAATGGAACCGGCGAGAGATGTCGTGCGGTGTTCCGCAGGGATCGGTCCTAGGGCCGTCCTTGTGGAACATCGGGTACGACTGGGTGCTGCGCGCCGACCTCCCTAGCGGCGTCAGCGTGGTCTGCTATGCAGACGACACGCTGGTGCTGGCACAGGGGGGGTCGCACGAGGCGGCGGCCGAAATCATGACACGCGGGGTTGCGATAGTCGTTGAGAGGATCCGGCAACTGGGTCTCGAGGTGGCATTACACAAGTCCGAGGCCATGTGCTTTCATGGGCCTCGGAATGCGCCACCTCCGGGATCCTTACTCACGGTAGGAGGGGTATCCATCGGTGTCGAGTCGACTTTGAAGTACCTAGGACTCGTCCTCGACAGCCGGTGGAACTTCGTGGAGCACTTCCGACGTTTGGCCCCCAAACTGGAACGGACTGGGGCTGCCTTCAGGCGGCTCCTGCCCAACCTGGGGGGGCCGAACGCCTCCTGCCGGAGGCTCTACGCGGGAGTCGTGCGGTCCATGGCCCTTTACGGGGCCCCGGTGTGGGCGCGTTCCTTAAGGCTGCGTGCAGCCCACTACCTGAACGCGCCCCAAAAGGTGGTAGCCGTAAGGCTGGCCCGTGGGTACCGCACGATCGCCCGCGAGGCGGCGTGCCTCCTTGCCGGATTGCCGCCATGGGATCTGCAGGCGATAGTCCTCGCGCGCCTGCATGAATGGCGCGCGGAGGCGCTTCGCCGGGGGGAAACTCCGCTGCCGCGACAAATTGTCGCTCAGCGGACAGACTTCCGGCGGGATCTCATGGCGACATGGAGAGAGCGACTGTCGCAACCCCGTCGCAGGGCACGCCACGATAGTGGCGATAAGTCCCCTCTTTGAGGAGTGGCTGGAGAGACGCCACGGCGTCCTCACCTTCCGCCTGACGCAGGTCCTCACCGGACACGGTGTTTTCGGGAGGTTCCTGCACCGAATCGGGCGGGAGGAAACGCCCGGGTGTTTCCACTGCGAGGATCGACCGGAGGACACGGTGGAGGTGTGCCCCGCGTGGGTGGAGCACCGCCGTGTCCTCGAAGCGGCGATTGGCGGCGGCGACCTCTCGCGTCCGGCCCTGGTGCAAGCCATGGTCCGGAGCGAGACGGAATGGGACGCCGTCACCTCCTTCTGCGAAGCAGTAATGCTAGAGAAGGAGGTGGCGGAACGTGAGAGGGAGAGAACCTCACAGCGTCCCGGCCGCCGCGGGAGACGCCCCGGGCGTCGGGGGCCACCACGTGGCCCCCGGCCACCGTAGGCGCGGGCCTGTGGACGGTGGGCTATGAGCTAGCTCGCCGTCCGTCCGTCTCATGACGACAGGCCGTGTCGACGGCGCGTTCGTGTTCCACGCGCGCCTCAAAGAGAGTCAGCAAAAAGGAAGGGGTCCGCAAGGACCGATGCCTGCCGGGGTTGCGGGACTATTCGAAAGAGATACCGTGGCCCCGGAACACAAAGGGCGATGAAGGAACATGGATGGGTTTTAGTCAGTAAAAGTCTGACACTCCCTCCTGCTCCGCCCAGAGCGGGAGAAGTCATTTGAGTGGCCCGAAAAACCTCAAGTAAAAGTTGTCGAAGTCTTTCAGTTTCTCAGAATAAGAACGTTAAAGTTGATCACGGTCAAATTGTCGAATAATAGGCCTTTTAAAACCAGAAATTCTAAATTATCCTTATTTCCAAACTTACGGTAGTTTTATCCGGAACACGGTGTATGACAGTTGGTCTCGGCGGCAGCGGTCGGCGCGCATTCGGCATGCGTTCGGGCACCGTCGGGTAATTCCGGCTCCAGTCGGTCGTCATCGTAGCACGACTGTCGCACGAAGTTGAAGATGGCGGTCGTTTTTCATATTCGTATTGAAACATTTTCTGAAACAAGTCAAGATGGAACGTTATTTTGAAATTATGACTTTTTTTTTTGGTTTAGTGATGGTAAGCGCGACCATCGAGAATTTATTGGGGCAAGGGGGTGGTTGTTATATGGCTGTATGCTGTATTCCACAACGAGGGCCCTTTGCTAGTAGGAAGAAATCACAGGTCTTCGAATTTATGGTTCTAGGTCATGTCACTTTCCTCAAGATAATATCCTTCACTGTTTTGAGAGCAGTGAGGTGCTCGTGCCTCAAATAACTGCCACTCGGGTAAATTTTCAGGTTAAGCCGCACTTGCTACGTATTTGCATGACCTAATACTTAGTCTGTAAGTCTTTCACTCATATTAAATCCATGAGACGGTACTTTGTCACAGAACTCACAGATACGTACAAACTTACAACACAAACACAAATAGATACTTACTTGTATACTTACTAACTACTTAGGCAAAATCATCTTACCATGACATCTTATCTACCTCCGTGAGAAACGGTAAAGATTTGATCTCTCTTTCTGCCAAGGGATTTTAAACCTTATTTTTACTACGCCTTATGGCTGGTCGTTTTAATATATATATACTAATAATATTATAAAAAGGAAAGATTTGTATTTTTGTATGTAACGAATAAACTTAAAAACTACTGGACCGATTTGTAAAATTCTTTCAGTAATGGATAGCTACATTATCAGCGAGTAACATAGGCTATATTTTATCCCCGTATTCCCACGGGAACGGGAACCACGCGGGTGAAACCGCGTGACGTGCGCTAGTATTATTAAGTATACAAATGCACCTCTTGTGGAGGACATGTCTTTACGTGATTTATGTGCAATAGATCTGCGTTTGTTTTACTGCGGCGGGATGAGGAGCATTGACATCATCTGTCAGCCTTTCCCCAACTATGTTGAGGTCGGCTTCCAGTCTAACCGGATGCAGCTGAATACAAGCATTTTACAAGGAACTCCACATCCTAGTTAGTACTGGTACTGGATAATACGATACCCCTTTGTTTGACTGAACTGTCAGACTAGCAGGCCACTGGTGTCGATTCTGTTGTGCACAAACTAAACTTAATTTACGCTATTGCTATCTTTTTCTCTCTAATGAAACGAGAAAGAGACGGACGTAATTTAGAGCTGTCAAGTTTAGTTGAAACTAATATTTCCATACAAATGAAGGGTGCACGTAAAAAATATGTCGACTAAAAACACGGTGAAGCGCAAGGCATAAACTAGTTTGACATCTCTAACTTAGTTCATAGCTATAGCCGTCCTTTTCTCGCACTGCCTTTTAGTTAATTATAGCAATAGCCTAAATTAAGTTTAGTTTGTGCACAACAGAATCGACACCACTGACTACTTGTAACGACTGTCAAAGATCTACAAATGACAGTCGGGCCCAAGGTCCGGAGGACACTGTATGTAATGGGTAGTCAGTGTGGTCACGTATCCACAGACCAACCTAGGCTTTTATTTAGCCACGAACTCCTCTGAATAAAATGCTATAGACAATTAAATTTCTCCATGGCATGCTATCATAGACCCCAGTTTATTGTTTCCTTTGTTTTTATTAAGTGTAAGGAACTTGTAATTTTTAAAATAAATAATAAAATGCTGATAAAAGAGCAGTGACTATTATGATAATTATTAACAGCACACAATTTTGTACCAACATAGAATACTTATGGAAGTCAAGCAAACCAATTTTATCACTAATTAAAAAATAACAATTAGAATTGATCTCTTACCGAATAGACAATTTTTACTAAGTAATTGCACTGTTTTAAAAAAAGCCTACTATTTTGTTAAGTGTTATTATGTGCTTTCGTAAAAGCCTTGTATAGTTGGAACTTTAGAAGTAATTGGTTTAGAAAAACCCTTGTACGTCTATAGTTAGTTAGCGTGCGACTTCTCCCATGTGAAATTTGGCAATTGACCCACAAGATAGTAATACCGGGATAAAAAGCATTCAAGGTGTTAATCCAGGTAATAAACTATCTGTGTGCCAAATTTCATCCAAATCTGTTCAGTAGTTTTTGCGTGAAAAAGTAACAAACATCCTCACAAACTTTAGTAAGATCTGCCTGCGACTTCGCCTGCTTCGAAGAAACATTTTATTATTTTTGTTACTTATATTTTATTATAACAGTATAATATACGTGGAGAATATTCTCTTTTCTTCTTCGTCCTTTCTTTGACCATCATTCTAACAACCAGCCTTACCAAGGGGTATTGTGTTCGGTCAGATAGGCAGTAGTTCAATGTAAAATACAGCTGCATCCATTTAGACTGGAAGCCGCCCCCAACATAGTTTGGAAAAGGCTACGCAGATGATGTATGATGCCACGACAATTTTCTCTAAATGCACCAAAGTCAACGAACTCTTCCGGATACGGGAAAGATAATATCATAAAAGTATGTCCGCTAAACAGACCGTGTAGACGAGCTCTAATGTTACTGGTGCAGTAAGTGGCACGTGAGATCTTCGAGTTAGTGAATTATAGATGACAATGTACCAAGCAATAATAGTTTTGATGGTATGGTATGTAGGGCAAAACGGGGGTGATGGAAACCACTTGAGCGAGAATTCCTGCCGTTAACGAAAGCGTTTTTTTTTTTCATTAACATGGTGGGTAGTTCTTATAAAAGTATTCTCCGCGTAACTTTCATGGCGATTTTTTTTTAGAGTAATTTTCAAATTAATGGACACATATTTAAGACGCTGTAAAAACAATACATTTTTTTTTTTATTAAATGTATGACGAGATATTCTTTTTTGAAATTTTGGTGCCCACGAAAGTTGCGAAACTTTTTATACAAGAGGGATACAATTGACAAAACAGCCCAGTTTGGGGTGGGGTAAACTGTTAAATTGGCTACGAAAACTAAAACATATAATTTACAGAAACACATTCTACGAGTTGTTACAAGAAAAAACTTGAAACACACGCATGTAAATAAATACTTATACAAATACATAACACCTTTCTTTTGAGCATCACGACAATCGGGTATATGCATCTACGGCTCACAAAAAATGTAAGTTATTATTTAGTGGAGATTTATAGCTTTTGTAGTGCGCTAGCTGACTTTCGTGGACAAATAACCACGAAAGTTATGAAAAACTTACATTTTTGTAAATTAATGGTAATTTACAAAAATGTAAGTTTTTCATAACTTTCGTGGTTATTAAAGTAATGTGTAAATTAACAAACAAAGTACTTGTGAATGATCTCGAAGATCTATCTTATTCCTTAATTCAAAATGATTTGGAAAATTATACACCTTATCCTTCAAAATATACGCTTCATGCGTGTATTTTGAAGGTTAAGGTGTATATAGTTTCTTGACCATGGCTACCTGAAAATATTCAAAGAATAACTTGCCTCATGTTTTTATTGTTTGGAAGCGAAGAACGTACATGTCTCCCCCACTGAGGCCGGGATACTACAGAGTACCCGTGCACCTAAAACGTGTAGCGACTAGTTGGCGCTTTTGAAAGAGAGGTGCAGTTTTGCTGCGCGCTCGCAAAACTAGCAAAATCGTGTGACAGAGACATAATGTCTATTAAGTATTGTAATACAATTCAAGTGCTTTACTATTTATGATGCGTAGTTAAACACGATTAATTTGATATATGACATTTTAGGCTTATGAATTGAATAAAAAAGTTATCAAAGCTTGCCGTGAACACCAATGTTGCTCCCGTTTTTGACATTAGATGTTTATTTTTATAAACATTATAAATAATTTTAGGTGTTTTATATTGAAATTATACACATATATAAGTAAAGAGTAATCTGTGTTTGGTCCTAAGACGGAATGTTCAATAGTTTAGGAATTAAGACCGTGTGACCGCGTTTTGTGGCACCTCGAAGAATCATCCAGGTAATATCACGCCTGTCAGGTAATGCCCGAAGTGCTGAGCGGGCGGGCCGAGCATGACCAGGGCAGGGCCAGATATTGCACAGGATAGAGAGGTTTGGAAGGAGAAGGGAGGCCTTTGCCCAGCAGTGGGACACAAATATGTAGTCTAAAGCTGAGCCGTCGCGGGACGCCTGGCAGATGTAAAACATCGAAATTATTTTGTATAAGTAATATGCTTAAAAAAAAAGTCAATATAAAAAACAAGCAAAAGAAAATAAAAAAAGAAAATGAGTCGATTCACAAAAAGAAAATCCTTATGCTGGAATCGAACTCGAAGTCACGAGATTGTAACCCAGCACTGTGCCCCGAGACCAGCTGGCTTGTTGTAAATCATGGTGAATATGTAGATCTTATGCTGCTTCAACAAGCGAGCGGTCGGTAATGTTCGGGATTGTTCAGGCCGGGTTCGATCGCCACGCTCGTCACGAATTTTTCATTTGTTTTTTTTAGGTTTAACCGCGCCTATAGATGTTTCACATGAAAAAAAAGACTCCGAATAGTTAGGCAAAGATACCAAGTACAGTCAAATTTCGCTTATGTTTAATCCCCACGTAATAGGGGGCGACCGGGCGAGCCTATTGAAACTCATTATTACTGCCCGACCTGGAAATATTCGTATTATATTATATTATATTAGACGTGACTATACAGGGTGTAAAAGACCTCATCACGAAGCCGTCAACCAAGCATTCTATACATCAAACTAAGTAACTTTACGCAAAAATTATTGCTGGGAAACAACTTTTTTTTTTGGGGTGAAAAATCATGTTTTGTGGTAGAACTCAATGTAACGCACTCAAAACATTGTGCTGATGGATGGATTGAATAGTACGGGGGTCGTGGAGATGTTTAAAGTAAAATCTTACATTAAAAACTTGTATTTAAAAAAAAACTTTTCAAAAAGTTGGAACTTTGACCCCCAATATCTCCGTAACTAGAAGGTTCCCAGGTATGGTGTAGAACAAAAAATGATCGCAATGACGGGGAGAACAAGTGCCTTTCGGCTTCGTTAAGAGGTGGTTTACACCCTCTATAATAATAATAATATAATATCGCTGGACATCACACACAGCGCCATCTAGTGCCACACTAAGAACTACCAACTAACAAAGCTTGTGTCGTGGACACCAGATAGTTGTTTTACTACATATATATACTTACTTTTTTGTTTGTAAATACATACTTATTATACATATAAACATCCATGACTCGGAAACAATGTCCATGCTCATGACACAAACAAGGGATTCGAACTCGGGACCCTAAGAACGTGAGGCAGCCTCACTACCGCTGCGCCATTCGGGTCGTTAAATGTAAAACTATGTAACTAGATTACCCCGACCTTACTTCCTATAAAGGCCTTACACAGTTTATTTACCACTACAGTTAAGGCGATTACATGAGCTAAACGCAAGTTTTATAATGCAAAAAAGCATATGATTCACTGCAATAAACAAAACCAGAAAAATATATGATATCTTCAGGATATATGCTAGTACGATAGTGTTTTGAAAACATAATACAACAAATTTTATTCGATAGAAAAAAATCACGAACTTATCTCTAAAAATTCTTTTAACGAGTAAAAACCATACTAAAATATATGCGATCATTCTGATTTTTTGGCAAATAATTCTACAAGCAAAATACCTAGTATCATAGTGTTTTACTTTTTTAGTTCAATCAATAGATTTTTTGTAAATCGCAAAAAACCACTCATTTCGCACTATTCGGCCGCAGTGACTGACGTAACCACCACTTTGTCCTGCAAGCTGATTAGAACTTCATTCTAACAGTATTTCAAACGAAGTTTGAACCAACACAAATACAGTTGCTTATTTAGCTCATGTAATCGCCTTAACCCGAGATGTGAATTATTTCACCGTAGGACATTTGTTTTTATTTGCCCTAACCTCATATTAGCCAACATTATGGCTACCGGGAATTAGACGGCGACAAGACTGTAACAGTCTCATATTTAAGTTGTCAAACGAAAATTCAAAATGGCTTCCGTTCTCAAGAATTTGGATACAATGGAGTTTATAGTATTATCAGTTTTGATAATAATTCTTAATTAATTACATTTTATATTTATCTTCAAGAAATCTCAGAGTGTTGTTTTTCATTTTGTAATTTTTTGCGGAATGATTCAATACAGCGGAAGTCTTATAGCTAAAATAACGTTAAAACAAAAAAGGCCAAGTGCGAGGCGGATTCGCGCATGTCGGGTTCCGCACCATCGTAGTAGGAGAGCCCCCTTTAATTTGTTGTTATAGCAGCAACAGAAATACATATTCTGTGAAAATTTCAACTGCAGGCCCGGACTGGCCATACGGGCAAATCGGGAAAATGCCCGATGGGCTGGATGCCCGGTGGGCCGGTGTGACAATTGGCGGTCGACTTTCTTTTGCTGTTTAAAAAAAACATCGCCATACTTCGATAAAATAACTTCCTCTACCGTCAAGTCGAGGACCTAATTCAATTTACTTCTAATTCAATTTATCTGTAGTGATGGTACTCCCTAGAGGCACAGGATTTTTAAAAGTTTGACACTCCCATTGGATTTTTGCATGATCGACCGGTATAGACAGAGGCTGTAATAAATTAGGAGCCCCTTGCCCCGAGACCTGAACAGGCAACTTTGGTTGCAAAAAATGGAGTTTTTGATATCATAATACAATTCATATTAATGAATATCTGAATTTATTCAGATGCAAAAATTTTCGAGCTCGCTTCGCTCGATCTTTACATTGTTTATTAAAAGTCGATAACTTCTTTTTGTTTTTAAAATTGTCTCCATAGGTCGTTAAGTAACATTTATTTCGAGTATTTCTTTATCAAAGTCGTACCCTAGCATTTCACCCTAATATCTTTTTTAGACTATAATTTCTTCGGTTGATTCAAAATTTACATTAGTAGTTTTCTTTTCCCTTGGGAGAGGAAGGCCGACTTTCTCTAAAATGCCCGAGCCGGTTTCACGTCCCAGTTCGGGCCTGTTCAAGTGTCTACCTATCACGGATCATATACAGCCTATAGGCTATACAGCCCACTGACAGACAGACGGACGGATAGTCTTAGTACCTATAGGGTCCCGTTGGTTACCTTTTGAGTACGATACCCTAAGAACTATGCTGGAGGTTTCTTTAGATAAAAGCATCTCATTTTCCGAAAACCGTATCTTCAACATTCTCATTTGACCTCTTAAAACTAAGTAGTATTAGGATTGATAAAATGACTAAATAAATTAATTAATTACACACACGCTAGCTAGGCATATTGGCAATTTATTTCAAACTAGCGGACGTCACGCGGCTCGGAAGTTAGCTGCAAGTGACGGTCTGCGCATTATACAGACATGTAAAACGATGCGTCATCTGCGCCCCGTTGATATCTAAAATTGTTGTCTGCGCAGCTTTACATTAGATGTTCCGAATCGCCATAAAGTTTAAAGCGTTATTCCTGCGCAGACCGTAACTCGCAGCTAACTTCCGAGCTACCATTAAGTTTGAACCGAACTATAGTTCCAGTTCCCGGGGAATACAGGGATAAAAACTATTAATATAAGCTTATGTCACCCGGGGATAGTGTCGCTTCCCAACGGTGAAATAATTTTTCAAATCGGTCCAGTAGTTTTTAAGTTATATTCGTAACATACAAAAATACAAATCTTTCCTCTTTATTGAATTAGTTTATGTAGATATGTATTGTTTTAGTGAGCATGCAGGGGCCAAATGGTAGCGGCCCCGACTTATGATGAGGTCATGGGATCGAACCCAAGCAGGCGCATTACTTTGTGTAATTTATTTCATCACCACTGCTCTCAGAACATCATCATCTACCAAGCCTGAAAGCACCTAAGAAGCCGATTTCTGCCGGCTTCCCTTCGGGAACAAGGAACTCCACTCTACCTAGCCTTTTCCCAAATATATTGGGGTTGGCTTCCAGTCTAGCTAACCGGATTCAGCTGAATACAAGTATTTTACATTAAATCTGATGCTCCAGGGTTGCCCGTGAAAATCTACTTTTCTTACGTTTTTTGCAATTTGCAGGCCAGTGCTAGGTTGTATGTTGATTAAAATATTGTTCGCGACTGTAAGACGTATGTAGTTACAGAATTATAATCATCTAAATCATCAATACAACCCTCCAAGTTCATGTAACTCGATTGAATGACTATTTCATGAAAAAGTCAACATACAACCTAGCACTGGCCTGCAAATTGCAAAAAACCTAAGAAAATTTGAATTTCGCGGGCTACCCTGGAGCATGCACCATAAGCGACTACCTATCTGACCTCCACAATCCAGCTATCTGGGTGATACGACTAATATTTCATAAAAATGTCATTCATTGGGATTAATATAAACTAACAGGGTTGTTTTGATGATTGGAGCCTACCGGAGCAAATGACCTTGAACGAGCAGTTTTTTGGAGCCTACTCCTCTTTATCCAAAAGAAATACCAACTAATAAAAAATACATTAAATTACTACATATATTCTTGACTCCAAAATTTTCGTTTCTTTTTTTTTTATGTTTAAATCCCCTTACAACGAAACCACAGAAATGAGAAAGAATGATTTATAAAATGCTACTCCTCGTAAAGTAACCATTATTTTGATTTGCTACATATACTAATGGATAGACAATTTAATAATGAACATAATTATCGTTTTATTTTTTTTTAAAGACTTAAATTTGATTTTATAAAGAATAAAAATCACTCATTTCGCACTATTCGGCCTGCAGTGACTGACGTAACTATCACTTTGTAGTGCAAGCTGATTAGAACTTTATTCTAACAGCGTTTCAAACGAAATTTGAACCACCACAAATAGAGTTGCTAATTTTGCTCGGGGAATTATAATTCTGTAACTACACGTGTTACAAGCGCGACTCATTTGTCATCCTCATCACTCATCAACATACAACCTGACCCTGACCTGCCAAATTCCAAAAAACGTAAGATAATTTGGCGCTTGCACCTAAACGTAGTTCGTTTGTATTTAAGTCGACTACCTCAATACATTTTTTCGGACGTAAAAACAATTAAATTAAAAGTAAACATTTGACTCACTACTTACTTCAGAATAGAAATTTACTAATTTGAATAATAAATGAAGATTGATTTAAATTCGAAATGGCAATACATTTGAACCTTGCTCGCCTATATGCATTAATTCAAGTGTTTCACGTACCATTACGCTTGTAATTTCAGAAGTATTAGGCAGGTGTGCGTAATATAGTTGGCCTCGTATCTGTTTTGCCAGTTTTAACATTATATCCTTTCTAGCATAGGCCCTCGGCTTTGAATTCCTTCCTTTATCGTGTGGTTAGTACGTTACCTGGTGTCAGAGATTTAATGCAAATAGGCATCTGGCTTGGCTTTACATGCCGTCGAGAAATATCTCTCAGGCATGCTGGTTTCCTCACGATGTTTTCCTTCACCGAAGTAAGTGATAATGATACAAAACGCACATGAATCCGAAAAATCAGAAGTGCGTGCCTTGGGTTCGAACTCGAGACCTATGACTTGGCAGTCTGACGATCACACTATAGTTTCTGCCAGTTAAGATTGCAATTGCGGTCATTGCTCTTTCCCTAATATCTCTTCGTACGAACAAAAACAAATAAACCATGTATCGTTTTTCATTACAAAAAATGTTGATGATCACGATTCAAGACTTGAACAGGCTTATTTTTGGATTTCAAAGTTAAGAACTTTAATAAATGTAGGTTGGTCAATCACCGTTATTGCGATCTAACTGGCAGCACTATAGGCAGACCGTTGCTCACTGCTGCAATTCTTGATGGAAAACCACTATAATACTTGACCTAACCTGGGAATTAAGCAGTCTGGTTAGCCAGCACTAGTCCAACGAGGCAGCTTTCATCCATTCGCGACTCTACAACATGTAATAGGCAATCATGACATAATGCCTAAGACTATGAGGAAGTCTCGCAATCTTAAGTTCATAACGAACGCAGAGTGTGGTGTTGTAATAGCGGAGAACCAGTAATAATCCTAACTAGTATTACAAAATTGCGAAAGTATGTTTGTTTGTTACCTTTTCATGCCTAAACCACTGAACTGATCATCCAGACATTTTCCATATACCTTGTCAGGTGTACCGTGTACAGAAATGGACTTATGGTATCTTTCATCCCGGTAAAAATTACTGTTCCCGAGGAAAATAACAATAACGTTGTTATGATAATAGATGGCACCACGTGTCGTTCGAATCATGATTTACCTACAAGCAGAGTACTTACAACCCGAATTGATTGTCAAATTCTATCGGCGGTTCCCCGAGCAAAATTAGCAACTCTATTTGTGGTGGTTCAAACTTCGTTTGAAATGCTGTTAGAATAAAGTTCTAATCAGCTTGCACTACAAAGTGATTGTTACGTCAGTCACTGCAGGCCGAATAGTGCGAAATGAGTGGTTTTTATTCTTTATAAAATCAAATTTACGTCTTTTAAAAGAAATAAAACGACAATTATGTTCATTATTAAATTGTCTATCCATTAGTACAAGTAGCAAATCAAAATAATGGTTACTCTAAGAGGAGTAGCATTTTATAAATCATTATTTCTCATTTCTGTGGTTTCGTTGTGAGGGGATTTACTAAACATTAAGCTACTTAAAAAAAAAGACACGACAATTTTGGAGTCAAGAATATGTAGTAATTTAATGTATTTTTTAATAGTTGGTATTTCTTTTGGATAAAGAGGAGTAGGCTCCAAAAAACTGCTCGTTCAAGGTCATTTGCTCGGGGAGGCGCCTTAACGCGAGTGAAGCCGCGGGCAAAAGCAGTACACTAATAGAATAACGTTTGTATGTCGGTAGTAGTTGAAGTGACAATACAATTCACTTAGAAGCAGATTTGCCGTTTCGAAAAAAGAAGTCTTGGCAAAAAAACATGACGTTTATCAGAATTCATGTCGTCATTCTCTTGACCTTATCCCAATCCATTTGTGGTCGGCGCAGCATGTCTTCTTCTTCCATACTTCTCTATTACTCGTCATCTCATTAGACTCATCATCAAATTATTCAACAATAGGCATGACGACAGTCAAAAAATTGCAAATCTATTTAGTCCGTCAATTAGAGTATTGGAAATTATTGGACACGTATTTTTTGTTTTTGTGAATCATTGAAAATTTTATTGACAAAGATAAAACGCATCAAAACTCGGGAGTGAGGGCTCGTGACGTCATAACTAGCTAAAAATTATACCTTGGCGTGACGTATTGAGAATTTTAAAAGCATCATATCTTCGTCAATTTTGGTTTACGTAACAAAAGAAAAAACACGGTTCAAATATTTTTTGATAATCTAACTGACGGACTTTGTCGACGGTTTTTTTTTGTCGTCTCGCCTATTCGTCCACAGCATTGCCACGTTGGATGGTAATGCTGTTTCTTTGGCCAAAAAAGCCAACCCTCTGGACACTCACATCTTCCTGCCCTTATCCCATGTTACTTGTGGTCGGCGCAACACGTTTGTTTCTTCCATTCTCCCCTGTCAACCGGCAAACAATCATAAAAAATAGCTAAGTACCTACTAATAAATGGTGTTCTGAAAACGGTCGGTAAAAAAAAATCTAGTGATGCTATCTTCGGCTATGATTAATAAAAATGACGTGTCTTGTGACATATTGTTTGAATACTTAAATTATTATATTATATGAGTGTGATACGGAAGCTAGTAGGAAATAAGATCATTTATGTATTTTTTAACACCCTTGCTCGTAAAGCTGATGTAATTCCACCGGTTTTAAATATGTAAAGCGGGTCATAAAAAACGCGTGTGTTACCAAAGCAAATAGTTAAGTTATAGTCCATACAAATTCCATAACAGTATTATTTGCCATTTCAAATATGGAACTGATCGCCGCCGCACGACTCCAGGTAGTGAGCAGCGCGCTGTTAAAATGGCGGGAAAGCAACAGTGTGCATTCACAGATTGAGTTTATTTAAAATAAAATAAAAAACAGTTTATTCGGTAATTTAAAAACTTGGCTGCATGCTCTAGCGTCTTTGCCAACATTTTCACGCAGCCACGGCAGAAAATAATTCTCGCGCCATTTTTCTCAAATTTTCTTTTCTTTGTACTTGTATTGTGAATATCTAAAAATGACAACTTTCAATAATGAAGATGAGCAATAGGTATATTACTTCAACTCCACCGGATATACTAACAGAAGCGCGAACCGCATGCGACAGCTTGCTGCCGTCAATATCCCAGGACAGATACATAACCACGTATGAAAATTGTTTTTCTTTTTCTGTTTCCTCGCAAATGTGTTAAAAAACGTCGTACGATATACGTGCGTATTGGTTATAACATGCTCGGCTCAATTACGCCCTCGCCTTCGGCTCGGGCTGAAATTCCGCCTCGCATATTATAACCATCTTAACGCACTAATATCGTAATGTACTATACTAACATATCTAGGTATGTAGAGAGCATACCGTTGCCCTAGCTAGCTCAGCTTATATTACAGAAAGCTTCGGAAACCTGTATCTCATTTGCCGTTATGTCAAAGTAGGGGACAATGCGATGTTCGCGCCTTATGCAAGCAACACTTACTAAGCTTTCAATATTTGCATTGACCGCCTCGTTGGTCAATCCAAAGAGATAAAGACCCAGTCTCTGGGTTTATTATCCTACTAACATTATTAATGCGAAAGTTTGTGAGGATGTCTGGGTGTCTCTTTCACGCAAAAACTGCTGACCGTATTTGGATAAAATTTGGAACATAGATAGTTTATAACCTGGATTAACACAAAAGATACTATTTATCCCGGTAGTAAGAACGATCCCCTACGAAGATAAGCTAGTAACAAATAAAACACTGTCCGAGTCTGTCTATGACCCATATATGTGGGCCCAAGTTGCCTGAAAATAAATAAATGGTATATATATAGGGTCCAGGTATAGTCCAGGAGGGGTAAGAAAAAATCACGTTTGATTTGGTTTGACCACGATGGGGGGGGGGGGATATTTTTTAAAAATAAATAATGAAACCCGGGCGATTTTTGTGAAAAAAGCGAGCAAGCGAATTTTAAATTAAAAAAAAAAACCATTTTATTACACTGAAACCTTCAGTTACGGAATATCTTCCATGACTGTTTATTATTGGGAGCTCAAAATTAAACAGTCACGGAAGATATCCCATAGGTGACAGTTTAGTTTTAAACCATGACAACTAACAGTGTTTAAATCTATTTTATTTTTATTAACTTCTACTACTACAACAGCCCATAACGTCCACTGCTGGACATAAGCCTCTCCCATGATGGGAGGAATTTGCCGTAATCTCCACGCTTGGCAAGCGGATTGGAGATCGCAGTGATGCAAGACTAACAGAAAACGCTGCTGCCATTTCTCTGGTCTACGGAGGCGCAAGGTGTTCTGCATCAGACATTAGTCGCCTTATACGACACCCGTGAGTGTAATGGCTTGGTTCTATTCTACTCTGCCGGATACCACACGGCTAATATTTTTATTAAAACAGATTCTAAAACTATAAATTTATGTAAAAATAAAAATACACGTGATGCTCTGTGGGGGAGGAGCGGGTAACCTAAAAACTCACGACGTATCACCGAGTTCCACTTGCCTAGTCATTAAAAACGAGTTGAAAAACATCCTCCTTTTTTCCCCAATTTGTCCCAATATTTTTAAAGTAAAAAGAGAACATTCTCATCTAAAAGTGCTAAACGCCAAAAGGTCAAGTTGTTTAGCAACGCAAGGTATTGAGATCACTCTGTGTTAACTGGTGAAAGGATTTAGCAAATCTCTGTGAATAGAATGTCGCTTAGAACTTGTTTGATGTTCAATTTTAACTTAAGGTCTAATAAGGGTGACCTAAGCAATATTAGGTACGGGAGAAAGTGCTTAAGTGTGTCATGAAATTCTAAGTGATGTTTGTGTTTTATTTTATTCATGTCATTTTAATTTATATCTTAGATCTCAAATGACCTTAAAAAATATTATTTAATTTGTAAACTTTGCTTATATTTTTTTACTCTCCGAATTATAATGGGTTTAAAAAAACCCTTAACAAAGCCGAAACGCACTTGTTCTCCCGTCATGTGTCATTGCGATCACTTTTTTGTTTTAGATCATAATCTGGGGAAGCTTTAGTTACGGAGATATTGGAGGTCAAAATTACAATTCAAAACTTTTTTTAATGTTATAACGTTACTTAATACTTACTTTAAAAGCCCCATGTCCCCGTATACTTTATTTAATTAAAGCACAATTTTTTGAGTTATACCCTAAAATGTGATTTTCGTCTAAAAATTTTAAGTCCTTTCCCCAGCAATAATTTTTGCGTAGCGTAGAGTTACTTAATTTTCAATACACTTCCTTGAAAACGGTTTTTTATCGCACTACGATTAGGTTCAACATGCAATGTATTTCACACGTTTTCTTCAATTTTCGAGGCTCTCGGCTCAACAACACCCTCGCCTACGGCTCGTGTGTTAATTCCGCCTCGAATGCAATTACAAACTTTCTCCACTTGCATCAAAATGTACAGACCTACTAGTGTTGTACGGAATGCTTGGTTGACGGCTTCATCATCAAAAATAGAAAATTAAGAGCCTAAAAGTAAAGTACTGATCTCCAGGGTGGAATTAAAGGACACCGACGTACTACAAAAGGTCCTCATCATTATTGATCCTAATTTTTTTCTGACCCCTCCCCTCTTGGTTAAACTTCAAGTGATAAAGGGCGACCCCTCGTAATAGCGTGGCAGTACCCCTTCGCAGTGATTCAATGAAATTCAATGCTCAAGCAACTAGAGTTTGAAGTTTGTCCACAGGTCTCGAGTTCGATCCCAAGGTACTTCTGATCTGTGCAATACGTACATGAATCCGAAAAATCAGAGGTGAGGTTTAATTCATCTTCCAAACCAGCATGCCTGAGAGATATTTCTTGACGGCATGTAAAGCCGACGCCTTAAAATCGACGCCTCCTATTGTTGAAGTCGGTTAAAATGTAGCCTATGTCACCCGGGCCCATAATAATGAATCGGTTGAAAGTTGACACCATCAGAATGGAATGAATAGTTAAGGCGTTACGGAGGAACATACGTAAATACAAACATACACACATAGACTGCTAAAATCATACCCCTTCCTTTTGGCTTCGCTGTAGTCGGGTAAAAAGAGTTAGTTTGTAACTGCCTCGTTGGTCTACAGTTCGATCTCGCAATCGCAACTCAAACTCAAACTCAAAACTCAAAGCATTTATTTCAAATAGAACATTACGGCACTTTTGAATGTCAAAATTACAAATAAAAAACAAAGCTACAGTCCCAGTCACAAGGCATAATAACTTGAGGAAGTACACTGTAGTTGCCCATTCCCTAGCGTAGATCTCTATGGAGAAGAACGGGCAAGAAACTCCATGGACACTCTTTTGAATCAAAATATTGTTACAAAATTTTGGTTACATCATTAATTTTGAAATTATACATATATGTGAGAACGATGTAGAAAGACGTGCACATTAAGAGCGTCCAGAGTAGAAAAAGACAACAATTTAACAACAAACGAATTAAAATGAACCCTGGCAGCCAAGAGATGACCAGTCCCAACTGGCAGCGCCCGCTCACGAACATGACGCGCGCATCGGCGCCATTCAACTCAACATATTGAAGGGAACTAAATGACCCGACACACCCGCCACCATCAGCGAGTCATTTGAGTGAGCATGACATTCTCTCAGCCACCAAGGCATATTCAAGTCAATGAAAGATAACTAAATGTAAATGGTGGCTGAACAATAGAAAGTACTCACACATGTGCTATGCAACTTCGAGCTTATGAAGGGTTCGATGCCCGAGTCGGGCAAATTGTTATTGAATTGAGTTTTTTCATCAGGAATTTCTCAGTAGCAACTACAGGCCCGATTTGAGTTGATGCAATACAGGCTCACCCCCTAAATCCCCTAATACATGGGTCTTAAACAAAACTGGCGAAGTGTGTGTGTATATTAGGTGCTCTGCCGAACCCTTCGAGGATTACAGGCGTGATGTTGTGTTTTTGTAAGTTATTGCAATCGGTAATACCTAGTGTGGTTTTCCTTAACGGGCATCCCCATGGCAAACTAGCGCCACTTTAGTAAAAAAATCAGAACTCGTTAAATACACAATTAATATAAAATCTGATTGAAAAAATCAATGCTTTAGAGTTCTAGATTATTGACGTCTATTTAATTCATTAAAATATACTTCACTGTAGTTACAGTTAGAAAAATTGCTAAAAACAGCCGTTTTTTTTCATTTTGTATCTGTAACGACAGCGAGCTATGTTTCAATGAGTTAAGCTAACGTAAATAATTTAGAAGACCAAATGATTGATTTTGTCAATCAGATTTTATATTAATTGTGTATTTAACGAGTTCTGATGTTTTTACTAGAGTGGCGCTAGTGTGCATGGGGGAGCCCCTTAAGTGAAAAATAATTCATATCCGATGAGGAAGAATCGAAGATTACCTATCTCCTAGTGTGGTTTTACTTCAGTGATTTTTTTTTTTAAATCCGTTGAGAAAGAATCGAAGATGTTTTCCTAATTTTTAAAGATTTTCTCACATAGTAAAAACCACACTAGGTTTTACTAATTGTCATTGGAAAAACATTTCATCGACGCAGACGAAGTTGCGGACAAAAGAATTTTTTATTTTTGGACAATCCCGCCTCACTATACAAAGACCTCATCACGAAGCCGTCAACCAAGCATTCTGTCATTCAAACTAAGTAACTTTACGCAAAAATTATTGCTAGGAAACGACTTTTTTTTTTGGGATGAAAAATCATGTTTTGTTATAGAACTCAATGTAAGGCACTACAAACATTGTGCTGATGGATACAAACAAACAAACAAACAAATTCTTACATTAAAAACTAGTATTAAAAAAAAAAAAAGTCAAAAAGTTGGAACTTTGACCCCAATATCTCCGTAACTAGAAGGTTCCCAGCTATGGTGTTGGACAAAAAAATCATTACAATGACGAGGAGAACAAGTGCCTTTCAGCTTCGTTAAGAGGTGTTTTACACCGTTTATATTCCCAAACCACTGCAACTCCTGTGCGCCAGAATCAACAGTGGCGACCACCAGAAAAGCGCCGAGACAATGAAGCTCGACGAAGTCACAGAGAAACAATTTAACTGTCTTGGATCCCGCAAAGAAATTAATCAGAATAGGATAGAAGGAGTAGGAAAACCCGTAATTTCCACTTCCCTCCATATCAGCAGGAGATAGAACGAAACAAGGCCAATAGGCACAAAGGGACGTTTACAACTGGTCCAGTAGCCTAAAACCACGGATAAATAACATTGGTGTCGATTCTGTTTGTGCACAAACTAAACTTAATTTAAGCTATTGCTATCTTTTTCTCTCTAATAAAACAAGAAAGAGACGGACGTAATTTAGAGCTGTCAAATTTAGTTGGAACTAATATTTCTATACAAATGACGGGTGCACGTAAAAACATGTCGACTAAAAACACGGTGAAGCGCAAGGCATAAACTAGTTTGACATCTCTAATTTAGTTCATAGCTATAGCCGTCCTTTTCTCGCACTGCCTTTTAGTAAAAGATAGCAATAGCCTAAAATAAGTTCAGTTTGTGCACAACAGAATCGACACCATTATCATCACAATCACTACATATTATGAAACAAAGTCCCCCGCCGCATCTGTCTAACCCTATGTATGCTTAGATCTTTAAAACTACGCAACGGATTTTGATGCGGGTTTTTTTAATAGATAGAGTGATTCAAGAGGAACGTTTTACCTAGTATATCATTTGTCAAGCGGACATCAGGTAGTTAAGTACAAAAGCTAATGTAGAAATCATCAATCATTAACCACAGGATAAAGAAATAAAGAAAGAAGAAAGCATTACTGTGAAAGTACTGTAGTTGCCCATTCCAAAGCGTAAATCATCTCTATGGAGAAGAACGGGCAAGAAACTATGATAGGGAAAAACTTATAGATGAAATAAATATAAAAGTATGACCTCCTTGTTAAGGCCCTTCTAACCCTAAAATTAGCAACTCTGTTTGTTGTGGTTCAAACTTCGTTTGATGTTAGAATATAGTTCTAATCAGCTTGCACTACAAAGTGGTTGTTACGTCAGTCACTGCGGCCGAATAGTGCGAAATGAGTGGTTTTTTGCGATTTACAATAAATCTATTGATTGAACTAAAAAAATAAAACACATAAGACCTGCTTTATAGTTAGTTCAGTTAGTATGCAAAGTTTCATGATCTAATTTCAAGTACTTTTTGAATACCAGCGGTTTATTGTTCGATTTGGAGGTAACTTTGGTTTTTTTTTTCTATCGAAAAAAGTTTATGGAATCTTGTTTTCGTCACACATAGGACTTTAGCATTAATCCTCAATTTTACCATATATTTATTTCAAAATTAATGCTGGAGTATTTTAGGAGTAACGGAGGATCATGCTAAGCCATTTGAGGGATATAATTATAGCCCCTATGATGAAAGCGCCAAATGAAATTAAAACTATGAATCTATAATACAAGAATGTGGATAAGAGTAGGTAGAGGAAGACCAAAGAAACGATGAATGGACAGTGTTAAGGATGATATGGCAAGAAAGGAGGTGTCTGATGAGATGACGAGTAATAGAGAAGTATGGAAGAAGAAGACATGCTGCGCAGCATGCGCCGACCCCATTGGAATAAGTACCTAGGTAGGAATTCTTTTGGGGTAGTAAGAACTGAGAAAGATGATAAGAGACCCGATGGTATGACTATAATGCCATGGAAGTTGGGTCGACCTTTGGTGTGGGACGCAACATGTGACGACACCCTTGCGCCATCCCATCTTCCTAACACGGCGAGGTGCTGGGGCGTATGCTGCCGGTGGTCAAACGGTGCAAATACAGTAGGTAACCTTATTGGTAGCTATGTGTTTGAGCCGTTTGGGGTTGAATCACTAGAGCCCCATAGTCCAAGTTGTCATCTAGTCTTTCGAGACATCGCCAAACGGTTGGTCGACTGTTTCCGTGACCAGAAAGCGGGCCTAGTTTAGGTCAGCATTCCCATCCAATCCAACGTGGTAATAATGCTGCCAGCCTGTTGACAGCGATGTGGACGACTTTTTTTTTTACGCCATTTTTTCATATTAAATATGTTTATGTATTGTATAATTAATTATTTTAAGTTTCGGTTTATTTAAGTAGTATTCGGTATATAAGTATTATGTATATTATTAGGATTGTTTGGTAATTTTAATGATTTTATTCTGCTAATGGTACTTAACACCTACGGTCGCAGCAGTCAATGATCAACATACAACTCGATACTGACCTGCAAACTGCAAAAAATGTGAAAAATTTTGAATTTCGCTCGGACTATCCTGAGGGTTTTGTTCCAACTTAAAATTAAATTGTCTCAACTCAACACATACAAAACAAAAGTATCATATAAACTTACCTCCTCACTGCACGACGTAAATAAAAAAAGGACGGAAACTAGAACTGTCACAAACTACTACTTAAATAAAACACGGAAACCGGAAAATCACTTCCTCTAATAAATCATTTTCTCAACGATCTATAATAATATCAATAAAACAACTTTTATATTAAGTTACAAATATTTTTACGACGTGCACGCAAAACTTACAACCGTGCGATCACCTTGGGCTTCGAATTGGTACTAAAAATGTGTACAGTTATTTCGCATTTTGTGTGTATGGCCGGCGAAAGTAGTGTACGCTGTTCGAGCTAAAAAACATTGCAATGCTTGCGTTTAAAATAATTACTGTTTAACATAATATAACATCGCGCCTGTTTAGGTGCAGAGGTGGGTAGTGGCAGGACAACGGTGTCTAAGAAGAGTGCTAATCACATTGTTGCCGAAATGATTCAGCATTCGGTGGCGAAGTTGAATACACGATGTAATGTAGGTCGAATATGTTTGGGAAGATCTCGGTGGGTTTAGCTCAAATTCTACAAAACGGCCAAGCTGAACCGAATATATTATGAACACTTAAGCGAGAAAAGAGGCGGAGGAGCTCGTGGCTAAATAATAAGAGCCGCTCGGATCAATCTTCAGGTAAAGCCGCACTTGCCTATATCTGTGGATGGGTGACCACCCATTACATGTCGAGTTTCTTCGGAAAGCACGTTAGGCCGTTGCTTGATCCCGCCGGCTTTTATTTGTAGATATTTGAAAGTCGTTACAAGTAGTCAGTGGCCCGAATGTCTGACAACCAGTCTCATCAAGGGGTATCGTATTACCCAGTAGGTACTAACTGGGTTGGAAAGGTCAATCCAAGTAAAATACTAGTATCCAGGTGCTTCCGGTTAGACTGGAAACCGACTCCAACGTAGTTGGGAAAGGGCTAGGCAGATGATGATAAATTAAACTAGAAAAGACGCTAAACTTAGTTCCGCTAAGACAATCCTCTAATCATCGGTTGATAGGCACGGCATTATGTGTGAAATTTTGTAAACCCGTACATTGGAAGTTGGCAATGTGATAACCCTGTGCCTCGGAAAGCACGTTGAGGCGTTGGTCCTGCGCCTGTTCTCTCTCCGGTCGAGTCGGATTGCTGTTTCATCGGACTCGGAGAGTTAGGCAAGACTGAATGCACCTGTTAGCGCAATAAGTTGTGCACTCTGTCCTAACGCGAATCTGGCGTAAAGCGAATCTGTCCTTATGCTAACATATGTTCCTGAGTCTATGGCTAGGACATCATACATTGACCTTATTAGTACTGTTCTTCAAAAAGGTCAGGTGCGTAATTATGGCTGTGGTATTAAAGTTCCGCCATAAAGGCCTCTCCACATTCCCACGAATCACACGCGATTCACGAGTGTGGATCCGATTCGCATATATTTCGCGGCTTCGCGTCGCGTTCGCGGATCGTTCCCCGAATATTGACGGGTTTTTGTCCCGCGTCAAAGGATTCGCGAACTTTACTATGAACCTGGCGCGAGCCTCTGCGAATGTGGAACTTGGCAGTATTGCCGTGATTCGCACCGCGATCCGCGCCGCAATTTGAAGCCGTGATTCGCGCGGGAATGTCGAGAGGCCTTAGGAATGAAGGCTAATGTCACTGTGGAATCCTGTGTACATTCTCGCAGGAAACCTAAATGCAGACTAGATTTTGGAAAATGCGATGCTTTAATTACATGACTCTATTTCTTTACCTTTACAAACATAATCAAATCTTATTCTCGGCTCCATAACAACCTCGCCTGCGGATCGGGTGTGAAATTCATCTCGACTGCATTATCAAAGTTTCCCCACTTAAGTATATCACAATGTAAGTACTAATTTTTTTACTAGTTTTGAACCCTAGTGTGGAAACCTATTTTTATTTAATATACATACTTCTGAAACAAAACAAATAAGTTAAACAGTATTCAATGGATACCTATACAAAAAAAGAAGACGGACGACGACGATGCGTTAGAAAGCCACCAACTAGGAGGACCGATGACCTGGTGAAGGTTGGATGCGAGTCGCACGGGACCGGTCAATGTGGCGACACTTGGGGTAGGCCTATGTCCAGCACCGGGGATCGTAGAAGGCGCACTAGTTCCCATGATCCCCGGTGCAAGTGTGGGAAGGGAACACCGGGGTGGTTTTTAGTCGGTTAGAGTCCGACAGACCCCTCCGCCCGCCCCAGGGCGGGGGACAACCGTGTGGATTTTCCACCCCGGCAACAAAAAAAAAATCCCTTCGGCAAGCCGCAGGAGGAGGTAGATTTCGAAGAAGGTTCCACCCATATTTATACTGGAAATTCAGAGGTTATACAGGGTGGAATTTTGTAATGCCACCTGGAGGGAAAGTACTCTTAATACTGCAGATAGAAAATTTTACTCAAAGGAAACATTCCTTTATTTTTTAATAGAAAGCAAACTGCATTCAAAGATTTTCGAAAATTCTCTTCTCCCACAACCGGCTAAAATTTGAAAAAAATATAAGTACCCTGTACTTTTATTGCATCGATCGTTAGGATCAATTATAAGGATGAAATCTCTCTAACAAACATGATAAATTAAATGAAAGGAAAACCAGGAAATTTGAAGTTACAAAATCAAAATCAAAATCAAAATCAAAGCATTTATTTCAAGTAAGCCAGTTACAGGCACTTTTGAATTGTCGAAACAAAGATGAAAATTAAATGTAGCTACAGTCCCAGTCACAAGACATAAAAACTGTGAAAGTACTGTAGTTGCCCATTCCCTAGCGTAGATCTCTATGGAGAAGAACGGGCAAGAAACTCCATGGACACTCTTTTAAATCAGAATATTGTTACAAAATCTTGGTTACATCATTCATGTTGAGATGGTATATTATGTGAGAACAATGTAGCAAGATGTGCACGTTAAAAGTGTCCACAGCAAAAACACACAAACAACAAAAATACAATTCAAAATAATTCATTCAAATAAGCCATGGCAACTAAGAGATGACCAGTCACAACCGACAGCGCCCGTTCACGGACATGACGCATGGATCAGCACCATTCAACTCAACCATTTTGAAGGGAACTAAATGATCCGACACATGCGCCACCATCAGCGAGACATTTGAGTGAGCATGACATACTCTAAACCGCCAGGGCACATTCAAGTCAAGAAAAGACGTAGGTTTCCAGTGAATGATAGCTTTCTAGTACATAGTACTCACACAATATGGGCTATGCATTTATATAATACTAAAGAGGTTGAATCTATACAATGCAAAGATAGTTGTACAATCTTCAGCAGCTCCAACAATACATTTTAATGCTATCAATTTATGCGCCCCTGTCCTTGTGGAGCAGGACCAGCATTGAGCCAAGCATTTTTATCAGCGATATAATCGCTCAACTTGTAATATGCTTGCTTACATAGTGTGCGTTTAATGCATGTTTTAAATTTCGTCTCATTCAGTTCAAGAATACTTTGTGGAATTTTATTATAGCATCTCAAACAGTACCCCATGAAAGATGAGTCTACTTTAGCGAGTCGGAAACCTGGCTGAACTAGTTGGTCCCTATTTCTAGTACTGTAATTATGTCTGTCACCCCTTTTACCAAAAAGGTGCAGATTTTTTCTGACGTACATTATGTTTTCGTAGATGTATTGACAATGTACCGTCATGATGCCAATATCCTTAAACAGTTCCCTTAGAGAATCGCGCTTACGAAGATTATATATGGCCCTGATGGCTCTTTTCTGCAGAATAAATATAGACTCAATATCTGCAGCCCGTCCCCACAGTAAAATGCCATAAGACATTATACTATGAAAGTAACTAAAATAAACCAGTCTAGCGGTATCTACATCAGTATACTGACGGATTTTTCTAATGGCATAGGCTGCTGAACTTAGCCGCCCCGCAAGAGAAGTCAAATGAGAACCCCATTGTAGCCTTGAATCAAGCGTAATCCCCAGGAAAACCGTTTTATCTACGAATTCAAGTTTCTCTTTATTCAATATTATATCACAATCATTACTTTTAACATTCGGTAAAGCAAATCTTATGCATTTGGTTTTTTTTTCATTTAATACCAAATTGTTTGCTGTGAACCAATTTTGGACCTGAAGTAGGGCATTATTCACGTCATCTAGATTTTGGGCCCGCCTATTTATCTTAAAAATTAGGGAAGTGTCATCAGCAAATAACACCATATTTTGCGGTTGGTTTTTCAGTAAATAGGGAAGATCATTTATATATACTAGAAAGAGAAAAGGACCCAATATTGAGCCTTGTGGAACCCCCATTTTTACTTTTAAACCCTGTGAATTAACACCATTTATTTGAACATGTTGTTGTCTATCATTCAAATAAGATTTTACCAAACTAAGAGCAAGTTTACCCAGTCCGTAATGCTCAAGTTTCAAAAGTAATGTGTCGTGATTTACGCAATCAAACGCTTTGGAGAGGTCACAAAAAATTCCTATGGCGTCTTGAGACTCTTCCCACGCAGTAAATATGTGCTTTAATAAGGTTACACCGGCGTCAGTTGTACAACGTCCCTTGGTGAAGCCATACTGTTGATCATGTAAGATTCTGTTGGTGTTAAAATGATAGAGCATTTGATTAAGCATTACTTTTTCGAAAACCTTGCTAAAAACTGGTAACACGGATACAGGTCTATAATTATTAGTATCTTTACTGTCTCCGGATTTGAAAAGAGGTATGACTTTACTGTATTTCATTAAATCAGGGAAAACTCCTTGGTCTACACATAAATTAAAAATTAAAGCTAAGTAAGGGGCTATAGTCTCAAGTATGGATGTACAAACTTTGACAGACATTCCCCATAGATCTTCGGTTAGTTTGATTTTTATTTGCCGGAAAGTTTTAATAACTATCATAGGGTTAATGTGTTTAAATTTAAATTCAGCCAGGCAGCCAGACACATTCGCCTTTAATAAGCCAATTGAGAGTTCAGGTGAGGAAATAAGAGCCTCCGTTGTTTTTAGTGGTATATCGGTAAAGAAATTTACAAATTCTTGAGCTACTTCCTGATTTGAGCTTTTAGGACCACACGCTGTATCTAATGTGTAGCTAGTGTTACGTATTTTCTTCCTGTTAGTCTCGTTATTTATAACTTTCCAAACTGTCTTTATTTTATTTTCTGCTGTTTTGATCTTGTTGCTAATGTGCAGTGCTTTAGCAACCTTGCACGTATTTCTAAAAATTTTTGAATACTTAGCAACATACTTGTTAAAAGTTTCAGTGTTTATAAAAGGCTTAAGGCCATAAAGCTCAAATAGTCTTTCCCTACTTTTTCTGATACCTCTAGTTGCCCAATCACTAAATATGAATTTAGGGCAAATACTTTTTGTCTTCTTTTCAAAAGTTTTGTTGAATTCCGTGTGAACTATTGAAAAGAAACGATCATACAATTGATCTATATTAATATCATCAAGGCTCATAACACTTAACTTGTTCTGTAGCGAAATATTATACCTATTTAATCTGCTAGAAGTTATAGGTCTAAATTTAATTTGAACTTTTTGCAATGGGGGTGTATTACACCTAAAGGTTACAGTTTGTCCGCTATGGTCAGAAGGCAGACAATTTACTATTGCTTTATCTAAGTAATCACAATCGCAGAAAATATTATCTATACAAGTAGCAGAAGATGGAGTGACTCTAGTAGGTTCTTTAAAAGTGTTGGTCAAGTCAAATGACTTAAAAAGATTTAATAAGCGACTGCTATTTGAGCATTCTTCTAAAATATTGATATTAAAATCACCACAAATAATTATAGATTTATTACTGGCTGCAAGTTTTGCCATCACATCTTCCATTATTGATTCAAATAAGGAAAAGTTTTGATAGTTTGGGGGTCTGTACACACACACAATTACATGCTTATCTAGCTCAACACAGGACAGTTCAACGCAATGTTCAACCGAGAGACCTACTATGTCATTACGTTGCTTATATTTAAAACAATTTTTTATTAATATTAGGGAACCTCCACGAAGCATAGTTTTACGGTTAAAGCAGCTACCCACCATATAGTTCTCATAATTGATAAGCATTTGGTAATCCTTTAGCCAATGTTCAGTAAAACAAATAATGTCAAACTTACTATTTTCTAAAAACAATTCAATTTCTAATAATTTGGAAGAAATGCCTTGGATATTTTGGTGGAATAATTTTAAAGTGTTCTGCTGAGGCCCTTTTTTGCTAACTAATTGAGTGCAAGAAGATACGTTGGTAGGATTAACAATATTGCTAATCGTACCTCCTGTTGTCTCATTTTCTAGTTTAAATTAATATTTGGAGTGAGGCCGGAGACTCCCGTGCCATCCTCAGACAACAAGACCCTATCACTAATACTAATAGACCCTAATTGAGAATTCTCCACGGTGACACATGGATCCTCCTCAGTACAATGTTTGTAAACATTTATAGCATTAATGCTATATTCATTTAAAGTCACCTGTACATTAGTATTACTACTAATAGTCGCAGTGTTAATAATAGAACTAAACTTAGACATACTATTTATGTCTGTGTGAATATTATAAGATAATAGCCGAGCTATTTTGTGTCTACATCTAATAGGTAGATACACCTTACCCCGTGTCGACTTCAGTTTACCAACAATAGTGTTGATATCCAGATATATAAGTCTGTCACTATAGTGACCTACTAAAAAATGTACATGGTTATTTAACATATGTATATAGTTGTTTTTTCTATTACCCAAATTTTCAAAAAATGGAAAAGCACACAATATTATTTTATTACAATTTAACTTCAACAACTCTGAAACACAGTCAGTGATGTCTTCCTTTTTAATCTTGGAACTATTACCAACACATATAGTAATGGTGGTACTAGGATCACAAACAGTCTTTGTTACTGATGCCATAATCTGTTTGTAGGTTGACCCTGGCATGCAATAATTTTGGGTACAATAACTCAGGTTATTACTGATTAATTTCCCTAACCCTCTACCTATACTATCAGAGAACACAACTGAAAGATTAGAACCAAGACTATTTGGTGAGACAAAATTACCTAAGTCAGGTATTGTATCTTGGGTGGAAATACAGTCCTGAGTACTCACAGCTAGGGACGGGTCCTCCGTTGCCTCAAGCTGGAGGGCATCATTGCTGGATTCCCTCTGACAAGTACACTGAGTGTTGCTGAGAGTCAGCGAGTCCACTTTGTCTACCAATGCATGTGTAGCAAGAATATGCTCTTTAATTTGATTTTGAGAGCCTTCATATTTATTATATAATGATTTTAGTGACTTATTAAGAGCCTGTATTTCTGATTGTAAGCGCTGAGTGTCAATTTCATAAATATTTATACTATCTTCCAATTTAATCTGATAGTTATTTAATTTATTAACTAGAGAAACACATTCTTTCCTTAATTGAATATTTTTGGAATGGTGTTTTTGTTGTTTCTTATATTTATTACATTTTTTAATGATTCTATTTAATCGTGCATATTTCTTAATTTTATTTTGACTAATTTTATGGCTGTAGTTATGCTTTAGTAAGGAGTCCTCTGTAAGGTCTATTGTTATAATGGAATGAGGGTTGCAATTTGTATTAACTAATTCATTATACAAATGTTCAGTTTCCAAAGCCTGAGTATGATCCTTTTCCTTTTTCAAATTTAAAAGTTTGACATTTGCATGGACTAATTCATCCTCTAGATCCCTAATTTTACATAAAGCCTCCTCATACAAGTTGCTACAAGAGTTGAACCCATCCGTGACCGCCCTTAGTTGATCCCGTTCATTGACAACATTCAAGAATTCCTGATGTAGGTCTACTAGCTCCCGTTTTAAGCTCGAGTTTTTGCTATTTACGTTAATGACCTCCTCCTCACTGTCTTCTCTCTCCTGCAACAGCTGTTGGCATTGGAGTTTAGAGTCCTTAAGTTCTTGGAGGGCCGTTCTCAATTTTAGCTCCATATCCTGAGCAGTAGCCTTACGGGTCATCACAGGCATGGTTTCCGGATTGGTTACTGAAAATTGGAAATAAAGAAACAGTGAGAACTAATAGGATAGACCAATGAAGAGAATTTAGAGATATAAAAAGGGGAAAAACAGGGAAAAAGTTTGTGTTACTCTGAAATGAGGTAGGCTGCTATATTAGCTTGACAATAATGATATTAGCTTACTGAATAATTAATTTTATTGCTTCAATCAGAATTTTACTTTCTTATTGTTTTACTTTTTCATGTGGGTAGATTGCCTGGACTAAAAACTTATGATTATTACAATACTACTTCAAGACGTTAATAAAATAACTGTCACGAACTTTATATTTAGCTAATATTGAAAAGATTGATGTAAGCAAGTTTAAGTCGTTAGAATTTTACTTTTTACGAAATGACAATTGTCAACAATGCAATCTAGAACCATCTAAATTAGCAAAAAAAAACAAAAACTATACTAGAATTGGCGTGGACGTGTTCTACAGTTACGATTATGGGACAATTGTGTGCTATTCTAAATATAAAAGTAAACAAATACTCCCCGTTTAAATCCGTAGTCCGAACATCAGCTGTTGGTTTTAGGTTACCGGTAACGTCGTTACGTCGCCGTACAACCGAATCCTTTATTAATTAACAGGAAAATAATTTTCCAGGGTATTTACACATTTAAAATACGATATAACATATGATTACACCTTAATTTAACTTAATAGCTATTTAAATTTAATTTTAAAATACGGAACAAAATTTTGACATGTCACTCGGGCAGTGTTGCCACAGTCCAACAAATTCAATGAGTCAAGTTAAAGCTCTATAATCTAACATCCATCTTTTGTAATGCAGACTCCTTTGCGACATAGGTACTCGTAGCTACGTGTATGAGGTAATTTAAATATGGAATGTTAGATTATAATTTGAAAATTAGATTGTCACAGTTGTTATTCACATTTGATTGTTTTTAAAACTCATTTCACATTTTGTATCACGGTGAAAATGGCTTATCAACAGTTTGATTTAATGGAAGCTTATTTTTTAAATAACAAAAACGTGAATCTAGCTCTGCGGTGGTATGAAGAGAGATATCAAGACCGACAGGCACCAACTCGGTTCGTATTGAAAAGAATGGTAGAAAATTTAAAGAATACGGGTGGTTTCAAGAAGAGACGGCAAACTATTCAGCAAAACTATTTCGATTTTGAACTAGATGTTTTAACATACTTTGAATCATTTCCGAAGGCTTCAAGTAGAGATGCTGCCGCTGAATTAGGAACAACCCACACTCGCGTACTTAAAGTGCTGAAAAAGTATAAGTATAAATGCTATCGTGAAGGTCGGTTGGTGCAAAAATTGCATATTGGCGATCGTGAGAGACGATTACAATTTTGTGAAAACATGCTTGGAGAAATTGACCGAAACCCTAATTTTTTGAGTAACATTGTATGGTCTGACGAAACCAACTTCAGCAATAATGGCATGTACAATCGCCGCAATAACCATTATTGGTCTCGAGTGAATCCTGAAACCTGAAAGATTTTCTTTCAACGTTTGGTGCGGAATTATGAGAAATAATGTAGTGTTAGTCCACGTGTACGAAGGTCATTTAAACACTGTCAAGTATATTGAAATACTGGATCTCTTAAGAAACGAGTTAAATGGTTTCCCCGAGGAAGAGCGAAACCAAATAATTCTACAGCAAGATGGTGCTCCAGCACATAACAGCAGAATCACTACTGCCTACATTAATAACCATTTGGCCATTTTACCTGGCTTGGTACAAACGGCACAATCAGATGGCCTGCGAGATCGCCAGATCTCACCCCATTAGATTTTTTTTTGTGGGGATATGTAAAAAATCAGATTTACATGAAATCTTATGCGAATGACAACGAGTTGAGAGTTGAAGTTCAGAATACGATTTATAATATTCACCACAACACTTTATTAAAGGTTACTAGAAATGAATTCGTTAAAAGAATAAATTTGTGTATCCAAGAGAATGGAGCCCATTTCGAGCAACTAATTAGTTAGTTTACCATTTTTTGTAAATAATTAAATTAAGATTTTCTGGTTTTCCTTTCATTTAATTTATCATGTTTGTTAGAGAGATTTCATCCTTTTAATTGACCCTAACGATCGATGCAATAAAAGTACAGGGTATAATTTTTTCAGATTTTAGCCGGTTCGATTCCCGGGTGTGGGAGAAGAGAATTTTCGAAAATCTTTGAATGCAGTTTGTTTTCTATTCAAAAATAAAGGAATGTTTCCTTTGACTAAAATTTTCTATCTGCAGTATTAAGAGTACTTTCCCTCCAGGTGGCATTACAAAATTCCACTCTGTATATAGCTAGCCACAGCTACGCTGGCCGATTTTTTGTCAGTTTTTTTTTGTTTTTGTTTGCAGTACATCCTTTATGACTGATGACTAGGCAGCATGGTCTCAGACCTTAGCCTGTTCCGTCAGGAACTAATTTAAAAAAAAAACATCGTTTATGAATACGTCAGATGCCAAAAGACTATCATAATTTTTTAAATCCTCCTATATGAGTTTAGCATGGAAACACCCTCAAAACTCGACTTTAGGTGCAAGACCAATAGGTAGATTTTTTCTGACGAAATCTACCTAAAAATGCCTATGTCCTATGTCCAGCAGTGGACGACTTTCGGCTGAAAAAATGATGATGATACAAAAAGACATATTTTTTAAAGACTCGTTTTATTTATTCTTAATTCGTTTACACATTCAGAAGTTCAAAATATTTTAAACATCCATAACTACACAAAAAAAACATGGAAATCAGATGCTTAAACACCTAATCATACGGACTATTTTGCATTGAATTTGAACCAATATAAAAGTCAGTCACCCTATTTTATGACAATTTTATTGATAGGAAAAAATACGTTTTTTTTTATCAAGACTTTTTCATTAGCAGCCTACAGCCTCGATTTGCGCCCTGAGCCCCTGATGGCAATAGGCTCCCCCTTGTTACATGGGACTTAAACATAACTGGCGAAATGGATGCACAATTAGGTACACCTCATCCTAACCCTTTAGGGTTCACAAGCGTGATATTTTATTATTTCAACCTTTTTATTGATACAAACTCAACGATCTACACTTAGTATATTGAATTTTAAATGTGATATGATATTAAAAACATCTAGATGAGCTAAATTGGAATATTATTATTGTATTTGATATAACTATTCAATTAATCATTATTATAAGAAAAAAACACTGAAAAACTTGTAAACTACATGCTGAATTGACTGACAATTCTTGCTATGAAAAATAATTTTCTATTAGGGATTACCCATTCTATGTATCGCCAGGGAAATTGATTGTTAAGTAAATTGACACCCTACATCAATTTGTCGTGTAATATCTTTAATAGTGTCATAAAAATATAAAGTGTGATAAAAACGAAATATTTGACAGCTTTTCCCGCCGTTGCCAACTTTCAGAATGCATCCTTTTAAGTTCTCACAGCGTTTATGTGTAGAACAGAAATAAACCTTTCATCGACACCTAAAATTTGACACACAACTATTATATTAAACATATAACTGTGATTTGAATATGCAGACAATTGAAATTGGTAGAAAATTTACTCAAATATTAATTTCCCTGTTCGGCCAAAGGCGTTTCTAAACAAGTAGCTTTTCTAGTACCAGACTTACTACGTCAAGTTTACACGAGTCGAGTTCTACGTATTAGTAGCTCAAATCGTGTAAACCGACCTTCTAGGGTGTATTCTCACTACAAATACCGGCGCCCACATTAGCAATCACGTTAAAAAGATATTTACACCTTGTTACACTACAAAATACCTAACTTTTTGTACAGTTACGGACAAAAATATGTACTCATACCAATTATGTTTTGATTTAACGTTAAACACAACTCTTGAAAAAAAAAAAATTTAAAAAGTCAATACTTTTCTCACATTTTTTTTTAAATAAGTTTGTCCATGGAGTGTCTTGCCGATTCAACTCCTTATAGATCTATGCTTTGGAATGGAAAATAGTTTTTAAGAGCATAATATATTGTAAATATTTTTGTATTTCAATAAACAATTTCAATTTCGATGATTTTTTTTAATGTCATTTCCCATAGAATATCGTTTAAATTGTTGAATTTGAAACAATTACTTGTTTAAATGAGATATGCACAACCACACCAATTCAATAATTTAGGACAAAATTCTGGTATTCAGCTACATCCCGTGAGACTTAAAGCCGTGCCCGACATAGTTTAAGGCCCCAACATAGTTGGAAAAATGCTACACCAATAATGACTTCAGAATGAAATCAATGTAGTATTTGTTGAAATTCACAAAGTGAATACATATTTTTGTCCTCAACTGTCTCACTACAAAGTACCCTAAACATTGTCTTACATTTTACAGGTATTTGTAGCGCTTTTTACAAAATTTTAATTTTGCCTTTTTTACCCTATACTCGACGAGATAATTCATGGAAACAAACCGAAGTTTTTTAGGCGTTTGGCACACACGTTCCCCTGAATTCAAGAGGTCTAACCTTGCAAAATCTTTTTATTTGCGAAATCTCTCAAAATTATTAGAATATTTTTGTATGAAGCCTTCAAAATTGTAGCCCCACATAAAACCAGTATTATTCGATAGCTGTATTTAAACAAATAAGTTTTGTATGGAATAAGGTCGTCTAAACTAAAGCGTCGTTTCTGAGATATAAGATATCAAAGTTTACAATCTGCGCCGTAAGTACTCGTACTAATTTGATAATATTTTATTATATATTGCTTTAGAAAATTTTGTCTCATACAATACTTGTTTGTATATTATACCAGCTATAATTAGGGAATAGGCGAAGTAGTAATATTGAAAAATTAAAACAGCGGATGAGTAGGCAAGCCACAAATATTCAAACTTATGAACTTTAGAAAACCTATGAACAGTGTAAATTATGGTTATGTTAGTTCATTATAATTATATGCAATAATGAAAAAGCCATTAAGCTCGTTTCGCACATTAAGGTTTTTGACTTATCGATATATAGCGCAATTAACCTCAGTGATTCAGAAAATTGTGTCTTGCAGACCTATTAAAACTAACCAAGTTCACAAATCAAAAAAAGTTTGTGATCACTAGCTTAATTAAGCTGATATAATTTTTAAATTGAACTTTATCAAGTAAAATTCTTTGTGCGTTTTTTTTTACTGTTTTATATTCTAAATCTATATTTTTAAATAAAGAATCTAAAAAAAAAGTAGAAATCATAATATAATCTACCGTAACAAAAAAGATTTCGATTTTTCCAAGTGATTTGCAAACTTTTTTTGTTGTGTGTACTTAGTATTTTTTGTTGTATTTTTCCACAGAATTATCTCGACAAGTTCACCTACATGTATAACTTTCGTATTGCTACCAAAATCTGTATTACATTATTACTATTCGATTATATGAGAGCAGCTTAGTTCTGACAAAATGAACTAACCCACATTTAAATATCATCCATTTTACGAAGAAATTGTAAAGAACTTGGATAATAAACACTGATCAGTATTAAATCTGATGAGACTGATTTTCATGGAGCTCGTAGCTAAATAAAACGGCCGCACGGGTCGATTTTCAGGTGAAGCCTCGCTTTTCAAAGTCAGCCTATGGATTGATGACCATCATTGGTGTATAGGTTACCGGGTACGGTACTAACTGGGTTGTGTTGGCCGTGTTTCGTTCTGTCTCCTGCTGAAATGGAGGGAAGTGGAAATTACGGTTTTTTTCCTACTCCTCCACTATACTTTTCTGATTAATTTCGTTGCGGGATGCAAGACAGTTAAATTCATTCTCTGGGACTTCGTCGAGCTTCATTGTCTCGGCGCTTTTCTGGTGGTCGCCGCTGTTGATTCTGGCTTTCAGGAGTTACAGTGGTTTGGGAACAGTGTGGCGGGCTAGTCCCAATATAAAATAACTGGGTTGTGAAGGTCAGATAGGCAGTCGCTCCATGTAAAATACTGGTATTCAGCTGCATGTGATTAGACTGGAAGTCGAAAAGTCGTTGGGAAAAGGCTAGGTAGATGTTGATATGATAATGATTTTACTGAATAGTAATACTACCAATAATAATAATACCACATTTACCATGCTGGATTAGTTTAATGTAAATTAATCATTAAGAAATTGTGGGTTGGTTCATTTTAGCAAAACTACACTCGTTTATAGGTTCTATGTTTTACACACCTTTTAAAAAGATTAATACATACATAATAACACGGTTTTAAATGCCTTCTCTTTAGTTTTCTTTCACATTATTTACATCCTTTTTTATCAAATTCTCATACCAAACTTATTCCTAAGTTTATTTGTAGGGCTACGAATTACATCTATCTCTTACTTGGTGTGAAGTCTCTAATTATTAACGTCATCGGTCGCATATAGTGCTGCATTGTTTAGACCCGTGGCTACAATTAAACAAACGCGTTATGGGTTCCGTATCCGTACCTAAAGGGTAATCAACGGGACCCTATTACTAAGCCTCCGCTGTCTGTCAGCGGGCTGTATCTCATGATTTCTGTTGCCGATATAACAACAAATAATAAAATTAAAGGAGGCTCCCCTACTACGATGGTACGGACAGAACCCTTCATACGCGAATCCGCCTCGTACTAGACCGGATTTCAAACATCACCAACAGTGCGCTCCTGTCCAAATGAACCATGTTGTCGTAAAGCAGCGTCAAGATGTTTGCTATGAGAAATATCACAGAAGCATAGAAAAATACTCTGTAAAGTTCTCTTGACACCATATGTCACTGTTCGCATTTCACATATTAGACTTCACCCCTAGAGGTGCCTACAAATTTACTCGAATTTTGATGTATTGACGATCATTAAGGTAGGCTTCTTCTAGCTTGATTTGTCGACTTTCGCTAGATAAACATCGACAAATATTCTACTAAAATTATAAATGCAAGTTTGTGAGAATTAATAGATGTTTGTTACTGTTTCACGCAAAAACTACTGAACGAATTTGGATGTTTGGCACACAGATAGTTCATAACCTGGATTAACACAGGATACTTTTTATCGCGGTAGTAAGATCCCGTGGGACATTACCAAAGTACATGCGGGCGAAGCTAGTCAATGATAAAATGAGAAACCATCACTATTTGATATATAAACGACCAAAAAGCTCTAATATCGTTATCGATAAATACAAAGACGGTATTGTTTGTATTGGTAAAGTAAGTAATCGAGTAATTGTTTTACGCGATTGTGTTTGATCGGAGGCTGTCAAATATCAAGTAAAACTATAGGCACCTTTGTAGCGTGTACGCTCGGACCAGGAAATTACATTGTAAAATGTAAACCAAATAGCTTGGTCGACCGTACCTACACTACAAATTCCAATTACTGTGTTTTACACTCCTTATATACTGTAGCGCCTAACAAATCACAATAAAAATTGTTTTTTTTTTTCATTTAAATTACTTAAATTTTATCCTTACATTAATAATTTACTTAACAGAGATCTGAGAAATTTATAGGCTTTTACACAGTGCAATAAATACAATGGCAACAATATAGGTTTTAATCTTATTTAACAGGGTCAAATAAAATTTGATAGTGAAACTCCGCATACCCAATGGGTTTGAATTTAATGACCAGCCTAATTTACGCCATTTCAATTTTGTTTTCAAAGTTGCGGCACGCATAAAACTTATATTAATCGATAGCTGGCATCAATACAAGTTTTGTTTGAGACAGAATGTTCTAAACTGTCAAGTTTCGGAGACATGAGCTATCAAAGTTAAAAGCCAGCTATCGATTATTATCATTTTTTTTTAAATTGAAACGCGACCTTGAAAAAAAAATGACAAGTAATCGAGATGTATGAAAGAATAAGACATGCTGCGCCGACCAAATGATGACTTGAAATATATGTTTTAAAAAACTTTTTTTATTATGTAAACAGTATTTTCACTGATATACTTAAAGTCACCATGTCATTGAAATAAAAAAAACACTTTAGTTTTATCGTGATTTGACACATCACCTCTGGGTAGTATTCGCTAGCTAATTTTAAATGACCCCTGTATAGCCCTGATCTTTGAAGTGCTCAAGCATTGATCAACATGTCTTGCCAAGGATTACCGTGTTACTCAGTAGTAACTGGGTTGTGGAGGTCAGATAGGCAGTCGCTCCATGTAACATACTGGTATTTAGCTGGATCCGGTTAGATTGGATGCGGACCCCCACTTAACTAGGCAGATGATAAGGATTGATTTAAGTGCATTGATAATCAAAAAAGGCACTTGAAACCAGACCGGTCCGGACCAGACCGGTGTATGACCAGATGTATGAACCAGAGATGTTACGAATGTTCGCGTTCGCATTCGCATATCGACAGCGAAGTGCCAATAACACTTAACTAATAATAATAATAATAAAATAGTTTATTGTCACAAAGAAACATACACACTAACTATGCTGCAGAAGTCTGTATACAGATATTGTGAGCCCTGCCTCTCAAACTAGGATAACCTGTATCTTCAGAGAGTGTTCAGCTGTGAGGTTACTTAAAAATATGGATTATACAACTGCGGATTGTGCCAACTTATTGTTCGTGCTAATAATCAGATTTACTTATCTGACTTTTAAAAAAACTGTTAAAGTTAGATAAGAGGTAATTCCATAAAATAAACACGTTGGTATAGTTGGGAGGTATTTCCACATTTTAATTAAATGCTGTTGCAATTAAAATACACATGAGATTTCACTAAAACATGCGAATAACGCCTTTAAATTCAAAACGATAAAAAAGTGAATTTCTCGAAAAATGACAGCTAGGATGTATTGGCGATGCACCGTCGATATGCGAAAGATTCGCATCAACACTCGCATTCGCATCAAACAATGCGAATGTTTAGCGAATGCGAGTGTATGAAGGTGGAGACATGTAGGAGTGGGCGGTGCTTAGCGGGTCATCATCGCGTCTTTGTTACTTTGTTTCTAGTTGTCACTTGTCGATCAATCAATAGGCAGGTTTTGTGATTAAGTGATGCCAGTGTAACAAGTGAGCGTATATTTAGTACAGCAGGCCTGATATATGAGCCTTTACGAAATCGTCTCATAATAAACTGATAAAGCAGCTAAATTATTGTTTTTTAAATGTTGTTGAAATTCGATTATTTTTGTTTGTTGTTAATTTGATTGTTTATATTACATTAAATACACTGTATAACCTTAAATAAATAAAAATCGATAATTAAAATCATACCTTGATATTTCTTTTTTTGTCCCTTCTCAACATTCGCACTCGCATTCGCATTCGCACGTTCGCCTTTCAAACACTCGCATTCGCGAATATCTAAAATATGACATTTGTAACATCCCTGGTATGAACATGGACCAAGCTTAATGACTATGTCAGGAACGTATCAATTAGCGTTCTAGTGTTTCTGCCTACCCCCATGAGAAACAGGCGTAGGTTTATGTAAAGTCGCCAGCACATCACATTACCGCTAACTGTCAAATTTCCCCAAACAATTTTAAAGCAAAAAATGTTGAAGGTTAAGTTCAAAATCGAATGAGAAAATTTGGCAGTTTGTGGTAACGTGCGCCCTGCAGACTGTAATACTGAGTGCACTGACGTTCTGCCAGATTTCACCATTATGCCCCTAAGCAATACGGTTGTGTAGTATGTATGATCAAATGCTTGAGTTTTATTCTTGAATAGGAACGTTTGTTGGCGATTGGCCGAAGAGGATGACAATGGTAGGAGCACACACAGCAACAGGATTGTTCAGCAAGCACATACAACATGAAAACTTGAAAGCTGCGATTTAGTAAAGGCCACAATATCTTGGTTGCTGCTGACGCGCTACTATTAACATTTGGTCCTTCGAGCCGGATTTCTGTAATACCTTTTCAAGTGGTTTTCGTTCAGGCCCCGTATAATTTGCCTAGCCTTTTCCCAACTATGTTGGAGTCGGCTTCCACTCTAACCGGATGCAGCTGGATACTAGTATTTTACTTGAATCGTCTTATCTGACCTCCACAACCCAGTCAGTACTACGATATAGAATAATACGATACCCCTTGGAAAGACTGGTTGTCAGACTTTCAGGCCCTATAGGATGAGATATTAGTTTTTGCCTATTTTTGAAAACTGAAAGTGGGGGTCCTGCCCGAAAGGATCCTGTCCTAAACTTTTCTGGTCTCTCACGCCCTACCTACTCAAAGATAAGTCTTCATCTAAAATAATATAAAAAAATTGTTTGAAAGTTTGTATGTAGGGTGTAATCTTCGAAACTACAGATTCGATTCCGAAAATTCTTTCACTAATGGGAAGCTACGAGTACACTATCCCCGAGTGTTTTAGGCTACATTTAAAATATTCCCGTGGGTTAATTTCCGTACATAACGGGAGCAAAGCCGCGGGCTAAACCTAGTGCTGAATATTCTTGCTGAAAAACACTGGGCTCGCATATCACCAAGACAAATAGTTACTTCATCGGGCTATTTGTGCGACACTTTATTTTCTATAAACGCACTTAAACATGCAAGACAAAAAAACTTATTGAAGTATTCCCAACCAACACACAAAAAAATATAAGATCTAAGGTCGAGATCTTCAAACGTTACTTAGCATGTACTTTTAGGCTAAGCGTTATTCCCGTCACAGTTGCACATCTGTCAAATTACAATCGTAAAATAGAGACGGAACATGTCACAGGTTACGTACGCTCTGGCAGATGCCTTGCAGCTTAGCGCCTAAAGCCGAGCGAGTAGCGAAAAGAACGTTCTAGAATTTTCGCATCCAGCCGCACTGCGCGCTAGGCGCCATCACTAGCAAGTAACCATATGTTAGGTCACTAAGCACAGCAGTGATAAGGTCTTAGCACAAATAAACGACTCCGCTCTCACTCGGCAAAATTAATATACTTAACTAGCTGATGCCCGCGGCTTCGCCCGCCCGCAAATTAAATACTAAAACCTTCCTTATGAATCACTCTATCTATTAAAAAAACCCGCATCAAAATCCGTTGCGTAGTTTTAAAGATCTAAGCATACATAGGGACAGACGCGGCTGGCGACTTTGTTTTAATTGATGAATATCGCCGGACATTACACACAGCGCCATCTAGTGCCACACTAAGCAACGAGGCTTATGTCGTGGGCACCAGATAGTTGATATACTACATAGATACTTTTTGTTTGTAAATACATACTTATTATACATATAAACATCCATGACTCGGAAACTAATGTCTATGCTCATTACCCAAACATTTGCTCTTACCGGGATTCGAACCCGTAACCCCAAGAACGTAAGGCAGCCTCTCTATCGCTACGCCATTCGGTCGTCATTTATAATATGTAGTGATGATTCAAATATGAGCTTTATGTATTGCTCTATAAAATATACTTTACATTGGCAACATAAATTAGCAGACAGCTCGCTGTCAGCGGGCTTACCGCCGTCAATGCCAATGTAAAGTATATCTACAGAAAAATACTTATATTATAGCCCATATTTAAATTATATTCTTTTTGCCGGGTGGGAGCGGAGTCGTCTAACTTGGCTAAGACCTATAGTCTACTGGTGTGACCGCTGACAAGTCATAGGTCTCGAGACCTCTGACTTTTCGTATTCATGTGCGTATTGTATAATTATCACTTGCTTCGGTGAAGGAAACCAGCATGCCTGAGAGATATTTCTCGACGGCATGTAAAGCCAAGTCAGAGGCCCATGGGCGGCATAAAAACTCGGACATTAGGTTAGGCACTAACCACACGATAAAGAAAGATAGGTCACTAAGCTTCAGGCGCTAAGCAAAGCAGTCGTCAGTGTTTGCTACTAAGTAAGTGTTGCTAAGTAACGTCTATAGATTTCGGCCTAAGCAAATGTGAATTGAAAATATATTTTCTCAAGTGTGTCAACTCGTAAGGAAGACAACACACAATGATGACGTAACTAATTTCTTAGATGTATTTTTGGCAGTTTTTAAAAATCACACGCTTATTCATCATTAAAGATGAATTTCAAGTAATATTAAGTTAAATTTATGAGTTGTGGAGGTCAGATAGGCAATCGCTTCATGTAAAATACTGGTATTCAGCTGGAATGTGCAACTAAAGTACTTTCTCAAGTAATTATGTCTTGTGTCTGTGACTGTAGCTTCGTTCACTTTGTTTTTATGGCATTCAAAAGTGCCTGTGATGGTCTAATTGAAATAAATGTAGAGTTTTAGGTTTGCAGCAAGCGTGGTGATCATTCAGCAGCTATTGTAAGTCCGGGGCTGCGGGACTGTTCGAAAGAGATACCGTGGCCCCGGAACACAAAGGGCGATAAAGGAACATGCATGGGTTTTAGTCAGTAAAAGTCTGACACTCCCTCCTGCTCCGCCCAGAGCGGGAGAAGTCATTTGATGATTTCCCATGCGAAAAAAAAGGATATTGTAAGTTGAAAAACAAAATCTTAATATTACTAGAAATTCAAACACGCCTTAGAAACTAACACTACGATACATTTAAATACTAATTCTAAATTCATTAAATAGACACACACATTATATTTATTTACTTTTCATGTGAAAATTAAATAAGATACCCCACTAAATTAAATTAATAATTAAAAAAGTTAAAGCATGCAGAATCATTTGTAAAAGAATCTATTTTCTTTTTATAGACAGAAATTCTTTTTTCGCCCTCTTCATTATTGGAGCTTAGTTCAGCCAAAGTGTACCAATCCACATAGTCTTGCCATTTTCAGAAGTAATTGCTTTTATTTTAGATCGTTTTGGATGTTGATGAGATTGATTTTACTAACTAATAATACAATGCAATCGACCCTTCACGAAGCCGTCCAAGCATTTTGCATCAAACTAAGTACTACTACGCAAAAATTATTACTGGGAAACGACTTTTTTTTTTGGGGTAATAAATCACGTTTTACGGTAAAGAAGTCGAGGAGGTATTTCAAGTAACGTTATTACCTTTAAACCAGCATTAAAAAAAAAAACTTCTGCAAAAGTTGGATCTTTGACCCCCAATATTATTTCCGTAACTAGAAGGTTCCCAGGTATAGTCCAGAACAAAACAAAATATCACAATGACGGGATAACAAGTCCCTTTCAGCTTCGTTAGTGGTTTTTTTACACCCTTTATGTATTGATTCTTTTGAGCAATCAATTTCTTTAAACCGAATTAAAATGAGAATGTGGGTTGGCTCATTTTGGCTGAACTACGTCCAATGCCAAAAAAGAATACGAGACCAAAAATAGGAAACATCCTGTTCCATAATTGAAAATCTACAGAAGAATCTTCATAGTAATTTTAGTAAATTTAAAACATAAAATAGTGTTAGGCCAAATATTTTTTAGTTTCAACAAAGACTTGCTGCGCTGACCCCAAATGAATTGGGTTAACAGCAGGAGAATTCTGAAGTTTTATTACTTTATGTACCTATCATTAAATTCTTTAATAAGAAGTGATTAATATATTTTTAATAATTCTGCATTTTTTTTTAATAAATCTGGCGATTATATTATATCTTTGACACTCGATAGCATAATTGTTATAGAGTAAAATCATAAACTTATCAGCAGTTTTATAACCATCTGACGTCTAAGTCGACTTGATTATTATTAAATTCATAGCAATTAGCAATCCGCCATTTTGAAAAATTTAATTTTGACGTATATATTTTTTTTTTCGAGAATTTGACCCTGACTCTCGGATATATTTAATAAATATCCGATAATTTAGAATCCGAGCTGCGTTATTCGAGATTTTAAACACTCGAGATCAGATTTATTCGTATCTGACACATTCTATCCTTACATCCTTTTTTTTATAATTACTCGACACTTACAAGTACAATTTTTTATAAGTATCCGACTTTTGGTATTCTCAGATCCGACTTTTTCACATATATCCGAACGTAACACCATCCCATCGGCACTCCATTAAATACTCGACATATCCGAAAATTTTGACATAACCATATCCGAAAATCGAAATTAAAATATCCGAATTTACGTCAAACGCCCGAACTCGCTGAAAATCACATCACAATCTGGCCTGACAGCTTTAAACAATTCAACACCTCTTGGAGTGACACTAGTATCAGTAAAATCAATGTGGAGTAAGTGTGGAGCGGCCGTAACAAGATGTTCAAGGCTCCTATCAGTGATATTTCTGTACCCAGTTACTGACAGAATCCTCAAATTGGACCTATCTGGCCGACTACCGGAGTCCGAACCCGTATGTATCCCATGCCTCCCAATATGCACGTAGTTCACATTTTCATTGATCGCCCTACCGAAGCGTAGGAGTGCAGAATCGGAGACTAAGTGATATCCAACATGGCCCCCGATATGAATCGTTGATTGCCTGTTTATATCTACATCAATATGCATTATCGGACGTAGATCGTGTCTTCGGAAGCGGACGCAGCCTGGCCTAGGCCGATCGTTTTGGGGTTCTGCTATATCATCTGGCCTGAGTCTAGGACATACTTCAGGGTTCACAGGTGGGAATAAGACTCCTGCCATGTCATCCATATCTTCGTCATCGTTAAACTCAATACGACGGCGTTTCGCCATGTCTATGGCTTCGCGAAGACTGATGCGGCGTTTTGTACCTTCCCCGGCGTTTGCGGGACCTGGTTGAGGGTTTGAAGGTCCCTGTTGAGGGTTCGAAGGTCCCTGTTGAGCGTTCGAAGGTCCCTGTCGAGCGTTCGAAGGACCAGGTTCATTAGAAGGCCCCGCTTGTTGGTTCGTGGAACTTTTTCTGAAGTACGAGGGACCCTTTTGTGATGAAGTACCCGGTCTTGGAGTTTTGGGATGGGATCCCTGTGGGTCTTCTCGCGGGTCTGAAGGTACCGGCTTGGGGATCGCGGGACCGGGTCTTGGATTCGCGGGGCTCGGACGAGGCTCTTCTAGCACATGTTCCCGTTGCGTAGGTCTTGGGTTCCCAATAGCAGGGAGAATATCTATGGAGCCACATCTTATGGGCCCTATTCTTCGGTAAGATGGTGGTATTGCAAAACCTCTAAAGTTTGCTGGCCCCGGTTGGGGTTCTGGTAGGATACCTTCTGGGCCTCGTTCTCCAGGTCTTGGGGCGCGCGGTTGCGGAGGTATGTTCTCTTCTTCTCCAATATCTTCTTCTCTCATGAACGGGAATCTCTCTTCTAGTTGCCGGTTAGCGTTTGGCTGGATCACGATTATGCTGAGGAGGAAATAAAATGTTAGTTTGGTATTGGTGTGCAAAGTTTCTGTGCACTAGGGAAAGAGTTTTGTAAGAGATAGATTGATAGAGAGATAGATTTTGAATTGAGAATTGAAAGCAAATCTATTTAGTCCATCAGTTAGAGTATTGGAAAATAATGGACTTTTTTGTTTTTGTAAATCAATGAATATTGACAAAGATAAAACGCATAAAAACTCGGGAGTGGGGGCTCATGACGTCAGAACGCACAAAAAATTAAGAAATTTAAAAGCGTTGGTTTACGTAACAAAAGAAAAAATACGTGTCAAATATTTTTTGTTAATCGAACTGACGGACTAATTAGATTTCTTCATTACACAAGCCTATTAAAGTTACTACTTCTTTTATGAATAAACGATATTCTATAGTGTCGATGGTAAGACTTGTTTAAACGAGGGCCAAATATGTGGTCACGTAATTCGAGGCGACTGTGGCGTCTTTTAAGTCCTCTAAAGTGCGAGGTATTTTACTAAAATTGTATTTATAGCGGTTTACTTGGGTTTGCAATCGGTAAATTGTTTTCCATACACAGCAATGGCTTGTGCAGACTGTGTTCGCAAATCATATTTTGTTTAACATACAGCTTGACCTGCAAATTGCAAAAAAAAATAAGAATCTTTGAATTTCGCGAGTTACCCTGGCGCTTCCCCCTTAAAGGGGTCCTGAGTCTCATAATGTCTTACTGACCGACCTACGGGCCCTACAATCTTTTGTGCGTTTCTAGAGCGAGATAACAGTTGCTTCTGCAACTCTTAGAACGGAAATTTACGATGATTGAGGGGCGCGGGTGCGGCGGTGATGTCTGGCCGTACAGCACGAAGCGCGGTATAAGTGTTCCGTTATACACGGTGCAAACAGACTCTTCACGAAGCCGTTAACCAAGCATTCTGTATGTACATCAAACTAACCCCCGAATACTGAAACGTCACTCAAAATTTAAGGGCTGCTTAACATTTGAGCAGCTCCTAAACTTTAAATTTCGTATGGCCAAACGTCACTTTTGAGTATCTGTTAAATATAAGTGCTACTTAAATTTTGAGTGACGTTTCAGTATTCGGGGGTGAGTAACCCATAGACTTAGTAAATATAGACCAACAAAGCGTGCGAGGGAGAAGAAAATCCCTTACGGAAATATAGCAAGATAGAAAAGGATAGTGATACCAATTTCACTGTGACCGGTTTTGAATGACAGGTCGGCACAAGTCGGCACGCGGGGAATCAAATCCTCAGTAATTTGGATTTTTGCATTGAATCAAATTTATCGATATTATTATCGATATTTTATTTTGAATGCTAACTATGAAAATAAATGCTAGGTTACGTTTACCGTCTAAAGAGTAAAAAGTCTGGTTAATTAACTTTTAACAAATACATAAACCAATTGTTTTGTATAATTTGTCTAACAGATTCCCTCTAGATAATATAATTAGAGGAAATTGGTTGAGATTAATTGGGCGCGTTGGTTGGAATCCAAAAAATAACTCTACCGTTTGCAGCAAACATTTCCTAAAAAACATAAAAAAAGTCGAAAAAATACAGTTTTAGTTAAAGGAGCCATTCCAACTTTATTTGTACCAGTAAGTATAATACTGTCAGTTTACGAGTAGCAATAAGACTTATACATACAGACGTAATATATTCACCAAGAAAATTAGGGCTACTAGGTTTCTTGATAAACATAAGCAGCCTTATTCATAAAAAGTTAGAGCCTCCTTGAAGGCTTCTTGAAGGCCTGATGCTAAAAAACATGATTCATAAACGTCTATTAACGCTAATCAGTCCATCAAGGCTCTGCTAAAGTTAGACAGCCTTATTCATAAAAAGTTAGAGCCTCCTTGAAGGCTCCTTGAAGACCCGATGCTAAAAAAACATGATTCATAAACGTCTGTTAACGCTATCAGTCCATCAAGGCTCTGCTAACGTTAGTGGACCGTTGACCCTCCTTTATCTCCCTGCTAAGTCACAAAATGGCCGCCGGAAATTTGAACAGCTGACTTTGACAAGAGCAAAAAACCATACCGAAGATAATTTTAGTGAAGGGAGGGTTACGCAGATTAAAAAAAATCCAGGAAAATTTATTTTCAGAAATTTGTATTTAAAAATCCTCTTAATTAGGTTTTTAAGATGATACGTGTACTAACAATAAATATGAAAAAAATAAAATTACCATGATTAACATAGTTACAGCTTTTTGCACTTTTCTCGCTTTTTATAAAATTTGATCTTGGGTTTGTATCGTCAAATTTTATCTTTTCTTATTGGTTTATCATTTATTTTTTTGTTCCTTTTCTTTTTTCTCGTGTGTATTTGTAAAAAAATGCGTTTTCCCGCTAATTTGCTGTCACTGCTGTCATTTTTTTTTAAATTGTCGATGAGGCCTTTTTTAGGGTTCCGTAGCCAAATGGCAAAAACGGAATCCTTATGAATTCGTCATGTCGGTCTGTCTGTCTGTCTGTCCGTCCGTATGTCACAGCCACTTTTTTCGAAATTATTTGGTAAGTAGATGTATTCTGTGAACCGCATTAAGATTTTCACACAAAAATAGAAAAAAAAAAAAAAAAAATTTTGGTGGTTCCCCATACTTAAAACTGAAACTAAACTATTTTTTTCATCAAACCCATATCGAACTCAAAATTGATACATTGAAACTGATCAACAAATTAATACATCTTTGACATATAACAAAATAACAAAAGAGTTTTCATTATCTTACAAAAACGTAAAAGAAAATGATTTTGAGGACTTATATATACCTCACAATGAAGACACACTATCAAAAACTATCCAAAATGTAGTTGAGTATATAGCGGACTTCGTCATAAAACAAAATAAAAATTGCTTGCGAAGAGTGCTGCAATGCGATACAGTCTTCCCGTCAATTTAGTAGCCAAGAATCCCTCATAAACAAAAGAGACTTTTCATCTAAGGCTGAAGGCTATTTAACATACCCTTCAAAAGACGTGATACAACTTTGTCTTAAGATTGAAAGTTTATTCGTGAAAACAATAAAAACAGTCAAGGTTTTGGGAAATCTACAATTTGTAAAGCTGTACTTCTTATATTAGAAGATAATTCCGGCTTATTTTAGAGTTTGGAGAGCCACAATTTGGACCAAGATATTTTGAGTGGTCATAGATATTTAATAATGAAATACATCATTAAAATGTACTTCGACATTCGACTTAAATATGAATGTAAACTTAATAATTTAGGAAAGGAAACTGTAAGGAACCAGTTAAATAAGATTGTTCTGTTTAAAGGTCAATGAAAAATGAGCGATTTTAATAAAATGTAAAGAAAAAAGTTGGTTGTTTTATTTTGTAATGTATTTATACTTTTTTAACCTAATGTCAAAATTATAATCTGGACAAAGACAGTCTATCGCACATCTTTCTCCAAGGGTCGAACTTAAATCACTTATCTTATTATAGATAGTCCTCGAAAGTAAAAGGTACATCACTAACTAACCCACACACTGACAAATCAAAATTGGTCACGCTTTATCGAGCTGTCAGTTCGTCTATACGGTAGTTTATATACTATGTCTATGGAGTAACCTAAAATTACTTTTTTTTTTTGGGGTGAAAATATCACGTTTTTCGGTAGAAATCAATGTAATGCACTTAAAACATTGTGCTGATGGATGGATTGAATAGGACTGTAGTCGTGAAGGTGTTTAAAGTAAAAATCTTACATTAAAAACATGTTTAAAAAAAACATGTGAAAACGTTGTAACTTTGACCCCCAACATCTCCGTACCTAGAAGGTTCCCAGGTATGGTGTAGAACAAAAAAATGATCGCGAAGACGGGGAGAACAAGTGCCTTTCGGCTTCGTTAAGAGTCGTTTTACACTATTTATGTCACTTCCGTTAAATGATAAATGATGTTTATTTTGCAAGTAGGTTTTTACAAACACTTTTACACGTCACTTTTTAAAACTAGATGGGGCCGGTGTTTCGTACCTGACTACTCTGAGAAGAAACAGCCGAAACAAACTCAGAGGTCATAGTCTCTTTTGAAGTCCAGACATAATCTTGCTCAATTCACATGAGGACTATGCAGATTAGTGTCTGAGATGGTCTTTTGAAGAATGAACCACACAGATTTGAGTGGACCTGTCCAGTCATTGCAAGCATTTGTCAGTTATCGTGTAGCTCGACTTATAACTCAAGGAGCTCAACGAAACGACGAACAATACCAAAGAAAGAACATTTGGGTAGGTTGCTTATAGTACTCAAACTGCCAGACAGTTGTGGGAAAAAATAAAAATGTGACCCAATAAAAATGTGTGTTACATCACTGGACTCGCTTCCTCGTCGCCGCTGGGATAGATAAACCCAGTTTCAACTCACCGTCGTTCATGTGACCACCACGGGTTGTTCAACAGGTTATCCCCGGAGCGTTCGTTATCTGGCTCCTCGTCCTTTTCATCTTCTTCCTCTTCCGGTTCCGGGGTCTTGATCTTGTAGTACTCTGGTTCCTGTAACAACACAACATGTCAGAGTATTGACCAGATTGACGACCCGAATGGCGCAGCGGTAGTGAGGCTGCCTTACGTTCTTAGGGTCCCGGGTTCGAATCCCGGTCGGAGCAAATGTTTGTGTGATGAGCATGGGCATTTGTTTCCGAGTCATGGATGTTTATATGTATTATAAGTATGTATTTACAAACAAAAAGTATCCATGTAGTATATCAACTATCTGGTGTCCACGACACAAGCCTCGTTGCTTAGTGTGGCACTGATGGCGCTGTGTGTAATGTCCAGCGATATTTATTTATTTATTTAGATATATAGTTTAGAGTTAATTTTAAAAATTCATGGTCTTTCTTTTATTTCTGACACTATGTTGTTTAGCAAAAAATAATCCTTATGATGAAGCCTTTCGATCGGTATGATAAGGCTACAGGATGATTATTTTTCTCGTGTAACGGGTTCGATTCCCGGTTCAACCATGTAATTATTTAAATATCTATGAATGCAATTTAAATTGTTTTTCAAATTCAAATAATGTCTTCTTTCAGTAAAATGTTCCATCTACAATATTCAAGGTACTTTCCTTCCATGTGGCATATCCGTGGTACGCCCTGTATACTATATTCTTATTCTTTATTGCAAACAAAATAAAAAAAACATACATACGAATTGCAATAATATTCCTTACGTACAATGGCGAGCTTAACCCAGAATTGGGTTTTCTTACAGCGAAGGCAATCAAACAATCAATTTTAATTATATAAAACGCAAGCTAATGGACATGGGTATTCTCCCCATACTGACATGGCGCACAGACTTGGACATAGGCCTCCTCAATGGCATTCCTCTTAACTCGATTCTCAGCGAGCATTCACCTACTTTCTTGCCATCTAGAAAAGAAATGCCTGATGAGATGACGAGTAATAGAGAAGTATGGAAGAAGAAGACATTCTGCGCTGACCACAAATAAATTAGTATGAGAGTAGGAGAACGTGATATTGCTCCATGTAAAGATCTGCATGCTCCAACCAGATAGACGAGAAGCCGACCTGACATGGTTCATGGTGCCAAGGTTCATCGGTAGACGAGCGTCAGACAGCATCACCTGTCTGGCATGAATACTGAAATGGACCTTTTTGGCGCAGCCGTGAGGCACACAACACATACTATGTTATCCTTCTTATTTTGTATCTTTTTTTTTAATTCTGTGTGCTTTAACTGACGTCAAATAAACATTTATCTTTCTTTCTTTTGACGTGAAACGTCTTTAAAATCGGTAAAATACACGGGGTACCCCGTGTGATGTAATGTCTGAAAACCGGACCGTAATAAATTGGTCTATATTGTCTGACATTAATAACTACAAAACTATTCATTGTAGAAACATGATTATAGTGTCAATATTCAGCGTATTTAGTCAGCTCGCTGCTAAAATCTTGAGTTTACATCGGGGCAGGCCGGGGCGGCGGGGGAGGGGAATGCGCTCTCGCTGGATTCTATTCAGTATAAGTCACGACTCACACGTGATAGCGCGGTGATTCTTTCGTGTATTTACAGAGTTCATTTAGACCAATTGATTTAAATAATAATAAATGTGACTTGGACGATATTTGTAGTTAAAAATAACCAATAAGTGTAAAAAATTAAGTAAAACTGAGATAAAGCCGACATATTGATTCGGGTCGTCGTGACTGATACGTGATATAGACGTTTCACGTTAAAACCAACGGCCTTGTGCACCGACACAGCCCCACCCGATTTTTTGTTCATAGTTGGGCAAAAGGCTACTCACCTCGATCTCCCAGAAGTCGAGCTCATTGAAGTCAGCCATGGTGTCGCGCCAGGAGTGCGTGTGCTCCGTCACGGTGTTGAAGTCCTCCGGCGGCGCCACGTACAGCTCCTCGAGGCAGGGCAGCCAGCCCAGGGCTGACACCTCCGAGTCCGCGAGAGGGGAGCCGCGCACGTCAAACACCTGGGGAGCATATTACTCCAGTTAAATAATACATCCATACCTAATATAGCCTTTTTCCTCGAGGAGGTCGTGGCTCAACACGCTCGGATCAATCTTCAGGTTAAGCCGCGCTAGCCTAGGTTGGTCGGTGGATGGGTGACCACACATTACATACCAAGTTTCCTTCGCGCTTCGCCAAGCACGTTAAGCTGTTGCTCCCTGCTGTCATTTCTAGATCTTGGACAGTCGTTACAGGTAGTCAGTGGTCGAAAGTCTGACAACCAGTCTTACCAAGGGGTATCGTATTACCCACTACTAACTGGGTTGTGGAGGTCAGATAGGCAGCCGCTCCATGTAAAATACTGGTATTCAGCTGCATCCGGTAAGACTGGAAGCCGGCCCCAACATAGTTGGGAAAAAGCTAGGCAAATGATGATGACTTTGCAAATATTTGAGGAGGCACATTCCAGCTGACACGCGCAAATGCGCTATTCTTTAATATCACTTTTGGTGAGTCAAATAAACCTACCAATATTTAAAGGGTCACGCGTTGCATGCGCTTGTAGAAACCTATATCATCACACTGAGCCTCATAAACGAGAGATCGAATGCTGAATTTTGCGTACACATTCGTTTTATGCGCGTCTTATCGAGTCTTACGCGGCTTATGAGGGCCGTACACTTTATTTTATTTTTTGTCTATCAATCTGACGCGAGAATGGTTTTATAACATGCAGATCAAAAAAATAATCTTAGTTAAATTATTTACTACAGATATAAGATAAAAATTTTCAACTGTTTTTACCCGAAGTTTCCTGAAGGGTAGCGAGTGACGCGTAAGCTACACACTCGGTCAGACGCTTCAGTCTCTCATGTAACGCTCGGTCAGATTGGGCAGCTTAGTCTTACTTCGACTTACCCTAAGTTTCCTGAACCTGTATCGGGTAGCGAGCGACGCGTAAGCCACCCACTCGGTCAGACGCTTGCAGTTTCTCATGTACAGCTCGGTCAGATTGAGCAGTTTAGTCTTACTTCGACTTACCTAAGTTTCCTGAACCCGTATCGGGTAGCAAGCGACGCGTAAGCTACACACGCGGTCAGACGCTAGCAGTCCCTCATGTACAGCCCGGTCAGATTGGGCAGCTTAGTCTTACTTCGACTTACCCTAAGTTTCCTGAACCCGTATCGGGTAGCGAGCGACGCGTAAGCCACACACTCGGTCAGACGCTTGCAGTCTCTCATGTACAGCTCGGTCAGATTGGGAAGTTTACTCAGCGGCATGAGGGAGGCTGGTTCGAACCAATCGCATTCGGAGACGTCGAGATACTGGAACAATAAAATAACATGTATAAACAGATCCTTCACGAAGCCGGCAACCAAGCATTCTGTACGTCAAACTAAGTTACGCGAAAATTATTGCTGGGAAACGACTTTTTTTTTGGGATGAAGATTCATTTTTTTACGGTAAAAATCTATATAACGCTCTCAAACCATTGTGCTAATGGATGCATTAAATAGTAAACGGGTATTTCTTTTCTTTATGGGCCTCTGACTTGGCTTTACATGCCGTCGAGAAATATCTCTCAAGCACGCTGGTTTCCTCACAATGTTTTCCTTCACCGAAGCAAGTGACAATTATACAATACGCACATGGATCCGAAAAATCAGAGACGCGATAAATAATTTATTTAAATTAAAATAGCGCTCCAAAACACAAATTACTGACGTTGCTCAAAGCCGCTAAGCTGTAAGTGAAACTGGACTGGCCACGTCTGCATGCCCAAAGAGCTGTGGGCCAAAATAACCACTTTCCGGAGCCCTGATACAGCCAGAAGACGTCGTGGCAGACCTCGCAGAAAATGGCGGGACGAGCGACGACTAGTGGCCCACATTAGCCCTGGATCGAAATAACTGGAAGTCATGGAGAGAGGCATTTGTCCAGCAGAGAGATGTCGTAAGCTAACAGTAAATAAAACAAAATTATGATAGGCTTACCTCCAACTCAGGTAGGCGCTCCTGCACTTTTCCCAGATATGATGTGTTTAGCGGGAGATTGTAACATCTAGACCCACGCAGAGATAGCATCTTGAGGTGTAGTGGAAAATGACGGAGATTTGTCTGTGGGACAAAAATATTGGTGGTAAGATAATATGCTTTTTTTAAAGTCAAAAACACTAATACTAAGTTTTTTATTTGACGTTGCCCCACACTAGGTATTTCTCCTGTATCGTGGGTGCGTTTACAAACTATTAAACTCACGTACACAAACAGCCACACCCGGAACAACTACCTATAGGTCTTACAAATATTTGTTCCATGCGGAGATCGAGCCCGCGACAAGCAGCACAGGAGCCAATCTCTCAGCCACTGCGCCAACCGTGCCGTCAAATATAAATTAATTAAGGAAAACACAAAAAATAAACGTTTAACATCCCCAGACAGTTAGGTTAAGGTAAATCCTATTGAATACCCACATGTTGCCAGTAATGTTGAAGTCCTATCTAACAGGGGGTAACTATTGCGATTAATCGAACCCATATACGGAGTCTGGGCTGCTACTGAGAAAATTGAAACGGCATAACTACATCATAATATATCTATCTGCCTTTTCCAAACTATGTTGGGATCAGCTTCCAGTCTAACCGGATGCAGCTGAATACCAGTATTTTACATGCCTATCTGACCTCCACAACCCAGTTAGTACTGGGTAATACGATACCTCTTGGTAAGACTGGTTGTCAGACTTTCAGGCCACTGACTTCCTGTAACGACTGTCAAACTGCTTAACGTGCTTTCCGAGGCACGGAGGAAACTCAGTATGTAATGGTCACCCATCCACAGACCAACCTAAGCAAGCGCGGCTTGACCTGAAGATTGATCCGAGCGACTGTTATTATTTAGCCACGGGCTCATCCCTCATAATTTTATAGAAGTAACATCACAAGATACGTACCGTTTTATAATCCAGGTTACAGTACTCAAGCGCCAACGACGTTAGATTCGAGCAAGTCTTCCTCAACTGTCTCATCAGATTGGTGGTCAATGTGAACTGCGGTCCCTTACAGTCATCGGTATAATCATGTTCAAATAAATACGGATGGTCTTCTACCATCTTTGCTTCATCATATTCTTCGTTTTGGTTTGAATTGCTTGTCGTTTGGCCTGAATTGCCTGGCTTTTGGTCTGATTTGCATGGCTTTTGGTCTGAACTGTTTGGTTTTTGGTCTGAACTGCCTGGCTCTTGGTCTGAACTGCCTGGCTTCAGGTCGGAATGATCTGGCTTTTCGGCCGACTCGCTCGAGTTTTGGTCTGATTTGCTTGGCTTTTCGGCCGACTTGCTCGAATTTTCTTCTGATTTGCCTGGGTTTTGGCCGGAGCTACTTGGCTCCGCACTTGCTAGGGACCTTTGGACTTGTCTAAAGAAATCCAGGTCTTCCTCGTATGTGGTTTTGCTAGCCAAGCGTGCTCTGGTAGACGCTGCTGCGGCATCAGCTTTCGCCTTCTTACCTTCGGCCTCAGCTTTGTCAGGCCATCGGGGGGAAACAGCGTATCTGCTGGATACAGATTAGCTTTAGACGCGAATAGATTTTATTTTAATTAGTCTTATACTACGCTATAAAGAGTGTAAAACACCTCTTAACGAAGCCGAAAGGCACTTGTTCTCCTCGTCATTGCGATCATTTTTTTATACTACACCATACCTGGGAACCTTCTAGTTACGGAGATATTGGGGGTCACAGTACCAACTTTTTTACTTACCAAGTTTCTTTTTGAAATACATGTTTTTAATGTAAAAACTTTACTTTAAACACTTTCACAACCCCCACACTATTAAATCCATCCACCAGCACAATGTTTTGAGTGCGTTTGATTAAGACTGTAAAACGTATTTTTTCACCCCAAAACAAAAAGTCGTTTCCCAGCAATAATTTTTGAGTAGAGTTACTTAGTTTGATGTACAGAATGCTTGGTTGACGGCTTCGTGAAGAGTCGGTTTACACCCTGTATTATACAGTAAGTAACTTTCTGATGATTTAAACAAAACATTGTGCTGATGGTTTGATTGAATAGTACGGGGGTTAAAGTAAAAATCTTACAATAAAAACTTGTCAAGAAGTTGGAACTTTGACCCCCAATATCTCCGTAACTCGAAGGTTCCCAGGTATGGCGTAAAACAAAAAAATGATCGCAATGACGGGGAGAACAAGTGCCTTTCATCTTCGTTAAGAGGTTTTCTACACCCTTTATACTAGTGTCACGCAGTGAGTGCCAGAAGACGGGCGACGTCGCCGAGCAAGGCATAGAAAACGCTGGCGGATTCGTTTGTGCGAGATTGGCCGGAGAAAACCGCACCGAGAGAAGAGTGGAAGGCTATGGGGGAGGCCTTTGCCCAGCAATGGGACAATATAGGCTAAATAGAAAAAAAAAAGTCTTATATCCCATGATACGTGGCTTCTAACTGAGCTTTCGCCAATGATTAACGTAAAAACACGTAGTCAAATAGAGATTTGAACTATTATACTTATTGTAATATACGCGGTTTGGACGTGGAGTTGCGGATACCATCCTGATAAAAATTAAGACTAAAAGTAAGTACCTACATACAGGTGAATTTTTCAAGTGGGCGTGGAAAGCCAATTCCGAAACTATCGAACTCGTTAATTTAAAAAAAAAACACTGTATTTTCCAGTTCCGCGAACCGGAAGACGTTGCGTTGCGCGGCCTCCCACTAGGTGGACCGATGACCTAGTGAAGGTTGCGGGGACCCGCTGAATGCGAGTGGCACGGGATTGGTCAATGTGGCGACACTTGGGGGAGGCCTATGTCCAGCAGTGGACGTCTATCGGCTTAAAAATGACGATGATGATTCCTGGTAATATATATTTGCCAAAAATCTAATGATGCAGTTTTAGTTTTCATCAAAATAGGGCTCAAAACTCCTTTGAGTATTTTTCGCTATTCCTCACAGTTGCGGATTTAGCCATCCACGCCTACTTTAAAAATTCACCCTGTATATATGTACATACTTTTAGTCTTAATTTTTGATGTGAAACATCTATAGACGCGAGAAAACCAAAAAAAACAAATAAAAATTCGAGCGTGGCGATCGAACATTACCGACCTGTTGAAGCAGCATAAGATCTACATATTCACCACGATTTAAAACAAGCCAGCTGGTCTCGGGGCACAGTCGAATCATTTTGTTTTTATTTCTTTTAATTTATTTTATGCGTTTGTTTTTTATATTGACTTTTTTAAGGATATTACTTGTACAAAATAATTTCGATGTTTCACATCTGCCAGGCGTCACGCGACGGCTCACTTTTTTATTATTATTATTTTAGTTCTATTTGTAGTCTTATAACTCTTATATATGTGTACACTGCCGGCCAAAAGTTTGAGACTATCTACATCAAAGAAGGAAAATGAAATAAAACTCAAAATACAAAACAAGATGTTTAATTATTATTTCAAATACTTATTTACTAATACATATACATCAAGAAGAAAACAAAAATACCAACCATTCACATTAAAAATGCCTTTCATATTTTAAACAGTTTTTTCGTCAAAAAACCCTCCCTTGCATTTTATTACTTTTTCACTCGGCATGCGAGCAATCAATTTGCCGATTGTACCTTGTGAAATATTGATCCACCTTTCTTGTAAAGCACTTCTTCTACATGTATTCGTGCGAGAAGGCATCAACTACACCAACTGCGCACATTTCTATCAAACTCTTCCCACAAAAGCACAATGTTGCTCAAGTATATTTCTTTTATGTAAGTAATAAGTATAATATTTTGTTAAGTATTTTACTTTTTTATTATTATTGTGACATTTAATGTTTATTTAATTATTGTGAATGTGAGGACCATGTGGGTCACATATTTTATTTTATTTTTTTCTTCACGACTGTCTGGCAGTTTGAGTACTATAAGCGACCTACCCAAATGTCCTTTCTTTGGTATTGTTCGTCGTTTCGTTGAGCTCCTTGAGTTATAAGTCGAGCTACACGAAAACTGACAAATGCTTGCACTGACTGGACAGGTCCACTCAAATCTGTGTGGTTCTTTCTTCAAAAGACCATCTCAGACACTAATCTGCATAGTCCTCATCTGAATTGAACAAGATTATGTCTGGACTTCAAAAGAGACTATGACCTCTGAGTTTGTTTCGGCTGTTTCTTCTCAGAGTAATCAGGTACGAAACACCGGCCCCATCTAGTTTAAAAAAAATGACGTGTAAACGCGTCACAGGCAGGAAGGAGGTCCGGTGACACACTGACCGCGTAACCTAGACACGTCGACAAGTAAGCAAAGTAGAAACAAGCAAACTTACCTATCTCTTTCGCACATACATATTTTGCGATTGACATGAGTGCGTAACAGGACAGTATTAATTTTCGCATGCATTTTTTCTTATCTAGCTGTGATGACACGCTTTATGACTCTTATGGCTCGGGCATAAAGTATAATTTGCATTGAGAAAATAAATTTGAAGGAAAAGGCGTAGGGTTTTAAAGTAGTGACCTGGCAACGTGTGTCGTTAACCTGTCGCGTGTCTCCTGTTTACAATACATCATGTAGAAAATACTTAAAATGAAATATAATGTCCTGTGGCTAAACTACTGGATATATTCATTTGATTTTTTATGTGACGGTTGGGAATATCATGACTTATACGAAGTTTCATTTATGATCATATTGTCCTCCCCACATTGTATATCAGTAAATAAGTATTTTAATTAATTAAATCTCTTGCTTTGTATTTTGAGTATTATTTCATTTTCTTTCTTTTCAAACTTTTGTCCGGCAGTGTATGTATATAATGTACATAATAAAATAGCTAGACTTACGATTGATAACGGCGATAGCTCTGTTCAGCCAGATTAGCCAGTATGATATCTCTTCTTTATCCGATTAAAATAAGCATGTAAGGAAGGAAAAATACAAATTTTTTCTTCTTCTGTTTTCATTTGGGACAGTCAGGGAAAATAATTCTCGTTACAAGTTCATTTCACATTAATATACAGATGCGGTCAAAACTCAAAAATTGGTCAATTAGACCATTACGGCACTTTTGAATGTCAAAATTACAAATAAAAAACAAAGCTACAGTCCCAGTCACAAGGCATAATAACTTGAGAAAGTACTGTAGTTGCCCATTCCCTAGCGTAGATCTATATGGAGAAGAACGGGCAAGAAACTCCATGGACACTCTTTTGAATCAAAATATTGTTACAAAATCTTGGTTACATCATTAATTTTGAAATTATACATATATGTGAGAACGATGTAGAAAGACGTGCACATTAAGAGCGGTCTTAATGCCATGAGCATTTGCTGCCCTAATACACGAATACTGAAACGTCACTCAAAATTTAAGGGATGCTTAACATTTGAGCAGCTTCTAAACTTATAATTTCGTATGGGAAAACGTCACTTTTAAGTATCTGTTAAATATAAGTGCTACTTAAATTTTGAGTGACGTTTCAGTATTCACGGGTATGACTGTCAAAAAATGTTGATTGTCAATTTCATTATGCTAAACAATTATTTTCTCTGACTGTCAGTGTATCATACTAAGATAATACATCTCAAATGATACTATTGTGTCTGAGATAGCAAAAAAAACAAGAACAAAAGAATGCGATAGGTATCAAGCGAGCGATTTACAAGCTGTGTTAGTATTTTTAACAGTGAAAACGAGATATAGGTGTCGATTCTGTTGTGCACAAACTAAACTTAATTTAGTCTATTGCTATCTTTTACTAAAAGGCAGTGCGAGAAAAGGACGGCTATAGCTATGAACTAAGTTAGAGATGTCAAACTAGTTTATGCCTTGCGCTTCACCGTGTTTTTAGTCGACATGTTTCACCCTTCATTTGTATGGAAATATTAGTTCCAACTAAATTTGTTCTAAATTACGTCCGTCTCTTTCTCGTTTTATTAGAGAGAAAAATATAGCAATAGCCTAAATTAAGTTTAGTTTATGCACAACAGAATCGACACCTAAAATGTTTACTATTTGTTTTGAGTTCCCTATATTTCGGCGCTGTTACAAGCACCATGGTCACGGATAAACTGAAGCTACTGCGGGTGGGTGTTTAATTTTTTATGAGCAGACAAATTCGTCTACCCTCTTTCTTGTTCGTTTTTAGGGTTCCGTACAAATAATGAAAACAACGGAACCCTTATAGGATCACTCGTGCGTCTGTCTGTCTGTCCGTCCGTCTGTCACAGCGAATTTGCTGCGAATCTACTGGACCATACCAGGTGAAATTTGGTAGGATGGTGTAATCCTATGACCCAAACACAGATGTGCAAAGTACATAAATATTGTTTTTAAATAAGGTCATTTTCGGGGGACAAATTAGGAAAATAAAAAAAAAGTTTTGCTAACTTTACTGTGTCATTTATCAAATGAAAGGGCTCTTTATGAGGATCTCAAATATGTTTTTGTTATTATTGTAAAATAAATAGTTTTTCACTCAAAACAAACCGTAAACATGGTAAATATCCCGTATTTAATGTTAATAATGTGACAACCATGACAGTTTAAAACTTATACAGGGTTAGCTTTCAATGAAGCTCCAAAATTTAAAATTAAGATCTAGCTATCAAACCAAAAGTGCATTTTAAAAATTATTGTCGAAAAATATAAAATTAAATAATAGCATTCATTTGAAAATGTCCTAAATCATAAACCTAGTGGGAATCAATGCACTTGTGTGCGTGCATGCACCGCCAATGTGTGTGCTAACTGGGTTGTTGAACTGAATTGTGCTGTTGCAATATCCACACGTTCGCTTTTTAGTGGTGGACAGGAATGAAACTATATTTAAAAAAATGTTGTTTTTTTATTAATTATATCGAAAATATTATCGATTCTAAGACACCTCTGAAAATTTAGCCGGTCATTGAAAACTAACCCTGTATGGCTATAATAGTATTAATATGATTACAGATGAAATTATTTACGTAACGTCACGCCTCTAATACCCGCAGGGTTAAGCAAGAGAGTACCTATTAGTACTCCAACGTTAAGGGACTTTGCTCACTACACGGCCAAGGCGTAGAAGCTCCGACCCAGGGTTTTAAAATGGCCGCTGTAGCAGAATAATAGTATATTAATAACAATGAATTACCTTACAGCATTCTTCTCCAGCTCTTGTCCGAATAGGCTTGTGTACTGTAAAAATCTAATTAGTCCGTCAGTTAGATTATAAAAAAAAATTTGAAACGTATTTTTTTCTTTTGTTACGTAAACCAAGATTGACGAAGATACGACCAATTAAAATTCTCAATACGTCACGCCGTGCTATAATTTTTAGTGCGTTCTGACGTCACGAGCCCGAGATTTGATGCGTTTTATCTCTGTCAATCTTCATTGATTTACAAAACCAAAAAATACGTGTCCATTATTTTCCAATACACTAACTGACAGACTAAATAGATTTGCAATTTATTGATGGTGGATACTAGCCTATTTACTTGGGGTCGACTAAGCATTCGTAAAATAGTCACAAACTGACAATTCATAATGTTAATTCAGTCTGTGAGCATTTTAAGAATTTAACGTGATTCACATTATTGTCCTAGAATGATTCTGTTAAAGCAACCATTTTAGGTCATTCACAAATGATTGTCAACTTACCGTGGTAGATGAGGGTACCACATGCGGAGTAGGAAGTGTTCCACGTCAACGCCTTCCTGAGACCCGATGCAGGTTCCACGGATGAAATCTGTTGAAAAGAAATACTGTTAATTAACAATAATACCACCACACAAATGTTTACTACTCCTCCGCTATTGTTATTCTGATTAATTTCGATGCGAGACAGTTACATTGTTTTTCTGGGACTTCGTCGAGCTTCGTTGTCTCGGAGCTTTTCTGTTGGTAGCCACTGTTGACTCCTGAACGTCAGAACGTTCAGGAGTCACAATGATTTGGGAATAGTTTGGCAGGCTTGTTCCATAAAAACAAATACCAGCACATACAAAATTAAACTATAGGGGTATGAAGAATGGGTGTAAAGTTCTTTATCCCCCATAGAAATGGGAGGATGTTGGCGGGTGTTGTGTCTGGTGGGGTACTGCCCGACAGTTGTTGCTAACATTTACTCCTTTATCTCTCATATCACTTCTCACACAATCCATCCATCGTTTCTTTAGTCTTCCTCTCCCTCTCCATCCATCAACATTGATATTCATCACTCTTTTAGTCTCATGCGATTCGTCCCTTCTCATCACATGTCCATACCAAGATGGTCGATTCCCTTTAATTCACAATTTAAATTGATAAAAATTTAAACTCACCCTGATCGGTTTCTACTGGCCAGTGCAAGTCTTGAATACCGAGACATCTGCGAATTAAATATTATGAATTAGCAACCTGAAGAAATGGAGAGTAAATGTGGTGCTGTTCCACAAACGATGGGGCACATAATATCGTGTCTTGTTTGTTCACTACAGGAACTGATCTTTTCTTTATCGTAAACAGTCGCGTGCAGTGGTATTCCACGAAAGGTAGTCGACGAAATAATGATAGCAAAAAAAAAATGTTCGTCTGCGCCATCTTGGATTTTCATTTTGACCTCATTTTTATTAGGGACCCCAAAAACCACAAAAACGACACCCATGTAGAAAAAACCGGAAATTTTCGTCGGCGCCATCTTGGTTTTTTATTTTTACCTCATTTTCATTATCAGCGACCCCAAAAACCTCGAAAACGACACCAATGAAGAAAAAACTGAAAATTTACGTCGGCGCCATCTTGGATTTTCATTTTGAAATAAAAATATCTCTCAGGCATGCTGGTTTCCTCACGATGTTTTTCTTCACCGAAGTAAGTGATAATTCAATACGCACATGAATCCGAAAAAACAGAGGTGCGTGCCTTGGGTTCGAACTCGAGACCTATGACTTGGCAGTCACTGTTTCCGTACTGTATTAAAAACATTGAATAAATTAATAAAATTAATATCTCACCTGCTAAACTTGTTGGCGTATCCAGAGATCTTGAGCTCAGCGGTGGATGTAGTGAGGCAATGCGTCAGGAACCACTTCAGCCTCCGCTGACCGACCGGGTTGGTCCTGGCGTCGACTCTTGTCCAAAGCGTACGGTCGCATATCAGGGCTCCGAGACGTGGGCAGGTGCTGGGAATAGGGAATAATAATGACGACACCTAAAGTTTTATTATTATAACAAGACCCTTAACGGGCACTTGTCCTCCTCGTCAATGTGATCATTTTTTTGTTCTAGATCTAGACCATACCTTCTAGTTACGGAGATATTGGGGGTTAAAGTACCAACTTTAACACAAGTTTTGTATTAAATACACGTTTTTAATGCAAGATTTTTACTTTAAACACCTCCAGGACCCTCTTACTATTCAAGTCATCCATCAGCACAATGTTTTGAGTGCTTTACATTGAGTCCTAACCCTTTTTTTTCCGGATGGGAAATCATCAAATGACTCCTCCCGCTCTGAGCGGAGGGAATGTCAGACTTTTTACGACTAAAACCCATCCATGTTCCCTCATCGCCCTTTGTGTTCCACGGTACCACGGGGGCCACGGTATCTCTTTCCCAGTCAACAGTCCCGCAGCCCCGGCAGGCATCGGCCCCTTCCATTTGCTGACATCTCTTTGAGACGCGCGTGGAACACTCCTGCGCCGTCGACACGGCCTGTCGTCATTAGACGGACGGACAGCGAGGTAGCCCATAGCTCACCGTCCACAGGCCCGTGAGTCCTACCCCTACCTACCGTAAAAGGGCATTTTTCACCCCAAAAAAAAAAGTCGTATCCCAGTAATAATGTTTGCGTAAAGTTCGCATAGTTGAATTTTGGACGAAACACATGAACTTTTGATGAACTTTTCTGCCATCAACACGCTAAGCCGCTAAGCAATAGGCTCTACAAAGCTGTTCTAAAACTCAAAATGGAATATACATCACATGGATTATTATATCCCGCGTGGATGTCGGTTATCGCGACCAAATCCCAAGACGGCTTATTTTTTCCGACACTTCCAACAAATATCATTATATTTTAGCCAATATATACAAAAACTTGACAAATTATATACTAAAACCTTCCTAGAGAACCACTCTATCCATTGGTGAAAACAGCATGAAAATCGGTGCAGCAGTTTTTGAGTTTATCGCGAACAGACAGACAGACGCGGTGGAGGACTTTGTTTTATAATACGTAGTGATAGTGATGATATACTCACTGGCCCACCGCCTTCAAATCCCTCGGATTCAAAAACTTCAAGATACACAGCAGCACATCATCGCAGAGATCCAACAAATGTGTGCTACAGCCTCTGGAGCCATGCTCAATCCCGGATGCTGTGGGGACAAAGTTTGTATTAGTTGTACAGACATAACATAACATCTAACCTGAGCAGCGGTGGCTCAGTGGTGGCGGCCCCGACTTACGAACAGTAAGTAGTGGGTTATTTCATCACCACTGCTCTCAAAACGGTGAACGAAAACATCGTGAGGATACCGCCATGTCCTAGAACCAAAAATTCGAAGACATGTGACATCTACGAATCCGCACTGGGCCCGCGTGGTGGATTATAGCCCTTACGTAAAATACGCGCTTTGACGTGGAGTTGCAGACACCAGCCCGTTATACAATATACAACACCTAACCTGTAATCTCTGAGGATTACTACCGATAACCTAATAGTACATCCACATTTTGCCCATTATATTTTAATCCCATGTAAGTGGGGGTGAGCATATTGCCATCAACCGAGCACAAATCCAGACTCTATGGCTACTACTGAGAAATTCCTGATGGAAAAACCCAATAACACTTTGCCCGACCTGGGAATCGAACCCAGGAATAGGCATGACGACAGTATCAAAAAATTGCAAATCTATTTAGTCCGTCAGTTAGAGTATTGGAAATTAATGGACACGTATTTTTTGTTTGATGAATATTGACAAAGATAAAACGCATCAAAACTCGGGAGTGGGGGCTCGTGACGTCAGAACTAGGTAAAAATTATACCTAGGCGTGACGTATTGGGAATTTTAAAAGCATCATATGTTCGTCAATTTTGGTTTACGTAAGAAAAGAAAAAACACGGGCCAATTTTTTTTTTATAATCTAACTGACGGACTAATTAGTTTTTTTTGCCGTCTCGCCTATTATAAATGCAGTAACATATACATGCATACGACGCGCAAAAAGTCCGGCGGCCAAAAAATCCGTGTCATTCTAGCAGATCACGCCGCGCCACGCCGCACTAAAGTGCGCAAATAAAATAGAACGTTTGCTTCAACGCGCGCTAACGCAGACGGCGCACACATTCAGTATGCAATCTGCACTCGTATAGAATGATAGAAGGTGTGCGTTGAGTCTGCGTAAAATTCGCGACGGACTTTTTGTATGCAGATATTTTGTGCGCCACAGACTCATCCGCACAGAAAGTCTGTCGTCTGCGCAGGCCCTTAAACTGGAAGCCATAAAGGGTGGATTTGGTCATAATCACGCTCAATTTTTCGAAAGCAAGATTATGTGCGTATTAGTTATTCTGTGTGTATTTGTTAGTACTGCTGGGTAATACAATACCTCTTGGTAAGACTGGTTGTCAGACTTTTTGGGGCACTGACTACCTGTAACGACTGTCAAAGATCTACAAATGACAACCGGAACCAACGGCTTAACGTGCTTTCCGAGGCATGGAGGAAATTTTACTTATCTAGTTAGTAGGTTGCTGCCCCATTTATGGTCAGAGTTGAGTAGAGTGAGTAAATGCAGGGAACGGCATGCCTCTGTGGATCCATAGCCGAGTACCATAATTTTTCAGAGAACCATCTTTCCCCAAATCAATCCATAACGAGGACATCAATAAGAGCAAAAATATTTGCATCAACTCAAGATTTTTTCACAACAGTGTGTGTGTATAAACTTGACCAGGTTTATGAACAACGGAGCAAAAGGAGTATGTTAGTACTGGATTCTGCCAGTGGCTTCGCCCGCGCGAACTTTGATAATTGGCCCATGGGATCTTACTACTGGGATAAAAAGTATCCTATGTTTTAATCCAGGTTATAAACTATATGTGTGCAAAATTTCATCTGAATTTGTTCAGTAGTTTTTGTGTGAAAGAGTAACAAACATCTAACCATACATCCAGACTTACAAACTTTCGCAATAATTATAACATTAGTAGGATTGCATGTGTGTAGTATGGTGTCATTCTGTAGTTCCTACTACCTATACCCATTGTCAAGATATTAATTATGTATAAATTTTGAGACGAACTCTGCTCTTTTCTAAAAGCTTGGTCAATAACAGCAATGGATAGAGATAAATGGAAGGTGGGAAGGGAAGCTTTTGTCCAGCAGTGGAGACACAAATGACAAATCACAATAATCATATTTCTCAGTGGGTTACGAAGACCAAGACACGAAATCATTCGCTCCTTTGTGCTATTTATGTCCCAAACAAGAAAATATTGCAACAAAATGCTATTTCTAACATAATAAACTGAAAACGCAATATTTTAATTCAGACAAAAGGTGCGCAATTTAGAAAATAATATTACTTAAGTGTAACGTAAAACTTACCATCCTGGACGCATCCGCTATCATCCAACTCCTGCATAGAGCTGTTTTCAGGCTTCAGCGATTCCATTTTTCAATAAAATAACCGGTTTGAAAAATATTCACTGATCACCAAAAGACCCCTTACATCGGGAATGATAAGAACAACACAAGCGCCATGAGACAAAGGAAATCAAGAATAAACGAGGATGTTGACTGCAGTATACACACAAACAGACACGATTTTTTGATATTTTGGAGCAATTCCAAAAATATTCTTTGAGAAATCACAATAATGACAAAATCGAAAACTCGGGTGTTGACTGAAGAAAACAACTAGAGCTGCTAAAGTTTTTGGTTGGAAGAGGAGGTATTGAGTTATTGATTTGGGCTTTTAGTCGATTACTAGATTCACTGCACACAAACTAAATTCTTTGGTAAGGAAATAGTTTCATCTCTCGGAAATAAACGGTTTGCTGCAATATTTGATAAAGGTTATTTCTAGTTTTTTTTTTGTACCATTATTCCTTGTTTTTTAAGACCAAGGAATGATACAAACCACAGATTAGATATTAGTAGCTAGCTAGGTATTATATACCTAACTACTAATATCTAATCTGTGTGTTTTGGAATTTTATATTTATATTTATGGCTGAAAATGAACTTGGAGGGTTGTATTGATGATTTTGATGATTATAATTCTGTAACTACATACGTCTTGCAGGCTGCGAGTCGCGGGCTACCCAGGAGCATCAGCCTTAAATTTAAATTATTACTTACTACAAAAGAAAAAATAATAATTTGATTTACTTTACTGAACAGAATTGCTAGTGTAAATATTAAAAAAGTACTCCTGTGAAGTTGGAGATTGGTTTCGAACAACAAAACATTATAGGTGCAAACAAGCAGAGTCCATTTTCCAAAACTATTTTGCCAAAAAAACCAGTGTGTTTTTTGTTAACTTTTAGAATACTCACTCTGTGATCTTTGATTATTGAACAACACTAAATATCTTGATAATTGACATTAATTTGACATTAAGTTCTTTCATGTGCTTTCCGTCAAAAAGCACGTCGCCCAAAAATATTTTTGTTTATTAAAATACGATGGCGAAGTCACTCAGAAGCCGTTGGAAGCGAAAATGCAGGGCGGTAAAGCGCGAACGTTACGCCGTCAAAGAATTGGCACGCCTAAAGAAAATGTTAGGCGTAAAAGAAGAAGACAAACCCGCAGAAATCACCACGGAAGAGGTTATGGAGTCTGACCAAGTAATATTCTTAGATGCCGGAGCTATCACCAAGAAAAAAGATAAAAAGAACAAGAAAAAGGCAGAGGAAGTACCTAAGGAGGCCGAAGAGGACGTCGAAATGAGTTCTGATGACGAAAAAATCGAAGTTGATGAAGACGGAAAGAAGCGAGTTTTCAGTTCCAAAACACTCAAGGACCAGAACGGACAGTACCCTGTGTGGTTGCACAAGAGAAAGATCGCTAAAATCAACAAAATCGGCAAGAAAAACACGAAGAAACGGTCTAAGAATAAGAAACGTAAAAGGTTATAATAAATGTGTGATTAGAAATCTGTGTTTTTATTCTGTTACACCATCTTTTGTAACGTGTTTGTGTTGTACGCTCTAGTTTCTACACACCTTGGTGACCTACTGCGGTTCAATCTATCATCAATCCTATCCATGACCTTGGAATGACTTGATTAAATCAATTAAAGTCAAACTAATGCCAAATAGATCATCTTTTACGACTGCAAAGGAAGACAGGAACAAAACTGAAAAAGAATTGTGAAGATAGTTCCTCATCAACATCTTCCTGCCCTTGGCTGATTCTATTTGGGGTCAGTGCAACATATTTTCTTCTTCTGTCTAGAATTGTGAAGATAGGTATTTGAAATGATAAAATCAACATTAGTCTAAAATAAAGTATATTTTGACATCTAATCTGTCCAAGTTTCCATACTAAAGAAGTATTATGGGAACTTCCACTGTTTTTTTTATCTTATGGTAATAGCTGTTGCCTGCGACTTGATTCATGTAGAAAAGTGAAAGTGTGACGAAAAAAGAAACCGTGCTTTTGCAAACTATAATCTATATCTGTACAAATATTAATCCAGATCCATTCAGCTGTTCTGGCATGATTGAGTAACAAACATTCATCCAAACCTTTGCATTTTAAAAAAGCAATAAACTTATTTACAGTAAGATTACCATCAAAAGTTTGTGATGTTTCATACAGCACGACAGTTGAGGGTTAAACATAATTAAAACAACATTATTTAATAAATAAGTAAAATATATTTTTTTTAAAACAAAATAGCAATACTTCACATTTAATAGACTGTATTGACGATTACAAAACAAAAGTTCTGGTCTCAGATCTATTAATTGGTAACCATTACATTAATGTATCTTACAACCTAGTGCAATGTTAAAAGAAAATGTATTCAAAGTAAACAAGTTTTTTTTTTTTTTGCAACCATGGCAGCACACATTCTTCCTTCTAGAAGTTCTTAGAGCTGTTCCAGCGAATCATTATGATGTGCAATATTTATGAAAAAAAAAAAACATTTTCATGCAACTAAGCATCTATTAAATACTGAAGGAAGAAATGAGACTATAATAAACTAGACTCCATTTATTACAACTTCTAACAAAAATATCTCATGAATTCCTTGTTCAACGGAGTTCCAGCTCATTTTAATTGACTATTAATGTTTTTAAAAATTGTGTTAAATATGTTTGAAAGAATCATGCAGTTTATTTCTATAATGTAAAGGCAGTTATGAAACAAAACCTTACTATGGATTCAGTTCACATCTCGTCCTGTCCCCCCCCCTATAAAAGCTTAACTGCAGGCTTGAAAAACCTGGAAAATTCATGATGATAGTGCATTTCATGAACTTTAAATGAAAACTATAGCTGTTAAGGTAACTTTATCAGTTTAGCAGTAATAGTTGTTGAACTTGGGTGTTGGATAATTTTGTACCATATACAAAATCCTTAGAATAAGTCGTTAAAAGTGATTAAGATGAAGTAGTTGCCTGAATATAACGGGCTACTACGAAACCCTATACTGCGCGTGGCCTGACACGCACCCGGCCGGTTCTTTTGTTTGTTTCGATTTAACTCTAAAACTGCTCAACCAATTTTAAAAATTCATTCAGCAATGGATAGCTACATTATCAGCAAGTAACATAGGCTATATTTTATCCCCGTACTCCCACGGAAACGGGAACTACGCGGGTGAAACCGCGTGACATACGCTAGTTAACAATAAACAAGCATAGATTATAACAAATTAAGGCACTAATCTGATTCAGTTAAACGGCTTGTAGGCTAGAGCCCGTCCTACAGCCATTTGTAACTCCTTGATATGAACCTCTGCAGCGATGTGTTTGTGGATAAAGTAAGATGTAACTACGACATTGCATATTGTGCAGTAGTGGTTGGCTCCATTTAGCTGAAAAAAAAAATGTTTTTTTTTAATTTATGCCGGTTTGTGGTACAGGATTTTTTCAGTAGTTTGAGTCTAGATTTGTGCCTGACTGGTGACTTTATGTATGAATGCATCAGTGTGCTGACCTTCTGTAGCAAATTTTCAACAGACACTGATAGTTTCTAATAATTTAGCCAAAGACTTCTGCAGCGGAGAGAGAGAGTTCATACCTAGTGCCAAGACAAAACTAATTGGTCACAATCCTCAGTGATGAGGGTTATACAGAGAAAACTAAAATGGTGACAGCTTTAGCCCCTATTACATGGGAATTAATAATAAAAATCAATAACCAACTGTACTTAAAAGTGGCTTTTTATGTAAAGTCCATAGCAACACATTTTTGTTAGTATTTTCCTAGATCCTTTTCAGATACCTTCGCCTGGATTGTCTGAATTTCGACCAATAAAAGAACTTATAACCAACCTTTCTGATTAGATTCTCCTTGAATTCCTCGACATGTGGGTAAGATTCTAAGATTTTTCGATGATTTTCAGAAGTCTTATGTCTCTCCTTGCAAAGTACATCTCGAACCATTTCTGTCTCGCAGAACACACATCTGAAGAGCTCCCCAGCCGTCAGCATGCCGTGGTAAGCATCAGAAGACACTACAAGCTTTTTACCATCTTTCATAGTTACGATGAGAAAATTTTGTGGTTCCGTCAAGTTTGTCGGTGGGTCTTTTACTTCAACGTGCGTTATTTTGGGCTGTCTCAATGCTGGGACGGACATTTTTTAGGTTTTGGTGGATGAGAATTACCAATTACAAGTTTTTGTGAATATCTCGAAAATATTTTTACTCAAAACATTAACAACAACAGAGGGTAGGAGAATATTACTTTAAACTATGGACTCTATGGTACCAAATAATGACCAAAGACTACAATATTATGTATGGGGAAAAGTAATATATTTTTATTTAAATCATTTTTTATTTACTAATAATCGATTTGTTCGATTTGATGTTTAATTTTTAATTGGTTATATTTTTATTTATTTCATTTTATTTGATTTTTAATATGATGAATTGTTAATATGAATCTCTTGGGTTTATTATTGGAATATGAATAGCATGTAGATTTTTAAATAATAGCGCAGCAATCTTTTTTTTTATTAATTAAAATCGATTTTGACAGATCGATTAATATTGAATAAAGAAAAATCGATATTTATTTAATCGATTCTTTTCCATTAATCTCCCATCCCTAATATTATTTATGGTACACTGTAAAGGCGGCCCGCGAAAATCAAATTTTCTTACGTTTTTTGCAATTTGCAGGCGAATGCTAGGTTCTTCGATCAACAATTTTATTAGCAACTAGATACCGTGTCACATACAAAATAAAAGCTAAATGCTGTCCGCGTGACAGCTGCATTTGTAACGGTTACAAACGGAGAAAAATGTTTTAAAACAGTTTTAAGTTCAAATCAAATCAAATCAAATTCATTTATTGTTTGTCACAGGTGAAATATTTGTCAACCTAATTACAACCATGGTACATAACAATAAAGTCACAAATCTTCAAAATATTATATAAGACTTACGATCATTCGTAACAAAAATCAAGCAGCAATACATTATAAGACTTGAGTTAAACAACATTTTGTGTGAAATCAACCTTAAGTAGTAGTAAATAAAGTACTTTTTCCCGTTATATTGCCTTGAGAGCTACATCGTATTGTTTCGTTTAAAGAAAATTTGAAAAAAGAACAAAGTTGCTTCTTCGAATTTTACTACAGGAGTCGCGTTAAACCAATGATATTCTATTGAACAGATATGTTGTGAGCGCGCAATCGTGAAGACTCGAAAACGGGCCTGCGTCACTGCGTGTATGTGAGCTATCGCTGCCCAGCGGCACACTTTTTTCGGTGGTTTTGTAGGTGTATAACATATCTGTAGAATATCATTGTGTGTTAGCCAAAAGTCACCCACTTTGGCACCCCACTGGCTGCCATGGTTTTCCACATGTGATGTTGCCACATATTTAAATATTTAAAAAAAAGTCAACCCGTAGCCATACTAGCCATGCACGCTTTGCTATAAGGGCGTCAATAGGGCGTCACTGCGGCGAGCTAGACGCACCACTACTAATTTTAAAATTTTCATACAAAATCTAGAAGTCTTGCAGGCTTCTGTTTTCTCTTCCTTTTTTTAGGGTTCCCTACCTCAAAAGGTAAAAAAAGGAAACCTTATAAGTTCACTCTCTTGTCCGTTTGTCCGTGTGTCACCACCGATTTTCTCGAGAACAGGTGGACTTAGCAAGTGAAATTAAGTATAATTTAAGATAAATTGAAGTGAAATTTATACCAGATACTGGAATCTATAGTCCCTACTAGGTATGTAAAAATCAAGGTCCTGAGTCAACACTATAAAAAGATATGGGCAAACGAAACCGGAAGTATCCTACAGGTTTTGGGTCGAAAACCTATAGGGTACCGGCGATAAAGAGGGCGACGCGTTTTGAGAGTGCGTTCCGTTTCACCAAAAACATGCTAAGTACAAAACAATAAATTGTAAAATAAGTGATGTTTTAGAAACCTAAACAAGTGTACCACAATGATTTTATGCGCCAAAATTCATTTTTAATATATTTTTTTTTTTCGTTATATCTGCAATCAGCCCTTATGCTTTAATCAGATTGGTTGTTGCTTCATTGTCAGTTTGAGATTCTTAGCATCCTGCGATGCGTCATCTCGTTAAGTATCGATGGTAATCAGATTGACGCTATTCGTTTCCTTTTAAGTCGGTAGGTAGAGTCCTTTAAGGTATACAGTCAAAAAAGTATCGGGAATGGATGATTTGTTTATGGTTCCAAATTTTTTTTTGTTGTTGTTAGATTAGCAAAACTGTTTTCCATTTTGGCGCGGAGTTTGAGTTACATCTGTTAATTAGATTAAAAACAGTACTGATTTTAGTTATATCATATCTAGTGTGTATTGCGAATTTCATAATGGACAAAAATATCGGACAAAAAGTTTGTCTTAAATTTTGCATCGCCAATGGAATTTCGAGTTCGGAGTCTCTGAAAATGTTACAGAAGGCTTACAGTAAATCGACTTTATCAAAAACACGCGCTTATGAGTGGTACAAAGCGTTCAAAAGCAGTCAAGGTGTGATGGAAGATTTGCCTCGTTCTGGTAGGCCATCAACGTCTGCAACTGAAGTTAACATCGCAAAAGTGAAGGAAATAGTGACTGACAATCTTGCCGGAAGGTCAAACGGTAAATAAAAAATATTATTCGGACGTTATGCAGCGTTTAAGAGAGCAAATTAGATAAAAGGGCCAGATTTGTGGAAAGAAAATTCTTGGATTTTGCACCACGATAATGCGCCTTCGCACAGTTGTGAACGATTTTTTGACCAAAACTCAACAAATACCATCGAGCAACCACCTTATTCACCAGATATGGCTCCAGCCTCCAGACTTCTTTATTTTTCCTAAACTCAAATTACCACTTCGTGGCACCCGTTTTCATTCAGTAGAAGACATAAAGGAGAATTCGCGGCGAGAACTGAACTCAATTCTGGAATAAGCATTTAAAAAATATTTTTATGATTGGATTATTAGTTGGTAAGTGTGTCGGTTCTGAAGGAGCATACTTTGAAGGTGATAAAATAAATTTGGATAAATAACTAATATTTTGTGTTTTATTGATCTTTTCCCGGTACTTTCTTGACAGAGTAGTATATGTTCTGTGGTAGAGTCTGAGGACTTCAGTAGTGTCGCAGCGAGTTCATTTCTATGTCGCTGGAGTCTTTGCTTATAAGTCTTGTATGACTTTTCTACAACTTCTTTGATTTTGGTATTTGTAGGTACTCATGTACTTCAATGTTCCTTGTGAACTATGGTGCGCTGCTCAAGGTTTTCAGAGCTTTATTTTGGAAGCGTGATACAGAATAAAGACAAAACCAAAGGAAATCTTGGTTTTATTCACCAATAAAATTACATAGCGTATTTTAGACAAAGAAATCGTTTGTCACCACGATTTGACATTACTACGACAATCTCCTCATTAGATAAGAAGGTTTCATATCATTCACCCATGCTCTATGAAGAAACGTAGTCATGAAGATAAGCCGGAGGCCTTCTTTCTCGAGTAGAACTACGAGGAACTTCTACGTCTTCAACTTCAGCTGGCTCAGCTGCTTCAAAAAATTCTTCTGGTTCATCGTCGGAGTTTTCTTCGTCATCTACTGTATATGGAAGAGGCGCCAGGGATCTATTCGAAACAGTTGTCTCACGGCCATCAGGTAGGCGTACATAAGAGTATTCAGGGTTGCATTGTAGTAGTTCCACTTCTTCTACCACAGGCTCATATTTGGAGTTTCGTACGTTTTTCTTCATGAAGACTGGCCCTGGAGAGTGGAGCCATGTCGGTAGTGATTGTCCATTTCCTGAGCGACGAGGATGATTGAACATGCGCTCGTGAGGAGTGGCGTTAGTTCCCGTGCAAAGCAAGGATCTAATAGAATGTAGGGCTGGAGGCAAGCCCTTCTCCCAGTCACTAATGTCAGCGTTGTTGGAGCGAAGATACAGCTGAATCGTACGCCACAAAGTTCCATTTAAGCGTTCAACCAAGCCATTCCCTTGTGGGTTATATGGAGTAGTGCGACTGCATGCAGTACCAAGTGACGTCAGGTACTTTCTGAGCTCATCCGATAAGAAAGACGTCCCTCTATCGGAATGTATGTATGCTGGCGTGCCAAATGTGGAGAACAGATCAACTAAGCATTTTATAACCGTTGCCGACGTCATGTCTTTACAGGCATAAGCAAAAGGGAACCGACTAAACTCATCAATTATGGTTAGAATGTACTTATTTGAAGTTTTTGAGGGAAGTGGGCCTTTAAAATCTAAGTTTAATCTCTCGAATGGTGATGTAGCTTTTATGAGGCGCCCTTCATTTCTTATGTAACGGGGTTTGATTTCGGCGCATACTGGACAGGCAGCGGTCATTCTTTTGATGTCTTCGATTGAATAGGGTAGATTTTTGGACCGTACCCAATGAGTCATGCGTGAAATACCAGGGTGGCAAAGAGAGTTATGTAGAGAAATGAGTTTGCTTGGAGAGTTGCTGTCGATGTGGATGCAAACTCTTGATAAGGCATCAGCAGCAAAGTTCTGGCTGCCTGGCCGATAGATTATGTCGTACTTGAAACAGGAGAGCTCCAGGCGCCATCTCTCGATTTTCTCGTTTTTTATCTTATTAGAGTGCCCCTGGTTAAACATAAATGCTACAGATCGTTGGTCTGTGATTAGTACGAAATGTCGTCCAATCAGAAAGTGCCTCCATTTTCGAAGTGCTTCAACAATGGCGCAGGCCTCCTTTTCTATTGATGGCTGTCGCCTTTCTGTATCATTTAGCGACCGTGAAAAAAATGCGACAGGTCTTCCTTTTTGTGAAAGTGTCGCAGCAATTGCAAACTCCGATGCATCGGTTTCGACCGAGAATATTTCCTTCTCGTCAATTCCAGCCAAGGCCGATTTAGCAAAGTCCTTCTTGAGGTCGTTAAAAGAATTAATAGCGTCTTGAGATAAGGGAAATATTGCTTCGAATGGGTAGCAAACTTCTCATCCAAATTAAGACCACTGTCTTAATTTGGATGAGAAGTTTGCTACCCATTTCGAATAGTGAGCGAATAGGCCAAGGGCTCTTTTCAAGGCTACTGAGTCAGTTGGAACAGGAAGATTCATCAGGGGTTCAAGACGGTTCTCGTCTGGTTTGATAATGTTTTTTTGTATGTTATAACCAAGGAGGTTGATTGACTCCGCTTCGAACGTGCATTTGTTAGTATTAAGCGTAAGTTTGTACTTTCCAGCAGCTTCCGTAAACTTGCGAAGGTTTTCGTCATGGTCCTCTTTATTGACACCACATACAGTGACATCATCCAGGTAAGCGAATGTGCCTCATCGATTCGGAGAACCTCAATTCTCCGAATCGATGATATATTGTAAAGTTCTCTGAAAAGCTGCCACGCCGTTCGTTACTCCAAAGGGAATCCGTGTGAACTGATATAGGTTCCCGCATGCTTCAAAAGCGGTATATTTTCGTTCTTTGGCCAGAATGGGCACCTGGTGATATGCACTTTTGAGGTCTATTTGACTAAATAAGTTGTACTGTGATACTCGCGTTATAATAGAATCGATACTTGGAAGAGGGTATGCGTCAAGTTCCGTAAATCTGTTAATAGTCTGTGAATAGTCGATCACAAGACGTTTTCGATGGTGCCCTCCTCCAGCGACAAGAACCTGAGCCCTCCAGGGTGACACACTGGGCTCAATAACTTTATCCTTGATCAAATTGTTTATTTCGTTCGATATGAAATCTTGATCTTCTTGTGAGTGGCGTCTTGAGCGGATTGCGATTGGTTTGATATTTGGAGAAAGATTCGTAAATACTGATACAGGCGGAACGGAAGCCTCTAGTACGTTGCAGACTTTTAACGGTTGTTTATCACCTCCAAACTGAAGTTCAAGAGAAGAATGCTTTTGGAGTAGGTCATGTCCAATAATAACGTCGGCGCAAAGATTATTGATGATCAATAAAGGCTGGTTTCGGTATATATGGCCACCTATTTGAATCGTCGCGTAACATAATCCATCGACGTAGGAAACGTTGTTGAGAGATGCGAGTGTTATAGCTTGTCTACAAGGCTTAAGTTTGAGTTTCAAAATTTGAGCGAGATTTTTGTCAATGAAGCTGATGGAACTGCCAGTATCGACGAGTGCATCAGCGCGGTAGTTGTTTAGAGTAATGGGAGTTGTTGCTTTGTTGAGACTAGAAGGAGCAGCGGCAGAAAATGCTGATAGTTGGGAGCCGGCAGATTGTACTTGCGTATCATCATCTGTGACAGCTGCATTTGTAAAGTTATTAGTAGAATCGCGGTTAGAGCTTCTGCAGACCTTGGCAAAATGACCACGCTTCGAACAGAGTTGGCATTCCACGTTGCGGGCGGGGCATTTTAATCTTTGATGAATATTACCTCCGCAAAAGAAACAACGACGGCGATGTGTTGTTGCTAGGTTCGGCTGCGTTCGTGTTTCTGCCTCAGTGGCAGCATTAACAGAATTAGGATTGAAGGAAGGAGATTGTACTAGTAGTTGAGAGGTGTTCTCGGCAGTTTCCAAGGTAATCACAAGGTTCAAAGTCTCTTCTAGTGTCAGAGATTTTTCTAGAAGCCGTTTCTTTATTTTGCTTGATAAGATCCCACTGATAAATGTCCCACGTATGGCTTCGTTCTGGTGTTCTTCCGCTGTCACTGCTTTAAAATTACAGTCATGGGCAAGGATATTAAGCGCTCGAGAGTATTCTGCGATGTTTTCTCTAGGCTGTTGTTTCCTAGTCGTAAGTCGATGCCTTGCCAAGGTTATGTTCTGTTTCTTTTCATAGGCATCATTAAGTTTGCTTATTGCGTCGCTGTACTTAGTGCAGGAGCGGATGTTGTTGAAGATTGTTGGCGAAATGTGGTTGACAAGTACCTTCAGTTTGAGCGATTCATCGGGCGATCCTTGTTGTGCGATGAAGTTCTCAAAGGTGTATTTCCAGTGGGCCCACTTTAGATCGGCACCGGGTGCAGCAGGCTCCACGTCAAAACGATCGGGTCGAAGATATTGAGTTACTTTCTCTTGAGACATCGTGCTTGATATTAATAGGCGATAACAATTATTGTTGAATAAATTGATACAGAATAAAGACAAAACCAAAGGAAATCTTGGTTTTATTCACCAATAAAATTACATAGCGTATTTTAGACAAAGAAATCGTTTGTCACCACGATTTGACATTACTACGACAATCTCCTTATTAGATAAGAAGGTTTCATATCAAAGCGTTGTAGTATTTTCACATTCGAATGGCTTGCCGATCCCCACAGCTCTATAGCATAGGTCCATATAGGTGTTAGGATGCATTTGTAGATCATCAGTTTGTTTTCCGAGCTAAGTAACGATTGTCTGCCTATTAACCAGTAGATTTCTCCCAGTTTCCTGCTTGCTTGGTCCCTTTTGGTCTTAATATGTTCACGCCAGGTAAGGCTTCTATCGATGTGCATACCTAGGTATTTGGCAGTAGTTTTCTGAGGGAGAACCTCTCCGGCAAGTGTTACTGGTGGGCAGTCCCCACTTCTTAGGGCGAAGGTAATGTGGACAGTCTTAGCAGCACTAGTTTTAATTCTCCACTTTTTCAGCCATGATCCAATTTTATCCTGGTGTTCTTGGAGTTTTTTGGATGCTCGAATCTCGTCTTTATCGCAAGATAGGACTGCAGTGTCATCAGCATAAGTTGCAGTAACGATTTGCTTTGAGGTGGGTAGGTCAGCAGCGTAGACCGTGTACAGAACCGGGCCCAGCACAGATCCCTGGGGTACTCCAGCTTTTATGAGATAGAAAGAAGATAGGCTATCTCCTGATTTATTCTGAAACATTCGATTCTCCAAGTAGGACTTGAGCAGCATGTATGCGGTGTGTGGTAAGCAGATTTTAAGTTTACACAGGAGACCCTTGTGCCATACCCGGTCGAATGCTTGTTGTATGTCCAGAAAAGCAGCTGAGCAATACTCTTTTCTTTCCAATGATTGCCGGATTATATGAACCACTCTGTGTAATTGTTCTGTTGTTCCATGGTGTACTCGGAACCCAAATTGATGGTCTGTAATTGTCTTTTGTTCTTCAAGTATAGGTATCAGTCATTGCAGAAATATCTTCTGAAATAGTTTAGACAATAAGGGAAGAAGGCTTAAGGGTATGGTTTTTATTTTTAATAAATAAAAAGAGTTTTGTACTTCTTGCATATTCCCTATTGCAGCGCCATCAAACGTCGTGACAAGCGCACACATTTTCTTTCTTTCTTGCATTTTTGTACCTTGAAGTATCAAGCACCTAATCAGTTTTATGTCGAAACACGCACTTTTTCCAAGGCTTTCTTCTTTAGAAATAATGTTTCTGAAGGTGGTGTTTTGTCGTTGGGTAGAACTGCCAATAAGTTGCAATAACTCTGTAAATTTTAAAGTGTAAACTTCATAGATAATGTTTGATCATTTGGTCACTATACAGTGGTGTATCCTTTAATATTTACAATAGTATAGTGGAAGACGTTTCCGAACGCTCCCATTTCCCTGGACGTAAGAGGTCCTTATACGTTAAGCGCCTGATCGATTGAAAATAATACTAAGCCATAGATAGACAGCCTTTGCTCACCATTTTATCAACAGTTCTTCTTTTATCTATAACTAGCTGATGCCTGCGGCTTCGCCCGCTTGGATGTCGGTTATCGCGACCAAAATTAATCATGAAATTTCCTTCCCTCAACCCATGGGAACCTATTCCAGGCATAAAAAGTACCCTGTCTTATTTCAGGCTATAATCTATCCCTGTACCAAATTTCAGCCAGATCTCTTCATCCGTTAGAGCCTGACTGAATAACAAACATCTAGAGTAAAATAATGTGCATGAAATGCTTAAAGCCTCTAACTTATTTAAAATAGTAAGGATTAAACCGTATTTGTGTAAATAGCTTTCCAATGACCACTTTATAATTGCCCATTTTTTAAAGTATTAAAATGGATATAGTATTTTATTCTTAGGAGATAGACATATGCCATGGCGGACTTTTCTGTAGACCTATATAAGATACACAATTCCACAATACATCACTTTGTTATATCTCAAAGGGTTTAGGCAGTGTTTTCGTTGAAAGCTCCCAGACGGCTTATTTTATTCCGACACCTCAAACAAATACCATTATATTTTAGCCAATGTATACAAAAACTTGACAAATTATATACTAAAACCTTCCTCTAATCACTCTATCTATTAAAAACCCGCATCAAAATCCGTTGCGCAGTTTTAAAGATCTAAGCATACATTGGGACAGACAGACGCAACGGGGTTCTTTGTTTTATAATATGTAGTGATGATGATATCGATAGTGATAGTGATAGTGAAGTGATAGTGATGATGATGATACTGATAATAAATGAAAAATAAAAATATTTCCCTGGGAAATATTTTCAAAGTGTTCATGAGGGTCACGCAACGGGGGTCTTTGTTTTATAATATGTAGTGATGATGATATTGATAGTGATAGTGAAGTGATAGTGATGATGATGATAGTGATAGTGATACTGATAATAAATGAAAAATAAAAATATTTCCCTGGGAAATATTTTCAAACCAGCCTTAGGTCATCTGAATAATCAATAAAAAAGTGCTATTTTATGGGTTTCATAATATTTTTTTATGGTCTCGCGGTCATTTGTTATAAGTTTTATAGTTTGTGCCTACCTAGTTATATAATTGTAAAAAAAACAAAAATGAAATATGTGAATCTACACATTTTTTTTTGTAAGTAAATCGGCTTTCTCTGTTCGTTATTTAGATAAATACACACATCAAAAATGTCTAGGGATCAAGCATTTTTATGCGGATTTCTTGAGATTGAGATGTGGCTTTGTAATAAATTTATGATTTTATAAATTTATATGGATCCTTTTTGGTGCATTTCATAATTTGAATCAGGAACTCTCAATCAAATTCGAGTAAAAGATGAAAATAAGCTGTCAATATTTTCCCTATAAAAACATACAACGCATTGAAGACATTATTAGTGCTACTGTTTCCCTACTACTGATTAAAACCAACGTTATTATGGAGCGGCGACGTCATTTAAGCAGGGAAGAAATGCTCAGAGCCGTGGGAATGATAGAAGCTGGTTCCCGGCAACGTACTGTAGCTTTAGCTCTGAATACAAGTCAGAGTGTTATCAGTCGACTTTGGACACGTTACCGAAGCACTGGTACCGTGGCTGAGCGCCATGGAGGACGGTATCGCTGCACCACACGGAGACAAGACCGATACATTCAAATCTTAACTCGAAGAGCTCCAACAATAACCGCCATGATGTTAGCCGTGAGGCTTCATCACTCTTCAGGGAACTTAATTAGCGACCAAACAGTCAGAAACCGCTTGCATGAAGTGAACCTTCATTCCCGAAGACCGCTACGGGTACCACCTATAGCAATGCACAATCGTAGGATTCGATATCAATGGGCTCTTGAACACAGAAATTGGGCAGAAGAACAATGGCGTTTCGTGTGCTTTTCTGATGAGTCTCGTTTTGGTATGAGACCGGATACAAGACGTATACGACACTGGAGAACCCCTGGACGCCAACAGCGATTAAAATCCTGCCAGGAAGTCCATCCTTATAGTGGTGGAACCATCATGGTATGGGCGGGTATTTGGATCGGCGGAAGAACTGAGTTGATTTGGATCAGAGGCAACCTCAACGCTCAAATTTATGCTGAGACGATTGTATCAGACGTCATCGTTCCTCTACAAGTGCAAATCGGTCCCTTATTTCAGTTAATGCATGATAATGCACGACCGCACACCGCAAGAGTTGTAAGACAGACTCTCGCCGCAGCTAACATCAATGTCCTGCCCTGGCCTGCTCAGTCGCCAGACTTGAACCCGATTGAGCATGCATGGGATATGCTACAGAGAAGAGCTCTGCCGAATATGGAGGGTATCCAGTCGCAAGAAGACCTTTTTTTGTTGTTGCAACGAACATGGGCGGCCATTCCACAGCGTGATTTGGATGAACTCATTTTGAGTATGCCAAACCGATGTTCTTGTGTTGTTAGTGTTCGCGGTAGAAACACGGATTATTAATTGTTTAAGTTACCCAATAAAATTTTAAAGAAAACTGTTATTTCAGTCTTTTTTTCGAACTTTAATGTTAGTGGTTCAAATGTCAAAAATCCCTTTATTAGGAAAATGGCAAATTTCTTTATTAATGCAAAGGTGACTTGGTTTATCGTTACTGTGACAAACGAAAACACTTTATTTGATGAATCCTTAAAGAAAATTTTAATTAATATCAATCAGGAGAAAAGTTATTGCAAAAATATATGTTGATCCCTAGATACTTTTGATGTGTGTATTTTAATATCATACATACTGAGAGCTTCCGAAGATTCCAAAAACTACACTCTTCAGTCATTGAAACAAATTTTAATAAAACAAATTCGTCACAATCAATATTATGATTGGTCAAAAAGAAAATTTAATATTTTCGAAGCGGGGAGTAAAAGCTTTTCTATTCGGGATCTTAGTTAGGATGTATTGATGTAAGTATGTAAAAGACAAAATATAATATTGTTACTATAAAAACCCTTCGATCAACAAATATCAACTAATTGTTGATCGAAGTAAAAACCTCTTCAAATTAAATATACCTACATGACAAACTTCCTCTTTTACTTATTCCAGATATGGTGCATCTATGTAACATACAAGTGTCAGCAGCCTCGACAAAGCTTAGATTAAAAGGCACGGATTATGATATCGACGGTTTTGTAAGTCAACTTTTCGCATCAAGGAGATTTGTAGAGCTGGTTGACAAATTGTCTGAAGAAGCTGCAAACAGAATACAGTATAATTATAAGAAAAAATCCTATAATGTCGGTATACACGAAGCCCCAGTTTACAACGGAAAAGGCACAGAGCGTAGATCGAAAGACAAAAAATACGATATTGATGGTTTTATTAGCCAAGTTCTAGCATCAAAGAATATTCATGAGCTATTGGCCGAATTAACTGTAAATGCTGCTAGCAAGATTAGGCGTTTTAATGCAAATAGTGAAATAAAGACTAGAACTGAAAAGACAAAAACTAACCAAGTTAACAATACGAAAATGAAAGAAGAATTAACAGGTAAGATTGAATTAGAAGCGATCATTAATAAGATACTTTCACTTTCGGAAAACCCCCAACTCAAATACGATAACGATGAAAGCGATACAAATGAAAAAGTGCAGTCCAAAGAGAAGACAAACAAAAACGATTCTCAAAAAAAGACAATCGACCTAAACAAACATTGGCGAGACGATGCAAAAGGTCATTATGGGAAGGCAGATCCTAATAGGTACAGCGAATCAAGTCATAGTGGTCATGGTGGTACAGATAGTGAAAAACAAGAGAACAGTAAAAAAAAATATAACTTTCGAGAGGAACAGGGCTCGTTTCACTTAAATTCCCGTGAAGCGCAAAATTCAGAACTTATAGTTAAAGGTATTGTAAAACAAAAGACGAGTCACAAAGACAAAAGCATTAGAGAAGAAGAGAACCTTTCAAGTTTAGACGAAGAAAATCACAATCCATCACATTCTGAAGGAAAGACCAACCGACAAGTGGCAGAAACTGAAAACCGTAGCACAGATAAGAAAATTATTGTAAATGTTGGTCACGAAGTAAGTGTGAAGAACAATAAAATGGTTTCTGATGACAATCCTCACCGCGAAGTTTACAGTAGTAAAGGTTCTGAAGACAGTGGTGATAATAGATCTCTAGAACGACCTCAAGAACGTTCTCTAGAAGACCAAAGGTCGAAAGAACAATCAGGCGGAGACCAAGTTAATCCAATCATACGAATACAAGGAGGCAAGCAGTATACGTATGTCCAACACGCGGACTATGCTGAATATCATGAGAAAATGGCTGAATGGCGAAAGACACATCCAGAAAATGCGACGGAGTTTATATTTTAGTGGATTAGGGTGTTTCGTTATTTAGAATATATTAACTGGATCTGGCAACGTAGCATGATAGGTCCATGGGCATGTCATTCCATTCATTGTTTTGCGTAGTTTCCCAACTGCTTAAGGTCAGCACTGATAGCTTTAGGCGTGGGTGGGTAACGAGATCGTACTTTAATGGAAACTGTAGAAAAGTAGCAGTAAAACTACACTTTTATTTTAGTTCTGGCCACAGACCACATAGAGCTTGTTCTGGCTGAGAAAAAATAAATACACAAAATTATAAAAAATATTTTACTTTGGTTACCATTACGAAGTAAATCGTTTTCAACTCGACTAAATATAATATCGTTCCCATCTCTAGAGGCAAGGAAACGTTGAAGATGATCTGTTGTCACCTGTTCTGTCAAATTGTTTAAATGTCAGATTGTCTGTCAGTGCTGTGGTCGTATTTTTACCTCAATGTCATATTTGTTTACTTTTATTTGTTGTTATAAAAAAAATAACACTGCCTGTTTGCCTCGTGATCGGATGATTATATGATATCTAAACTAATTTATTGCTATAAAAATCTTTCGTATTCCAATTTCATACGTGGTGTTGTTCTTAAAATGTGGTAAGTAAAAAATTCTTCTTTTAATTTTTCATACCATATTTTCGTACATTTTACAATGATAGAGAATCAAATCAAAAATTATTTGTAAGAAATTATACACATTATTCGAATTGGCGGCGTCGGATTGTGGACTAAAGAGTTTTAACAGCTGTTTCCAAATAAACTGAATTACGGGCAGGGTAATAAAAAAAACAATAATTTCTAACTAGTTATTTCCACATGCATTAACAAAATGAAATGAATGATGATGATCTGATTTCCTTGTTTTTTCTTTGAATGGGAGGTCGGCAAGGGCACCTCCGGTATTGCTTGGCTCTAGTTGCCTTTATAGTAGAGAAATATCTTCGGCTGGTTCGCCGTCCAATGACTTACAAGAAGAAAATATTGTCAAACTTTTTTTTTTATAACTCAGGTAAACAATGGCAGAGGTGGATACCAGTGAGCTTTCAAATACAGTCTTCATAGACGTTGCATCCAGCTCTCAGTACCCACTAGTTGAAGGTGTGGAAGCACCTGAAAATGTTAAGGTGGAACAAAACAAGTGAGTACTACTTTCATACATCGTAATTTTTGTTTTTTTCTTGTAAGAAAACATTGCCCTTGGTGCCAATGGTGGATTTTTGGCTGAAGGTGACCAAAGCCACGCCAGCCAGCTTCGGTCAGACACTATAAAACATGAAAAAGTTCAATACTTAAAATAAATGTCCAGTCAAGTCCACAGTTATATATTACAAACAAAGACAATAATAGTTTTAAAACTAATTTTTTCACATAACTGGGTTGTGAAGCTCATATGAGCGGCTCAATCTAAAGTACATAACAGGTACATGGTTTTGGATTACCCAGTTTAATGAACCATAAATCAATATTTTCTTCCTCAGTCGCTCAACATCACCTCTAGAAGCGTACCTAGCAACCCAGCCTCGCCGTATACGCTGCCCAGAATGCAAGCGCTACACAGCAGAAACGGAAGAGAAGATGTTGCGTCATATCCGCAAGATGCACCGTGGAGAGAACCCCTTCCAATGCTTCATGTGCGACTACTCTACGTATAATAAAGTTCTGTTTGAAGAGCATGTGCGGATTCATCAAGGTTTATGTCTATTTTATATTAAAACTTAACAAGGTTGGAAGGGACACCAACACTAAAACAGTTACCATGTATTCAGTACGTCATTCTGAACCCCCCATGTATTCAGTACATCATTCTGAACCCCCCATGTATTCAGTACATCATTCTGAACCCCCCATGTATTCAGTACATCATTCTGAACCCCCCATGTATTCAGTACATCATTCTGAACCCCCTTATGTATTCAGTACATAATTCTGAACCCCCCATGTATTCAGTACATCATTCTGAACCCCCCATGTATTTAGTACATCATTCTAAACACCCCATGTATTCAGTACATCAATCTGAAACCCCCATGTATTCAGTACATCATTCTGAACCCCCCATGTATTCAGTACATCATTCTGAACACCCCATATATTTAGTACATCAATCTGAACCCCCATGTATTCAGTACATCATTCTGAACCCCCCATGTATTCAGTACATCATTCTGAACCCCCCATGTATTCAGTACATCATTCTGAACCTCCCATGTATTCAATACATAACATACGCCGTAGCGGATCGCCTACGAGTGCTACGAAGCGTGACCGCACGTTACGTCAAGTGACGATGAGTTCAATGTTTTTCTTTCACCTAAAGAAGTTTTCACTTCAAAAATCTGCTGTTTCCTACAAAAGTGCAACCTACAGTAAATTTCCCTTTTACTCCGTATATTTGGACCATGCTAGGTGGTGATGGGAGCTCATCATCATCACTCTCCTGCCCTTATTCCAGTTCATTTGTGGTCGGCGCAGCATGTCTTCTTCTTCCATACTTCTCTATTACTTGTCATCTCAGCTGTCACCTCGTGGCTAATTGATAACAGCCACTCGGGTCGATCTTTAGGTTAAGTCGCGCCTGCCTAGGTTGGTCCGTACACCCATTACATACAGAGTTTCCTCCATACCTCGTAAAGCACGTTAAGCCGTTGGTCCCGACTGTCATTTCTAGATTCATCTTTGACAGTCGTTACAAGTAGTCAGAAGCCCTAAAGCCTGACAACCAGTCATACCAAGGGGTATCGTGTTACCCAGTACTAACTGGGTTATGGAGGTCAGATAAGCAGTCGCTCCATTTAAAATACTGGTATTCAGCTGCATCCGGTTAGACTGGAAGCCGACCCCAACATAGTTGGGAAAAGGCTGAGCAGATGATAACTTATGGTCAATTTTCAACAACTTACTAACAGCTAACGGAAGATTGCTATCTCTGTCTGGTTGACATTTAGCTTACGGACCGTTAGAAACAAAACGTCACAGACTCACAGAAACGCTTTCTTTGATTTTTCTATGAATCAAGTGACAGGTAGATGACACGGATAGGATATTTCAAGCTAACTTTGTTTAAAGAAACACCGATAACTACAAGACATAGGCATATTAACTAACAGTTATACGTAAGTATGTTATAGAAAACGGCCGTAAGACATCTTTTTAAATCTTTGCCAACAGGTATAAAACCCTACAAATGCTCTCACTGCTCCTACCGCAGCGTCTCAAAGAAGAACACGAAGAAGCATGAGTTGATCCATCGACCCGACAACCCTCACAAATGTGAGCAGTGTGGCTTCATAGCGCGCCACGCGAAGGCGCTGAAGCATCATGAGCTGAGTCACGGCAAGCAGGTGGTGAAGGAGTGCGCGGTGTGCCAGGAAACCTTCAGCAGTATCAGCAGTTATACTGCGCATCGGAGAGGTCGGAAGAGGTATGTAGACGGAGAGTAAGCTGGGGAGCTGTGGCGAAGGATCCATATATCCCGATTCCTACCGGATTCCCTTTGAAAATGGCAATCAGTATTATACAGGACAAATAATATAATCACATTAAAGACATGTACTCCGGCTTACCTCGTACAAAAATTGACCCTTCGCTACAGCTGGGGAGTTTGTTCCGCCCCGCTTCATCTTTCCAGCTAAGACACTATATAGGAAGTGTCGAAAGGCGGGCGTTTTGAGGGACTGTCTCTTGTAAATTTAATGGTTCAAAAAGTAAAGATTATCAGTCTAATTTGAATAAATGAGTTTTGATTTTGACAAATCAAATCAAATTGATTCGTAAACTAGCGATTGCCCCCGACCTTCGTCCGCGTGAAATTATTATAAAACTATGACTTCTCCATTTGAATCGGATTTTGATAGCTTTTTTTTGCACGGAACCCATCTTTTTTCTAAAATAAAAGTTATTCCGTACGACACCTGCTATCTGCCAGTAAAAGGTCCCGTCAAAATCGGTCCAGACTCCAGCCCTTTCGGAGATTAGTAGAAGAATTGGTTTGGCTCCATTACAAAAATTCCGTGAGTGAGTGAGTGAACAAAAACAGCCTTAAAGTTCCTCCCCGGACGAGCGCCATTTTTTCTTTACATTAATTTTTCTAATTACCACGATGTGGAGATCTGACAAAACCAGAAGCCGACGCAGTAGTCCTCGCAGGAGATGGCGGGACTAGCTGGACAGAACCAACGACCAGGGTCCACATTGGCCCTGGATCGAAACAACTGGATGTTATTGGGAGAGGCCTTTGCCCAGCAGTGGGATGACACAGGTTAACAGTAGTAGCAGTGTAACTTTTCTCTGAACACCCATTTCTTTTTCAGATGTCCAGAATGCAAGAAGATGTTCTGCGCCCGCCTCTACGCCCAACATCGTTTAGAAGCACACGGCGTCAAAAAAAAAGAAAGAAGGACGCCATCCAAAAAGTTTGTATTCACCTGCGCCATTTGCAAATGGGAGGGTAACAGTAAACCGCGCATTTTGTTGCATTTGATACATCATCCGGAACAAGAGGTGGATGAGAGTGTTGTAGATACGCTGATTTTGAGGGAACTGGGTATTATGGTGGAGCCTAATGCTGTATTAGAATAAATGCTCTCAAATAAGTTTTTTTCAAATAATTATTTTAAATCAAAGACTGTGTAAATATGTATTAAGATAAAATTAATTTAAAATATATAATATGTATACAATTTAAATCTGGACTTTATTTAGTATTTATTTTGAGATAAAAAACTATCCGTCCTAGCGTCCCATGTGCACTCTGGTAGCTACCCATAGCCAGGTGATCTTTCATGTGGCTCCATGATATGCGAATACTTGTATTCGCCTTTCAGCCAGCCGTAATGTCCCATGGACGACGCCCCCTCCGCAAAACGGGCAAACTGTAGATATCTGGGAACAGAGGATCACACTAATATTATAAAGGCGAAAGGTATGTGTATGTTTACTCCCTCACGCGAAAACTACTGAACGGATTTGGATGAAATTTGCCACATAAGTAGATTATAACCTAGATTAACATATAGGATACTTTTTATCCCGGTAGTATGATCCCGTGGGACAGTTATCGAACTTTACACGGGTGAAGCCGCCGGCAACAGCTATAGTAAGGAACTAAACAAGTTTATGCCAACTGCCTCGTTGCCTAGTGGTCACCAGCGCGAATACCGAGCATGAGTTCCTAGTTTCGATTCTCAGAATTTCTTTTAAATTGTTATTGGGATCTTTCATCAGGATTTTCTCAGTTGCAGTCCCAAAGTCTAGGTTTGTGCTTGATTGATGGCAAAAGGCTCGCCCGTACAAGGGACTTAACTGGCGAAATGTGGGTATGCTAGTAGGTACACCGTACACCTCCCGTGTCCCTACCCACCACCATCTTAGACCCGCTTTGTGTAGCACAGCCCTGTCCCTCGCATAGAGGAGGCCGTTGTCCCAGCAGTGGGGACTGTATAATAGGCTGATCTGCCTAGCTTTTCCCAACTATGTTGGGGTCGGCTTCCAGTCTAACCGGATGCAGCTGAATACCAGTATTTTTCATGGAGCGACTGCCTATCTGACCTCCACAACCCAGTTAGTACTGAGTGATACGATACCCCTTGGTAAGACTGGTTGTCAGACCTTTTTGCCCACTGACTACCTGTAACGACTGTCAAAGATCTGCAAATAACAGCCGGGACCAACGGCTTAACGTGCTTTCCGAGGCACGGAGGTAACCCGGTATGTAATGTGTCGTCACCTATCCACAGACCAACCTAGGTAAGCACGGCATAACCTAAAGATCGACCCGAGCGGCTGTTATTATTTAGCCACGGGCTCCTCCGGGGTGATTGTAATTGTATGTACTATTATTGGATATTATTGTAGTCGACTATGCAGTAGAATCGATTAGTCCGATATATATTTAGTCTACGCTAGACACACAGTAACACTGTCCATTTCCCCGTGCTGCTACATTATTATAATAAATAAATAAAATAACTCTGGACATTACATACAGCGCCATCTAGTGCCACACTAAGCAACGAGGCTTGTGTCGTGGACACCAGATAGTTGATATACTACATAGATACTTTTAGTTTGTAAATACAAACTTATACATATAAACATCCATGACTCGGAAACAAATGTCCATGCTCATCACACAAACATTTGCTTCTACCGGGATTCGAACCCGGGACCTAAGGCAGCCTCAGTACCGCTGCGCCATAAATTATCTGACAAGATTTCTGGTGTCGCTTTTATTCCATTACGCACTCAACGAAAACCAATAAAAGTTATCGTTTAAAGGTATGATTAGGGAATGTTTACCTGGACGCTCCACAGAATGACCAGCCTAACGGTGAATCCCTCACCATCTCATTCTCACCAGGGGGTGGAATGAACTCCGCTAATTAAAAAAAAAAAGAACAAAATTATTATTTTTTGGCATTTAGGGTACTTTTTTTTGTAAACGGACTCTTCACAAAGTCGAAAGGCACTTGTTCTCCCCGTCATTTTATTTATCAAGAAGATTATTTAATTGAACACAAAAATTAGCTAAGTACCTGCTTACCAAATAATAGAATTATATATTAATATAATTATTTAGTTTGCACGTTTAATTTAATTTTAATGTTGGCTGTGTACGACTGACATTTCTATCTTTTAAATTTTAAGTACATTCAGTCAAAAAAGTATCGGGAATGGATGATTTGTTTATGGTTCCAAATTCAAATTTTTGTTTTTTTGTAGTTGTTACATTGGCACAACTGTTTTCCATTTTGGCGCGGAGTTTGAGTTGCATCTGTTATTTATATTAAATACAGTGCTGGTTTTAGTAATATCATATATAGTGTGTATTGCGAATTTCATAATGGACAAAAATATCGAACAAAGAGTTTGTCTTAAATTTTGCATCGCCAATGGAATTTCGTGTTCGGAGTCACTGAAAATGTTACAGAAGGCTTACGGTGAATCGAATTTATCAAAAACTCGTGCTTATGAGTGGTTCAAAGCGTTCAAAAGCGGTCGAGATGTGATGGAAGATTTGCCTCGCTCTGGTAGGCCGTCAACGTCTGCAACTGAAGTTAACATCGCAAAAGTGAAGAAAATAGTGACTGAAAATCCCCATTCAACTCTGAGAGAAATAGTCGCCGAACTTTCTGTATCTCACGAGTCGATCCGTACCATTTTAACTAAACATTTGGGTATGAAACATGTTGCTGCTCGGCTAGTCCCAAAAGATCTGAATTTTCTCCAAAAACTCAATCGCATGAAAGTCGCTGAGGACATGCTAGAACGAGTCAGATCGGACCCAACATTCATGAAACGCATTGTTACTGGTGACGAGACGTGGGTTTACGAGTTTGACATGCAAACTAGTCAACAAGCTTCGGAGTGGCGCCTTCCAACTGAACCGAAACCGAAAAAACCACGCCAAAGTCGATCAAAAGTCAAAGTCATGTTGACTGTTTTCTTTGACTATCGCGGTGTTGTGCACTCTGAATTCTTACCGGAAGGTCTAACGGTAAATAAAGAATATTATTTGAGCGTTATGCGGCGTTTAAGAGAGCAAATTCGACGAAAAAGGCCAGATTTGTGGAAAGAAAATTCTTGGATTTTGCACCACGACAATGCGCCTTCGCACAAGGCTATCATTGTGAACGAATTTTTGACCAAACACTCAACAAATACCATCCAGCAACCACCATATTCACCAGATATGGCTCCTGCTGACTTTTTTCTTTTTCCTAAACTCAAATTACCACTTCGTGGCACCCGTTTTCAATCGATAGAAGACATAAAGGAGAATTCGCGGCGAGAACTGAACTCAATTCCGGAAACAGCGTTTAAAAAATGTTTTGATGAATGGATTATTCGTTGGCGCAAGTGTATCGTTTCTAAAGGAGCATACTTTGAAGGTGAAATAAATTTGGATGAATAACAGACATTTTGTGTATTATTGATCTTTTCCCGGTACTTTCTTGACAGAGTAGTATATTGACATTTTGTTTTTTGTCGAATGTAAGTACCTACTTAATATCTAATTATTTGGTTTCATGTATATTTAAATTTTTAATTTTTAGCTTGTAAAAAATAAATTTTGCTGTGCCCTGCCTGACGGTCTACAACGGTTCTTAGCTAAAAGCCTTTTGTAACACCTTAATTTACCTTGTAGAACGCAAATAAGTCATTGCGATCATTTTCGGGAGGGTGCTTTGATCAACAATTAGTAACGGAGGGTGACTCGATTCGGAACGGTACGAAGGAGTTCGGGATCGAAGTAGTTTCTGAATCGAAACGGATCAACGCACAGCCTAAACCGCTGATCATAGACACCTGAAACTTGGAGGGTGTGTTCATTGTATGACGTAGGCATCCGGTAAGAAATAATTTTCCGAAATTCTACCCCTAAGGGGGTGAAAAAGGGGGGCAAAGTTTGTATGGGACAACGTGATTCCTTGGTCCAATCTACTTCAAATTTTGCTTAAACCTTTTGTATCAGAATTGACGGAAGACATGTTTCGTATTTTATTGGAATTCACCCTCTAACAGGGTTAAAAGGGGGTAGAAAGTTATTTTGGCGGTGGTTTGCTTCGACGTTGATATGATATAAATACTCATTTATTACTCCATAATATTTTGATTTAAATTACTTTTTATTTTGACACATGTCTAAATCTCAATCCGATTTTATTCAAAAAAGGTTGCACTAATTTAAAAAACTTTTTTGGTTGTGTGTTATTTATAGTGTAATAAGAATCTTTTGACTGTACAAGGATCTTTTGGCGCGTGGTCAAAATCTGCCAGTTTAACTTAGATTAGTTTAAGTTATCACTTATGTCGAGCGTCCCAAGACGCACACGTTTTTTTTTTTGTTGTAGACCTTAACTGGAAACCTTCTACTTAAGGAGATATTGGGGTCAAAGTTCTAACTTTTTCACAAATTTTCTTTTTTTCAAATACTAGTTTTTGGTCATAACTTTACTTTAAATACCTCCCTAATCCGTTTACTATTCAAAGCGTCCATCAGCACAATGTTTTTGCGTTACATTGAGTTTACCGTAAAACGTGTTTTTTCACCCAAAAATATTTTTTTGGGTGAAAAATCACGTTTTACGGTTGTTCTCAGCAATAAGTTTTGCTTAGAGTTACTTATAGTTTGATGTGCAGAATGCTCGGTTCACGGCTTCGTGAAGGGTAAGTTTACACCCTTTATAAATATGACCACGCTTTTATGATTCACGCTGTATATGACTTACGATGCATAGTGGATCTGATTCGAGGCTTTACTGTAGGTTAGGCCGAATGTTATGTAAAGACGAGATTCCATTAAGCAAGTTACTTGTATGCAAGTTGCAAATTGCATACAACCTTGAACAAACCTGCATACAAGCTACAACTTGCATGACCTAGTTTGAACTTATACACTTTTTATTCGAGTGAACTGAGAGGTCTTAATTAAAGGAACCTAACCAACCTAACATGGGGGAAGCCCTAAGTCCCGATTATGGGGGCAGAGATACTTTGATCGTATGCATTTGACAATTTGGCGGTTTCACTTCGACAGTTTACAATCTGACAAGGCAGATTACAAAATTACGGGTTTTACAATATGACTCCGACTTGCCTAATGGAATCGCGCCGAATTAAAGCTTACTTTCCCAATACTTGCAGTAATACACGTCGGCCGCACAGTGGTTGATAAATTGCAGCATCTTGAAGTACTTGCCGAAACCTCGGTTGATACTGACGCACACTGGGTCGTATATTTTAGGGCACGAATAAGGGCATTTGTGGTAGTCGAACGACTCTTCTATCTCGTATAACGTACTGGCTGTGCCTTGACGAAGGGCGGGGGCCTCAGTCACTAGAGCAAAACAAGAAATGCAGATGAAAACCAGTATTTTAGCCGGTATCCTCGTGGCTAATATCAACAGCCTCTCAGGTCGATCTTTAGGCTAAGCCGCACTTGCCTAGGTTGGTTTTGTGACCGCCCATTACATACCGAGCTTCCTCCGTGCCTCGGAAAGCACGTTAAGGCGTTGCTCCCGGCTGTCATTTGTAAATCTTTGACAGTTTTTACAGGTAGTCGGTAGCCCGAAAGTCTGACAACCAGTCTTACTAAGGTATCATAATACCACAGACGTATAAACAGTAGCATAATACCCATTATTAACTGGGTTGTGGAGGTCAGATAGGCAGTCATTCCATGTAAAATACTGGTATTCAGATGCATCCGGTTAGACTGATGTCAATTCTGTTGTGCAAAAACTAAACTTAATTTAGACTATTGCTATCTTTTACTAAAAGGCAGTGCGAGAAAAGGACGGCTTTAGCTATGAACTAAGTTAGAGATGTCAAACTAGTTTATGCCTTGCGCTTCACCGTGTTTTTAGTCGACATGTTTTTACGTGCACCCTTAATTTGTATGGAAATATTAGTTCCAACTAAATTTGACAGCTCCAAATTCCGTCCGTCTCTTTCTCGTTTTATTAGAGAGAAAAATATAGCAATAGCCTAAATTTTAGTTAAGTTTAGTTTGTGCACAACAGAATTGACACCAATGTCAGCCGACCTCAACATAGTTGGGAAAAGGCTAGGCAGAAGATGACTGCTTATCTCACTCCCGCAAGCCCCGCAACAAATGCTTCGTTTCCATCAGAGATTTCCCCGAATGTGCAGCAAGGGATGTCATCTCTGGTAGAGAAGGAAGCGTCAGGGAGCCCGCGAAATTCAAATTTTCTTAAGCTTTTGTGATTTACTGGTGTCTGTCAAGCTGTATGTTGATCAAAATATGATTTGCTGCCGGTATTTATAAAATTATAATCAACTAGCGGACGTCACGCGGTTTCACCCGCGTAGTTCCCGTGCCCGTGGGAGTACGGGGATAAAATATATATAGCCTATGTTACTCAGGGTGAATGTAGCTTTCTAATGGGGAAAGAATTTTTGAAATCGGCGCAGTAGTTTTTGAGTTTATTCCTTACAAACATACACACAAAAATACAAATCTTTCCTCTTTATAATATAACTAGCTGCCCGTCCCGGCTTCGCACGGGTGGACCTTTTATTTTTTTCTATTCTATCCTATCTCTCAAGTTGGATCGAACTGCACATGGTGTGCGAATTTTATTATAATCGGTTAAGTGGTTTAGGAGTCCATTGAGGACAAACATTGTGACACGAGATTTATATATATTAAGATAAGATTAGTGTAGATGTAGATAAATCATCAATACAGGCCTCTAAGTTACTTTAAGCCCATTGAATGACTATTTGGAAACTTTCTAAATTCCTTTTCTACACCTAAAACGGTTACAACATCAAATTCAATGTTTTAATGCAATTCACTATTAATTTTCTAGATCACTAGTTAGCCACATTTCTTATTTCCATGCAATAATATTGCAAAATTAAAAAATATATAGGTAAATATTTGACAGCTATTTTTGGCAACTTTTTGGATGAACATACCTGTATTATTTTCATTATCACCGCTAGTCTCAGTGGAATTCGTATTGTTTGCCATTTCATAATCGGGTGCAATGGTAGTAGGTTCGTCTTCTTCCTCGTTATCTCGTCTTTCAGTCAAAAATTTTTCACAAGTCCCAGCAGAAGCTATGAAGTACTCTAAAAAAGGTTAAAAGAAACGTTTATTTTTTTACGTTTACGACACGACGCTTTCAGTCGTCTCGTGCCGATCGGCAAACTCCGTTCGGCATTTACTATAGCTGAATCATATACAGGGTGGAATGATGTCGACACACAAACGGGTACCACATGTTCAGGACATTATTCCGAACCCGGCCACATAGAAATTTTTCATCGGTGATATGAAAAAATCTTCAATTTGTTACAAAAGTGACGAAGTTACAAAATGTAAGGAATATGGCTGATTTAATTTAAAATTAACAATGAAAATGTCTGTATGGCAGTGGCGAAGGATCCATACAACTCGGTTCCTACACAATGAAAATGGCACAGTCAGTATTCCTGCATAGACAAATTATATAATCCCATTAAAGATATGTAGGTACTCCGGCATACATTTACAAAAATTGACCGTTCTATGTGGGTTCGGAATGATGTAGATAGCTAGGTACTGGATACACGTTCGTGCCTATTTATTTATTTATCAGGAACAATTTAAATTGTGTTTGATACATTACATACATCATAATTAATAGTGCATCGATGTCGAGATACTTCCACTTACTAAGTAGGTACATACATTTATTCAAATTAATTTTATTCAATTTATTTAAAATCAAAATTAAAAGTCATTTATTCAAATTAGGCTGATTAAATCAGCACTTTTTGAACGTCAAAGTTTGCAAGATACAATTCCCCAAAAAAAATCCCGCCCTTCGCCACTGCTATTACTATTGTTACAATAGCTGTGTTCAGTTCAGCGGTTTCAAACGCCGTTTATACGGCTCGTAAGGGTCGAAATGTGATGTTACTTAGCCTATCGGGATTTTTTTTGGTGGTAGGGCTACCGAATAGGCAAATAAGAAAAGATTCCAGAGATTAGTTCAAACAAACATATGTACCTATATCAGCTTTACTATATTTTCAATTTGCCGTTTGGCTGTGCCTAAGCATGCCGACCCGATAACGTGTGTAGCACTCCTTATAAATATTACTGCTTACCCTCATGAGGATGATCACACATGTTACTCATAAACAAATAGCATGCATTTTCAAAATCCTTGTAAAACCTATATTGTTTCACCACTTTTAGACCACAGACAACCGTATTATTCGATCTGCAGGCGTTGTCTCTATTTAAACAATATTTTGAGACGTTCTCAAATTGTAAATGTGAATGCATTTCACTGAAATTCTTATGATCATCAGGCATATTAAAATACACGTTAAGTGTTTCTGTGTATTTTATAAATAAAACAACTAAAAAGTACGGAAAGTAATCTTCCGCCATCTTGAATTTAAAATGGGGGTTTTTGTTAAAAAGTTTTAATTGAATTACCATGGTGGTTGACTTTTAGTGTTTTTTATAGTTTAGAATAGGTTTTTTCTGCGACTTCGCCTGCGTGTTTGACTGAAATTATCCTAGGAGGAGGTATCCACTACAGGGATAAAAAGTATTCTACCCAGGTATAATACTCGTATCAAAGACATTCAAATAATATTACGTTCGACTCTTAAGCAATTTAAAACATTCAAATGCGTTTAGCCTGGGTTAGAAAAGCTAAGAGACAGGCAGAAATGCAGAATTTATAGTAGGTACAAGGATTTCTTCGTTGAAGTCGGTTATGAATATTCAAGTCGTCTGACGTCTAGTTAAATAACGTAGCGCGTTGTATTACCAGCGCCTCTTTTATTAGGTAAGTATTGGTCGAGGCTCTTGGCAATTAAGTCATGGGCTGATACGACTATCGGCACAATGATCACTGAGTCCACTTCCCACATGTCGACAACCTCGCGGGCCAAGTCAAGATTTGATTTGTTTAGGTATCATAAAAATAAATAAAATAAACTCATATGTAGGTCTACGGGTTGCGTGACACGTTCTGCAATGACGTGATACGGCCACGAACTTACAAGCTCAAGCGAATCGCGTCTTGCGAGCTCGCAAAAGCTGTGTAGAAAATCAAATTGAAGAAGTAAGTAATAGGTACACACCGCAACTGCCGCATGTAGTAATATACTGCATGATTCTCACGGCGCGTGGCCAAAGCTAGAACTAACGCCGCCATCTTGTTTAACACAACGCCCTCCATACAATGTCATAAAAACGCCAAAATAACCATGCAACATTAGAACAAATGACGCACGCGCGTTTCGCTTGACGCAATCACGCAAGGCGCATCGCTCGTGGCCGTGGACTGCCGTGAACGGACTGAGCTGTGATCGACAGACCCCCGCCATATTGTTTTTTTAGCCAACAGTAAAACGTGATTATTCCGTCCGCATCTACCATAAGTACCTCCCTCTATGGCTAGATGACGAAGGTTACCTATTGAAAAACCAAATCCTCAATGATATTCTAACAGAAATATTATACACCTACAAAACCACCGAAAAAAGTGTTCCGCGCAGCAGCGGCACTATATACTTTTCATTCGTTCTACATTTCAAATGATACAAAAAGGGATAGCTCGATAAAACCAATAAGAAAAAAAGAGACAGATAGTGTTGTTCTGTCTGTAGTGAAAGAGTCCTTGTCGTACTCACGACAAAAATGCTTTTCCCATCTTTTTTTTTTATCCTCCATTATCCGAATATTAGGAAAATAAATGAAAAATATTAATAAATCAAAGTATATTGCGTACCTAGTTACATGTGGTATGAGATCCCTTGTGTTTTATTTACTTTGATATCTTATTTGGTACACTTTCTGAACACGCACGATGGCATTTTTACAATTTTTATCTAAATTCGTAGCAGCGTATCGGCTATCGCTCGTCGCCATGCGTGTTGCAGACTTAAGGCAATACGGGCCAATTGGGTCGTTTTCGAGTCTTCACGATTGCGCGCTCACAACTGTTATCATTGCAAATCCTCAAAAGCTCTGACCTCAAACTGCGTGTCCGAGGCAGCACTATTTTTTGTAGATCAGTCAGAGCTACACAAGTTATCTTGCAGAAAATGAAACTGTAGCTGTGGTACCTGTGACTAATGATATTATTGCCGAAATCAAATCAAATCAAATCAAATAAAATTTGACAGCGATGTGGACGAATTTTTCAACGCCCTGTACTTAACCTTTTTTTTGATATTGTAAAATATTTTTATTTCTTTTCTAAAGTTAGTGTGTAAATAATGTAAATAATTTATTCGTCTAATATGGGTAAGTAGATGGTAAGTACATAAATGTTACATTGCATACTAAAACAATGAGGATCCTCATATTATATCCTCATTTCTGATAGACGAAATAATTATAAAATAAAAGCTTGTATTAACAATTAAACGGAATGTGTGATATAACTATGCATACTAGCCTAACTATCTAATATTACACCTTATCTCTTGTTCAAGTCAAGGTACATGAACAAAGACCAAACAACAATGCGTGAAAAACGTCAACATCCATGCTCACTTAGAATTTAACGAAATATTCATTGGCGTACCTAAACATAAATGGAACTAATATAATTGCAACCTTGAACAAATTCTTCACCTAGATAAAAATGTTGAGCAATAGCTTTAATAAAATAATAGACTGGTTTAGGCGCTACAGCCATACCTATATATAAAAGTACTCTGTGGCTACAGCGGAGCAAACGTCAACATCTCTAAACAAACAAAAATTCATGCATACAATATCCTAGATTGTTGCTAATTATAATCATAACCCTTCGGTTTGGTTTTGCCGTAGCGGTGGAAAAAAAAATATATCATCGCCGCCCACCGCGCCGTTACAAACCCGTTTTACAATGTTGTTAGATTAAAACAAAATTCGTCAAGCAGAGAGAAGTTGTGTTTGGCCGCTTCCATGTATATCTAGGACACGACACGTGACACTAACAGAACTGATCTATCCAAGGTTATAATAGTACATCCATCACATCTGTAGGTAAAGTTTTGTGTTGAAGATGTAAATAATTTGAGATAAATGCACAGCATTGAATAGGTCGGTACTTTTCTACCTTATTAATTAGTCAATAGTCACGTGCAATCGTTTTAATTTTAGTCGATTTTTAATAACTTGAAAATAAAAATACCTACATTCCGAATGACTGACCTTGAAAAGTCGTTCCTCGACCTATAAGAACTTGGATTTTGGTTGTATTAATGATTTTGATGATTATAATTCTGTAACTACATACGTCTTACAGTCGCGAACAATATTTTAATTAACTTAGAAGCTAGCACTGGCCTGCAAATTGCAAAAAACGTAAGAAAATTTGAATTTGATCATCCACCTGAAATAATCAAATCAAACTAAGTAATTCAAAAAAGAGTGTTTTTACAAGTTGGTATCCACACAAGAACATTTTACGATCTATTCGCTTGTAATTTCATCTGATACTTTTGAAACATGCGTTTTATTGCTATTAATTTGAGCTTTTCATTGAGATTTCTTAACAATGAAACACATATATTCTGAACAGCTTAAACTGGTCTAGGCACGGCGACAATCTATTTACGTGGATTTCTTATTGTACGGGAAATCTATATTATTATTAAGCGAGGCCACTATATAACGGGAATGCGTGGCTTGATGTATTACCGTGTGTACCTACGTAAGGTACGTGTCCAGCAACGTTAACTCCACCCCACACCACATCACTTGAACTAAGTAGGTATGACATTTTGAATAAATTCTAAATTAAATTGAATAAATTCAAAATGTCATAGGTAACAGTGTTAAATGCCAAAGAAATTCCCTGTCAACAATTTATATAAATATTCTGGACGAACTTACTAAAACGATGCATCCGGTTAGCACATCATACATATTTTAGTCGATTTTATACTACATAACTTTTTACACGCTGTGCACAACACTGTTCTCCGAATCCCCGACCCATCGCGTTTGTAGTTGTGTAGCTCATGTCGAACTAATGAAATAAAATAAAGCAAATTACGTATTAATACACGAATGAAATTCTTATAATTGTGTGATATATCAGTCATATAAGCAGATTAATAAGTTGGTTATTTGATTTGAAGGACAGCATTGCACCTGGTTCCAATTCTACAGGTAAGAATGTATATGTTATCCTTTGCGTAATTTTTACGCAAGATTCCGTCTGGTTTTAAGTTGGTGGTGTATGAAGTAGCGTATGTTAATGACACAAACTAGGGTCCAATATGAACCTAGGTACCATGAGGTGTAATTCTGTCTATCCTAACATCCGTATTAGCTGGTATTTATTGCTCTCTCCATCCAACATAAGGCTGATGAAAAGGATGGAGGATAGATAACAACATAGTTCGCAATCTCACGGATACAGACACACGTGGGTCTTGTTTCGTTGACTCAGGTGTTAATCACTTTTTATTATTGAGATAGCTCGGTTTTCTTGTCTACCAATCATTTTACGGTCGAGATTCTCGAGAGAGGTAATCCTTCCTTGTAGATCAGTGTCGCCATCTGCATGCAAAATGTGAAAGCAAGCGAAAACCATGGAAAAAAGGCTTTATAGTTGCATTTTCATGAATACTCTGTTTCAATTGGGGCAAGAACCTGGTCTTTGCCTATTGATAAGTGAAAGTCTTGTGTCTGTTGTTTTATTTAACTTGACCTATAAATCTCTGTGGGAATCTTTATATTGTAGGCCAGTTAGACAAATATGTAAGTACAACATTTATAAAGGTAAGTACTGTTTCTGTGTGCACTGTTTTAATTAATACACTATTGATTATGGAAATGCTGAGTACCTACCTCTTTTAAGATTGAAGGCTTAATAACATGGGTTTGTTTTCATAATATCAGACATTTTTCCATTATTATTAATATTATAATTACTGCTTCAAACTTTATTTTCTTAGGGGTGGCTAGAGAAGTTTGTAATATTTTTGAATTTAATTATTGAGAAAAAACATTCTTGATATCATTATGGGATTGATTTGAGTAAGTTATTACATTTTATTTTGTCAAATAAATTAAGCCATGGTGACTTATTATGCATAAAATATATTTTATGTGCCAGTACAGTATAAAGGACACAAATATTGAAAAATAGTTGTAATAGTTAGTAGTAAAAGTTACTGTATTCCTCTGTTACCTTTTCAAACATAACGGCTGAACAAATTTTGAATATAAGTTACATTATTTTTAAAAAACATTAAATAGATTTATAAAGTGGGCAATATGATAACAGGTTTTACCAACAAAAATTCCTAGCTGTTGGAGCCTTGGTTCTATTACATACGTTTTAAAAAACCAAACAACTGGTGAAATGTGGGAATATCAGGGAATATCAGCGGTATAATATCGTGGAGACCAACCTTGGATTGGACTTGTTTGCTGATGAATGGAAGACGATAATGTTAGAATGTTTGTGTAATCTGAGAAGACCGAGTAAAAGGATTGCTTAATTTAGTATTATTGACAAAGGCTGTACTAAATGTAATAATAAATAATAATATTAATTTAATTATTAATATTTTTTTTATCTTCACAAAGGTGACTTAAAGATAAAATGTACAAAATAATGTCTCAGCTGTATTCAGCCTTTGTGTGAGACTGGTGCCTGATGTAGGTTTTTGAGAAAAACCTGTGTTACAGGTCACCAGGCCCCTTTCAGGCTAGAATAAGCTTGCAGAGATAATGTGTGAGAGCAGGAGTTAAACGATATGCATAACAATATTAAAAACAAAGTAGAAGATAAACAATATGAATAACAAAGGCATAAGAAGAAATAATAACAATAAAAGAATTACCTACCTACAATCTTGCAGAAGTTGTGGAGTCATGTGTGTGAGTGTGCATGAATCTTGAGTGAAGTGTTAGACTTGTAGGAGATGTATGTGTGTAATTCGGATGAGCAATGTATGAATGAGGGTGAGTAAGTGCAGCGAGTTTTTTTTTTTAAATAGTAACAAAATTGTAAAGCTTTTTTACGAAGTGAAAAACAGTTTGTATGTGGATGTGTCATGGTGGGGATGTTCAAAATTAGTTTCAAAATCAAAATCAAAGCATTTATTTCAAGTAGGCCAGTTACAGGCATTTTTGAATTGTCGAAACAAAGATAAAAATTAAGTGTAGCTACAGTCCCAGTCACAAGACATAAAAACTGTAAAAGTACTGTAGTTGCCCATTCCCTAGCGTAGCTCTATGGAGAAGAACGGGCAAGAAACTCCATGGACACTCTTTTAAATCAAAATATTGTTACAAAATCTTGGTTACATCATTCATGTTGAGATGGTATATTATGTGAGAACAATGTAGCAAGATGTGTACGTTAAAAGTGTCCATAGTAAAAACAAAAAATACAATTCAAAAATAAACATACAAATAAGCCATGGCAACTAAGAGATGACCAGTCACAACTGACAGCGCCCGTTCACGAACATGACGCATGGATCAGCACCATTCAACTCAACCATTTTGAAGGGAACTGAATGATCCGACACACGCGCCACCATCAGCGAGACATTAGAGTGAGCGTGACATACTCTCAACCGCCAGGGCACATTCAAGTCAAGAAAAGACGTAGGATTTCAGTGAATGATAGCTTTCTAGTAAATAGTACTCACACAATATGGGCTATGCGATTATATAATACTAGAGATTGATTCTATACAATGCAAAGACAGTTGTACAATCTTCAGCAGCTCCAACAGTTCTATTTAAATACTATCAATTTATGCGCCCCTGTTCGTGTGGAGCAGGACCAGCATTGAGCTACGCATTTTTATCAGCGATATAATCGCCCAACTTGTAATAAGCTTGCTTACATAGTGTGCGTTTGATGCATGTTTTAAATTTCGTCTCATTCAGTTCAAGAATACTTTGTGGAATTTTATTATAGCATCTCAAACAGTACCCCATGAAAGATGAGTCCACTTTAGCGAGTCTGAAGCATGGCTGAACTAGTTGGTCCCTATTTCTAGTACTGTAATTATGTCTATCACCTCTTTTACCAAAAAGATGCAGATTTTTTCTGACGTACATTATGTTTTTGTAGATGTACTGACAATGTACTGTCATGTTGCCAATATCCTTAAACAGTTCCCGTAGAGAATCGCGCCTACGAAGATTATATATGGCTCTGATGGCTCTTTTTTGCAGAATAAATATAGACTCAATATCGGCAGCCCGTCCCCATAGCAAAATGCCATAAGACATTATACTATGAAAGTAACTAATATAGACCAGTCTAGCGGTATCTACCTCAGTAAATTGACGAATTTTTCTAATAGCATATGCTGCTGAACTTAGACGCGCCGCAAGGGATGTTAAATGAGAACCCCATTGTAGCCTTGAATCAAGCGTAATCCCCAGGAAAACCGTTTTATCTACGAATTCAAGTTTCTCTTTATTTAATATTATTTCACAATCACTACTTTTAACATTGGGTAAAGCAAATCTTATGCATTTAGTTTTTTTTTCATTTAATACTAAATTGTTTGCTGTGAACCAATTATGGACCTGAAGTAGCGCATTATTCACGTCATCTAGATTTTGGGCCCGTCTATTTATCTTTAAAAAAGGGAAGTGTCATCAGCAAACAACACCATATTTTGAGGTTGGTTTTTCAATAAATAGGGTAGATCATTTATATACACGAGAAAGAGGAAAGGACCCAATATTGAGCCTTGCGGAACCCCCATTTTTACTTTTAAACCCTGTGAATTAACACCATTTATTTGAACATGTTGTTGTCTATCACTCAAATATGATTTTACCAAACTAAGTGCAAGTTGACCTAATCCGTAATGCTCAAGTTTCAAAAGTAATATGTCGCGATTTACGCAATCAAATGCTTTGGAAAGGTCACAAAATATTCCTATGGCGTCTTGAGACTCTTCCCTATGTTATTTCAGAACGGTCAAGAGATTCTCGGTTTTTTGATAATCAAGGGTTTTTAAGTATTTTTTTATTTCTGATACAGATGGATCTAGTTTCTGAATATAGGTTTAGGGATTTATTCAACTTGTTGTAAAGATAGTGCCCAAGAAAGCAGTAGAATATTTTAGGGAGTGCGGATTTGAATTGAGCCGTGGGACATACCCTACCCTTTCGCCGGTTGTCTCTATGTAGTTTAGCGTCAAACTGCATCTCAGAATGTTTTTTTTAAGTACCGTGGGTAGTATAAACGTTTGTCTAACAGTGCGAGTGTCCCACTCTTTGTACAAGTCAGTAGTGGAAAAACGAAAGGGGAAACCAGCTTCAACCTTCAGAATGACACGCTGTGCCCTTTCTACTTCGATGAGGTGTGTTTTTGCGGCACCACCCCATGATGTGATGCAGTAATCAATTAGCGATTGGCACAGTGCAAAGTAGACCTTCTTAATAGTCTTTCGGTCGGCCGAGTGTCTTAGGGTTTTGAAAATGTATATTACTTTTCGCAATCTGGTCACTAGTGTCTCTATGTGTGGTTTAAAAGAGAGACATTGGTCAATAGTGACTCCAAGGTATTTAATATTCTCAGTCATTTCAAGAGAAGAACAAGAGCACTGAGTATCTTCAGTGCCGCAAGTGTGGGCAGTAATCGTCAAAGATGAGGGTGGGAGCAGGTTAGATCTTTGGGAAAATGCTATGCACTTTGTTTTAGAGACGTTAAAGAGTCAAAACATTGTCTTGCAGCCACTTACTAACACTATTAAGACCTAGTTGTGCAACATTGAACACCTCCTCCCATCCATCACCATCACCACTGAAGAACAGTGCACTATCGTCAGCAAAAGTAATGATTTTTCCCTTGAGACGAGAAAGTTGGCAAAGGTCATTAATGTACACCAAGAATAGTGTTGGGCCAATAATACTTCCCTGCGGCACACCGAAATGGACTGAGAGCTCTTCACTGAGTCTGTCATTTATCCTTACTCGTTGTTTCCTACAAGTAAGATAGTCCTCCATCAGTTTCAGTGGGACTCCTCTGATACCAAGCCGCTCAAGCTTTCTCAGAAGGTGCGGAATAGAGACTGTGTCAAATGCTTTAGCTAGGTCGAGGAAAACAGGCATCTCTTTCTGTCATCCAAGCTGACCACAATAGAGTTTACTAACTCGTAAACTGCGTCATTGGTACATTTTCCCGCTCTAAAACCAAATTGTGAAGACGAAAGGAGATTATTTGCTTCCAAGAACTTTACCATCCGCTGATTTATAAGGCGTTCCATTATATCTTGGACAGAGCAGGCAGAATGGAGATGGGCCGGTAGTTATTGACACATTCTTTTTTTCCAGTCTTATGGATGGGCTTGATAACAGCTATTTTAAAAGCCTGGGGAAAAACTCCCGAAGAGATTGCCAAATAATAATAATACTTCTCCTTTACCGATAGAGTATTATAGGCATAATGTTTGAATGATTAAACGTTATAGATGAAAAAAAAAATTGTTCCATAAACTGGTGTAATAAATTTGTTGTAGGTACTATTGCCATTCCAATTTGAGGATAAAGTGAATGTTGAATATTTATGAACGTTTTCCTGTTCTTTCTTATAGTATTTTTCATATTTCCTGCAGATATTCCTTATGTAGAGTAGTTACTACTTTATAAAAAGGACCTACGTACTAATTCTATTTTTTTTTTAAGAAAAAAAGAAAAAGTTAAAGAGTCACAGGACAAAACAATTTAAAAAAGATTAAAAAAAAAAACTTATAAAAGACATACTCGACATTTATATAACAATAAAATATACTTACATAATTAGTCTGTAAGCTTTCCTAAAGTGAACCTAAAAAATAAAAAGATTTACTTAGTTTGTCTATAGCATGTAGCAGAAAGGTGCAGTCATTTCAAGATGTAATTCAGACCATCAATCTAAACAACTTTCTACATGGAAGCAGTATCGTAATAACGAAAAAATGAATGGTTTAGTTTGATGGTCTGAATCACAACCTCAAATATGACCACACTTGTCTGATACACATTATCTTCCTGCCCTTCTCCCATGTGACTTGTGGTCGGCGCAACACGTTTTCTTATTCCATTCTCTTCTGTCAACCGTCACGCTATCATTTACTCATTTATTTCATCTCATTTACTTTTTTTTCCATCAACATTTATGTATTCATCTTACCACACTTATCGGATACACTGTATTTAAAAGGTAGTAATTAAATCAAAGTAGAGATGGGTTTAAAAGAGTGTCCATGGAGTTTCTTGCCCGATCTTCTCCATAGAGATCTACGCTAGGGAATGGGCAACTACAGTACTTTCACAGTTTTTATGTCTTGTGACTGGGACTGTAGCTACATTTAATTTTCATCTTTGTTTCGACAGTTCAAAAGTGCCTCTAACTGGCCTACTTGAAATAAATGCTATGATTTTGATTTTGTAGGTAGCGGGATGCCCCAAGTCCCGAGTTCGCTTCGCTCGCTCTTGCATCCTAAGGTCCTAAGTTCTCCTTGCACACAATGCCTTTTTTATGTTGGTGTGGTGCACAGAACACTAATAAGTAATAACCTAGGCCGCATTCCGGATTACGCTGTAATCGATTTGAGCGCCCAATTACCGTGAGCGCTGTCAAAAATGACAGTTGTGTTCACAGGTTGTATTGTGTTGTTTTGTTTGATTGATAAAATTAAAATGAGTTTTAAACTCATGAAAATTATATTTAATTATCGTTCCATCTATGTAATTTGTAATTCGTGGTATTCTTTGCGTGGTAAATCTTTGCCGGAAGCAAAATACGATAGTATAAACACTTCGACGTCATCCTTTTCATCACTGGACGAATCGTCGTTCTCTATCTCAAAATCTGACTTATCAGAGTCGGAGTCAACCAACAAACTTCCTTTTTAAAAAATAGGTTTTGGGGTTATGTTCACTGTCAACATGTTCACGAGCGTTCCGGATTGATGACAGCTCTGAGCTGTCATAATCGTGATATCTAAATCGGAACGTAAAATGTAGATGTGAGCGATTATTTTGTAACCGGAATGCGGCCCTAGTGTGGTAACGACAGGATCGCTTACATTCTATTACGTTTCGTTACACACGGTCTTTTCAGAGTACAAATAAAACTTTATTATTTTTAATGTCATTAATTATATTTACTCGCTAAGATTTGCTGACAATTGGTCTTTGAATACAATTTAAAGAGCAGTCATAACTAAAACAGCTAGAATCATTGTAATTTTAGACTTTTTTTTTTATAAGAGTGCACCAAACACCCTGTATACTAATTCATCTTTTAGTGATATTCGTCACTGTAACATCGCCGATTGGCAATGTTGCGCCAATTCCACGTTATGTGCAACGTTATTCGGCCGTTTATAGTACAGATGCCAGCACATCAATCTACTACAAATACTACCTAGCAAATTTCCTTAATAGATTTTCAACGTTTTCGCTAAAGCATTAGGTTCAAGGTTGATTGGGAAAATTTGACAGTTTCGTGTTTGATGTGTTGGCATCTGTGCCGTTCATGTGTCTGGAGGTTCAGCACGTCTTCTTCCTTCTCCATAAGATCTCTATGTCACCAGTAGAGCAGCGGTGGCCCAGTGGTGGCGGCCCCGACTTACGAACAGTAAGTCGTGGGTTCGAACCCTCACAGGCGAATTACTTTGTGTAATTTATTTCATCACCACTGCTCTCAAAACGGTGAAGGAAAACATCGTGAGGAAACCGCCATGTCCTAGAACCAAAAATTCGAAGACATGTGACATCTACCAATCCGCACTGGGCCCGCGTGGTGGATTATAGCCCATACGCAAAATACGCGCTTTGACGTGGAGTTGCGGACACCAGCCCGTTATACAGTATACAGTATGTCACTAGTAAATGTTACTTGGGATGTACACAGCTTGAGTGTTATGAGTAAATTATCTAAATTCTCAATGTTTACTTATCACTTGCTTCGGTGAAGGTAAACATCGTGAGGAAACCAGCATGCCTGAGAGATATTTCTCGACGGCATGTAAAGCCAAGTCAGAGGCACATGGGCGGCATAAAAACTCTGACACCAGGTTAAGCACTAACCACACGATAAAGAAAAAATAATGTTTATTTTTCCAGACAAAAATGTCATCAAGAACCTCGAGAAAATCCAAAAATCCAAGGGCGAAAGCTCCAGAGCCAATAATTACACGAAACAAGTCAGCTCAGCAAAGACGACAACTAAAAACTAAGGAAGAAAAGAAAACCGATAAACCGGAACTTACTAAACCAGAGATAAAATCGCCTAGACCAGAGACAAAGTCGTCTAAACCAGAGACAAAATCGCCTAACACAGAGACAAAATCAACTAACACAGAGACAAAATCGCTCAAAACTAACAAAGCCGTAAAACGCCCGCAAGTGTCTCTACTTAGGCCCATCAAACCCGATGAAGTTTTAGAACAAATAGAGTATTATCCGAATACGTTGAAACGCGAGTTTCGCGCCAAGAAAATTATGTTGAAACCTAAACACAATTTCAAAATTATAGCATCTACGAACAAAAGAAAGATGGGAACACCACAGAAAGGTAATTGTAATCTAGATTAATTTATTGCAACATTAAAATAGTATTAAAAAAAAACCGCTCCAATTTGTTAAACAAGGCAAGGTGGTGGTATATAGAAAATCGAAACTGTTCTATTAATTTATTAAACAGTATAGTTCCCCAGAACACAGATACACTCTGCTAGGTTACTGTTGAATGGTTAAAATCAAGTTTAAATAGGATTTTGACCTATCCTTGCCTTTGTCTAACTATGTTGGGGTCGGCTTCCAGTCTAACCGGATGCAGCTGAATACCAGCATATTACATGGAACAACTGTCTAACTGTCTATCTGACCTCCACAACCCAGTTACTGGCTAATACGTTACTCCTTGGTAAGACTAAATCAATAATAATCACACTAACAGCCTAAATCGTTATCTTACAGGCATGAAATCACCTTCCTCCAAAAACGCTCCATTATCACCAAAAGGGTCCAGATTCTCCAGCAGACCTTGCAGCAGTCCGGAACTGAGCATGCAGGACATGGTTCGGATGATGGAAGAGACAAGGAGCCTTAGTGATGAGGACTTTATGGAGATCCTGACCTGTCCTAGTCCGGTGTGGTGGGAGGACCCGCCCGATGGTGGAATTGATGAAGGTAAATATTCAAAATTGGCTATTAAATCACCCATTTTTGTTTATTATATAGTTCTTTATCGTGTCTTTAGTGCCAAAATACAGGGATTTGCAACATTTTCAATTGGGAGTAGGTCTGGTCTCCGGCGACTTTATCGCAATAGTAAAAATTGGGGGAACAATTGTGAATTATTTGAGATATAATGGGTGTCGTCGATGGACCATACCTGGGAAACTTCTAGTTATGGAGATAGTATAGGTACAAGTTTTAATTGTTAAAGCTTTACTTTAAATACCCCCATGACCCCTGTACTATTCAATGCATCCATCAGCGCAATGTTTCGAGTCCTACCGTAAACCGTGATTTCCCACCCCAAAAAATAAGTCGTTTCCATGGAATATTTTTTTGCGTAGAGTTACTTTGTTTGATGTACAGAATGCTTAGTTAACGGCTTCGTGAGAAGTCCGTTTACACCTTGTATTTAAAATCTGTTGGACTTACGCCCTTTTTGGCCAAGACCCTTTAAATCGTATGGTGTTATAATTGGGAAAAAAAAAGTATTGGTCTTATTATCATTAGAGGTTTTTACAACATTTGACGAAATTTATTATTATTTCCAGGTACGATACACAAAATAAAGTCAGAGCCCCCTCCTAAAAAGATAAGAAAAGAAACTAAAAAGAGAAAGATTACAAGTAAAACAACTAAACGAAAGAAAAAGAATATTATCATTAATCTTGAGGACGAAACTGTACTACCAAAAGAAAAACCTAAGAACTCGGACGAAAGATTTGTTAAGAAAAAACAAAAACTAGAAAACATACTGGGCATTATAAAGAATAAAGCTGTACAACCTAAGAAAAATGGTGACAAAACTACTAGAAAGATCTCGGAAAGTGAAGGAGATTTCTCAGATTTAAGTTTCAATGAAGAAGAGATACTGAAAAGCCTCGAAAATATGGATATTCCCATAGAAGAATCCATAACAGAATCAACTGAAGAGTCACTAGATGAAACCGTCTCACCAAAAAGCTATAACGCAGATAGGAAAACTCCAGGTACATGTATACCGGTAATTAAAGAAGTGTTCTCGATAAAAAGTTCGGTTTTTGACAGTTCTGATTTCAAAAGTGATGTTAGTTCAGATGACATTAATTTTCAATCGGATACTAAATCTGATGAAATTGTCTGTTTAGAAACGTGTACAAATTCTAGTTTATGTAATAATGTGGATTCAAGTTCTATAATAGATTTACTTGATAATAATTCCAACTCTGATATGGGAAAAAAAAGTGGTATAGAAAATAATTCAAATCTTGACGGCTCAAAAAAATCAGATGCGATAAAAAACGACGATGTTCCTACTAAAAAAACAAAGGTTTTAAGTGAATACATAAATGTTTATAAAATAACACCAGACAAGCAAAATAGCGAAAACAATCAAGATTTTGACCCAAAACCGACAGAAAACACTACAATGGTTAAATTAGAAGCTGTCCGAGGAAAACTCAATGATTTTTTTAAACAATGTAAAAGTAACAGGCGTTTGAAAAAGACGGAAAACGCAACTCCCGCCAATCCCGTGACAGATGTCAAAGAAGCGCCCATAGACAAGGAAAAAGAAAATGGCGACAGTAAAATCGATTTAGAAGACGAAAAAAATCGACTAAAGAGTTGCGATTACTGTATTCAAAAAACTGAAAATGGAACGAAGGATTTTTCTTGTGAGAAGTGTGTAATGGCGCCAATTTTGCCTTGTGGGTTGTGCAATTTTCTTGCTGATACAAAAGAGGTTTTTATAAACCATGTTTCTTCTTGTAAAGATGTGGCGAGGATATCTTGGAGTCATAATTATGTGTTAAATCAGACTTAAAATGTATATAATACTTATACAAATAATAGAAAATAGTACTAGCAACTGGCTTGCGTGTTTATCTAGATGTATGAACGTGGACGTTGCAGGTGGCGTTCTGTAGTTTCTGCCTACCCCTGTGGGGAAAAGGCGAGATTTTATGTATGTATGTACCAAGAACTCTGACGAAATCTGCTCATTTTTAAAACAAAATCCCGTGCACACGATCTGCACATTTGTTTACCATCCTTAACGAATCATCGACGCGAAGAAGAAGAATATTGGTCTTATTTTTTTTTCTTTCGGCTCTTTTTTTTATTAACAAAAACAAGGGATCAGATGCTGCGATGCTATTGGTTGATGAGCATGCAAAAAGAGTCGTATTGGTGGTGAGATTTCGTCCGAGCTCATAGTACATATCCTACATAGATATATATCTTGTTTTGAATTAATCATACATTTAAAATTTTACTTAAAAATGTGGTTAATTTATTAAAATGATAGCCTAGTTTAATGCGTTTAGGCTTTGAGAGATATTTATATTTCAATATGAATTAATCGTGACTTATCTAAGATATCATAAGATGTCTGAATCTTGAACCAGTACTCTGTAAAAATAATGCATAAATATTTCAGTGATATATTGAAACTTAGGTTGCGTTTTACATATTATGTCCGATTTTTTAATCAGATACAATAGCAAATTTGTTTTTTTTTTTTAAGATGTCTTGCTATTGAACTAGGGCAGCGATATGTACCTAAATAATATTAAATAGTAATGAAATGTCCGTTTCCTTCATAGAGAAATAGGTAGTATTTTCAATTTATTTCATCCCTGGCAATACTGTCAATATCACAGTACTACCGTTGTAGCGGCATAGACAAAAATATACAAATAGTACTGTAGCGCCATCTATGACCCAAATGGAGAACTAAAACCAAATTCAACGGAAAAAAATCATGAAATTTATTTTTTGCGGAATTAAAACTAGATATATTTTGCATAACATTAAATGTCAAGGATTTCCGAAAAGTAACGTCTGATTCTGTAATTTATTTAAAATAAAATTTCTGCATCGTGCTATTTATTTGGTGTTATCCGTTAAAAAAAAACTGACAACTGCAGGGCAATAGGCTTGTGTACTGTAAAAAACTAATAACCAAAATTGACGAAAATACGACGTTTTTAAAATTTTCAATACGTCACGCCGTGCTATAATTTTTTGTGCGTTGTGACGTCACGAGTTTTGATGCGTTTTATCTTTGTCATCATATTCATTGATTTACAAAAACAAAAAATACGTGTCCATTATTTTCCAATACTCTAACTGACGGACTAAATAGATTTGCTATTTATTGATGGTGGAAAGTAGCCTATTGCCCACCAGACATAACACCCGTCTGGTCGGAGCATCCTCCCTTTTCTATGGGGGATGAGGGACTTTACACCCGTTTCCCAAACTATAAGGTTGCTTTTGCGCTGTTGCATTGACAAGCCTGTCATCTGGAGCTATTTATACAAACCTTGTAGAAACTAGAATTTTCTGTGCGTTCAAGTGTTTTTGGCATACCAATTGGGTAGTTGACACACCAATCAATTGAGATACTTTTTAAGAGCTGTCAAAACGCGGTTCTCTCATAGATTTTGTATGGCAATAGCCAACTGTGACGTCACTGTTTTTTCAACTCAATGACTCAACTATTTATTGATTTTAAAGCAAATTAAACTCGAATTTGGCAATTCATTAAAAATAAATCGTGTTTACAGGCCCAAAATAAAGTGTTTTTTTAGAGATTGGTGTCATCTACTATTATTTGTTATTTATATTGGAATCAAATAAACAGCTCAAAACTTAGGACCCATTAATGTTAATATTTATCCGTGGTGCTAGGCAACGGGCCTATCCCAGTTGTAAACGTCCCTTTGTGCCTATTGGGCTTCTTTAGTTCTGTCTCCTGTTGATATGAAGGGAAGTGGAAATTATGTTTTTCCTACTCCTCCGCTATAGCTTTGTGTTTTATTTCGTTGCGGGATCCAAGACAGTTAAATTGTGTCTCTGGGACTTCGTTGAGCTTCATTGTCTCGGTGCTTGTCTGGTGGTCGCCACTGTTGATTCTGACGCACAGGAGTTGCAGTGGTTTGGGAATAGTGTGGCGGGCTTGTCCCAAATAAATGACAAGGTTGTCAAAATTAGTGATCTGTATAATTGTTGCAATAAGATCGATTGTAGCTGTCAGAGGTATAATGATTTGAAAGGATTGTAGTCAAGTGCTCATCAATGGGTAAAACATTGACATTACTTTTGTAATGCAAGTAGGAGCGACTGCCTCGTAAATCTAGTGGTAGCAAGTGCGGACTGCTGACCGTAAGTTCTTGGGTTCGATTCGCAGGTGTTATTGGGTTTTTTATCAGAAATTTCTCAGTAGCAGCCACAAAGGATTTGTGCCCGGTTGATGGCAATAGACCTCGCCCCCTATTAGATGGGATTTGAACATAACGCGAAATGTGGGTACACCTCTGTTTAATTCTTCGAGGATTACAGGCGTGATGTTTTGTTATTGCCACTGATGTGCGGTTTACTGTATCTATATCTAGAGATCTCTGTTTATTTAAAATAACACTGCATACGTAGTTGTGAATTAAATATTATGATTTCTTCTTCAAATGTATATATGGACTCATATTAAATAGTCAACTTATAATGTCCCACTGCTGGGAATCGGACACTACTGGGTAATTTTTTAAACGCGTGGGATACTTTAGGAGCGTCCAGTACTCGTGAAAATGAACAAATTTTGTTATGGGATAAGCTGCTCTCCTCATATGTTATGGTTGCATTAACTTCTGGAAAACTCACAGAACAGATAATAGAGGTTAGAAGGGCCTTGTGGGCGGGGCACGCGCGCCGCTCATACAAGTGACCGCTCGACTCATATGTCAATCGATTGCTCAAACTCAAACTCAAAGCATTTATTTCAATTAGACCATTACGGCACTTTTGAATGTCAAAAATACAAAAAAGAAAATCAAAGCTACAGAGTCACAAGGCATAATAACTTGAGAAAGTACTGTAGTTGCCCATTCCCTAGCGTAGATCTCTATGGAGAAGAATGGGCAAGAAACTCCATGGACACTCTTGAATCAAAAAATTGTTACAAAATCTTGGTTACATCATTAATTTTGAAATTTAACTTTTTTAATTTTTTTATCAAAGTATGTTAAAAAAAACTTTTTTGTCTGTGACATGTATTTCGTATGGTGTACCTGTACAAAATAAAGAGTATTATAAATATCTAATTAATGTTTGCCTAACTTAAAATTCATTGACCATACTCGGACTTATCCTTCCTAATTAAAGGTTCTAACGAATATCCACATAAACTGTAAAGAAATAAGGTTCATATTACCATGTAACTCTTATTCATATTCGCTTATAAGAATATGCCCATTATTCTTAATTATTTAAAGTCACTCATAAGAATATGAACATTAAACACATTTGAATAAGGTTTATATTCGTACTGCAAAGTTGTCTGTTCTCTTGCCTTTAAAGAAAAATTCTCATCTTCAACACATAATATAATGTCTTCAATGAAAGCCTTTCAGTGACTTTTTTACTACCTTTATGGTGGATTAGCAACGATCAGTTCATCGCAGAGAGTTGAAAATCCCTAAAAAGGGACTTTTTCTCTCCCCGTCAGCGTCATTGTGATATTTTTTTTTTTTGTTCTAGACCATACCTAGAAACCTTCTAGTTACAGACAAATTTAAGGTCAAAGTTATTTTTTTTTTGTTCTAGACCATACCTAGAAACCTTCTAGTTACAGAGAAATTGGAGGTCAAAGTAATTTTTTTATTTAAATAAAATAACTTTACTTTAACCTCCACGACCCCCATACTATTCAATGCATCCATCAGCACTTTGAGTTCTACAGTAAAACGTGATTTTTATCGTTTCCCAGCAAATAATTTTTGCGTAGAGTTACTTAGTTTGATGTACCTACAGAACGCTTGGTTGACGGCTTGTATTTGTTCATCTTTATAAGGCTGAAGTATGTATTGTAAGATAACGTTTCAAAATGTTGTGCTAAGAACTTATATCATGTAGCTGGAGCTAATAAAAATGTGAAATAAAATATCGTCTTTTTTTTTCTCACAGAAATGTGACACGCTAACCTATTTAATTTATGTACTGATGTAGTTACTGGCAAACATCATGTGCTTAGCCTTTTCCCTATGTTGGGGTTGGGATCGGCTTCCAGTCTAACCGGATGCAGCTGAATACCAGTATTTTACATGAGCGACTGTCTATCTGCCCTCCGTATTCCAGCCCCGGATCTAGGGGGGGGGGGGCAAACCTGGGTTACCGTCGTTACGAGCGTACAGATCACCTGAGATGGGGCAGGTCAGGTGAGACGCATGCATACCGTCTGCTGGGTAAAGGTCTCATCACGATGATTACGAGGATTGACGGCGCTACCGAGGCCGGCCTAGAAAGAGGTGGCAAGATGATCTGGGGCGCGCATAATAGACTGGCGACTGCCGATAGAAATGAAAACTAAGTAACTTGTGAATTGTATCTTCGATCTATTAGATTGTTATTTTTGGTTTGTAAAGAAGTGTTTTTTTTTGTTTTCTCACCTTTAAACGTTCCCTGGACTACGACAAACATTTCAAGACCAAAATCAGCTAAATCGACCGTTCTCGAGTTTTAGTGAGCACGAACGAACGATGACGCGAGTTCCATGATTTTTGTTCACCTAAGGGCTACCGCACACTTAAGACAAAACTGTCTTGAGACAGACGATTTCCCTACTAGTGCGAACACAAGACAAGACAAGACAAAACAAGGCACAGACAGAGACAGTTTTGTCTGAAGTGTAGCCCTAAAAGTGCTCAACGCGCCTAAAGAAGTTTTCACTTCAATAAAACTTGCTTTACAAAGCGCCTAGCATCCAGCTGACGTTGTTCTTTCAAGTTGGTTTTTAAACAAGCGTTTATTCCGAAATGCGCTGTCGATTATTGAACGCATGCAATTATGTGTGATGTCTTTGCCAGGGGAATCCCCGTCTCGTCTAGAAATTAGTTATACGAGCTATTAAGCGTATCCTCTAGATGAGGTTCCCTTTCAAGAACAATAAAACAGACTTTATGATATAATATTATTATATATTTTCATTATTTCTTAGCATTGCTCATGAACCGCAGTTGGCACTGTCGGCTGTACAGCAGGTTCAACATCGCAACGTCTGCGGTACTCAGCTCTGTGCTGTGGCCCATTGTCAGTGTCCTCTGCCAGAGATGATCCTAGAAAAGTAAATGTATTGGTTATGGTAGTGTCATATTATAGTCATCACTATAGAGACCCGGATTATATGCAAATAAATATGGTGGTGTTTTTTGAAGATAATGCATATTTAAGCTATAATCGGGATATATCTTGCATAATTGGTCATGTATCCTTTAATTTTATATGCTCTTAGCTGGAAAAATGCAAAAAAGCACCTTAATTCAAATAGTGCCTATTGAAGTGGATTGATTGGTTTCAAGTTGTAAAATATTTTAATTGAATAGAAGGCTCAATCGTACTACAAATAACAGAATTCGATTTTTAAAAATCTAGTCGTAAATGCAGTAAGAGTACTTAAATAAAAAAAAATTGTAGCAGGTAATTATTTCAGTTTCATGTTACAGATTTTTGCACTTTTGTTGCATATTTTGAGCATTTATGGTGCATATTTGCATGCATATTTCATCGATTTTATGTTGCATACAATCCGGTCTCATTACCCACCGACCTTGGGGTCAGACACCGCTGAATGTGGGAAAATAGCTTTCTCCCTTCCACTCACTACCCACCACCAAGTGAGCATCTTCCTGCAGGGTCCAATCTTCCGTGGTCCACCAGGAAGTCCTTGAACCGTCTCCAGACTCAAGCGGGAAGATGAAACAGCAGCGGAGTGTGGAGCTGCGTCACAAACTATGCTCCACCTCCTATCCTGCCCTCTAAGCTCAAAAAGATGCAGCAGAAGTGACCTTTGCTTTGCCACCGACCGACGGTGCGGTAGACTAGGTTGCAAGGTTTTGGACTTACAAAATAAAAAAAAGTAACTGACAATAAAAAGTGTGGTGTGTGGTTGGTGCCTAACCTGGTGTCAGAGTTTTCATACCGCCCATGGGCCTCTGACTTGGCTTTAAATGCCGTCGAGAAATATCTCAGGTATGCTGGTTTCCTCACGAAGCGAGAGATCCCACAGTGAGATCTTATAAAGCTAGATTATTCTTCAAAGCACTCCTTCACTACCTACCTGTATAGGCTCCACAGTCTGTTCTCCCAGCGAACAATCTCCACACATATAGTTGACCGGGGCATGCGTCACGCTGTCGAAGTCGTACGCGGTACCTTCGCCCTCGGAGTTCTTGAGCCATGCGTCTAGAGGAGCGCGTTCAAGGTAGTGCTCCTTCACTGTTGGGACGGAAAACACACAATTATGGTCCTCAAAAAGTACCAGGCTGGCATGAGCTCAAGGTGGTATACTTACATTTTAATAATTCTGGCCAATTGGCATGACGACAGTATCAAAAAATTGCAAATCTATTTAATCCGTCAGTTAGAGTATTGGAAATTAATGGACACGTATTTTTTGTTTTTGTAAATCAATGAATATTGACAAAGATAAAACGCATCAAAACTGACGTCAGAACTAGGTAAAAATTATACCTACGCGTGACGTATTGAGAATTTTAAAAGCGTCATATCTTCGTCAATTTTGGTTTACGTAACAACAGAAAAAACACGGGTCAAATATTTTTTGAAAATCTAACTGACGGACTAATTAGTTTTTTTTGTCGTCTTGCCTATTCTGGGTTTTCCAGTAATATACCTTCTCGGATTCATGCCCGCCTGTTCGTAAGGTTCCTGCCCGTAACTAGCCCAACTGATCTAACACTACTCGATCCCATTCAATGTTTTTCTAAACTAATTTTATAAAGAGGAAAGATTTGTATTTTTGTATGTAACGAATAAACTTGAAAACTACTGGACCGATTTGTAAAATTCTTTCAGCAATGGATAGCTACATTATCAGCGAGTAACTTATGCTACATTGTATCCCCGTACTACCACAGGAACGGGAACTACGCGGGTGAAACCGCGTGACGTCCGGTAGTGAGTAATATTTTATTACCTTCTCAAAAATACGGTGGGTCTTGGGGGCCCTGTACACATTATTTCAAAGCAACACAAAACACTTACTCTTAGCAACCTTATTCCACTTGATATTCACGTAGTTGGTCCTGTCATAGCGGTTGGACATCATCGGTATACCCAGGATCCTCATCAGAAGGTTGAGTGTGTGCGCGGTGTGGCCCGGAGCACCGTGGATCATTGACGAGAGGAGCACAGTCTGGGAGAAATAAATAAATATATATAAATATCGCTGGACATTGCGCACAGCGCCATCGAGTGCCACACTAAGCAACGAGGCTTGTGTCGTGGACACCAGATAGTTGATATACTACATAGATACTTTTTTTTTGTTTGTAAATACATACTTATTATACATATAAACATCCATGACTCGGAAACAAATGTCCATGCTCATCACACAAACATTTGCTTCTACCGGGATTCGAACCCGGGACCCTAAGAACGTAAGGCAGCCTCACTACCGCTGCGCCATTCGGGTCGTCATCAAATCATACATCATTCCTGTTTCCGCGACGGGTTATATTGAAGTGTACTTTAGTCTCTAAGGGGCAGCCCAGACGGCAGACTTTTTGTGTGCGAAAGAACCTACTGATGGAAAGAATCCTACTGATCGCCTTATAGTGGACAAAAAGTAGTCAAACACATCAATCACGCAAAATTTGTCGCAGAGTTTTTGTCTGACGCAAACTAGGTAGATACATCGACACACAAAAAGTCTGTCGTCTGCACTGCCCATAAGGAGTCGCCTCCACGAGCGAGAGAATCTCGGCGATATTTTCGTATAGAAATACGTTGAATCATCGTGAAGAAAACGGTATAATGCCTTGAAACAAAAATTCGAAAACATTGCGACATCAACCAACCTGCACCGTGGATAACGGTTTGCTCTCGGTATTATAGGCTGGAGATTAAAGATAAACATAATTTTATTTGTTAAAACATGCGTATACATGCAAATTGGCCACAGTGACTGGAAATTGGTCAGGAGGAATAATATTCATCATCTGCCTAGCCTTTTCCCAACATATTAGGGTCGGCTTCCAGTCTAACCGGATGCAACTTAATACCAGTATTCTACATGGAGCGACTGCCTATCTGACCTCCACAACCCAGTTAGTACTGGGTAATACGATACCCCCTTTGGTTAGACTGGTTGTCAGACTTTCGGGCCACTGACTACCAGTAACGACTGTCAAAGATCTACAAATGACAGCCGGGACCAACTGCTAAACTCGGTATGTAATGGGTGGTCACCTATCCACAGACCAACCTAGGCAAGCACGGCTTAACCTAAAGATCGAAACGAGCGGCTGTTATTATTTAGCCATGAGCTTCAGGACTATTATTATATTAAGGTAATGGACCGGACCTTTCCACCCAGAATGTTCTTAGGTACCTGATTCCCCTCCATGAACCCAAGATGCGGGACCTCCTCGCCCTCAGTCCCGAACCACAGCAGGTTCTTGGGCTGAAGCGGCTCCTCATGGTCGATGTGCTGGAACACCACGCAGCTGGACAGCTCTATGGTGGCCATCGCCTGCTGGAGTAACAGGAAGCTGGAAGTGGTCACTGTGGAAGTTTAGAATCATTATTAATTACCGGCCTAGTCTTCTCATAATTAGGTAATTGGGAATATTGTAGGTACTTACTATCAGAAAAGTGTGGTCATTGATTTGGTATAGAACATCAAACTGGCTAACTTTCTTCATGGGACTAAACATATTCATTACATAATCGACCCAAATGAGTTGCGAGTTTTACAAAGATCTAAGTCATGTGATGTGTATTTGGGTCGCGCGCAATAAAGTGTATTCCCTGCCCACTGCAACTCCTGTGCGTCAGAATCAACAGTAGCGACCACCAGACAAGCGCCGAGACAATGAAGCTCGACGAAGCGAGGTGAAACAGAAAAGAATAGCGGAAGAGTAAGTAAATAATAATTTCTACTTCCCGTTTCCGTTGCAGCTGCGTTCTGCGGCAGCAGTCACTTTTAGAATAAATACTTTTAGAGAGAATTCGAACCCAAGACACGCACATCTGATATTTCGGATTCATGTGCGTATTGTATAATTATCACTTGCTTCGGTGAAGGAAAACATCGTGAGGAAACCAGCATGCCTGAGAGATATTTCTCGACGGCATGTAAAGCCAAGTCAGAGGCCCAAAGGCCGCATTAAAACACTGACACCAGTTAGGTAAACCACACGATATAAAAAAAATAAAAGAGTATTGTATGTTTACTGACTTGATTTTTCATCAACGCCATACATAACGATCCCGAGCGGCCACAGCTTGTCCCTATAGAACCTAGAAAGGAAACATTTATAGGTATTTGATTTATAACAATATGATGCAATTAGCAACAAAAAACACAAAAATAAAAACCGGCCAAGTGCGTGTCGGGCCACGCGCAGTGTAGGGTTCCGTAGTAGCCCGTTATCACAATATATATAGACACGCCCTACTGGAACAAAAATTTGCACTTAAAAGTTTAATATTTCGTAAATGGAGCATTAAATCGAAAAGTAGTATTAGCAACCCCTAAGTCATTTTAAAAGACCTATTCAACGATATCCCACAAGAAGACGACGAAAAAAAAATTCATCCCCTCTTCACATGTACCCCTACATGTAGCTACCCTAAAAAAAAATATTTTCCAAAATGTTATTTTACCACTTTGTCGGCGTTATTGATATACATCATCATCATCAGCATATAATTTTCCCACAGCTGGGACACGGCCTCCTCTCAATGAGAGGGAAACACACAGGTGGACTGGTGGAGGTGTGTATTGATATACACACCTCTACAAATAAAAAAAATACAGCTTTCTAGTACTAACTGTCTCTTAGCAAAACTTCGGACAGACAGACAGACAGACGGACATGACGAAACTAAAAGGGTTCCTTGTCCGGACTACGGAACCCTAAAAACCTGGGGAAATATGCGTAACTGAAAAAAATTGGAAATATATGACTGGCTCGTTCACCAGTCTCATTGTACGGGAAATCTATACAAAGCAAAGCCATGTTCACTAGAAATGTAGTAGGTATAGTTTGATGTGTCGCCGTGTGTACAAGCGCGACTGCTGAGGTCTTGGGTGCGATTCCCAGCTAGGTCGGGCATAGTTTTAATAGGTTTTTCCATCAAGGAATTCCTCAGCAGTCACGGAGTCTGGCTGGAATAGGCGAGACGACAAAAAAAAACCAATTAGTCCGTCAGTTAGAATATCAAAAAATATTTTGACACGTATTTTCATTTTTTCTTTTGTTACGTAATCCAAAATTTACAAAGTTAGGACGCTTTTAAAATTCTCAATACGTCACGCCTAGGTATCATTTTTACCTAGTTCTGACGTCACGAGCCCCCACTCCCGAGTTTTAATGCGTTTTATCTTTGTAAATATTCATTGATTTACAAAAACAAAAAATACGTGTCCATTAATTTCCAATACTCTAACTGACGGACTAAATAGATTTGCATTTTTTTGATACTGTCGTCATGCCTATTGTGCCCAGTTGATGGCAACAGGCTCTCCCTAGTAATAGGGGTAACCGAGAAAATGTAGGTGTAGGTACAGACTATTATCAGACACACCAAGCTACCCGAAACTGTCAAATTTCCCTAATTAACCTTGAACCTAATGCTTTAGCGATAAAGTTGAAAATCTATTAGAGAAATTTGTCAGATTGTGTGCTGTCGTCTGTACTATTAAGTACCTACACCTCTGTAACTCTTCGAGGATTATAGGCGTGATGTTATGTGTATATCATCACTACATAATATAAAACAAAGCCCCCCGCCGAGCCGCGTCTGTCTGTCCCTATGTATGCTTAGATCAATAAAACTATACGCAACGGATTTTGATGTGGGTTTTGTTAATAGATAGAGTGATACAAGATGAAGGTTTTAGTGAATAATTTGTCAAGCGGGCGAAGCCGCGGTCATCAGCTAGTGTAAAATATGCGCCACATACACGCAAAACGACAAACCTCTCATTGTCCACAGTTAGCTCCATCGCCCCTCCATATGATCGTCGCACGTCAACGGGCTTCTGCACCAGCTCCCCGCATTCCGACAAATACTTGGAGTTGATGAAGTCTCTGTCTGCTTTTGAGAGCAGTGTTTCGGTATCGTCTGCTTTGGTCTGATGGAAGGAAGGAAAATGCGTTTATTGGTATTACTACTGTAACTGTTAGCCTGCGTCATCCTACTGACGCGGCCTCTAACTCGTGACTTCCAAATCCTTCGATCCAGGGCCAATGTGGACCACTGCTCGTTGGTTCTGTCACGGTAATATTTATAATACCGTGGTTCTGTTCAGCTCGTCCCGCCATTTCCGGCGAGACCTACCGCGTAGCCTTCTGGCTATGTCATTCGTGGTTATTGGCGTTAACACAAAAAAAAAAACAATCACTGCCGACTATGGGAATTGAACAAATTTGGATTTAGTATAAGTACTTATAGTTGTAAGTACCTGTGGCATTTTTATTTCCGCACAAGTTGTGATGAATCAAAAATATCCACGAGTGTGAAATAGGTACATTGCATGTTGAACTTAATCGTAGAGCGATAAGAGCCAGATTTCGAGGAAGTGTACTGAAAAGATTATTAAAAACAACTAATCGATTACTTACGGCGCGTTCTTGGGCCTCTTGGAATGTTCTCAGTAATTTATAGCTGTTCGGTTTTGCTGTGGACGAAGTAAACAGCAAACTTTATAAAACAGAAAGTTCTTCAGAAAGGTCAAGTGCGTATAGTACTCGTGATAGGCGTCGTGCGTGTATGATCTACCCGCGTACCATGACTACTGTAGAAACAGCTTTCTTCGAAGAAAGAATCGACAAAATGACAGATTTCTTTTGTTCATCTGTCATTTTGTCGATTCTTTCTTCGAAGAAACCCGTTCCTACGGTCATGCCACGCGGGCAGATGTATGAGTTTGGACGAGGCCAAAGGATCGTTGCAGATAGCGTTCTGTAGTTTCTGCCGAGGTACTTCTATGGTGGAGTGAGTTGAGTTGATGTAGGTTACAGTAGGTAGGTAGGTACCTACCCCTCCCACACCCGTGAGGGGTTGCAATCGTCGGCGGAGGACTGGAAGTGAAGGCTGTGCCGGTTTCCCAGTCCCCCGCCACTGACCCAAGATCCAAGACAGTTAAATTCATTCTCTGGGACTTCGTCGAGCTTCATTGTCTCGGCGCTTTTCTGGTGGTCGCCACTGTTGATTCTGGCTTTCAGGAGTTACAGTGGTTTGGGAACAGTGTGGCGGGCTTGTCCCAATAAAAAAAAAAAAAAAGTCCCCCGCCACTTGGATGAAGCGGGAATGCGCTGGGTCGTTTTAGTGGGTATACCGTTCCCCCGCGGAGTCCCACATACCCCTCCCGTCCCCCGATGGGAGGGTATGCGTAATGCATTTTTTACCAGCGTCAAAAAAAAAAAAAAAGGCAGGTAGGTACCTACCTACTAGAACTTTTCCCGCCGACTTCGTCCGTAAACATTATGATAGCTCGGCTAATATGCATGATCTAAATAAATATAATATATAGCATAAAACACACACGAATAATGTAGCTTTCTGCCAGTGAAAGAATTTAAGAATTAGTTCATTAGTTCCTTAGATTGATTACCCCTTGGCCCCTACATACAAACTTACAAACAAATACCTCTATACAATATTAGCCTAGGCAAGTATACCTATAGATTTAGGTATGTACTAGCACTCCGTGGCGCACAATGCGTAGGCTCTCTCTTCTATTCTGCTGTCTGTAACGCACAACGTTATGTACCTACTTGCACTCCGGTCGTGTCAGACTATGAGAGTAAAGGAACACAGAGAGTGCACCTGTGTTTACGACATGAACATGAACTTACATACATCACCGACGCTCGCCCGTAACATAGTGAGGACTAATATTGATATGTCCTCGTCGTTCAGACATTTGTAGCCTATCTCCATATTCTGCGAAATAATAAATTACTTCAACGAATATAAATTCATATTAGTAATCATCTCATCACAGGACACTTACCACAACAGGTTTATTATATTTGAAGCTTTGAGGCGGGCAGTCCTTTCTTTTCTTAGGGTTGGAAATGTATAGAATCCTCTCATTATTGGCTATGGAATGGTTTAGAGGAGTTTTGAAGAACTTGAGGCAGATCTCCTTCTCCAGACGCTGGAATGCCGATGCTATGATGTCTTGTGAGTGGAGATCTAGAAATTATCAGATCAAACAAAAATTTGAGCCATCGTCGCCCAATGACTTTTTGCAGCGATGCAAATGAAAAACAGGTGGCCTACCATGACGTCTTAAAACATCGTTTTAATCTTGTTCCTGTGTGGGAAAGAGATGGCGCTAGACGTCCTCCATAGCTCGCGTCTCTTACCCACACTGGAACAAGATAAAAACGATCCTGCTTTTAGACGTCATGGTAGGCCACCAGACCCTCTGTAGATCCTGGTCTGCATAGCGTAGTAACCTCGGTTCTGTACAGTCGCGGTCTTTTCCCGCCTGATCAGTTAAAAATGTTTTCGCTTATATCAGGAGGAAGTGCCGAGCGACGCCCAGTTTAGGCCTATTTAGAAGTGTGTCAACTTTGGCGCGCAAAATAACAACTCTCATTTGGCATGCGTCGTCAGTGCGCTCGGCCGATCGGTATCTTTACATTCATTATTTCTATACAAAGTCCACGGGGCGGGGCTAGAGAGCGTTTCTATGTTGTAAGTGCAAGCAAATATTAGCTCAGTGGTGATCGGGCGGGAAGTGTCCTCGATAGTACCTACCGCTATTGCGGTGGTGTCGCGTCTCAAATGCAACTACAGTTTTGGCATCTATGTTTTTATCATAGCTACTCTTGCGGTGGTCGGAGCTCATTTCTTCTTCCATACAACTTTATCAGACGTTATCTCCTTTCTCGTCATAACATCACGCCTATAATCCCGAAGAGATAGGCAGAGGTGTACCATAGCGCACCAACATTTCGTTAGGTAAGTGTGAAATAGGATGACGATCCTATTGCCAACAACCGAGCACAAATCTCGACTCCGTGGCTGCTACTGAGAAATTACTGATGGAAAAATCCAATAACACTGCCTGGCCTGGGAATCGAACACAGGACCTCATGCTCATAGTGGCGCAGTCTTTTTTGCCCATAATCGTCTCTCGACTCTTGTGAAAACTTACCATAGTCTTTTGTATTGAAGGCATAATGAACAACTCCTTTGCTCCACAATCTACTCTCGCCGTAATGAAAATATAGAAAAATAGCACAAAAAAACAAACGCATTTTCTTGCCCTGAAAACTGTTTATTGTTCAAATCTTATCGATTTATAAATAAATAATAATAATTTTATTCAATTACGATTTATGTTACTGCACTGTGCTTATTGTTATAGTTTTATGGATTTTTTGTAGGTTTTGAAATTTTAATTCAATAAAAACTGAACTACTTAGAAGTACGTAGAAACGTTATCTTACATTTTCTTGTAGGTATACAAACATACTACGCATGCCTTTTTTATGGAGGTAGGCAGAAACTAAATAAGAACCTCACGTCCCAGCCCCCGCCGCCGCGGGAGACGCCCCGAGCGCGGCCACCCCGTAGGCGCGGGCCTGTGGACGGTGGGCTAAGGGTTGGCTCGCCGTCCGGCCGTCTCATGACGACAGGCCGTGTCGACGGCGCAGGACTGTTCCACGCGCGCCTCAAAGAGACTCAGCAATAGGAAGGGGTCCGCAAGGACCGATGCCTGTCGGGGTTGCGGGACTGTTCGAAAGAGATACCGTGGCCCCGGAACACAAAGGGCGATGAAGGAACATATGGATGGGTTTTTAGTCAGTTTCTACTTTCCGCGTTCTTACATCTTGTCACATAATATAATGTAGCACTGGACAGTCGACTTACCTCATAGTTTCAACCGTACAAGGTTGAAAATCGCTTGACAGTTAGTTTGCCATTCTGTCAAAATTTTAAGTATTGGTCTTACCAAGGTTCCGTAGATCAGATAGGCGGTCGTTTAATGTAAAATAGCTGCATCCGGTTATACTGGAAACCGATCCCAACGTATTGGGCAATACGCAGGCAGATATCTGGGTTCTGGAATCTGCAGTCTATGGTAAAAACAAAGAATTGCAAGATAGGTAGGCTTTGTTCCAAAAGTATCTGAAATAAAACTAAGAAAAAAACCCTGTTCACGATAAATTCTCACTCAAGTAATCATTTACTACAAGGAATTAGTAGCAATTTCATCTGTATTTAGAAAGTTTCTTTACATCTTAGTCAAACAAAATTATGATGGAAAAATAATTAACGAAAATTGAGGTTACCTAATTAATCGAATAGCAGTGCCCTAACTCGGAACCGAACCTTGGTCTTGATCTGCAGTTGCATCATTGCACTTCAAAGTTCGAGTTTCATATTAAAACGAGCACTTCGCTGGCGACTTCTAGTTGTATGATATAAATATAATTTATAGCTTAAGGTACTTCCTGATAATTTAGCTTTCTAATGGTGAAAGAATTTTTGAAATTGGTCCATTAGTTTTTGAGTTTATTCGTTACAAACAAACAAAGAATACAAATCTTTCCTCTTTATAATATTAGTGTAGAAGTATAGAAAATATTGTGTATTTCATTATTCAGATTTACAGAACTGTGATTTCAGAAAAGTCACTAACATAACGTTTCGTTTTCCCAGTAACGACACTTATTAATGACTTTTTCCTCAATACAAGTTATTTTGAAATCGACCGATTTAAAAAAAAAAAAAAACATATTTCTTTATCAAATAAACGAAGATCACAGATTAATAAATAAATTCACATTTTTGTATAGCTAAAATAACATCACGCTTGTACGCTTCGAAGAGGTAGGTAGAGTGGCTACCATTCACATATTATGAATTAAAATTAAGTTGCTTTAATTTTAGCTGTTATAGACTAAAATATAAAATAACATTTATTTTATGTGCACAACTCACTATAAAGATCAAAAATATCACAGATTATGTCAGTCTTAGACAATTAAACTAGCTTACAGACTGCCCGCAGTATTGTATCTCTCTCTATTCATTCTCAATAAGACAGCCCGTGTAGCATGTCATGTATAAATTTATGTTTGTAATTCATTTTTCATGTTTGTATTTCCACAAAAATATTAGGGAAAAATATCAATGGTTGTTTCTATAAAATGTTTTAACTATTTTTTCCCATTGCACAATTTTTTAAATACTTTATATCTATTGTACTACAGCAAGTTTTTTTTATTCAGAGTACATCTCATCGTCGTCGTCAGACATAATTTTACAATTTTTGTATACAAAATATTACATACCTTTGCAAAAGAGCAATGTTTCCTTCCTAAAGGTGCCTTTACATAACATGCATTAACTCACGCCTTCTTCCCAAAGGGGTAGGCAGAAATTACTGAATGCCACCTGCTACAAAATACTGCAATGCATGTAAAATACCTAATATAACAAAAAACGGCTTTACAACCCAACAATAGGAGAGACGACAACAAAAAAAATAATTAGTCCGTCAGTTAGATTATCAAAAAATATTTGAGTGTTTTTTCTTTTGTTACATAAACTAAAATTGACAAAGATATGACGCTTTTATAATTCTCAATACGTCACGACTAGGTATAATTTTTAGCTAGTTCTGACGTCACGAGCCCCCACTCCCGAGTTTTGATGCGTTTTATCTTTGTTTGATTCACAAAAACAAAAAATACGTGTCCATTAATTTCCAATACAATAACTGACGGACTAAATAGATTTGCAATTTTTTGATACTGTCGTCATGCCTATTCTAAAATATTAAATTCCCTCTAATTATAATATTAAAGTGGATAAATGAATGTAATTTCCATAGTGTAGAAGATTTAAGGATAAAAATATTGATGCCTTGGTAACATTTTGCTAAACCCTACAATTTTGCATGCTATGTTCTTAGCTAAACATGTTTGAAATAATTTTATTTTATTTAACACCATTGTATACCATGTTTTATACAAATAAAATGATGTATATTTTATACAATCCGTACAGTACCTTTTCATAGCATATTAGTAATAAATAATTTGGCTTTGATTTTTAAAGAGTATTCTATTTAATGGGTAAAATTAGAAATGAGTACATGTATGCTGTTGTAACTGATAAGTTCAATTTGAAGTGTCCTCTGAACATTTTAAGTATGAATACTAAACTTCTCCTATATCGTGCGGTTAGTGCCTACACTGGCTTCAGTTTAAACCGCCCATGGGCCTTTGACTTGGCTTATAAAAACTATTGGTCGACATTCGATCGTAATTCATAAGTTTTTCAGTTTTTCTACTTTTTACGAACTTTATCTATGCCAAATACAAAGTTCTTTCTTAATCGAATAAACACAGAGACTCCTTTAACTATCTAAAATTACGCTTAAAACTAGAAACAGTCTTCTTTCTTGAGGTACAAAAATAAATAAAACGCATCTGAAATAGAGGGTTTGTCATTTTTTTTTTGTAAATTTCACTTAAAACTAACATTACATTATAAGTCCTTAATATTTGAACGCGAAAACGTACAGATGCTAGCAGATCTGGCTACTGCAATCTGTCAAATTTCTTCAATAGATTTTCAACTTTACCGCTAAAGTATTAGGTTCAAGGTTGATTGGGAAAATTTGACAGTTTCGGGTCGCTTGATGTGCTGGCGTCTGTACATACAGGGTGTGCTTTTCAAACAAAACTGTATTTATAGGAAAAATAAATCAATTGCTTCTTTGGAGATTGAAATATGTAAAAGAAATAATAAGTTCTTTAAAAAATTTAACAATATTTCGTTACAAAATATACTATATTCCTAAGGACATAAGTATTTGGGCAGATAGTAGTACCAGAAATTCTGTAAATATAATCTATGTCACACCCAATCTCACAAACATACATACATAATCTATAATACATACAAACTCGAGGTTAGTTTAAAAAATGTAAAACATTATGTGTTTAGACTTTTTTAAACATTCACTCTTCGGCCGGAGCAAATAGAGTGCATTTCCGATTAACTATTGATTTTTATGTTTTGAAGTCATCAAAATCAACTGGTCAACGATTGACTGCAATCTAGTTGCACATAAAAGGTCAAATTAAATACGTTAGTGACACTTTAATCTTTAGTGAGGATACAATAAAAAATGATGATTGTCTATGCTCATAAAACAGGTCCATCCAAACTCCAACATACGGCCCCGGGCTACGTTGCAGCCCGCACAGGTCTTTGATCCGGCCCGCAAGCTATTTAAAACTTTTTATGACATCTATGTTTAAAATTATTAACACTAGAAATGGATATTTACCATGTTTACTGTTTGTTGTGAGTTACAGATATTTCGACGCTGTTGAAGTTTACATCTATACTAATATTATTAAGAGGAAAGATTTGTATTTTTGTATGTAACGAATAAACTTAAAAACTACTGGACCGATTTGAAAAATTCTTTCAGTAATGGATAGCTACATTATCAGCGAGTAACAAAGGCTATATTTTATCCCCGTACACCCACGCGAACGGGAACTACGCGGATGAAACCGCGTGACGTCCGGTAGTGGTAAATATCCAATTTCTAGTGTTAATAATGTTAGTGACCATGACAGTTCTATCTAATGTTTCGCTGATGGTGGCGCGTGTGTCGGATCATTCAGTTCCCTTCAAAATGGTTGAGTTGAATGGTGCTGATCCATGCGTCATGTCCGTGAACGGGCGCTGTCAGTTGTGACTGGTCATCTCTTAGTTGCCATGGCTTATTTTTATGTTTATTTTTGAATTGTATTTTTTGTTTTTACTATGGACACTTTTAACGTGCACATCTTGCTACATTGTTCTCACATAATACACCATCTCAACATGATGATGTAACCAAGATTTTGTAACAATATTTTGATTTAAAAGAGTGTCCATGGAGTTTCTTGCCCGTTCTTCTCCATAGAGATCTATGCTAGGGAATGGGCAACTACAGTACTTTCACAGTTTTATGTCTTGTGACTGGGACTGTAGCTACATTTAATTTTCATCTTTGTTTCGACAATTCAAAAGTGCCTGTAACTGGCCTACTTGAAATAAATGCTTTGATTTTGATTTATTTTGAGTTTAAAAAACTTATATTGTTGCCATATTTACCTACCCGCGAATGCAGACCGCATCATCGCAGTCTACTCCGGCGAAACTTGTTTTATTATTATTAGACATAAACCTTTCTCTTGCATCACTATCTATTGTTGATAAACCAAACTGCATTAAAATCCGTTGCGTAGTTTAAAAGATCTAAGCGTACAGACAGCAGGAGCGACTTTGTTTTATGCTATGTAAAGATTGAGAGGTGTGCGGAACACTTGACCAGTTTTTTCTTTCTTATTTTATCATCACTAAATACACCCATCACAACCAAAGTCTCACTAGCTAATTTAATTCGACCTCACACACTTCAAACCTTACATATACACAAAATTGAACCGACACAGGCTTTGGGAAAGAGAAGAGATGATCGGCCCATAGCCCTGAGCATTGTCATACAACTCAAATAGCGGAGCCGCTACGAGCTTATAGTTCTTGGGCACAGCGAATAGGGCTCTGTCTTGTAGCTGTACTAGGAAGAGTCGCTTATGCTCTTTTGGTTTAGTTATGTGAGGGGGAATGTATGGGTATTGGGGAGGCTCGAAGTTGGGGCGCCACCAGTTTCCTGAAAAGAAAAGCATAAATACCTTAATTTTAGAATGCCTGTAAAAGTGTAATAGGGAATATGGATATAATTTTCTCTTCACTTAAATCAATAAAATACAGTATTATCAACCCATGAAAAGTATTAAAAGTTAAGGTCAACTACTGCTTGTTGCTCAAAAATAATATTAAACTCCTGCAATTTTCTATGACAGTTCAAACGTCCGTAGCTGTCGCGGCCATGATGTGACGTCATTATCCACAATTTGCCTTGTTTACATCTAATTTTTTTGGCCTTAATAAAATAATTTTACTAATTGTATGTGCTTTATTCAAGTAAAAATTGCAATAACAATATTAAACTAACATTTTAGTGAAACTTTAAGCACTTTTCAAATAAGTGTTTTTTAACACAACGAACTCAATGATGTCAATACCGGCAATACAGGACGATGCGTTTTGAGGGTGCGTCCAAAAACATGCTACATAAAACAGTAAATTGTAAAATAAGTGATGTATTAGAAACTTAAACAAGTGTACCACAATGTTTTTGTGCGCCAATACAAGGCATTTTTTATAAATAAAAAGACTTGTATTTTATGCATATTCCGTATTGTATGCGCTATAGAATAAAATCTTAGTTAACTACTTTTCAAATGTGGTTTTTGACACATAGACTTTGACGTCACTACCGGCGTTATCGAGTACGACGCGTTTTGAGAGTGCGTTCCGTTTCACCAAAAACATGCTACATAAAACATTGTTTTAGAAACTTAAACAAGCTCACCACAATGTTTTTATGCGCCAATACAAGGCATTTTTAATAATAATTTTTAGTTTTGTATTTCTTGCATATTTCCTATTAGTCTGCTGCGATTAGATAAGCACAAATCTAGACACCAAGTTGCTATATAGTAATTGCTGATGAATAAACCCATTAAATCTTTTCGACTTGAAAATAATGAAATAATTAATCAGGCAAACCAAAACATGAATCTGAAGATTGATATTTTGGTTTGCTTCATTAATAGGCCTAGCAAATGTATACTCTTTCTATCTAGAGGTACTAAATGCTAGGCTAGTTTATAAGAAACCATTGCTATTTAGATAAAGGGGATCCTATTTGAGATTTTGAGTACTACAATATATTGCGGCAGGTGTATGTCTTTGCAAAGTTTGACATACAAAAATGCATTTTGACTTGATGTTGAAGAGTAATATAGTAGTACTTACCAATAGTATCTTCTATGAGCCACTCCTGTTTGACTCCATCCTGTCTGCCAAGTGTCTCTGTCAGCAACCTCTTCAGACCTTCAATCTCATCCTGTAGAAAAACACATAAAAATATGATTACTTTATCTTCCTTCTAATTAGACTAGAGCTAGACTGAAAAAACATGCTGTGACACCCCATTAACAGTGACAATTTATTTAGGGTATCTCTGCAGAAATGAAAATGATAATTTTATCTTATTTTTAAAGAGTAACAATTTATTTGGGGTTTCTCTGCAGAAATGATAATGATAATTTTATCTTATTTCTAAAGAGTAACAATTTATTTGGGGTTTCTCTGCAGAAATGATAATGATAATTTTATCTTATTTCTAAAGAGTAACAATTTATTTGGGGTTTCTCTGCAGAAATGATAATGATAATTTTATCTTATTTCTAAAGAGTGACAATTTATTTGGGGTTTTGCTGCAGAAATGATAATTAATCTTATTTCTAAAAAATGACAATTTATTTGGGGTTTCTCTGCAGAAATGATAATGATAATTTTATCTTATTTTTAAAGAGTGACAATTTATTTGGGGTTTCTCTGCAGAAATGATAATGATAATTTTATCTTATTTCTAAAAAGTGACTTATTTGGGGTTCCTCTGCAGAAATGATAATGATAATTTTATCTTACTTCTAAAGATGGCCCTTTCATCATCATTTCAGCCCGGAATCACTTGCTGCTGGTATAAGCCTCCCCTTTCCTAATATTTCTTGTCTACTGGCATCAGTCCAGTTCACACACACACACGGTCACAGCACAGCAGCGCACACACACGGTCACAGCACAGCAGCGCACACACACACACAGTCACAGTAGGACCTAATGGTTTTAACTGCTGTTTCAGACGTGGTAGTTTCAACCTATATCTCAATCTGAGTATACCTTGTATTAGTTCTGGCTACACAGGAATTGGAGATTGCAGTGATGAAAGACTAACAGAAAACGCTGCTGCCCATTCTCTGGTCTACGGAGGCGCAAGGCGTCCTGCCTCAGACATTAGTCGCCTTATATGACACCCGTGAGTGTAATGGGTTGGTTCTATTCTACTCTGCCGGATACCACACGGCTATCCGCCTGCCAAGCGTGGAGATTACGGCAAATTCCTCCCATAATGGGAGAGGCTTATATCCAGCAGTGGACGTTATGGGCTGTTGTAGTAGTAGTACACAGGAATTGGTATTTTCTCAAATAGCACGAGCTGATACATCCTGAACATATAACAAAATTCCTCACCTCTCCCGGGTTCAACTCTCCTCCAGGCAGCTTGAAGAACGCAGTCCCAAGCTGCAGCAGTAGTACATGCGGCAGTCCATGCTCGTGAACTAGTAACACTCCTTCTACTGACCTGTAAGATAGATAAGCTATATTAATGTAAAAGTTGTGTTGAGAAACACAGAATGTGTTGTACCTTCTGTGTTTGTATATTTGAGCTGGTGGTGCTGCAATCTGCCGAAGCTAGATCTAGGTTTTGCAAAATTGCAGCATTTTACTGTAAGATGTTGTTTGTACAGAATGCAGCCATTGGTATGGCATGGGACCCCAACTTTTTGAAGAAGTTCTGCTTTGTAGATTTAAGTTCAATGTTTCTTTAAACCTCTGGGTGGTGTAGTGTAGGTGTAAGTAATCTTTTAACTGTGTAAATCAAAGTTCTGTAGCAACAAAAAAAATGAGTGCACTTGAATTTATGGCCTGCAGATAGGGGCCTGAATATTATGCTGGGTACACATTGGTGGAACGTAACATGAAATGTAACACACGCTGATACAAATTTGCCTTGTGGTTGGGTTACATTTTATGTTAATTCGTGTTACATTTAATTTTCACGTTACGTTCCACCAATGTGTACCCGGCATTACAATACGAGTTTGTTTGTGAACACACCCATATCAACAAACAGGCTGACAATTTTATAGTCTAACCAAACAAATTCAATAACAATGTCCATCATAAAAAGAACCCAAGACTGCCAATTTACGAGCAATAGTTTCAAACACTGCCAAAAGATTCTGACAAAAAACTAACCTCCTCATGCCGATTTTCGAAAACTCCTCCCGCATCCTCTGAAACCTGGCGGGGACCGAAGCATCCTTTTCAAACAAGGGCTCCTTGGTCCCGAACGTGTAATTAGTGAGCGGGTACAGGTTAATTGTCCTATTTAGCGTCATACTGGATGGCGGGCCTTGGCTATTCTGATGCTGGATCCCGGGTCTAGCTGGCCAATTTTTATTTCCAGGAGCGCTTTGCACTGCAGCCATTTCAGTCTAAACAAACAAAAATGAAACTTTTCTGTGGTTATCGGTCAAATTTTTGTGGTAATTTGGTTAGTTTTCGTCAACTAAAACTGAAGGAAGTTATCGCGTTAACGCCAAACAAGCGGCGGCCATTACAATTTCTAGTGACGGGCGATCACAATGGACGATGTTGTATGTATTTGGCCGAATGGCCGTCATCTTTCAAGTAAAAAGGGTCAAATAATTGGGAAATAACTTTACCTACCAAAGTGCCTTTTCTTTTATCATTGACTTTTTTGCTACTGACTTCCGAACTTACGCTGAAAAAATTAACCTTCGTTTGATTGTTTTAGTCGATTAAAAAACCGAAACCGTTCCACTCTAGAACAAGCATGGCCATGGTGACTGACATTGACAATCTTCCATCACACATGATTGGATCATGGATGTCACAATTTGTGTAAATGTCAATTTTGTACACGAAAAGTTGGTGTTGTTTTGATTTTTCTGTTAAGTTTTTATTTAATTCTTAAAGCAATAAAATGTCTCAACAATTAGAATTATTAACAGAGAGTCCTTCACAATGGACTACTGTATTGTTATTAACGCCAGAAATACAAAAAAAGGAGATTAAACCTTTTGTTATTCGTGAGTACACTTTGGCAATTAATTTATAAACTTTTACATAGTATAACTATATTTTACCTTCTATACAGTAACCCCAATGTTCCAAAGCATCGCACAAAATAAATATCAAACGTTATTTACAAGTTCCAGCTAGAGTAACATCATAAATTTGTCACTCGTTTTAAAACAATTATCCTCCCGTTTTAAGTCTCTTATATCTTTCTGTTTCTATTTCCCAGTGGCACTCAAAGAGCTAGAAGGCAACCCGGACAGTAGAACATCAAGTCTGATGAAGACAGACAAGTTCTCAGCAGTAAGAGAAGTCGTGCGACACTTCGCGAGGCTACGCTCCGCCACCAAGGATCCCTGGGGGCAGGAGGATGTAAAAACATTTCTAGAAGGATTAAGGTGATACTATTAAGTAATAGTTTAAAAACAATCAGGTTTTTACAGGACATATTTAACTGTAAAAAGTTGTGTATGCTCAATAATAATTGCAGGTGGTAAAATAAACCTCCCACTTTTCCATGTCTATACTAATAATACAAAGCTCAAGTTTGTTTGGTTGAAAGCGCTAATCTCAGGAACTACTGGTTGGAATTGAAAAATTCTTTATGTGTTGTATAGTCCATTTATCGAGAAAGGTTTCAAGCTATATAACATCACACTATGACCAATAGGAGCGCAGCATAAATGAAAAATGTTGCGAAAACGGGTAAAATTTATTCCTTTTGTGAGCTTTTTCTCTCATAAGTGATGCAGGCGAAGTTGCGTGGGTCAGCTAGTTAAACATAAAAGTTCTCTTCAAATTCAAGACGACCTTTCTCCCTTTATTTTTTTTTCTTCTTTCTGATTTCTTTTGCATTTGAACAATAGTTACACACATCAACACGGTCTAGGGATATTTCATACTCAATTAAATAACTCGAAAAGTACTGGCCGCATTGGAATCTTTTATACACCGATTTGTTTGTAATTTATCTCAGACTAATTCCAAATTCAAATTATTGAAAATTCTTTTGTTTCGGTGGCATAAAAATGTCTTGATGTATAGGAGAGGGAATTTTCATTTGTGCGAAATTTAGAAAACAATACGAATTACGTTTAGTTACAGTTTTTTTTCATTTTTAAACGAAAGATAAAGTTAAAATTGAGGTATTGTAGCCATGCAACGCCGACATTTGACGAGGGCGGAGATGTTACGAGCTGTGGGAATGCTGGAAGCTGGATCTGTTCAGCGTAATGTTGCTGAGGCCATAGGGACCCATCAAAATGTAATTTCAAGATTGTGGACACGCTATCGTGCCACAGGTGAAGTAGCGGAGAGGCACCGGGGGCCAAGTCGCATCACTACCCCCAGACAAGACCGATTTTTGCAAATTACTGCGCGAGCACAACCAAATGCAACGGCGACTCAATTGGTCCAAAGGCTGCGAGTGGAACACCAAGTGCTTGTGAGTGACGAAACTGTAAGAAGGCGACTGCATGAAAGCAATCTACGCTCTCGTAGACCACTCCGGGTCCCACCTTTACGGAGAGGCAATCGTGGACGACGATTAGAATGGGTTCGGAACCACGTGGACTGGGGCCGTGACCAATGGTCCAATGTGCTGTTCACGGATGAATCCAGGTTCGGCTTCCATCCAGATTCACGAAGGACGCGTGTTTGGCGAGTTCCTGGACGATGGAGCCGTCTCCAGAACCCTCAGGAAGTTCACCCATACCAAGGAGGAACAATTATGGTTTGGGCAGGAATTCGTCTTGGAGGACGGACGGATCTCGTTTGGGTGCGGGGCAATATGACGGCAGAACGATACGTCCAACAGGTGCTGGGGCCCGTAATCTTGCCCCACAGAACACAAATGGGGCAAGATTTCCTGCTCATGCACGACAATGCCCGGGCACACACGGCGAGAACGGTAGCAGCTTGGTTACATACACATAATGTTAGGGTCTTAGACTGGCCTGCTCAATCGCCAGATCTAAATCCCATTGAGCATGCGTGGGATATGCTGCAAAGAAGAGCTCTGAAGGAAGTTCCTGAAAATCTGGCTACAGAAGATCAACTTTTTGCGCACCTCAGAAGGACATGGGACAATATTCCGCAGCAAGACATTGACAACCTTGTTCTGAGCATGCCGAATCGTTGCCGATGTGTTATGAACTTCATGGGCGCTTTCTCAGACTACTAACTTCAAGTTTATAAACACAAATTAAATGATTTTTCTATTTTTTTCAGTTTTTACTCACAAATTAAAAGTTCATTCATATACGGTTTCCGTCTATGCTTCATTTTTTTTCCATAAAATCCTGAAATTTTAATCTATACCTTAACCATTATTAAAAAATGGTAGAATATTAAATAACGTATCTTTTAAATATATACATGTCATATAAATAATTAACACATTGATAGTAATTCGCTTTTTTAAAAATATCCCTAGACCGTGTTGATGTGTGTATATCTATTTCCAGGTTCTCCCCAGACTGTGTATCAGAGTTCACAACACTGCTATGCACTGACAAGATGTATGAGAGTGTGCCGCTACACTTGAGGGTCAAGCCTGGCTTGGTCAGCTTGCAGTGGAAGATTGACATCTCATTGAGGTTAGTTGGATTGGTTTTTATTTAAAGATATTGCCCTACTCTAGGAATTTCTCCTGTATAATCGGTTTACAAACATTTAAAATCACATACAGAAACAGTAGACCAGGAACAAGTACCTGTACGCCATACAAATATTTGTTCCATGTGGGAATCGAACCGCGACACGCAGTGCAAGCAACCAATCGCTCAACCATGCCGTGCCGTCATTACGATCATTTCTTTTGCTCTGGACCATACCTTTTATTGGAGGACAAAATTACAACTTTTTATTTTAAATACAAGTTACATGACTATTTAATGTCAGCATAATGTTTAGAGTGCTTTACATTGAGTCCTACCGTAATCTATGACTTTTCACCCCAAAAAAAGTTGTTTCCCAGCAATAGTTGCATGTACAGAATGCTTGGTTGACGGCTTCATGAAGGAGGGTACGTTTACACCCATTAAATTAGACTGACCTAATACTAAAACCCTCATTTCTTCTTCCACAGCCAATCTTCAATAGCATCCGAGCACCCCAGTCCAGAACGTACCAAATCACTGATGCATCAGCACACCTACATCATCCTCGTACTTCTGCTCTCAGACGGACAGACCTACACATATCGGCTGTCCTACGAGAAGTTCCACGAGCTAAGGTATACGGTAGCTAGTGCGTTGAAGAGCATGATTGTACTTGAGCGGAGGAAATGTATGAGGAAGGACTGACATACGTCTTCTTGGGGATGAGGGGTGAGAGGATTGAGTGATTATGAACTCTATCAAATGTAAAAAAGTGAGAAATAGTATATATAAATAAATATATCACTGGAAATTTAACACTCAGCTCCATCTAGTGCCACACTAAGCAACGAGGCTTGTGTCATGGACACCAGATAGTTGATATACTACATAGATACTTTTTGTTTGTAAATACATACTTATTATACATACAAACATTCATTACTCTGAAACCAATGTCCATGCTCATCACACAAACATTTGCTCCAACCGGGATTCGAACCCGGGACCCTAAGAACGTAAGGTAGCCTCACTACCTGCGCCATTCGGGTCGTCTAGTAATAATCATTGTTATGAACACGGATCTTTTTCAAGAGCTACTTTAGCTGATCCTCCTTAAGGAGCACACGGCTACAGGAGCTAAACGCGAGTTTTATAATGCAAAAAAGCATATGATTCACTGCAATAAACAAAACCAGAAAAATATATGATCGATAGTGTTTTGAAAACATAATACAACAAATTTTACTCGACTTTTAACGAGTAAAAACCATACTAAAATACGTGCGATCATTCTGATTTTTTGTCAAATAATTCAAATAATGTTTTTAGTCTAATAAATAGATTTTTTGTAAATCGTAAAAAAACACTCATTACTATTCGGCCCAGTGACTGACGTAAAAACCACTTTGTAGTGCAAGCTGATTATAACTTTATTATAACAGTATTTCAAACGATGTTTGAGCCACCACAAACAGAGTTGCTAATTTAGCTCCTGTAGTCGCCTTAAGGTAAGAGTCCACCTGTCCGCATCGTACGCATCGGAATCTGTTCAATAATACTACGATACGTTTGATGCGGACAGGTGGACGCTTATCTTTAAGGGATATTTTAAGTATCCGATTTTGATCAATCACATTCCAATAGTAATATCTGTTTTCACCATCACTAGACGGCACCTAAATGAATATCTACATGAAAGTTGGATATTCAACGGTCGGTGAAGCGTTTAGAGCTAAAATTGCAATGGGGAAGGCAACTGTATACCTAATGGCGCTAGCATCGCTTGTACCAAACATCGTCATTGGTTGAAAATCTGTCAATGTCATTTTATATTTTAAAATAGTTTGACCTCATTGGTCAGATTGGGACTAAGCTATGGACGCGCCATCTACAAACAGCTTTGACCAATCTTCCCCATTGTTGAAGCAGTGCAATCATATTTAGGTGTTATGTTCGCTTAATGTTATTGGAAACGGGCGTAAGTCACTAATTTATGCATTTTTGACAGAACGAAATGGTTAAGCAACAGAACAAACCTGTTTTTTCGCATAGTGCGCGAAAACTTATTTTTCGAAAAAATACTTAGTACTAAAAATACTAGATTTGACTAACCTTTTCATTCTTCGACTGTATAAGAGTTTGACGCAGAATGTGCACTTCGCAAAATGTAGGTACACTTAAAAAATAGCACTTCTCAAAAAAAAAAAATGCTAAAATTCGTGCAAAAAAATAAAAAAAATATAGTAAGCAAACGGTTTTTATTTTGACCCATTGTGATAAAATTCACACTCACTTTGAGTAGTGCTCATTTTGAGAAGTGTGTTATTTTGATAAGTGCACTTTTTGCGAAGTGCACCTATTGCGTCAAGTGACAGTTTTGTGCACATTCTGCGCCAACCCTTTAGAAATATTAGAATTAATTGCAAATAAAATGTGAAGTAAATAGGTAACATTATAAAACATATGAGAGATAGACATATGTTTTATCTTGTTTCGTTTTCGTCTGTCAAACAATAACACCATTCAATAACTATTCCATGAAAAAGTCATTCAATGGGTTGAATGAACTTGGAGGGTTGTATTGATGATTTTAATGATTATAATTCTGTAACTACATTCGTGTTACGGCCCCGAATTATACTTTCATCAACATACAACCTGACACTTACCTGCAAATTGCAAAAAACGTAAGAAAAATTGAATTCACCTTAACACCCGGGTAACCTTAGTAGGTACTAATGTACTCAACGTAAGTCTTTAGCGGTGCTAATCGTATGTTTTTGTTAGAGGTGCTAGCATACGGATCAAAAAGTTATTGTTAATTTCTTCTATCAGTACTCAGCGACTGTCTACAAGGTGTCGCTTTGGATCCTGGTCAAATTGAAGGAGGTATCTATGCTAATAATTCTCAACCCGAATTGATAATAAAGTGGGTAGGTTTTTTATTTTTTATTAACGGAAATTGGTAAGTGTAAACCACCCATATTAAAACGCAGCCCGTCTGTAACTGGCCCTATAACCGCGCCTTCACACACACAAAGACATGTCGCGTGATGAGTGATTCTTCTATTACTTTCGTTTTATTCTGAAATACTGTTACATTTAAACAATTTAAATTAGCAGCTTTATTAGTTATTTGACCGGGTATCGTAAATTAAATTGATTATTTATGTCTTTTGTGACAAGCTCCTGAATGTTGACTAGGATGTAAAACTACACCTTGTATAGTTGAAATAAAAATAGGGATAAGAATTTATGTCATAAAATGCACCTGTTGTTTGAAAACTATTGTCACTTGTAATTATATTGTAAGACATTTAAATCTTGTTATAATATATTTTTATTAATAAAACACCAAATAGTTATAAGAAAAACTTTTTATTTACAAAAAAAAAACTTTCATATTTCCAAACATCACGCCTGTAATCCCGCATGGTTAGGCAGAGGTGTCCATAGTACATCCAGATTTCGGCAGTTATGTTTAAGTCCCATGTAATAGGGGGCAAGCCTATTGCCATCAACGGGGCACACATCCAGACTCCGAGCTGCTACCCAGATATTTCTCATTGAAATATCAAAGATTGAACGAATTCAGTAAGACCGGGGTCTTCTTGCTGTAAATAAGAACAATAATAATAAAAATAAAAAATAAAGTTTATTTTCAGACAACTAAGTCCATAGAAGAGGTTAATAATAGACATCTTATAAACTGGGGATGATTCCTGACTAAAAAAAAATATGAATCTGTTTAGTCCGTCAGTTAGTTTATCGAAAAATATTAGATACGTGTTTTTTGTTTTATTAAATTAATAAAAATTGACGAAGTCAAAACGCATCAAAGATCATGAGTGCAATGGGGGCTTGTGACGTCACTTTTCGGTAAAAAATGTACTCAAATGTGATGTCACACGGGTTTTCCACGCACTGTATCGTCTTCATTTTTTGTTTACGTGAAAAAAGAAAAAAATATGTGTCCAATATTTTTTGGAAATCTATCTGACGGTCTCTGATTAGATTTTTTTGTCATCTACCCTATTATGAAGAAGCATAATCTCAATCACGACTCTTTGGATTACCAAAAACATGACTTAGTACATTTTGATACAAGTGGGGAAACTTTGTTATTGCAGCTGAGGCACAATTCACACCCGAGCCGCAGGCGAGTAACAAATTTTTCAGTATCATGTACTGAACTGACGCAGACTTTGAGCACAATTTTAACCCTTAACCACCTGACGTCGGTCTCAGAGACTCGTGCGATTTTATTTTCAAAATAAATCTGTTGCTATGCGCGCGGTGCAACCGTGCGTCCTTGTACATTTTCCCCTCCCCTGTCAGTACGCGCCACGCGCTCGGCAGCTCCAGACGTGCGCGCAGTTGTGAATTATAGGTAATTATATTTTGTGTGCGGTCTGAGTGACCGACGTCAGGTTGTTATGTTATTTTTACTACATAGTATTTTTACTACATACGCCCAGCACATCATCATCTGACAATCCTGAAAAATTTGAAAAAAGGAAGACTTGTTCAACATGCGACCCTAAGAAGAAGCGTAAAACAGCTTATATGTGTTTCGTATGTAAAAATCCAATTTGCATTGAATGTAGCCAAAAAATGTGCCTTGATTGTCGCCGCAACTTGTAAAACTTTATATTTTGTGATTTTATAATAATTGTGCCTTGATTAAGCCAAAAATAATTTTAAACTTAAGATAATATGTTCGACTGATAGTAAATAGGTTTATTGTAATATGTAGTAATTAAAATTCCTATTCAGATCTCATATATCCAAAGTTCCTTCTTTTTTCTAAAATTTCATATGTTTATTTTATGTGTTGATTTAGTATAAGTAAATAAAGACTTCTCATTGTTTAAAAACTTAAAACTAAAAAAAAATATAATAAAATATATATTTGACTTTCATTTAAAATAATATATAAATAAAAAATAATTAAACATAGTAAATACGCAAGCGGTCTCTATGACCGACGTCAGGTGGTAGTGTAACTGAAAAACACGTCAGGTGACTAAGGGTTAACAGAATCGGTGCAGTAGTTTTGAAGCTAACCTGGAACATACATACACTTACCATCTCAACTCTTCCTATCTATCTGCGCGTCGCCATGGTGCACTCTCCACGCATGCGCTCTGAGCGCCTCCCGGTTGCTGTACTGCCGGTGACATATGTCGCAGGCGTGCTGTTTGGGGGCGCCGTGTGTGCAGGTTAAGTGGACGGACAGAGTTGAGGAAGTGATGAAGCGTTGAGGGCATTGGGGGCACTCGTATCTGAAAGAGAAGTAATATCCATACAATAGGAGGTTCGCCCGTTTTTGTATTAGATATTATTATGCCAAATACCCGTTGTAACGTTTGTGGTTGTTTCTTTTTTTTAACTAAGTACCTACCTAAGTGGATCTAATTCTAAATTATGGAGTCGATGATCTTGGTGTACGGTAAAACTCTAATGAGTTTATGCTGGCACCAACTTAAATGTATAAAATGTGTGTATACTACTGAATAAATAAATAAAAATAATCTATACAAATTTATAAAACTAGCACTTTGCTCGCGACTTCATCCGCGAAAATTGTGATAGCTCGGCTAATTTGCATGATATCAATATAATTTATATCCTATGTTACTCGGTAAAGATGTAGCTTTCAAATGGTGAAAGAATTTTTAAAATCGGTCTAGTAATATGTCAGTTAAATCGTAACAAACAAAAAATCAAATCTTATATCTTTAGAACATTAGTTTAAATTGAAGTGTGTGCTTTAATAGATAACCGCTTTTTGAAAGTACTCGTATATGCGGTACTTAATCAAAAACAATAACTTAAACAATTTTTTTTTATGTTTTGCCTGTCTGTTCCGGCTAATCTCCGAAACGGCTGGACTGATTTGGACGAGACTCTAACTGGTAGACAGCTGATGTTATAAGGAGTAAATTAGGCTACTTTTATTTTAGAAATAGGATTAGTTTCGTGCAAAAAAATTAAAACCCTTGAAATTGATAGCAAAATCCGATTCAAATAATGAAGTAATAATATTATAATAATTATTACACGCGGACGAAGAAGGTCACGGGCAACAGGTACTACAAAATAAAATTAAAAATATTGAATCCTAAAATTTTCTAATGAAATAAAATAATCTATATATATAATTTACAAACTGTGTTAGCCGTCATTTCAAAAGAAAGGAAGAACCTTTCTTTTGAAATGACAGCTAACACAGTTTGTCTCTGCATCACCCAAAAGTTGACTGCTAGAAGATGCATATATTTTTTTTAATTCATCAAATGACTTCTCCCGCTCTGGGCGGAGCAGGAGGGAGTGTCAGACTTTTACTGACTAAAACCCATCCATGTTCCTTCATCGCCCTTTGTGTTCCGGGGCCACGGTATCTCTTTCGAACAGTCCCGCAACCCCGGCAGGCATCGGTCCTTGCGGACCCCTTCCTTTTTGCTGAGTCTCTTTGAGGCGCGCGTGGAACAGTCCTGCTTGTCGACACGGCCTGTCGCCATGAGCCGGCCGGACGGCTCGCTAGCCCATAGCCCACCGTCCACAGGTCCGCGCCTACGGTGCACGCCCGGGGCGTCTCCCGCGGCGGCCGGGACGCTGAGAGGTTCTCTCCCTCTCACTGCTAGAAGATGCCTAACGCATTAAGTCATTTGTATGCGTAAAGTATGAATGAGGTACATAAATACCGATAAAAAGTTACCCCTTTTGGGCTGAAGTCGGGTAAAAGGTCTTTGGGCACGGTAATATTATAATACAGTACTCAAACTTCATACAAACGGACGAAACGCGAGCTATACCTACGCGCCTCGATCTGGGGTGCGCTCGGGGCGCAGACAGTCACGGCTGTACCGCAGTGTCGAACGGACGGTGTGTTGTTTTTTTTAACAATGACCGCGCGATTTTTTCTCTAAAAATCAGTTAATATGACGAGTAGGAAATATTGTGCTGTTTTTGGTTGTATGAATTCGTCAATAAACCATCCAGACATGAGTTTTTTTAAATTACCTGGAAACTCTGAAAGGTAAGACTATAAAATAATTTTACTTACTAGTAGGTAGGTACATAATGTGTGTCTTTTTAATGGATAACTATTTCCTTTTATCTCACGAAAAAAAAGGTGTTTGGATTAATAAATAAAGCGAATAGAGTAACATGTTTTTTTAAATCTACCAATCAAAAAACAACACGCATTTTTATTGAACACTTCCTATTCAATATACAAAGTATTTCATTTATTTATATAAAAAGGATATTTACAATCACAAAACTAAATAGAAACAGAAAGTTTATTTCTATCATGCGGCCGAGTTACACTACTGTATTATAATATTACCGTGCTTTGGGTGTCCAAAATAAATTATTTTCAGACACTCAAAAATTGTGATGAATTGAAAGATGATATTGTTACGTCGTACCCGTACATACCTACAATTACGGTAGTAGGTACCTACAACTAGGTAGGTAGAACGAAAGAACGTCAGGAATTGTCATTGTAATTTCGACCGTACGCCGAGGGCATAAAGTACCTACTTCTTTCCTCTGTACAAGTTGTGGAAGTTTCTCGAAGGACAATGACCCACTATGGAATTGTCTAGAAGATTCTAGGAAGTCGTGGATATTTCTCGAACGTTCGATCGCCATATAAATAGTCGACGTGTTTGCGGGAACAGGCAGTCTGATTTTGGCTACACAACGAAGCGAATCGAAGTGAACTAGAAGTGCGATATCTAAGCGAATAGTAATCAGTAGTGTATTTGTGATTGAGTTATAAGTGTTTTGTGATTATTGAAGTTATTTGTTGTTTTTTTTCGGTAGTAATTAATTTATCCCATACCCAGCTCGTAACAATATACTCACTCACTTGTAAGATGACGAGTCTCGGTGTCTCTTAGCTCTTTTGAAATGCAGCCTTAAACTCTCCTGAAAAGTAAACATAACATAACATCACGCCTTTAATTCCCAAAGGGTAGGGCAGAGGTGTACCTTTTAGTACACCCACATTTCGCCAGTTATGTTTAAGTCCCATGTAATAGGGGGCGAGTCTATTGCCATCAAACGTTCATAAATATAGACTCTGTGGCTGAAAACCCAATATTACTTTGCCTGACCCGGGAATCGAACCCAAGACCTCATGCTCAGTAGTCGCGACGCGAGTACTTCTGAAGTGTCAAAAATAAAAAGATGAAACTATAGTCCCAGTCCCAAGGTATAATAACTTGTCAAAATACTATAGTAGCCCATTCCGAAGCGTAGATATCTATGGAGAAGAACGGGCAAGAAATATGCTAGTTTCCACCATCAATAAATTGCAAATCTTATTAGTCAGTCAGTTAGAGTATTGGAAAATAATGGACACGTATTTTTTGGTTTTGTAAATCAATGAATATTGAAAAAGCTAAAACGCATCAAAACTCGGGAGTCACAACGCACTAAAAATTATAGCACGGCGCTTCCACAGCGTGACGTATTGAGAATTTTAAAAGCGTCGTAACTTCGTCAATTTTTGTTTACGTAACAAAAGAAAAAATACGTGTCCAATATTTTTTGATATTTACAATTCACAATGGGGAGACACAGGCAAAGATAATCTAAGAGGGCGCCACTATAGCTGGTCTCAATCTGACCAATGAGGTTAAGCTATTTTGAAATATAAAATGACATTACCACATTTTCAACCAATGACGATGTTTAGAACCAGCTATGCTAGCGCCGTTAGTTCCACAGTTTCCTTCCTCATTATTGTTATTCCAGAAGTTATCAAAATCACTCACCGATGACTTAAACTTGACATCGCACTCGACGCAGTAGTAATCCTTCCTCTCGTGCACGGCGGTCACGTGGTTGTGCAAGAGAGACGGCACGATGAAGTGTTTGTCGCAGTGCGCGCACTGGAAGCGACGGGACTTGTCGTGCCGGCTGCAAGGGACAATTACAACGTAAAAGTTTCGCTAGCTAATTCAATTTTACCCTATTTTTTTTAATATTTATATTGATTTTAAAATAAAAATTAAATAATTATAAATTTATTTTATAATTTTTTTTTTTTTTTAATGTTAAAAATAATAATTTAAAAAAATATATATATTAATTGTAAATGAATAATTTTTTAAATTTATTTATATATTAAAATAATAATATTTTTAATATATATTATATGTCCATCACGCCTGCGAAGTTTCGCTAATTAGCTCAAAAGGCTAAAGGAAAGATGTCAAGTAAGCAGTCGCTTCATATCATAATGTTCCTCTGATTTTTTAGATTCATGTGCGTATTGTATAATAATCACTTGCTTCGGTGAAGGAAAACATCGTGAGAAAACCAGCATGCCTGAGAGATACGAGTATTTCTCGACGGCATGTAAAGCCAAAGTACTTACCACACGATAAAGAAAAAACTAATGAATTTAAGGCCCCCAGCCTGTTCCGGGGTTGCGGGACTGTTCGAAAGAGATACCGTGGCCCCGGAACACAAAGGGCGATGAAGGAACATGGATGGGTTTTAGTCAGTAAAAGTCTGACACTCCCTCCTGCTCCGCCCAGAGCGGGAGAAGTCATTTGATGATTTCCCATCCAAAAAAAAAAAAAGGCCTCCAGCCAGGGCCGTTTTAAATAATATGATGTATACTCACGCGGTGTGCACTCTGAGCGACTCGACAGTATTGAAAAGTTTCCCACATTTATAGCACGCGTGTTGCGCGGTAAACGAGTGTGTTTTCACGTGGCGTTGAATTGTTGTCCGTTTGCTGTAAAAGAAATAAAACTTATAGGTTTTAAACTGAAAACCCCAACCACCCGAATGACACCCTTATTGGAAGCCGACCTCAACATAGTTGGGAAAATGCTAGGCAGATGATATTTTTTAAACTAACATAGTCAGATAATGGTGTCGATTCTGTTGTGCACAAACTAAACTTAATTTAGGCTATTGCTATCTTTTTCTCTTTAGTAAAACGAGAAAGAGACGGACGTAATTTAGAGCTGTCAAATTTAGTTGGAACTAATGCGTCCATACAAATGAAGGGTGCACGTAAAAACATGTCGACTAAAAACACGGTGAAACGCAAGGCATAAGCTAGTTTGACATCTCTAACTTAGTTCATAGCTATAGCCGTCCTTTTCTCGCACTGCCTTTTAGTAAAAGATAGCAATAGCCTAAATTAAGTTTAGTTTGTGCACAACAGAATCGAAACCAATGTCACTAACACTAAATAAATAGTAATTGTGTATTATCGTAAAACCACGTTTTACGATAATACACAATGTAACGCACTTAAAACATTGTGCTGATCGGTGCATTGAATAGTACGGGGGTCGTGCAGGTGTTTAAAACAAACCTCCACAACCAAAGAAACGTTATAAAACTAAAACTTGTATTTAGAAAAAAAAACTGGTGAAAAAGAGTAGGACCTTTGTCCCCCCAATATCCATAACTAGAAGGTATGGTAAAACAAAAAAAAAACATGCAATGCAGTCTTTGGGGACTGCCGATAGAAGTGAAAGCTAAGTAAGTAAGTGAATTTCGTAGCACTGCCACGGGTTATGCCCCGCGCACGCTTAAGTGGTGCTACGCCGTAGCGGATCGGCTACGAATGCTACGAAGCGTTCGGTGACGATGAGTTCAATGTTTTTCCTTCACCCAAAAAGTGCTCAACGCGCCTAAAGAAGTTTTCACTTCAAAAATATCGCAGTGACGGGGAGAACAAATTGCCTTTCGGCTTCGTTAAGGGTAATTTTACACCCATTATACTATTAGGTACACCTCTGCCAAACCCTTCGGGGATTACAGGCGCTATGTTATGTTATAATATGACTTACTTGGTAGTAAACTGGCATTTATCACAAGTATACGTGGTGGCTGCCTGCGTGTGGGTGATCGCGTGGTGTTCGAGAAGGTGTTGCCGTGAGAGACGGATGTGGCCGCATAGCTTGCATTTATATCTGAAAAGAGTTACTACTTATTTCACCGGGAACTAGAAACGAAATAAATAGTCTTAAGATTATTTGCTGCTGATATTTTCTATTTTCGTAAACGCATGCGTCCGCCCCACGCCAAGCCATAAATTCAGCACAAATACTTACAAAAAAAATAGAGATTACAACAAATTATCGATAACCAATTAATCATTACTACTAGTTACTCGTAGTCATGGATGTTTATATGTATAATAAGTATTTACAATGTGTGGCACCAGATGGCGCTGTGTGTAATGTCCAGCGATATTTATTTTATTTAACAAGTTTTAAAGAATGCCGATTTTAGTCGACGATAGCGTGTTGGGCGCGTTTTTAAAAAATAATTTAATTTGACCTTGTAATAAGCCTTATTTGCAATAGAATAAAATAAAGAAGTTTGAAATATTTGGTTTGCTCGTCTTCCGCCATCTTACTTTATTTCCAAAATGATGACTTACCTCGTCGTATGTGACTTGATATGTCCTCTCAGAGATACGGGGCTGGGGCAGTACTGTGTGCACATGTCACATTGATATGTGCCGTGGTCCTGAAATAGGATATAAAACCATTTTGATTAATCAAGGAAACGAAAGTAATACTCTGTACGTTGCAGGACAATAGCGCGACTTTGAAAGAGTTTGGAGGGAGTCCTATATAAATTCAAATTTATTTATTAGTGCTTTGTTTTGAAGCAGAACAAAAGAAACCGAAATACAATCGATGGATATGATAAGGATTAAAACATGCCTTTGATGTTACACAGGATCTTTGATACAAGATATTTTACAAAAATAAGTAAAACTGCTTTCAAATGTTTTCGAAAACTCGCTCGAAAAGAACTTCTAGAATGAAACCATTCGGATCAAAATAATGTTTTTTTAATTAGCTAGTAATTTCGATAAAACTTACCCTAGCATGTTTCATCATATGAGCGAGCAGCACCTCTTCGTAATTGAAGCCTTTGACACACTTCTCACATTTGTACGGAGATCGTATATAAGACTCCGCTTTGGCTTTCTCGGCAAGTTCTTCCAAGACCTGAAAAAAAAAAACGGAAGATATCCCGTAAGTGACAGTTAAAGTTTACTTCTAATACCTGTTTACATATACACACATCAACATATTTTTAAAAAAGCGAATTACTATCAATGTGTTAATTATTTATATGACATGTATATATTTAAAAGATACGTTATTTAATATTCTACCATTTTTTAATAATGGTTAAGGTATAGATTAAAATTTCAGGATTTTATGGAAAAAAAATGAAGCATAGACGGAAACCGTATATGAATGAACTTTTAATTTGTGAGTAAAAACTGAAAAAAATAGGAAAATCATTTAATTTGTGTTTATAAACTTGAAGTTAGTAGTCTGAGAAAGCGCCCATGATGTTCATAACACATCGGCAACGATTCGGCATGCTCAGAACAAGGTTGTCAATGTCTTGCTGCGGAATATTGTCCCATGTCCTTCTGAGGTGCGCAAAAAGTTGATCTTCTGTAGCCAGATTTTCAGGAACTTCCTTCAGAGCTCTTCTTTGCAGCATATCCCACGCATGCTCAATGGGATTTAGATCTGGCGATTGAGCAGGCCAGTCTAAGGCCCTAACATTATGTGTATGTAACCAAGCTGCTACCGTTCTCGCCGTGTGTGCCCGGGCATTGTCGTGCATGAGCAGGAAATCTTGCCCCATTTGTGTTCTGTGGGGCAAGATTACGGGCCCCAGCACCTGTTGGACGTATCGTTCTGCCGTCATATTGCCCCGCACCCAAACGAGATCCGTCCGTCCTCCAAGACGAATTCCTGCCCAAACCATAATTGTTCCTCCTTGGTATGGGTGAACTTCCTGAGGGTTCTGGAGACGGCTCCATCGTCCAGGAACTCGCCAAACACGCGTCCTTTGTGAATCTGGATGGAAGCCGAACCTGGATTCATCCGTGAACAGCACATTGGACCATTGGTCACGGCCCCAGTCCACGTGATTCCGAACCCATTATAATCGTCGTCCACGATTGCCTCTCCGTAAAGGTGGGACCCGGAGTGGTCTACGAGAGCGTAGATTGCTTTCATGCAGTCGCCTTCTTACAGTTTGGTCACTCACCAGCACTTGGTGTTCCACTCGCAGCCTTTGGACCAATTGAGTCGCCGTTGCATTTGGTTGTGCTCGCGCAGTAATTTGCAAAAATCGGTCTTGTCTGGGGGTAGTGATGCGACTTGGCCCCCGGTGCCTCTCCGCTACTTCACCTGTGGCACGATAGCGTGTCCACAATCTTGAAATTACATTTTGATGGGTCCCTATGGCCTCAGCAACATTACGCTGAACAGATCCAGCTTCCAGCATTCCCACAGCTCGTAACATCTCCGCCCTCGTCAAATGTCGGCGTTGCATGGCTACAATACCTCAATTTTAACTTTATCTTTCGTTTAAAAATGAAAAAAAACTGTAACTAAACGTAATTCGTATTGTTTTCTAAATTTCGCACAAATGAAAATTCCCTCTCCTATACATCAAGACATTTTTATGCCACCGAAACAAAAGAATTTTCAAAAATTTGAATTTGGAATTAGTCTGAGATAAATTACAAACAAATCGGTAAAAGATTCCAATGCGGCCAGTACTTTTCGAGTTATTTAATTGAGTATGAAATATCCCTAGACCGTGTTGATGTGTGTACATTACAAAAAATCATTAACACAAGTTTTGTATTTACTTTATTTAAGTTAGTTTATTAGTTTAGTGACGACCCGAATGGCGCAGCGGTAGTGAGGCTGCCTTACGTTCTTAGGATCCCGGGTTCGAATCCCGGTCGGAACAAATGTTTATGTGATGAGCATGGGCATTTGTTTCCGAGTTATGGATGTTTATATGTATAATAAGTATGTTACAAACAAAAAAAACGTATCTATGTAGTATATCAACTATCTGGTGTCCACGACACAAGTCTCGTTGCTTAGTGTGGCACTAGATGGCGCTGTGTATAATGTCCAGCGATATTTATTATTTCTTTATTTTCCTGCATAGTTCCCGTTCCCGTGGGAATACGGGGATAAAATATAGCCTATGTTACTCGCTGATAATTTTCTGAAAGAATTTTTCAAATCGGTCGAGAAGTTTTAGAGTTAAATCGTAACAAACAAACAAAAAATCAAATCTTTCCTCTTTAAAATATTAGTACATACATAGATATATCTATAGGCCATTGTAGCCTGAAATAAATTGATGTTGTTGTAGTTGTTTTATAGGTACCTGGATCCTTCTGGTTACGGAGATATTGGTGGCCAAAGTTCCAAGTTTTTCACAAGTTTTCTTTTATTTATTTATGTATTTATCACAAAATCCACAGCTCTTTACAATCTTAACCTAAACTATTTTGACTAATCCTACAGCCAATTAAGGATTCACAATTTAACATCTATTCATAGCTATGAGTTGGAGTTGGTATGGAGTTAAAGTGGGTGTGTGAGTATGTTATAACGGTGTGTGTGTGTGGTGATTGTCTGTTATTCTTTTTTTAATGTTATTACTTTAAATACCTACCTCCGCGACCCCCCCCCCTACTATTCAATGCATCTATCATATTGATTGGACATGAATACTTACTATTTTACTTTTTGATTATTATTGTGACATTTAATGTTTTTTTTTTTGACGTTCGTTTTGTAAATTATTGTAAATTTTATTTAATTATTGTGAATGTGAGGACCATGTGGGTCACATATTTTATTTTATTTTTTTCCCCACGACTGTCTGCTGTCTGGCAGTTTGAGTACTATAAGCGACCTACCCAAATGTCCTTTCTTTGGTATTATTCGTCGTTTCGTTGAGCTCCTTGAGTTATAAGTCGAGCTACACGATAACTGACAAATGCTTGCACTGACTGGACTAATACCACTCAAATTTGTGTGGTACTTTCTTCAAAAGACCATCTCAGACACTAATCTGCATAGTCCTCATCTGAATTGAACAAGATTATGTCTGGACTTCAAAAGATGACCTCTGAGTTTGTTTCGGCTATTTCTTCTCAGAGTAGTCAGGAACGAAACACCGGCCCCATCTAGTTTTAAAAATAATGACGTGTGAAAGTGTTTGTAAGAACCTACTTGCAAAAATAAACATCATTTCATCAGCAGTTCAGCACAATGTTTTGAGTGCGTTACATTGAGTTCTACAGTAAAACGTGACTTTTCACCCCAAAAAAAAGTCATTTTCCAGCAAAAATTTTTGCGTAGAGTTACTTAGTTTGATGTACAGAATGCTTGGTTGACAGCTTCGTGAAGAGTCCGTTTAAACTCTGTATTATTTCTCACCTCTTTCCTGGTAAGTTTAATAACAACATATTCATCAGTCTCCTGCACCATTCTTGAAGAGAAGCCTTCTTTTACTTCTCTCTTGTTCTTTTTCTTTCTCACTTTAGGACAGAACTCGTCTATCATCTCTTCTTTTATGACTGGTTCTGTTTTGATTTCTATCTCTATTTTGGTCTACAAATGTAAGGAATTGAATTAGTCAAATATTTTCTACACAAAATGTAATACAACAATATACCTGCTTCACTTAAAGTATTAGGTAGAGGTGTACCCGACATCGCCTTTTGCCAACTACATAAATTCCTGATGGAAAATCCCAATAGTATTTTGCCCGACCTGGGAATCGAACCCAGGACCTCATGTCCAGCAGTAGCGCTTACGAATAGTAGACCAACGAAGTAGTGATTTTTTTTATTGAGACATTACATTAGCGTCATAAGATCGTTAACGCGTGTAGGCGCGTGTACGCGCGCCTTTTGCCGTCGTCATTTTTTTTTCTAGCAACTGGCAATTTAATCAAGCACGCGCCTTCGATTTTTGAAGCGCGTGTACGCGCGTAATGCGGTACGAGCTTATACACGCTACAAAATACCCTTGTTTAACTCCGCTCTATGTTCGTGTCGGATATTAGTATAACAAGATGCAGCTAAATACCAATATTTAACATGGACAGTATTGGAGAAGCAGCCTATATATATTTTTGTTAGTCCTTATTGTCCCACTCCTGGGCAAAGGTCTCCCCTCATTCCTTCCACTTCTCACGATGGTGTGCTTGTTCTAGACATTTAAAGGTCTCACCATCTTCTCTCGGTCTGCCGCGAACCCGTTTAAAGTTGGTGCCAGTTAAGATGAGAATAGCGGTCATTGACCCACCTACATTTATTGGACTTCTTAACTTTGAAAATCAAAAATAAGCCTGGGGGTCTAAAATGGCCGCTTTAGCAGAATCAATATGGACTTAAATGGACTTTATAGTTACGAACATAGTATCCATTTTAAGAATATATTTTTTTTAACGTGATATGTTATGATTCTGCTAAAGCGGCCATTCTAAGCCCGCTGTTCAAGTCTGGAATCGTCATCTATTGTGATCTTCAACATTTTTTGTAATGAAAAACGATACATGGTTTATTTGTTTTGGTTCGTACGAAGAGATATTAGGGAAACTGGCACCAACTATAGCAGTCTTACTTTATACGGGACCACAGACGTATTAAGAATTATAAAATATTTCTTACCTCATAACTATGATCCTCTATCCTTTTATTTTTAAAATCATCCTGCAGCATAACTAGAGGTATTTCATCATCATCATCATCATCATCAACAACGTCATCAACAGCCCCATCATCAAAAGGCATACATTCTTCTTTTTGTTCTCCATTAAAATCTGTGATGTCGGTTGGGCCCAAATAGTTGATCTCCATGCTACAGGTTTTTAAGTTAAACATGGAGTTCTGTTGTAGGTAAACGCCGGATTTTGTCTCCTGAAATTAATGTTTCATGATAATTTTATTGATGGGTATTTTTTTTTTATGGGGTTCATCATTTGCCTTTTCCCAACTATGTTGAGGTCGACTTCCAGTTTTACCGGATGCAGCTGAATACCAGTATTTTACATGGAGCAATTGCCTATCTGACCCCCAGAACCCAGTTAGTACTGGGTAATATGTTTGCCATTGATGAGTATTGATGAAAAATCATAATTTTATGAAGTAGTGATTATTTTTTCTGAATTCAAGCTGATGAAAATGATTTGATGATGCTAATGACTTAACATCAAGGAGTTAAATATTACCAATTTTAGTTGCCATTTGATAAAATTACCACCAACATTTGCCTAGCCTTTTCCCAACTATTGTTAGCGTTGAAGAGAAAAAGTTACAGATTTGATTAATAAAAAAATTCATGAAACATCAATAAATACATACCCCATCCACAGTTTTGCTTAATTTTAATATTTCATTAGCTATCAGACATTGCTGCGTGAACTTTATACATTTCTTTAACATCCATCTACACAAGAAACAGAGATTCATGTTGATATCCTCGAAGCTCGCCTGAAAAATAGATTTTAAATGAAATGAAAAGACTTTGTATGTGGTTTCTAGTGGTTGCAAACTCTGAAACAACTGCTGAGTGTGAGGGCCTGGGTTTGTATCCTAGGGCGGGCAGCATTATTGGGGTTTTGCCATCAGGAATTTTTCAGTAACAGACACGGAGTCTGAAATTGTAACGGGTTGATAGCAATGGGCTCGCCCCCTTTTATATTCGACTTAGGTACAACATAACAGGTGAAATGTAGGTGTTCTAATAGGAACTACTGTGAATAACCCTTTTGGGTTTACTGGAGTGATTTTCTAAAATAACTTTTGTATTTGGAAGTACAATTACCATTTAAATTATTGCTCCAACTCTGTGTCTTTGGACAGAGAGTTGCCTTATGGTTTGGTAAAGTATCAGGGTGCCAGTGTTATTACAGTTCTAACCATTTTAATTTTAGATGGATATAGTTACAATTACATGACGCCCTGACTCCTGACGTAGTAAACAGGAGGATCTTGCGCTATATTTCAGAAACGTTGTTAATGTTTAGAACTTTCTAAATAAATCAATTATCCTTAACCGAAATTTGCACAAGTTATAATGAACTAATAATAAAACAATAATACAAAACTAACCTTTTCGGTAAACTTTTGATAGGCGTTCATTTCCACAGTGGTCATTGGATATACTTTTTCCGATGTCTTAAGGCAAGCTCGACACGTATTCTTCATGTTAGAAACACTAGAGCTTATGTTTTCAGTCATTTTTAATTAATAATTTATTAATATCTAAAACCAAAACAAAGGTTCGACTGGTACGAGTGTACGAGACAGTCGAAAAAAGACTTTTATAGTGATGAGCTTTGTTTGTTCTTCTTTGATCGAAGAATCCGGTTCTTGCTAGAGATGTTATATTAGTCTTTGGTACTTCTTTATTAGAAAACCACAGATAACTAAAATAAGCAAAAGTGGGGCAGAGTTCGATTAGAAATACAGCTAAATAACGTATTAGCTAAAAGGTGGAAAATAGTACATTGTTCACCGAGAGGAGAAAGCAAAGAGTATAATAATAATATGGGAGGGAGAAAGTGACCCATTACCGTCGAAGGTGTCGTTTGAAGCCCGAGCCGTAGGCGAGGGCTTTAAAACACCCGAGATCGGGAATCACACTTTCTCTCGAGTGATACATAGTGCTTTATACTACACCTACGAGGAAAATAAAAAACGAAATCTTTACTAATTGAAATTTATATTGAAATTGTTGCAGTTAGTGAAGCTTAATGTAACACTTTTTCCATTAATGTTTGTTTGAGATGTTTGCGACAATGTAGGAGGAATTTCACATGTTCTTTTTTCAAATTGTTTATCCTGCCGCCGCAGGGTCGCACTGCCAGCCCGACACCATCCAACACACAGCTAGTGGCCAGTGTCATTTTGCGAACTTGGAGATAAAAACTCACTGTAAAAACTTTTTGGCTTTTGATATTTAGGTTACCGGCGCATAGTCTTACCCAAAATTAAAAAAGAAAAACCACGTAAGAAATGGATTTTCATACACTTTTCTCTCCCGCTCAGATGCGTTTTCTCCCCGCATATTTGTTCGATATGCAATGACGTACTTTCTACCGTAAATTTGATAAAGTATCAAGGTACTTTCCAAGCAGGTGTAGTATAAATGACTTTTTCAAGGTCAAAGTCATTCCTGCACCTTTATAAACTTGGAGGGTTGTATTGATTATTTTGATGATTATAATTCTGTAACTACATAAGTCATAAAGCCGCGAGTAATATTCTAATCATTATACAATCTAGTACTGGCCTGAAAATTGCAAAAAAACGTAAGAAAACTTGAATTTCGCGGGCTAGTTGGAGCATTCACCTTAAGGCTAGGGTATCTGCTAAATTAGCAACTCTATTTGTGGTGGTTCAAACTTCGTTTGAATTACTATTAGAATAAAGTTCTAATCAGCTTGCACTACAAAGTGGTTGTTACGTCAGTCACTGCGGGCCAAATAGTGCGAAATGAGTGGTTTTTATTTAATTGTAGCCTAATAATCATTAGACTTTGTCAAGAAAAAAGTGACAAATATTTGTGTGAAAAAAAAAAACTAAAAGTTAATGCCGTTTAGGAGTAGTTACGACCAGTAACAGTGACCAGTGTGTGTTGCCAGTGATTACATACGGGACCGAAACGTGGTCGCTCACAATGGGCCTCATCAGAAGGCTTAAAGTCACCCAAAGGGCAATGGAGAGGGCTATGCTCGGAGTTTCCTTGCGTGATCGAATCAGAAATGAAGACATCCGCAAGAGAACCAGGGTCACCGACGTAGCCCGAAGAATTGCCAAACTTAAGTGGCAGTGGGCAGGGCACAGGGTTCTGGAGTGGCGACGCGAACCGGAAGACGTTGCGTTGGAAGGCCTCCCACTAGGTGGACTGATGACCTGGTGAAGGTTGCGGGAATCCGTGGTGACACTTGGGGGAGGCCTATGTCCAGCAGTGGACGTCTTTCGGCTGAAATGATGATGATGATGATGAGTAGTTACGAAATTTCAAAGAAAAAATTTTGAATATTGTTTTCAAATAGATAAAATAAAATAAAATAAAGTTTATATTTATTTCAATTGTACCAATTAAAGTTTAGAGTCTAATAAGCAACATATAGTTTTTTTGCACATTTATATTCACTCATCAAAGAGGAGTTACATGGAGTAAACCTCTCGTTAGCAGATACCAACCCCTTTTTTTTCGGGTGGCAAATCATCGAATGACCCCTCCCGCTCTGGACGGAGCGGAAGAGAGTGTCAGACTTTTACTGACTAAAACCCATCCATGTTCCTTCATCGCCCTTTGTGTTCCGGGGCCACGGTATCTCTTTCGAACAGTCCCGCAACCCCGGCAGGAGATACCACTCCATTAAGTTCCAAAATTAAATACACGTCCAAACAGTTGGACGTGGACCAAACTTGATGCTCGACCACACTCGAGCTTGCAACATGCATTTTCGAGTATGCGTTTTGCAACGTATTATATAGAGTTGTCATAAGATTCATTTTTCAGTTGTCTCAGATAATGCTCTGCTCTTGGTGTGCGCTGACCCTAAGTCGTAGGAATCTGTTGAAAATAATAAAACTACCTATTTAAAGAAATGTATTTTTAATCTTCAGGTACGGGTACATAACCAAATGGCAGAACATGTAGTTACTTTCTTATTAATTTACAATTTTCTTTATCTTGTACATCAACTACTTTTTATCTAAAGAAATAAAGAGTAGGTACCTAAGTACTGACATTTATTACGATTATGTACAATTTCAAATTCGAATTTTTCCTCATAAATACATATAGCATTAGGGTACCTAATAAAGGTACTAGGGTTCTACATTGGCCAATTTTGCTTTTAATCTCCCATTTTTTTTTCACTTCCTTACACTTTTCTCATTGTCACATTCGACGTTGGCAAAATGGTTGGCATTGGCCAATTATTGGCAAATTTGTCATAAATGTACCTAATAGACATTAGAGTAGTTTTGCCAAAATGTACCAACCCACATGAAAATTTTCCCTAATCGTAATGTATTTGGTAAATACATTATTTTGAATCTTTTTACTGACCGACTGACTTTTTACATTATAGGTACCACTTTTAGAATGTTGGAAAAGTTTGATGTATCTAGCTGAAATAATTAGTTTGTGAGTTGGCGTAATAAAATTAGAATAGAATGGACATTCATTAATAGTAGGAGTACAAAAACATTTCATATTGATTGTTGTTGATAGGGCACTGGGTCTTGTAACACGGGTCTATCACCTAGCACAAGACTCTGGAACTTCACGCAGTTTTGTAACCTTAGAACTTTCTTGTGTAAAGATTATTGATTGTTCTCTGATTCTATTGAAACTCCTTATCTAGACCCGCTTAGGTTCAAAATGTTACCACGAATGTGCAACCGATTTCAAGAAGATCGCTTTAGCGGTAAGACCGCCCATTGTGTCACATTATGTATAATGTCTACATTATACATAGAAGTATTTGACAACCCGAATGGCGTAGCGGTAGTGCGGCTGCCTTACGTTCTAAGGGTTCGAATCCCGGTTGGAGGAAATGTTTGTGTGATGAGCATGGACATTTGTTTCCGAGTCATTGTTCTCACATAATATACCATCTCAACATGAATGATGTAACCAAGATTTTGTAACAATATTCTGATTTAAAAGAGTGTCCATGGAGTTTCTTGCCCGTTCTTCTCCATAGACATCTACGCTAGGGAATGGGCAACTACAGTACTTTCACAATTTTTATGTCTTGTGACTGGGACTGTAGCTACATTTAATTTTCATCTTTGTTTCGACAATTCAAAAGTGCCTGTAACTGGCTTACTTGAAATAAATGCTTTGATTTTGATTGATTGATTTTGATTCATGGATGTTTATATGTATAATAAGTATGTATTTACAAATAAAAAGTATCTATGTAGTATATCAACTATCTGGTGTCCACGACACAAGCCTCGTTGCTTAGTGTGGCACTAGATGGCGCTGTGTGTTAATGTCCAGCGATATTTATTTATTTATTAGGGTTGCCACATTTTTTTTGGACGAATAAAGTATTTTTTCATTTTGGTATAACAAAAAATAAAAGTACACAGCATAAAAAAAGAGTACTTATTTATTATTATTTTTCATTATTTGTCCATAAAAACGTATTTTTTGTTGTTCTTTGCGACATTTAACAAATATAAAATTTGTCTTTCTTGAAGATATTTACAGCCTCTTTGCAATCAAAAAGTCAAAAACCAGTTTATTTAGTCTCATAAGTACTCATAACCAGTAACGAGGCAGTAAATCAGTTTTACGTAAATAGAGTATTTTAGCGTACTTAATTGGTGTCGTAGATAATAAAGTACGCCTACATGAAAACAGGACAATACTCTATTTTAGAGTACGGGTGGCAACCCTAGACTACATTGTAAAGAGTATTCTATTTAATGTAAATTTATTTATCGACTGTACAATCACATTACAAACAATTTTTTTATAGTAAACAATTCATAAAACGAAGGGAAATCTTTGTAAACAACTAGAAAAATAGAAATGAAACATAATACAATATTTGCATGATTTAATATACAAGGTATATGGGAACATCGTCGCACATACGTTTACCACCGTGTTCAGTAGGTACATCACTCTGAACCCATATTTTTTTTTATGCGTTTTGACAAATATCTGCTGTTACCTACAACTTTTGCAGGATTAAAAGCAATTTGACCGGGTAGGGCCCGGTCAAACTTTATGGAAAAGCATACCTATTTAAAAAAATTACCGCAGTTAATTTTAAACACTATTTACTAACAATTAAGGATCAAAGTTATCTGAAACACATAACATAACATCACGCCTGTAATCCCCGAAGGGTTAGACAGAGGTAGGTATACATAATAGAACAACGACATTAAAAAACACAAAGTACCTACACAAAATTATCAAAATAAATAAATAAATAATATTAATTGTAAAATCAACACCGCTTTATTGTAAACTATTCTAAAATACACTACCGACTTAATTGTAAACCACTCGTACAAAGGATCACGTGATAATTGTAAAGTACGGTCGACCAAGCTATTTGGTTTACCTACATTTTACAATGTTATTTTCATGTTAAAATGTAAACCAAATAGCTTGGTCGACCGTACATAATACCACTGCGATCCCTTAAATGTCTATTATTACGCCTTGTTGGGAATGTACGATAGCGCCATTAGATAGAAGGACAAGTGTAATACTAAAAAAATAGGTACACGTAGCATAATCAATCAATTATTATTAATATCAACATTAAAAGCATTAAAAAATGCGTGAATTTTGGCGTAATTACACTTGGTCGTTTGCCCGTATTCGGGTGCTCAAAGACTACTCAAATTCGGGCACCCGATGCATTCATTACACTGGTGCATTCGTGGCACTGGAATACGGGCTTACTCTGAGTCGAGTACCTGCGCCCAGGTACACTGATATATTTAAAGGAAAGTTGGCATCCGGTATGCTGGATTAGATTGTCCGAAGACGGGCGTAATTGACCCCGTTCATTTACAGTTCGTCGTTTGCCCGAATTGGTAATCGGATAGGGGAGAAAGACCAAGTCAAATTACACCATTGCTGTCAATGCCTACCACTTATTGTGAGCTGACCTTTAGGTCTATTGTACTTTTAAAATGACTAAATAATACAACAGTGACTTATGCCAAGCTCCTGAATTATGTATTAAGATTATAGAACACTTAAACTTAAAATTACTCAACTCAAAAACCGCTATATTTTTTTTGTCACAATTTTATATCGAGACATTTTTGAGACAGACTTTCAAGTCGAGACACTCGTTGTGATTTAGTTCCTATCTTACGAATTCTATTAGACTTATTTTTAGTAGTTGCCTGTGAAATGTGGAACATACTAAAAGGATAAAGTTCCTACTTACATGACAAATATCTTTACGACTATTATGAAAAACGAGACCAAGATTGCTGTAGGACATTATCCAAATGTTATTATTCAACAATATCGGGACATTTCGATCCTAACGTGTCTTGCTAGAAATTCGACAAGTCGTATGTCTATCTTTTTTTGGCATTACAAAAGCGAGCGAGATAGACATACGACTTTCCGAATTGAAGCATTTGTGAATAGCTATGTAGAGTTGTCGTAAGATCGATTCAGCAAATCTTCTTCCATACCTTCTCTTTTAGCTTAGTCATCACTCTCACTCTCTAGGTACAATTTACATGTATCACATAATTATTCAAACATTTCTTTAGTCTACCTCTTCTCATAAACATTATTTTTTTTAATGTTATTCACCTCACGTCCCTCATTCGTCTTCATCACATGGTTTTAGTCAACGTGACTTCTCCGACATACATAATAGGGAATATGCATGTAATTTTTTCTACACTTAAATCAATAAAATACAGTACTATCAAGCCAAGAAAAGTATTAAAAGTTAAGTCCAACTACTGCTTGACGCTTAAAAATTATAATAAACTCCTGCAATTTTCTATGACAGTTGAAACGTCCGTAGCTGTCTCGGCCATGATATGACGTCATTTACCACAATCTGCTTTGTTTACATCTAATTTTTTGCCCATATTAGAATCAGTTTACTAATTGTATGTGCTCTAGTCAAGTAAAAATTGCAATAACAATGTTATAATAAAATCGTAGTGAATCGTGAAGCACTTTTCAAATAAAAGTGTTTTTTTGACATATAGACTTTGACGTCACTACCGGCGTTATCGAGGACGACGCGTTTTGAGAGTGCGTTCCGTTTCACCAAAAACATGCTACATAAAACAGTAAATTGTAAAATAAGCGATGTATTAGCAACTTAAACAAGTGTACCACAATGTTTTTATGGGCCAATACAAGGCATTTTAAATAAATAAATAAAAAATTGTGTTTCTTGCATATTCCCTATTGGAGCGTAGTTCTGACAATATGTACGGTCGTGTTCTTTTCCGCCTGATCATTTATTTTTTTTTCGCTTTTATCACAGCCACGCCGTCGCCCCGTATAAACCAGGAAAGCGTCAACTTTGGCGCACAAAATAACAATAACTCTCGTTTGGCGTGCGTCGTCAGTGTGCTCGACCGATCGGTATCTTTTCATTCATTATTTCTATACAAAGTCAACGGGGCGGGGCTAGAGAGCGTTTCTATGTTGTAAGTGCAAGCAAAAATTTGCTTAGTGGTGATCAGGCGGGAGTGTCCTCGATAGTACCTACATACCAACCCACACTTGTATGTGGGTTGGTACATTTTAGCACAATGAAGCCGAAAAATATCCATACAAAGATACATTTAAAGTACAGATTATAGACACCGATATCAAGGAGAATCTAAAAAATACTAATCAAATTATATGAAAGCAAGTGTTTATTTGCTCCAAATACATGGTTGTTACAAAGGTAAGATCTTAAAACCTAAATGTCACTGTATTCTGCCTAGCAAGCAGGCGTGCAAATTATTAAAGTACCTATTATGCTACTTTTATTACTATACAAGGTTTAACCCAAAAAACTCAATACCTTAGACCACTATGGATAACTTTCCTTGTGGAAAATTGGTCGAGAATAAAAACAACCAACTGGTATTGATATTCGTTTTTTAAACACTACCCTGTAGTATTTTCAATTCATTTGTTAAGTTATTTTTAGTAAACCAATATAGGTACATTAAACTCGATTTTTTTCATAAATATCTGGAGGTTGTTATAAGTTTGAAACTTTATAGTTTTTTGTCTTTTTGGGACATCACTTAAAGTAGGTAATGCAGATATCTTTTATCAAAATATAAGAACTTGCAACATTTTCAGTTGACCGTCGCTCTGGTCTTCCGCAATTTTGCTGCATGTCCTAGTAATATAAATTGTGCAACGATTTGAGATATATTTCAATTCTGTTGGACTTACGCCTATTTCAATTAAGACCCTTTTTCGACAGCCGATGGAACTTCGTGGAGCATTTCCGACGTTTGGCCCCCAAACTGGAACGGACCGGGGCTGCCCTCAGGCGGCTCCTGCCCAACCTGGGGGGGCCAAACGCCTCCTGCCGGAAGCTCTACGCGGGAGTCATGCGGTCCATGGCCCTTTACCATCGCCCACACCGCGGCCCCGCTCGGTGTGGGCGCGTTCCTTGAGGCGGCGAGCCGCCCACTACCTGAACGCGCTCCAAAAGGTGGTAGCCGTAAGGCTGGCCCGTGAGTACCGCACGATCTCCCGCGAGGCGGGGTGCCTCCTTGCCGGATTGCCGCCATGGGATCTGGAGGCGATGGTCCTCGCGCGCCTGCACGAATGGCGCGCGGAGGTGCTACGCCGGGGGGAAACTCCGCTGCCGCGACAAATTGTCGCGCAGCGGACAGACTTCCGGCGTGATCTCATGGCGACATGGAGAGAGCGACTGTCGCAACCCCGTGCAGGGCACGCCACTATAGTGGCGGTAAGTCCCCTCTTTGAGGAGTGGCTTGAGAGACACCACGGCGTTCTCACCTTCCGCCTGACGCAGGTCCTCACCGGACACGGTTGTTTCGGGAGGTTCCTGCACCGAATTGAGCGGGAGGAAACGCCCGGGTGTTTCCACTGCGAGGATCGACCGGAGGACACGGTGGAGCACACGGAGGAGGTGTGCCCCGCGTGAGCGGAACACCGCCTTGTCCTCGAAGCGGCGATTGGCGGCGGCGACCTCTCGCGTCCGGCAAGCCATGGTCCGGAGCGAGACGGAATGGGACGCCGTCACCTCCTTCTGCGAAGCAGTAATGCTGGAGGAGTGGGTGGAACGTGAGAGGGAGAGAACCTCACAGCGTCCCGGCCGCCGCGGGAGACGCCCCGGGCGTGCACCGTAGGCGCGGGCCTGTGGACGGTGGGCTATGGGCTAGCTTGCCGTCCGTCCGTCTCATGACGACAGGCTGTGTCGACGGCGCAGGAGTGTTCCACGCGCGCCTCAAAGAGAGTCAGCAAAAAGGAAGGGGTCCGCAAGGACCGATGCCTGCCGGGGTTGTGGGACTGTTCGAAAGAGATACCGTGGCCCCGGAACACAAAGGGCGATGAAGGAACATGGATAGGTTTTAGTCAGTAAAAGTCTGGCACTCCCTCCTGCTTCGCCCAAAGCGGGAGAAGTCATTTGATGATTTCCCATCCGAAAAAAAAAAGAAAACGACCCTTTTTACAACGTGTGGCCTACACGAAACTTATTCCTAAGTCTTACAAGCTACAGAAAATTACGATGTTTTATCAACATCAACATCTTTATTTCAGTAGTTCTATTACTATCTCTGTTGACAGCTTGAAATGATAGTAAATGGGTTCAGTGTCCATCAATTAACTGTCAAAAGGTTAGTTTCGTATTATGTACGACCAGTCGCGATCAAATAAGACGTCATTGGTTGTCATCGTGGCTGATAGTCACCGTAACTCATTTTGACAGACGCTTTCGTATCGATACTTATATTTTTTCGATTAGTAAGCATAGTAGACAACAAATTGATGACATCGGAGTTTGAAGTGGCTATCGTGAAAGACGTTACACCGTACCCCCGGCTGCTTAGTCACCGTAAAGTGATATCTACTCAGTGCGATACGTAATACCAATAGAAGCGAAGTGTATCTGAGCATGAGGTCAACACTTATGCCATGAGCTCATTGATATCCGGCTCGAAGGACCATTGATGTAAAGGGTGGACCAGTAAAAAGAGTACTCAGGCTTAATTTCGTGCAAGCGGGGTGAAGAAGGCGCGTACGTGCTCTCGTTGGATAGCTTTCTACCCGACTGAATGCGCCGCCGAGCGCGCGGCGGCGCCTTATGACATTCTCGGTTGACATCAAAGTTCGGTGTACAACCGAAGCTTGATAGTCACTGGATATCAGAAAGATACGTAATAGGGCTACAGGTCGGAATCACTTACAACTAACAATAAAATATATAATTAATCATTAATTTGGCTTCATAATTTTAGGAATCATAATTATAATTGATAAATGGGAAATATTCATTATTCTCCTGCCCTTATCCCAATTTATCTGGGGTCAGCGCAGCATGTCTTCTTCTTCCATACTTCTCTTTTAAGGTAAGCGTCCACCTGTCCGTATAGTACGCATCGCATCAAACAGATCGAAGTATTCTTTATAGAGAAACTTACTGATGCGCACCGTACGGATCGCTCGAATCTGTTCAATAATACTCGTACTTCGATCCGTTTGCTGCGATGCGTCTGATGCGGACAGATGGACGCTTACCTTTACTCGTCATCTCAGAAGTCACCTCCTTTCTAGCCATATTATCCGTCTCACAGTCCATCCATCGTTTCTTTGGTCTTCTTCTACTCTTATACCCATCCACATTCATGCCTAAAACTTTCCTTTTCTTTCGGCATTACATGTTCATACCACGATAACCGTTTAACACACAACTTTTCAGTCACCGCCGCGCGGCGCCACTTTCAGACTACCTCTTAAATATCATTAGAAAAATAATGTGTCAAAATGTTTTGTTGTCATTACCCTAAATACATATTAAATACAGACGACCAGTACTAACTATACCATGTATAATTTAAAGCTTAGTCTAAAAATACTGATAATATGTTTATGAAGACTACTTAGAGATCAGAATGTCTAATAATTTAGTAACAAATAAATTATCATCAATTATTATCATGTAATGAAATCATTCTTAAAAAATAATAAACGTTGTACTTAATTGCTATCTTAGGTTTAAGAGAAATAGCTGCAATGCATAGTCAATATTTTTGTGCAGCACCAGGTCGATATTACATGATTTAAATAGAATGGTGTGGTCATATTTAAGTATACTACATCTTGAAATACTAGTTTTGAAATATGACCACGCCTTATGTAATATTGATTGTTAGGTTATAATGTTGGCTATCGCGCATGAATTCGCCGCTAGAGGCGTTCGTGTACAGTAAGGTCTTCCGAAATGTCAGATATCAATGATATCATAGTGTTCGCTCTTTATTTTCACGTTTTTTCACTAATTTTGTAGTCAAGATTGAGCCATTCCTGATTTTTTAGGACTTAAGTAGCAAAAGTTAGAAATTAATTTGTTTATACTTGGAGGAAGAATAATTTTGAAATATTCCATACTTGCTCACTTTACAATACAACATACAATACGGACAATATTCTATGTATCTGAAGTGTACACTATGTTGTTATACGTAATAAAATAAACTGTTTATGAAGTTAAAGGTACTTTTAAGTATAAAATAGAAGTAATGACAGGACCTTACTCGCCAGTGGCGCCACCTGGTGAGCTCAAAAACGATAGCCCCCATTATCATAATCATAAACAAGGTTGAATGGACACTAACGCTAAAACTTTGACCACGTATTACCCCACCCCCGACTCATAGAAATTGTTCCTTAGGTAATTAAAACCGTTTCCTACAAAACACAAAATTTGTATGTCTCCGGGTCCAGAACGATGTATTGAATATGTGGTAACTGTTTTAATGTCGGCATCCCTTCCGCTGTATATTATTCCCTTTATAATCTGTCAACTGTCACGCTTTAATTTACTCCTTTTACCTTCAGATAATTCCTCACACACACAAACCATTCATCTTTCCTTTGGTCTTCTACTCCCACATCATCTGCCGATCCTTTTCCCAACTATGTTGGGGCCGGCTTCCAGTCTAACCGGATGCAACTGAATACCAATATTTACATGGAGAGTCTGCCTATCTGACCTCAACAACCCAGTTACTGAGTTACAAATTTAAAGTTTTTATTACGCAGTCCACCAATTAACGCTGCTTGCAGTCTTGTCACTATTAGTACCGACATATTGTTAAATCAGCCTTAACATGCATACATTCATGCTAATATTCCTACTGACACTTTCTTCAAAATGTCCATTTATTGTATTTTTCACACTTATATTACATGGACCAAAGGTTTGAATCGTTAGATGTGATCTCAACGTACTTGGGTAACACGATAACTGTCTCTCATGGACAAACTCAAAGAATTTATTTCAAATAAACAAAGCTGCTAAGTCCTAAGTACTTCCATAATAATTATAACACTAACGTTGTGCACTTAGTTCGCAATAAACGTTTTGACTTTGACCCGTTAAAGGCACTTTTAAATAATCAAAAGCAAGATATATAGCTTTCTACAGTCCATGCAGTCACAGTTAAAATAACTATGGAAGGACTGTAGTTGTGCAATTCAAAGCGAAGATCTCATGGTAAAGAATGTGCAAGAAGAATCAAGAACACTCTTTTCAAATCAAGTTAGATATTACCCAGTTCTGGATACATTATTCTTGCTTCTGTGTGAGTACAACGAAGAGGAAAGAAAAACAATCCGTATAGATTAGGATACACCCTAGCAGACAATAAAATGTCTCCACGGTAACACATTTATAAAAAAAACTAGTGACCTGCCGGCTTTACACGGGTGCAATGTAGCATAAAGGACTGTAGTTGTCCAATTCAAAGCGAAAATCTCATGGAAAAGAATGTGCAAGAAGCTTCAAGAACACTCTTTTCAAATCAAGTTAGATATTATATTACCCAGTTCTGGATACATTATTCTTGCTTCCGTGTGAGTACAATGAAGAGGAAAGAAAAACAATCCGTATAGATTAGGATACGCCCTAGCAGACAATAAAATGTCTCCACGGTAACACATTTATAAAAAAACTAGTGACCCGCCGGCTTTACACGGGTGCAATGTAGCATAATTTATACTTTCTCTTGAATTACTGGCAGCGGGAGCGACTTTGTTTTATACTATGTAAAGAAGATGCTTCTAAATTTTGCAAAACATGAGTTTTCAGTTTACAAGTAATTCGCCATAGTTGCATAGTTATTTATTATTATAGGTATATTATTTTGTAGTTTATATTTGTGTTATATATTTTGTCTTGTATGTATGTATTCTTATATTGTATGTTATGTTTAAATTCTTTATTTGCTTTAAGTTTTAGTTTTATATTTTCTCATCTTTTACACACTATGTCTACATCTCTTTTTATCTACTCTCTTTTCGCAGGTATGCTGAAAGAGATTTCTTTAGAAATAAGCATCACCTTGGACCTATTTTTCTATTCCTTTCTTCTTTTCTGTATAAGTGTGTAGGTACATAAACCGTTAAATAAATAAATAACCAAAAAAAATACTATTCAAATGTCAAAGAAACTGGTACGTGAGATCATATCAATCTAAAGATTCAAATCTTTGACATGAGGCATGAGCTACGCGCCAAGCGCCACACTGCCCAAACAATGACCGACATTTACAAAATATTTTTTATTGAAATACATTTCTTCAAGACTTAAGGAATGGCGAAGCGAGAGCATCTATATTACAAACAAAAAAACCATGATTTCAGAAATTATTTTAGTCATGATATGTGATGGAAGAAAAGGCCATCATCTACGTAGCCTTTTCCCCACTATGTAGAGTCGGCTTCCAGTCCAACCGGATGCAGGTTGATACCAGTAGGTTTTTGAGTTCGTATTACTAGCGACCCGCCCCGGCTTCGCTCGGGTGTAATGTAGCATATACATATAAACCTTCCTCTTGAATCAAGATCAAGATCAAAATCTATTGCTGAAAACTGCATTAAAATCCGTTGCGTAGTTAAAAAGATCTAAGCGTACAGACAGCGGGAGTGACTTTGTATAAAAGGTAACGTGTGATGTTGCAGAATGAGTCTTTTCAGTATTTTATATACAATGACGCCTTATCTGTACTTCACGATTCCACCTATTCATCGTGTTCCTTCTTGAGTATTTTTCTGAAAAGAACAAAATCCTTTATCACTTAAAGGGTTGTTTTGTGAAATTAATAACAAAAAAAAAGTGAAACCAACCATATTTGCATCCTCAACATTCAGCAGCATTACATTTCAAGGCCTAAACACCAAGCAAAGGAAAAAAAAAGCAAGTTAGGTAAAATTTCCAACTTTGCCGGACAACTAATTTTCATTCTTAAAAATTGACGTAGTTTTGTTAATGTGACCCAACCCACAAACTCTTATTAATTCAGTTAACTACGAAATTCCAGTAAAATCAATCCTATACAGGGTGTAAACAACCTCATCACGAAGCCGTCAACAAGCATTCTGTACATCAAACTAAGTAACTTTACGCAAAATTTATTGCTGGGAAACGACTTTCTTTTTGGGGAGAAAAATCATGTTTTGTGGTAGAACTCAATTTAACGCACTCAAAACATTGTGCTGATGGATGGATTGAACTGTACGGGGGCCGTGAAGGTGTTTAAAGTAAAAATCTTACAATAAAAGATTGTATTAAAAAAAAAATGTCAAAAGGTTGGAACTTTGACCCCCAATATCTCCATAACTAGGTTCCCAGGTATGGATGGTGTTTTACACCATTTATAAAACCAAAATACATTTGAGTATAGGTATGCTTATAACAAATTTAAAATAGAAAAAAAAATGATGTGTGTTGGTACTTTTTGCCAGAACTAAGCTCAAATAAGATTGAAAATAGGTTGACCGAGGACATTTGCCTACTTCAAAAATTCTACTTAAATAAAAACCTGACAAATCTTTAAAGGAGTCTGTTTAGCTATCTAGTGGGAACATTATCGACTGATTTATTTAGATATTCTCAAGGCAGCATTACTATTCGCGATTGTTTTCGCTACAGCTGAGTTAATTATAATAAATTATTTTAAGTTAATTTACTACTGAAATAAAGTTATTAATTATTATTCTGAGACCATAAAAAGGCTATCATAAAAGGTAGATATTTTTTAAAGGATATTTGATTAAACAAATTAAAAAGTAAGTAATAAAAATGAATAAAAGAAGTAGGTAATTACAAAATTAACAAACAATATTGTAATTGTGAATTGTGAGTGGTGATTGTTTTTTAAATCTCACTTTACAGAAGATGTGCAATTTTTATTCAGATTTAGAGATTTTGTAGAATCCATTAGAATTATTTAAATGAAAACAAACATGCAACTACACAAAAAATGGAGAAAACTTTCTAAAACGAGAAAAAAAATGTCACAAACATCAACAATTTTAAGAATAAATATTAAAGCCTATTTCACAGCTTCCAAATAACAGTAGGTATACAAAAACGGAAATTACATGAATTCATTTTAAATAAAATAATTTTAATATTTGCTAAAGTATACACCCAGAGTCGTGAAATAGGTTATTTATTCATCTAAGGGAATTTAAGAGAGACATCTAAAAACATTGAAACAAGGCAATACGCAATGTGAGATATTATTATTATATGTATTTATACAAAATGGTAAAAAAACCCTGTCCGATCCGTGAAGGTATTACTAGATTATCGAGATTAGCTTCTATTTTATGTAATTTTTGTGTAAAAAGTAAAAAAATACACCGATCTAAATAAAATAAAATGTACTAAAATGAGGAAACTTACATGGCAACACAGGGGGCGACACCCCGGGTAGCTTCTCGTGTATAGTCTCCGCCAGATAGGTAAGAATTAAAAGTCATTGCTCTTTCTTTAATTTCTCTGAGTAGGTACCCTGACAATACATTATGAATCGTTTTTTAATACTAGAAAAAGTCAAAGATCACGTTATAGGTCGTTTCGGGACTAGTTTATGTCATTATTTCTGTTTTCTGAATTATGTATTTGAATAAATGTATGCGGGTTAATGACCTTTAATTCTTACTTATCTGGCAGAGACTATAGTTACGTCATAAAAAAACAAATAACAATCGAACATGGAGATGGTGTTGTCACGTTCTAAACATTTGTCCAGATTTTAGGGAAATGGTGGTAAATAAGAAACAATTTTTTTTTAAATTCATTTATAATTATGTTCTCTTTTATGAATATTTTACGTTTCGTATTTGATTTGGTAATGTCATTGGTATACCTATATGCGTATCGGATAGGATTTTTTTAACATACTGTATATAGTTGGTGCCAGTTAAGATAAATAGCGGTCATTGACCCACCTACATTAATTAAACTTCTTAACTTTGAAACCAAAAATAAGCCTGTTCAAGTCTGGAATCGTCATCTATAATCTTCAACATTTTTTCTAATGAAATCTATACATGGTTTATTTGTTTTGGTTCGTACGACGTAGGGAAAGGGCAATGACCGCTATTCTCATCTTAACTGGCACCAACTATAGCTAAGAAACAATTAGGTAAGTATCATATTATTCCACTTACTGAATACTCACAGGACAAACATGTCTGGCGCAGTTATAAGCCCGTTTGAACCTGATCTGGCAAGCATCACATTTTTTCTTGACCAGTTGTGGATGAGCCTTCGCAAAATGTTTCCCCAACAATCTTTTCCCAAAGCTCTTTTGGCATACATGACACTCAAAGAGGTTCTTATGTTTTTGTGTATTTATTGGGTATATATCCCGTACGTCTAAGACTTCTTCTTGTTCTTTAGAAATAACTGCTGCAGGTAGGTCTGTCGTATCTTTTATCTTTTGTATTATCAGCTCATTTTCACTGACTTTACTTATTTTTACTAGGGCATCTGTATTTTCTACTTTCTCGAACCATACCTAGAAAATGAGAAAGAAAAATATTTGTTTGCAGTTCTTGATTCTTACTGGGTGTAACTGTAAAGGATAGCCCCCCAAAAATGACAGGGTGCATTGAGTTCCTCATTTTGAATCATATTCCACCAGAATTTTTCCAACGAACCATGGCAATTAAGATATGACCAGTCACAAATGACAGCGCCCGTTCACGAACATGACGGCATCATTCAATTCAATCATTTTGAAGGGAACTAAATGATCCGACATACGCGCCGCCATCAGTGAGACATTTGAGTGAGCATGACATTCTTTCATCCGCCAGGGCAATTCGAGTCAATGAAAGATAACTAAATCTAAATGACAGCTTTACAGTACATAGTACTCGCACATGTGCTATGCAATTATACATTTAATATTATGAGATTGAATATATACAATGCAAAGACATTTTTACAATCTTCTGCAGCTTCCACAATAACTTCACATGGTAATCAATTAGTTTGCCCCTATGTGTATGGAGCAGGACCAGCATTGAGTCAAGCATTTCTGTCATCAATGTAATCCGCCAACTTATAATATGCTTGCTAATTTTGTGTGCATTCTAAACAAGATATTTTTCGTCTCATTCAGTTGTAGAACGTGGCCAATGTGGGGAGGTATTTTATTGTAACATTGTAAACTACTCCATAAAAGATGAGTCTACTTTAGCTATAGTTGGTACCAGTTAAAATGAGAATAGCGGTCATTGCCCTTTCCCTAATATCTCTTCGTACGAACCAAAACAAATAAACCGTATCGTTTTTCATTAGAAAAATACAAGACTTGAATAGGCTTATTTTTGGTTTTCAAAGTTAAGAAGTTTAATAAATGTAGGTGGGTCAATGACCGCTATCCTCATCTTAACTGGCACCAACTATAGCCTGAAATCTGGCTGAACTAGTTAGTAGTCCCTGTTTCTAGTATTTTATTGGTGTCTGTCAACTCGTTTGCTAACTACGACTACTTGCGTTATCTAGGTTTATCTATGTGTGTACGTGATCCTAAAAATTAAGTAGGTAAGTAGTTACCTGATCAACTTCTTGGGTTTCCGCATGAGGTACACGACCAACCCGGTTGAAATGATGTCTTCTTATGTGATACTTCAGCTGACTATTAAACTGGAACCAGGCTTTGCACGGAACGCATTCAAACCTGAGCTCGTCTTCCGAGTGGCTACTCTGGCTCCTTCTGAAAATTAAAAGAGGATTATATTAAACTCAAATTAGCAACTAAGACAGGAGCGGTGGCCCAGTGGTGGCGGCCTCGACTTACGAGTAGTACGTCGTGGATTCGAAACCAGCCAGCATTAGTGAGCATAATAGGTGTTAAGCGAAGAGATGCGTTAGAAACACCACCCTGCGCTGCTTCTTTGCTCAAGTATGTAGCTGATGTTGGAGAAAAAACAGGCAGGCTGTAGTGGGAGTGGGCAGGACACGTGGCACGGATGCACCCGGAGAGATGGGCAAAGATTGTCACACACTGGACGCCTGACGAAGGACAGCGCCGTCGAGGTCGACCTCAGCGAAGGTGGCGTGACGATCTGATCATGTTTGCAGGGCTAACATGGCCGGAGATCGCACAAGATAGAGAGGTATGGAAGGAGAATGGGGTGGCCTATGCCCAACACTGGGACACTAGTAGTAGATTACTTTGTGTAATTTATTTCATCACCACTGCTCTCAAAACGGTGAAAGAAAACATCGTGAGGAAACCGGCATGTCCTAGAACCAAAAATTCGAAGACATGTGACATCTACCAACCCGCACTGGGCCCGCGTGGTGGATGATAGCCCATTCCCTCTCATAGAGAGGAGGCCGTGTCCCAGCAGTGGGAACATTATAGGCTAATTATGCTTTTTTATCATCATTTGCTTAGCCTTTTTCCAACTTTGTTGGAGTCAGCTTCCAGTCTAACTGGATGCAGCTAAATCACAGTGTTTTTTTTTAAATAACAATCAATATTTAAATCAAACTTTTCTATTCATTACTCTATGTACACTATTTAGAAACTACAAGTAGATCTAAAACTTTGGCAAGTGGCAAAAAAGTCAGTGAAACAAACAAAAGTCATAGACTTCCGAAAGTTATTTCCCTCTTATTTTTGGAAGTCGGTTATTTTTGTTGTAAAAATGTTTTTTTTTTTACCCTTTTTAGTTGTATCTCACACAAATCCTTGTCAAGTATCAATCCACGCAAATGAAGAAGAAAAAAAAACGCAAATAGAGGATAACTCATAGCCATAGAGTACCGTAGCAAAATTAGTAAAATGTATGTTTAAATGTTTTATGTAATTTTTTAGTAGTTATGTATGTAATAGTGTGGATAAATTTATTTTTGTATCATTATTAATTTCATGATTGGATTTTGTTCATGTTTACATTTCGTTTTAGTTATCACAATTATATTGTCATCTGTATAGACTTATTTAGTTTAGTTTGTAATTTTAGTTTGTGTAGTGTACTGTACGGCTTTATGTTAACTATTATAATTTTGCAAGTGTTGTGCACTCCTAGAATTGACAAGTTCACTGTAATCTGAAAATTCTACTGTGTTTATTATATGTGTATTAGTGAATAAGTTGTTGGAGAGCCATTAATAAATAAAGCTTGGATAAAAAAAGACCCTAATATCATATTTAATGACATAACCAATCTACCTAGCTTTTTACCAAGCTCAGCCCTTGCTGGGGTCTACTTTTAGCCAAACCGGACACAGCTGAATACCCATATGACATGGAGCAGCTGCCTATCTGACCACCACAATCCTGTTAGTACCGGGTAATATGATACCCCTTGGTAAGACTGGTTGTAAGACTTTCAGGCCACTGGCTACCTGTTATAACTGTCAAAGATCTAAAAATGACAGCCGCATCCAAAAGTTTAATCGCGCTTTCCAAGGCACGGAAATGACATAAATAAGTAAAAATTTTTACTAGAACTTTTATGAATTCACTCAAATTGCATGAAAATATATCTATACACTTGTGAACCTCATTTACCATGTGGTTTGTTCGGGTGAGAGGGGTTTTAGCCAGGAGATTGGTCCTGGCAATTTATTTGGGGTTGGCAGAGCATGTTTTCGTCTTCCATACTTGTCTATTACTCATTGTCGCAGCAGTCACCTCCTTTCTAGCCCTATCATCCACCAAACAGTCCATCCATCATTTCTTTGGTCTTCCTCTACTCTTATAGCCATCCACATTCATACTCAAAACTAACAGTACCCAGCGCTCACTGCGCTAACTGCGCTAGCGCTAACTGGTTTGTGGAGGTCAAATAGGCAGTTGCTCCATGTAAAATACTGGTATTCAGCTGCATCCGGTTAGACTGAGAGCTCCGACCCCAACATAATTGGTAAAAGGCTAGGCAGATGATGATTCATGCTCAAAACTTTTAACGGACATATCCCATCTAGGTAGTTTAAAATACAAGTGTCTCATTCATGAACTTATTTTAGACTCGCTCTGACATTACACTGTATTTCGCATAATTATGTGAAGCCTAAATGACTGCAACATGTTCAAGATGACTCCTGACCAGAATGTTAGACAGCACCTTTAATGTCAGTGAACTGTCTGTGACTGCCTCAGTACAAAACCGCCCAACCCCCAATAGACCAGCATGGTGGATCATAGCCCATTTCCTCTCAGTGGGAGGACACCAATTTCCCAGCAGTGAGTACACTATAGGCTAGTTATGTTTATGCATTTAGAATAAGACAGAATAAAAAAAAATAAACAATAAAAAAAATTCAAAATAAACAACTTTAACACTCAAAATAAAGTACTTAGCTAAAGGGAGTGGCTATATACTCCATGTTTGGAGTAGTTATGTTCAGGAATCTTAATTCATTCCTTTGTAAAAATATAACAATAGTAGAAATCCTAGAATTATCAAGAACGTTATGAATTATATGGAATTAATAATTTATATCTTTGATTACTTACCGTTTTACACCTGACATCGTTGTATTATAAACTTGTATTACATAAATGAATGTCTAAGTATTTAATGAATTAACGATGTGGCGACTTAGAAGTATGTAATTTATTAGTTTTCTCCATTTTTATCTAGTATTGTTTACAAACAATGGAACCGACGAGGGCGACGAGGCGTCAACCAACTGCTGATCAAGTGATAAACCTGTGATCAACCGTCAAGTCAACGGCGCGCGGCGTCAACTCGAACCAATAAACAGTGTACTCTGTGACTCGAACTCAACCACAGACATAACAGAATACTAACTCAACTCGTCACTCGGTCGCGCGGTACGGTCGGCATGCGGCAGCCAGCCATCATGGGAAAACGAGAAACAGCTACAGAGAAACAGTTTTATAATTCGTAGTTTCAGTACCTATCTTGTTAGTTTTAGTTTTAGCAAACAAACAAGATATTTCTGGATCAAACCGTAGGATTTGAAAAAAAAATATTGTATTGTAAAAATTAGTATGTAGTCTAATTTTTGAGAAAGGTGGCCTAGTGGCAAGTGTAACCGCAGGGCATTTCGTGTGATTTGATTTTATAGTGACTAGAGGAGCTCGTGGCTAAATAATAACAGCCGCTCGGGTCAATCGTTAGGTTAAGCCGTGCTTGCTTCGGTTGGTCTGTGGATGGTTGACCAAACAGTACATACCGAGTTACCTCCGTGCCTCGGAATCTGAAAGCTCGTTTTATAAGCCATTGGTCCCGGCTGTCATTTGTAGATCTTTGACAGTCGTAAAAGTCTGACAACCAGTCTTACCAAGGGGTATCGTATTACCTGGTACTAACTGGGTTGTGAAGGTCAGATAGGCAGTCGCTCCATGTAAAATACTGATATTCAGCTGCATCCGGTAAAACTGGAAGACAACCCCAACATAGTTGGGAAAAGGCTAAGCAGATGATGATGATGATGATTTTATAGTGACTTATTTTAATTCACATAGGATCGCACCAGTTCTTGAAAAATCCTTGTCTGGGTTTTAGAGGGCACCGCGGCACCGCTGAACAGTACTTAACTATTTGTACCAATTTGTACTGATATTTTTTTCAATAAAAGCGATTTTTATGATGTTTTATCGGTTCTTACCGCAGGCTTGGGCATCTCTAGTAATGTAATTCTCGACTTAACTGTCAATGTCAATGTCAATTGTCTAAGAAAGGAAACGAAAAAAAAAACAACAAAGAACCACTTTCATTTGTTTATCGTTAATTAATTAATTACAGGCATTTAAATTGTTAATTATTGTTAGATAATATGAGACTGTGAACGGTAACAAATGAGGAAAATGGGGAAACACAAAATGATCGCTAAAAGCTGCCCTAAATGCGAGCTTCAGGTGAGGGACAAAAGAAATGTTTTTATTGAATAAAGCACAGGTTTTAGAATTATCATAAACTAGTCATTCATAATGGTCGTTAATGTTATATGGTTATATAGTTTTTTCTCATTTTACTGATTTTCAAACATTTTTGTATGGTGTTCCAAAAACTAGGAATAAACTCAAAGTTATTATAAGCGCTTTGTTGTTTTTGAGGGTTCAGTTGCCAAATGGCAATACTGAACCCGAGATTTGTCCTGTCCGTCTGTTTGTCTGTCCTACCGATGTCTTAGATCTTTAAAACTATGCAACGGAATGTAATGCAGTTTCCAGCAATAGATAGAGTGATTCAAGAGGAAGATTTATATAATGCTACATTCCACCCGTGCGAAGCCGGAGCGGACGCTGATAAACAAATACTCGCAGGTAGCGGTAGCTTCAAAATCCTGTAAATGCGGGCACACATTCTTTGCTGCCCGCCGTGGTGCAGACTGCTTGCCGGTTGTGGAGGACATCAAGAGACGAACGGGCAGAGTGCGGAGGTCGCAGCCACAGTTCTACGATGCTCAGCATTATCAGAAGCAGATTAAACGGAGGGTAAGTAGTTATTTTAAATGTTATCCTTCCTTACTAATATTAAAAATGTGTAAGTTTGTTGCGTTTTCGCACCTAAACCACTAAACTGATCATCCTGAAATTATTCAAATAGGTTGTCAGGTGTACAGAAGCGGACATAGGGTACCTTTCATCCCGAAAAACAAATACTGTTCCCGAGGAAAACCAAAATAATGTTCTTTTGATAATAGATAGGGCCACATGTCTTTCGAATCTTAATTGAATTATATTATAACAAGCAGAGAACAACCCAAATAGATTGTCAAATTCTAAATATACGCAAGTGAAGCCGCAGGCAAAAGTTAGTGCAAAATATTTCTTTAATTCCACGAAAAAGATAAGAGAAGCTTGTGGCTAACTAATAACAGCTGATCGGATCGATCTTTAGGTTAAGCCGCATCTGCCTAGGTTGGTCCGTGGATGGGACCACCCATAACATAACGAGTTTCCTCCGTCCGTGCATCGGAAACACGTTAATCCTTTTTAATGCCACCGTCACATTTACGTGACATGCAAGCGCGTATGCCAAACGACACAAAATGGTAGGTGAAATTGTGCATTTGTGTATAGGGCACGCGCGTGCCTTTGCTCAGGCGTTCAAAAAGTTAAAGTGGCCCGAAAGTCTGACAACCAGTCTTACCAAGGGGTATTGTATTACCGGACAATAGACTTACACCTTGAATGTCCTTCTAGTGTGTCCTCTTCTGGTCTTTCCACCAACCGCTGGCTTGTAAATCTTGCCTTGGTTATGATTTTTATAACTGTTGTTTATTTCCAGTCGCCAAAGAAGAGATCCCTGTCGCGCTCCATGGACGAAGACAACAAACCAAAGGACAAGAATGAAAGCGGTAAGTTACGTAAGTGACCCTTACTTTTACTTGCTTTTGTCCACACAAACGAATGAACACTAATCTAGAACATTCCACTTCAAATTATTGTTAGTAAGGCAGTCATCCACCATAGACACTAAAATCGCTTTTGGTCGCGTCAAAAAATTGCACTGTACTGATTTTGTTGTTGCTGTATTGATTATATTAAACAAAGTTGCAGCTTCAAAGTGGTGCTCAAGAAAACCTCGAAGTTTTCGGGTCTTTTTCAGATTTTTTCATATAAATACTTCTAAAAGTAGTATCAAACATTCTACATAAAAAACACCAAGTTCGTCTTCGTCTGTAGTCTTCTTCATCTGACTCAGCAATAGCTTAGGGATTATCCAATGTAAATGACCAATTTTTTAAGTGCTGTATTGCGGTTTCATATGGTTGCGCTAAAGTTGTAACACATTTTGGCAGAATGACCCATTTTAGAAGCTAAGAAAGTTTTAAAAACAGTCTGTTTTGTCTTTCATATCTTCGGTAGTAAATCTACGCGTACAGGGTGTGCCGGACGCCACTTTTAAAGGCTACTTTAATGCACTCCGACTAAAATAAAACGTAGCCTTAGCACAGACATCCTAAAGTTTTGACATGTCGCCAATCCTACCTTGCAAAGAAGGATCAATTAGTTTGTTCGTTCATGTGGAATAGACTGTAGTATCATGGCTTTATGAGCTTTATAACTCAGCCTGTGGCCTCCTCCTCCTATTGTATTGTGCATAGATAGATTAATATCATCATTCTCCAACCCCTTATCCCATTTATTACTAATCGGCGCAGCATGTCTTCTTCTTTCCAAACATCTCTATAAACCGATATATAAGTAGTCGACTGATGGTCGAACACTTCACCCTCATGCCCGATGCCCTGAGTACGCCCAGACTATGTCCTCCCTCACGTCCTCGCTTCCTCCTTAGTTCTCATGTCCGCGCTTCCTCTTTAGTGCTCACGTCCTCGTTTCGTCGTTATTCATCATTTCAAATCCTCCTTCATTTCCTCACTTTCTATTTTCTTTTGTCTTTGTCCTCAATCCGTCCTACGTCTTCTCTCATGTTCTCACTGCGTCCTATGTCCTCCTTCCGCCCTAACTCCTAACGTCCCCTCGCTTCGCATATACGGTCGACCAAGCTATTTGGTTTACATTTTAACATGCACATTACATTGTAAAATGTAATCCAAATAGCTGGTTCGACCGTACTAACTGTGTGTGACTAAATTATCTACACCCTCCGCCATTGCAGACACTGTCCGAATGGGCAGGGTGACTGCGCGCACATCCGTACCGGATTATGTCTTCTCTCATATCATCTCGTCCAGTGCCCTCCTTTCCTCCATGTCTTCCATCACTTCCTCCTTTCGTCACTAGTCTCCCTTTCGTCACTAGTCCCCCTTTCGTTCTATGCCGACCATCACGACCTCGGTTCATCCTGTGTCCTTCTTTCGTCTATATGTTCCTGTCTACGTCCTATGACCTGCTTTCATCTAGGTCCTCCTTTCGTCTATGCTGTCCCTCATATCCTTATTTTGTCCTATGTCCTCACTCCGTCGCTTCGCATGTACTAACTGTGTGTGACTAATACCTATATCTACACCTCTGCCATTGCAGACACTGTCCGAATGGACGGAGCGACTGAGGTCACGTCCACACCTGATTATGTCTTCTTTCATGTCCTCGCTTCGTTCTTTACTCAAAATCCTCCCTTACCTCGGTTATCCTCCTTTTGTCTTGGTCCTCTCATGTTTTGTCTTCGTCCTATTTCCTCTCTCATGTCCTCAATCGAACTATATCCTCGTTTCGTCTAAGTCCATGCGTTGCCCTGTGTCCTCCTTTCGTCCATGTCTCCACTCATGTCCCCAGTTCGTCCTTTGTCCTCCTCTCGTCCATGTCCTCAATCCGTCGCTTCGCATGTACTAACTGTGTGTGACTAATATATCTGCACCCTCTGCCATTGCAGACACTGTCCGAATGGGCAGAGCGACTGCGGGCACGTCCGCACCGGACGATTGCCGTAAGCTAATTAAATATTAATTAGATTTTATCCACTTAACCGTTCTGGAATAGATTAATATAAAAAAATGTGAGCGGTCTGTTTTTGAACCCGATTTGGCAAAGAGCTATGCGATCAAGCAACATGCATTGTGTCAATGAGAGCTTATGCACACGGTGAGTTGCGGCGGCGGCGCGATGCCGTAGCTGTGTCGCAGCGGCGTCTTGCGTATAAAAATCCATGATATATACGTCGTATGCCGCCTGTCCCCTTAACGACCTCCCTCAGCGACGCCCTAAGCCGAGGCTCGTACCCCGCAGGGAGCGCCCTTGCGTGTAGTCGCTTAGTTTTTAAGTTGTTGCCCCTGGCTGGAGGCCTTACACTCGCGGCACCCACAAGATAGTCCGGTTATAGAAACGACAACCTCCTAGATTGAACTGCGAGAAGCCAAAAAAAGAAAAAAAACGACGCACTCTGCGCCCGCCGCACCGTACGCACACCAGACATCCTACCCGCGAGACGAGGCGGGAAGGTGTGTATGCGTTGCGACACCGGAGCGACACCTCTCAGTTATGTTTAAGTGGTAAAACCTCTCGGTTCGTCCGTAGCAACGCCGCACGGTCCGTGTGGCCACCAAGGCTGCGTGACCACCAGAGATGAACGAGGATGCGCTACCTTTTCACAGCTTGAGGTATTCTAGCTATCCTGCCGGGGCTGCAGGACTGTTCGAAAGAGATACCGTGGCCCCGGAACACAAAGGGCGATGAAGGAACATGGATGGGTTTTAGTCAGTAAAAGTCTAACACTCCCCCTGCTCCGCTCAGAGCGGGAGGAGACATTTGATGATTTCCCATCCAAAAAAAAGGTATTCTAGCTATGGTTAGTTCCACACACATCCCTCGCTACGCATCGTCGCTCATCTATGGTGAAATCGCAGCCCAATGCGGCGAAATCTTGCCGCGCCGCTGCCGAAAAGCACCAAGTGCATATAGGCTCTGACGCAAGTTGTATCTCCCAAGGTCGAGAACGCGGCGGAAATTCAATTAAAACGCGGGTTTTTGCCATTTGGCTACTTGACCCTAAAAAAGGTTATTTACAGCCGTGGTTTGAAAGTATACAAATGCATAAAGCTCGAAGTTAAAGCGAATAGCGTCAAAAGTATCGGACGGTTGAGTGGACTAACAAAATAATGGGATACCATTTCTGGCCGGTTTCAACAGCCCCGGTGTGTACTTTTCATAATCTAGCAGAAAATTTCTTACAAATATAGATTATCTCAACTATGCTTATCCGCCGGAAACATTGAAGCAGGCTTTTTATTACACTCCAGACTTATGAACTAACGGGTTTCCATTCAGATTTTGGCTGAACTAGAATGATCTTGCAACTTTCAACAAGTTAAACTCAATTAGTTTTCCGAAAAATCAGACAACCATTTGCTTCAAGGAGTATCGTATTATCCAGTAATAAATAAGTTGTGGAGGTCAGATAGGCAGTCGCTCCATGTAAAGTAGTTCTCAGCTGCAACCGGTCAGACAGGAACCAGCTCCCAACTAGGCTAGGCAGATGATGATTGTGCTGGAAATAATTATTGCTGAAAAACTGCCCGTTCAAACGCAATTTTAAGGCTATCTTGAATAGACCAACAGACAGCAATTTGTTTGAATAGATCAATAGACGAATATGTGCCAGATCACGAGATGTTCATTTTCTACTGTGTCGTTTTAAAACTACACAGTCGAAAATAATGCTGCACACCAAAGCTCTCGACAACTCGAATGCAGTCGCTGCGGCCAATTATGCGGCAAATTATGGAAACTGTCGAGTTGACGCAACTGTCGAATTCACACAACTGTCCAATCAGCGAAACTGACGAATCAACGTAACTGTCGAATTAAATAAAATGTCGAGTGAGGGAAACTGACCCGTGCAAGTGTTACGCGGACTCCAGAAATCGGCTAGATGTTGGAAAACAAAGTTACAAGACCACTTTAGCTACCATAACAAAACCTAGCCGTAGAGTTTTCACCCCCCTTTTCGACATTCATTCATAACCGTTTCCCCTCCAGCTCGCGCCCGCCGTCGCCGCGCTCTTCGTCGCGCACAACGCCCCCCACCGGGTAACAACAGCGGGGAGAGGACAAGAGACCCCACCCCACAGTTACGACCCCCACAACTCGCGAGGTGTCGGCTGATCCTGCAGGAGATTAATAGAAAGATATCTGCTGTGACGTGGCAGCCACCGTCTACTATGTAGAAGATCATGGAAGATTTAAGTTCAAATATCCGAAAGCGCCGCCTGTAAGATATCCATAAAACCGGCCAAGTGCGAGTCGGACTCGCGCACGAAGGGTTCCGTACCATTATCTATACAAAATTAGACAAAACGGCAAAAAAATCACGTGTTTTGTATGGGAGTGCTCCCACAAATATATATATTACAAAAAAAAAGTATTAAAAAAATTTTTCTTAAATATTTTTTAAGTTATTTATTTTTACAACTAAATATTTTGTGAATATTTCAAGCGTCTACTTGCCGTAATTAATGTCGAGCTAAAAACGAAAAACAAAAAAATCACGTTTGTTGTATAGGAGCCCCCTTAAATATTTATTTTATTATTTTATTCTGTTTTTAGTATTTGTTGTAATAGCGGCAACAGAAATAAACATTGCGTAAAAAATTCTACTGTCTATCTATTACGGATCATGAGACATAACCCGGTGACAGACAGACGGACGGACAGCGGATGCCAAGTAATATGATCCTGTTAGTTGCCGGGTACGGAACATTAAAAACAAGGCGCGCGCCCAAAATATCCATACCTACGTATAACGGGTGTAGAAAAAAAAATGTTACTGTCCTTTGGGAAAAAGTTTCTTACAAAAACTCAAATATATCTTAGCGAAGTAAAACTATTTGAACTAATTGTTACTCGTATAATTGGTGATTCATTCAGAGGTATTTAGCATGAGCTCCTAGTTTCGATTCCCGGGTCGGGTCAAGTGTTATTGGGTTTTCCATCAGGAATTTCTCAGTAGCAGCCACGGAGTCTGGATTTGTGACCGGTTGATGGCAATAGGCTTGCCCCCTATTACATGGGACTTAAAACATAACTGGCGAAATGTGAGTGTACTATTAACTACATCTCTGCCTCTAACCCTTCGGGGAATACAGGCGTGATGTTATGTTATGTTTGTGAAGTTTCTCTTAACTAATTTAGTATGTTGTTGACATAAATGTAATAATCACCAAAGTTTTTAATATCTAATACCTCTGGGTCAGTTTGTCAGAGATCAAGAGTCTTTAAATATTATTATTTATCGATAATAATAAAAGATAATATTTTAACGTCTTTGAAAATAGTACTTACCTAAAGTTTGTTCAAATACTTAATAATGTTCTTTTAGTTTTTATTTCCACTTGAACGAATATCAACTTTGTGTTTGTGTAAATTAAGTCTGATTTCAGAATGACGAATTATTATTATGGTTATTAAATGTTGTGTAGTTTGAACTTATGTAGATGTTAAATTTTTCCTTCCTTAAAACATAACATAATAGATCTGTTTACATTTTTGTAAACTTAATTGCAACCATATATAATGAAAAGTTCAACGTAATCTAAGAGTAATATAATAGGCATGACGACAGTATCAAAAAATTGCAAATCTATTTAGTCCGTCAGTTAGAGTATTGGAAATTAATGGACACGTATTTTTTGTTTTTGTAAATCAATGTATATTGACAAAGATAAAACGCATCAAAACTCGGGAGTGGGGGCTCGTGACGTCAGAACTAGCTAAAAATTATACCTAGGCGTGACGTATTGAGAATTTTAAAAGCGTCGTATCTTCGTCAATTTTGATTTACGTAACAAAAGAAAAAACACGGGTCAAATATTTTCTGATAATCTAACTGACGGACTAATTAGTTTTTTTTTGTCGTCGCGCCTATTTCTGAAGTTATAATAAAAACTTAAATGTGTCGGTATTAAAGTTGATTATCCAGTCATATAATTATAGCGCAGTCAGGACTAAAGTGACCGAACTCATAATTATGGCGAATTTAGTTTATTAACTAAAACTACTCCTATTAACATGAGTTATCGTATAGTCATGAATCAAAAAGTGACGATATCGTGCTATAAAAGCACAAAGAAAAACATTTCGTCTCTACATTTCTCTCTTCAACAGAATTTGGTTATTTTCCACAAAACGCATTTTCGTGTTAGGTCACTTTTGATTTGTTTACATGTTTGGAAATGAATTACTCTCCCTCTGATTGTTGTTAGTAAATAAACACGTTATATAGAAATATATATACATTATGATATAAGTGCGGTAAGTTGAAAATTACAGCCGAGGCGATATTGCTAGCCCGAACCGTAGGCGAGGGCTACAAGAAAGCAGAGGCTGTAATGGGGAAGGCTGGTCAAAGCTGATTGTAGATGGAGCGTCCTTAGTTTAGACCCAATCTGACCAATGAGGTCAAACTATTTTGAAATATAAAATGACATTGACACATTTTCAACCAACGACGGTGTTTGGTTCATGCGGTGCTAGCGCCATTAGTTCCACCAGTTGCCCACCCCATTATCAAAGCGCACGTATGTCATACGACGTTTTATAACATATTTGCGAGGAAATAAATAAAACTGGGAAGGAATACTTAAATCTTTTACTTGTTCACAAATTAGCGATGCGCGCGCATCAGCGCTTTTTTTGTAAGTCAAAGACATAAAAAACAGCCAGTATTAATAATAAAGTAAATTAATATTTTTGTGTGTTGGTTACAGATAAATGGTTGTAATTTATTGTCAAAATTAATTAAATTAAAGAATTAAATGTTAATCTATTATATTTCATCTCCCAAATTAATTTTATTCAAAAAAAATTGACCACTTCTCTGACATAAAAACTCTTTGCTAAGATTTAAAAAAGTACCGTTCGTTTTAGACGGAGCATCTTGATAAACCGTGCGTTTTACATTACATTACTGCACAAGTACGTAATGAGATACAATACGATATTGAAATGGGTAAAATAAGAGACCCTTTACGAGCAAATGTGTTATAAATCATATTATTATTACCTAAGTACCATATAACTTAAGTTATCGCTGAGTCTTTATCAATACATTGGGTTCAAGATCTTCTAACCCTGATTGAAACTGAAGGCGACTAATAACCACAGACTCCCGGATTTAGTTATATACTGCTGAGCACAAGGTCCTGGGTTCGATTCCCGGGTCGGGCAGTGTTATTGGGTAAATGTAGGTGTAGGTTATGTACTATTAGGTACACCTCTGCCTAATCCTTGGGGATTACAGGCGTGATGTTATGATGTATTGTTAGGATAATTAATACGAATGTGATTTTCCTAATTTTAATAGTTTAGATGCGTCTCGAGTGGAGTGATTTTTCTTTTTGCCTGTTCACAACATTAAAAAAGAGTCATTTTTTTTTTATATATTATTTTGTCATTATAATAATTATATTGTCATCTGAAAAAGCAGTATGTATGATCTGTCTACTACATAAATCTATAGGAAATAAATATGTACAGAATTATCCAAATTCACCTTGTTTTACCCATAAGTTGAATTGTAAGGAAATATAATTGTTTTATGTAATACCCACAATTTTTTGTCGTTTTATTTCTACTTTTCTATGGGCTCGGCTTCCAGTCTAACCGGATGCAGCTGAATACCAGTATTTTACATGGAGCAACTGCCTATCTGACCTCCACAACACAGTTAGTACCTACTGGGTCAGACTTTCGGGCCACTGTAACGACTGTCCAAAGATCTACAAATGACAGCCGGGACCAACGGTTTAACGTGCTTTCCGAGGTACGGAGGAAACTCGGTATGTAAGTAATTAGTGGTCACTCATCCACGGCCCAACTTAGCAAGTGCGGCTTAATCTAAAGATCGACCCGAGCGGCTGTTATATTTAGCTACGAGTATACATGTCTGAGTAATTTCTGTTTTTGGAGCTGTCTAATAGTCGGCGAATTCCGCAAGTGAGCAGTATTGGCACTGCACTGGTGGCCCATGTGCTATCCCCGAAGCATGTACCTACCTAGTAGTACACCTAGATATCGCCAGTTATGTATAAGGCCCATGTAATAGAGGCGAGGGAGTAATTTATGTTTTTGGAGCTGTCTAATAGTCAGCGAATTCCGCAAGCGAGGAGTACTGGCACTGCACTGGTGGCCCATATGCTATCCCCGATAAGCAGAGGTGTACCTACCTAATAGCACACCTAGATATCGCCAGTTATGTTTAAGTCCCATGTAATAGGGGCGAAGCTTTTGCCAATAAATAGGCCCATTTAATATAAATTAAAGGACAAACTTAACTTTGCTGTTTGATCCCATGAAACGGCTATTGCACCAACTGCAAATAATAAGTTTGTATTCGCTTTTTTTTTGTTAAACTTCATATTTATTGTTTTCAGATTTTTCCCCTTTACATGATTCTAGGTCAACGGGAACTGCCATAATAAATAGGTTTTCGACCCAAAACCTATAGGGTACCTACTTACTTCTGGTTGACCTAGTATTGACAATTTTCGTTAAAAGCAAGGTCCTATAGCACAAGTAAAGGGAAAATTATGAAAAATAAAAAAAAAGTTGAAAATTCAAAATTCGCCCCTATCTTTTTATCCTGTTGACTCAGAACCTTGAACTATAGACGTATAGAAGTATTTGGTATAAATTTCAAATTTGCTAGGTCCACCCTTTCCTGAGAAAATTTCCAAAACAAAGCCGGTACTGACAAAGCACAATTATCGAAGAATTCAATCTAAATATATAAAAGAAGAAACTGACTGACTGACTGACTGACTGACTGACTCATCTATCAACGCACAGCCCAAACCGCTGGCTGGGTCTACAGATTCCAAATTTGGCAAGTAGGTTCCTTGTGTGGTCTAGGGGTGCACTAAGAAAGGATTTTTCAAAATTCACCCCCTAAGGGGTTTAAACGGAGCTCCAAAGTTTGTATGGGGAAACAAGATTAGTTAGACTATTTTATTCGAAACTTCACAGTAGTGCTCCTTTTGATAAATGAGCAGAAATGGGTTTCAGGGTTTTTCAGAATTCAACCCCTAAGAGGGGGAAATGGGGTGGCAAAGTCTAAAAATTAACGCACAGCCTAAACCGCTGAGTCTAGAGATCCCAAATTTGGCACATATGTTCCTAAAGTGGTCTAGGGGTACACTAAGAAAGGGTTTTTCAAAAGTCACCCCCTAAGGGGGTGAAACGAGGCTCTAAAGTTTGTATGGGGAAACAAGATTAATTAGACTATTTTATTAAAAACTTCACAGGAGTACTCCTATTGATAAATGAGTAGAAGTGAGTCTCAGGTTTTTTCAGAATTCAACCCCTTAAGAGGGGGAAATGGGGTGACCAAGTCTAAAAATCAATGCACAGCCCAAACCGCTAGATTCCAAATTTGGCACATACGTTCCTTATAAGGTTAAGGCGTGCAATAAGAAAGGATTTTTCAAAATGTACCCCATAAGGGGATGAAACGGGAGTCAAAAGTTTGTATGGGGAAACAGATTATGTAAGACTGTTTTATTCGAAACTTCACAGGAGTACTCCTATCGATAAATGAGTTAACATTTGTGTTTTAGGTTTATTCAGAATTCAACCCCTAAAGGGGGAAATTGGGTAACAAAGTCTGAAAATCAACATCGGTATTGTTTGTATAGTGTATCGGGTCGGGTGTATTACAAAAACAACGATTTTAAGATTTAATGTGGCGGATCTGAAATGCCTTCATTCCTGTTGGGGTGCGATGGGGTTGAAATGTCTAAAAATCAATATGGGTGTCGATACCGAGATTATCAGGGGTGCAGATTACGAAAATGGCATTTATTTTGAGATCCAAAAGATGGCGGATTCGCCTTCTATACAGGGTTATTGTAGATTTATTGTGAAGATTGTGATAACGATGATGATAATTGTGATACTGATTATGATGATTGTGATGATGATGATTGTGAATTTTGAAAACGAGGATGGATATTTTGATGATGATGATTGTGATTACGATGATAATGGTTGTGATTTCAATGATAATGATTGTGATAGTGATGATAGTGATTGTGATAACGATGATGGTGATTGGATTGTGATGGTGATTGTGATGGAGATGGTGATTGTGACAGTGATGGTGATTGTGATAATGATTGTGATAATGATTGTGATAGTGATTGTGATTGTGACTATGATAGTGATGGTGATTGTGATGGTGATAGTGATTGTGACTGTGATAGTGATGGTGATTGTGATAGTGATTGTGATTGTGATGGTGATTGTGACAGTGATGCGTGTGATAACGATAGTGATAATTTTGATAACGAGGATGGATATTGTGATGATGATGATCGTGATTACGATGATAATGGTTGTGATTTCGATGATAGATAATGATGTGATGATAGTGATTGTGATAACGATGATGGTGATTGGATTGTGATGGTGATTGTGATGGAGATGGTGATTGTGACAGTGATGGTAATTGTGATAATGATTGTGTTAATAATGGTGGTTGTGATGATAATAATTGTGATGATTATGACATTTTTGCACATAGATAGTAACTTTAAAGGATTAAAAAAGTAATAGTAACCTGGATTAACACGTAGGACACTATTTATACCTTTAGTATAATTCAGTGGGACGGTTACCGAACTTCACGCGGGCGAAGCCGCGGGCAACAGCTAGTAAATTATATTTGTAATTGATTTATGCGGTGGTTTTTTCATAAAACTCGATTTTCCAAAGGCCTTTTCGTAATTTTTTATGCGCGTCTTTTACTATGAATGCATCTCACTGAACTAACTCTGTCAGTCACGATGCCAGGTGAGAGCGTGCTTTTTGGACTCGTCCACCAGTGAGTTCGAACCCGCGACTAATGCAACCTTAAGAACGCGCTTTTCATTTTTTCTATGGGATATGACCAATTATACGAGTTTTGCTGTCATTGAATCGACAAAACGACATATGAACAAAAGATTTGTCGATTCTCTTTCGTTTCTTCGGTGGTCATGCTAAGCGGGCTGGTCATGGTCTATCTGTCTGCCCTATTTCAATTAAATACGTTCCGTTCAATCGTTTTGGCGTGAAGAAGTGACAGTATTTTGTTTTCGTAATCACATCTCGCAGGTTATCTATGAGGCTGACTTCTGCTTAACCGTACTATCCTGTGGGTTGCCTTGAGTTTAAAGCCTATAGGCCCTATAGCCAGGGGCACACACTAAGCGACCGCGCGGGCTAAGGGCACCCCCTGTGGGGTACGAGCTTCGCTGTGGGAGGACAGCAAATGGTCGCGCTGGATCTGAGTGAGATTATTATTTAGGGGATAATTGAAAAGAGGTGACAATTTTAAGATACTTTAAGATTTATACTAGATTCTGCCCGGGACCACAGATTAATATTTTATCTGTGCCGGGACTTCGTTCGCGCGATTTTTTTTTTGTTTTATTATAAAACAATAATATTTTTCAATACACTTCCTCGAAAACTGGTTCTTTTCGTACTACGATTAGGTTCAACATGAAATGCATTTCACACGGGTGCGTTTTTTCTCATTTTCCAACACTTGTGCGGGAATGAAAATTGCCATAGATACCTATACTTAGTCCATATTGGTTCAATGCCTATAGTCGGCGGTGATTGTTTTTTTTTTAATTCTGGGCAAAGAGTCTCCACGGCGTTAATATTTTTTGAATATTTAATAATGTTTATAAATAGAATATCATCAAAAACCATGATTATTAAAATAAAATAAACGTCTATGAACAAATTCATATTTATTTGTGTTCTAAACTCAAAAATATTTGAATATTCTATTTTTCATATTAGGCTGTTTAACGGCTTTGTACCTTTGCTTCTCCTTCAACCTGGCGATAGCAAAGCGCGGAACAAAAAGAATATTTAAATCATAGTTTCCTGCTAATTCATGACAAAAATATTTGTCGTTTTTTTTATCTTATTTCTTCAAAAGTGTATTGAAACACTTCGTTTGATACACGTGTACATTTGTTATTGCAATTCTCGGCTCAATAACAACCCTGGCCTGCGGCTCGGGTTTTAATTCCGCCTCGAATACAATAACAAACTTTCTCCACTTGTATCAAAATGTACTATTAAGACCAATGATATTCTAATAAACAGATATGTTGTGAGCGCGCAATCGTGAAGACTCGAAAACGGGCCAATTGGCTTGGTTTGCCTTTATTCTGCGTCACTGCGTGTATGTGAGCTGGCGCTGCCCCGCGGCACACTTTTTTCGGTGGTTTCGTAGGTGTATAACATTATCTGTTTGTTAGAATATCATTGATTAAGACACTCGGCAATATCGTGGTTTTCAACTGTTTAGACTCCAGACACATATGTACCCTAACATACGGGTTGAAGGGACGTAGACAGACGCGCAAAGAGATGTTAGCAAAAAGCAAGGGCCGATGCCTGCCGGGGCTGCGGGACTGTTCGAAAGAGATACCGCGGCCCCGGAATATAAAGAGCTAAGAAGGAACATGAATGAGCTTTAGTTAGTAAAAGTCTGACACTCCCTTAAGCTCCGCCAAGAGCGGGAGGGGTCATTTGATGATTTCCCATCCGAAAAACAAAAGGGATAGACGCGAAAACGGTTACCTACCACGTATTCAGTACATCAATCTAAAAGAAAGAAATTTGTATTAACTTATTTAAAAAAAAACAATCTGTTTTTCCTTCTTATAACGCATACATCAGCCGATATGGTTGATAAACCTAACACGTTTTTAGTTATTATTTGAGCTTTTTCGTTGTTTACATTAACTAAGTGGTCAGTTATCACGGCGGTGAGTATAAATAAGCGCGCATGGTCAGTGTAGGGCAGCACTAATGTCTACCATGTTGTGGTGTAGTGTTGTTTTATTTTGCACGTTAGCCGCGCGCGGAAGCGCAGGCCCGTAAGTACCTAAACTTTTTTTTTTACGGTATTCAAATAGTGCTGAGGCTTACGACCTTTTTGGACCAAGAGTCCTCAGTTTTTTTTTTTCGTCATTTAAGGTGAATGCTCCAGGGTAGCCCGCGAAATTCAAATTTTCTTAAGTTTTTTGCAATTATAGGTTGTATGTTGTTTATGTAGTTACATAAATCTAATCATCAAAATCATCAATACAACCCTCCAGGTTCGTGAAAGTCGATTGAATGACTTTTTCATAAATAATCATTCAAACGACTTTCACGGGCTAATACCTACCCTGGAGCATCCAGCTTAATATGTTAGAAGTTTAGAACTAACGCAACTGAACTAACAGTAAACAAAAAAAATGGCATCAATAAACTCTTCATAACGCTACCAACTGGTAATGTACGGTCGAACAAACTATTTCGTTTACAGTTTAACCCACAAATTACATTGTAAAATGTAAACCAAATAGCTTGTTCGACCGTACCATACAGAGTGGCGGCCGCGGCGTCACCACGGTATGGCAACGCTTGAACGCTGGCCAAGATAAACGCCAGCCCTTGGGTCACGTGAAGCGTCAAGTAGGCATTTAGTTTCTTGTCATTATTGGTCTAGTGCAGTGGTTTACAACCTTTTAGACCAACGGCTTTTAACGTCATCCTCCTACCCTTTTGCCAATTAATTTAGGATCAGCGCAACATATCTTCTTATTCCATACTTCTCTATTAGGTAGGTACTCGTCATCTCAGCAGTCACTTCCTTTCTAAACATGCTGTAAACTAAATTTATTAGGTATACTGTTAACACAGTCGTAGTACGACCATATTGATGCGTTTGGGGTCCACTGTTTGGGAACAACTTCAGTGGCTCGAAGCACGCGATTGCTGACTGTGAGGTCCAAATTATAATAATCTACCGAATCCGCGTAACACTAGTCAGTTTCCCTCACTCGTCATTTTATTTAATTCGACACTTTCGTTGATTTGTCACTTTCGCTGATTGGACAGTTGTGTGAATTCGACAGTTGCGTCAATTTGACAGTTTCCATAATTTTCCAATTTCTTCGATTCGTCACTTTTATCCAATTCGTCAGTCGAAGTACAGTCGGTAGGAAAATGTCTGTTAATTTTACCTGGATTCCAGGTAAGGTATATTATGGGTTTTTCTGTTAGGAATGGACTATGGATGAGGCAAAAGGAGTAGGTATACCTACTACCTAGGTAAGGATGTTAGCAAGTGATGGCGTTTTTTGGTTTCTCCCAACCCCTATAAGAAAAAGGCGTTAGTTTATGAATGTATGTATGTACAGGCTGTCAGTTCTTTCCATTTCCTTTTTGACCGTGCCTATTTTATTTGTGACGAAATAGATTAAAAAGATCAGGTCGAAGCTGTAGGTGAAGTAGCAATGGATCGATCATACATACTCGTACCTAAATAATATGAGGTTCATTATTAGCCGTTAGACGGTACCTACCTATGTATAGAACCATTGCGGAAAATGTGCTATAACGCTGCACTCAAACCACTAGGTATTTCTATACCTAGTGGTTTGAGTAAGCATAAAACTTTGCATAAGATTTCCTTATAGTTTAGGTACCTACACAACGAAAACGCGGTCTTAGGAAGTACTTTGAAAATTCCCCTATAGGGGATAAAATAGACGGAGGGAAGTTCTTCCGTTTTGTCGATGGGAAATACCATCGAGCGGGCGCGCATTTCCTGTAATGGTTCTTCTACTTCGTGTCGCTGGCATGACACCATTTTATATTTAACTAGTACTTCACCCGCGACTTCGTCCGCGAAAATTGTGATAGCTCGGCTGATTTTCATGTTATCAATATAATTTATAGCCTATGTTACTCGGTAAAGAGTTTTTTAATTGTTAAAGAATTTTCAAAAATCGGTTGATTAAGTACCTAGTACTTGAGTTAAATCGTAACAAACAGACGAACAAAAACCGGCCAAGAGCGAGTCGGACTGGCACACCGAGGGTTCCGACTTCCGCACAAACTTTATTGAATGAAAGGTAAATTGTGGTTTACGATTTATGACGTTTTAAATAAAACTACTGACTAGATCTCGTTCAAACCAATTTTCGGTGGAAGTTTACATGGTAATGTAAATCATATATTCTCTTATTTTAGAAGTTACAGGGGGGGACACATTTTCCCACTTTGGAAATGTCTCTCGCGCAAACTATTTAGTTTAGAAAAAAATGATATTAGAAACCTCAATATAATTTTTGAAAACCTATCCATAGATATCTATGGATAGGTTTTCAAAAATTATATTGAGGTTTCGGTTATACGCATATATATGCGTATGGGTTTGATAAAAAAAAAATTGAGTTTCAGTTCTAGTATGGGGAACCCCTTAATTTTTTTTTTATTCTATTTTTGGTTGAAAATCTTAATGCGGTTTACAGAATACATCTACTTACCAAGTTTCAACTGCATTTTTCTTATAGTTTCGGAAAAAAGTGGCTGTGATATAAAAAAACGGAACCTACAGGTACCGCCAGCCAGCCAGCCAGCCAGGTGCCGTCCGGCCAATACCTAGGTTCCGTTTTTTGCCATTTGGCTACGGAACCCTAAAAATCAAAATTTCCTCTTTGTATATTAGTTTAGATTGGCTCTAAACTTCGCTACCTCCACAGCTTAGTATCTGGCTACGCAAAGGTCACTTTGGCTGCATGTTTTGGGGCACGCAGGGCGGGTTAGGAGGTGGAGTATAAATAAATACCGGATCACTTTATTACTTTCCAAAAAAAGTGGGTTTAATAGGTGAACGATCGAATTATATAACAACTAAACGCAATGCGCGTAGGATTTGAATTCCGATTTTTTTTTTTTTCTTTTTCTCGAAAAAAAAAAAAACTAAGTAGGTATGCTTCTACTCCGTTTACCTATTACACATATTTTTTTTGGAAAGTGATAAAAAAAGTCATAAGTACTGTATATAAAGGTATATATATTTCCGATTAAAACGTCAAACTACTTCATAGTTATTAGTTAAGTTTACAAACCGATTTTTAATGATCAGTTAAAACGGCCGATTTTTCAACTTGGAACTAAAAGTTAATGATAATCTCACATTTAATATGTTTATCATGTTATATTAAATATAACATGTTAAACATATTAAATGTGAGATTATAATGTATTGAGATAAATTGCTATGTAAATTTTACTTATCAATTTATCTCAATACATTATAATTATTTTGTTAGTTTTGACCTTACAATTTGTAATCAGTAATTCATATCATAACACTTAGAAATAAATAAAAACATTGTTGTCGCCTTGCCGCGTTATCACAAATGGGTGCTACACATGTACTCAAGTCAGCCCCTAAGAGTATAGTAATATAATATTATGTATTATGGTCAGTCCCTCATGTCCCTGTCTTTTTTCTGTGTTGCCAGGGTCATACAGATCAAAACGGGGTGGTACACTCACATTATTTCAGTAGGGCTATTACGTATCTCTGTTGACAGCTCGAAATGATAGTAACTAGGCTCAGTGTCCATCAATTAACTGTCAAAAGATTAGTTTCGTATTATGTATGACCAGTCGCGATCAAATATGACGTAATTGATTGTCATCGTGGTTGATAGTCACCGTAACTCATTTTGACAGACGCTTTCGTATCGCAACTTATATTATTTTGATTATGTAAGCTTAATGGACAACAAATTGATAACAACTGAGTTTGAAGTGGCTTTCGTGAAAGACGTTACACCGTACCCGGGCTGTTAAGTCACCGTAAAGTGATATCCACTCAGTGCGATACGTAATACCAATATTATGATATTCTCGGCTGTCATCAAAGTTCGGTGTACAACCGAAGCTTGATAATCACTGGATATTAAAAAGATACTTAATAGACGTAGAAGACCTTACTCTACACAACCGCCTCTAGCGGCGAAAACATGCGCGATAGCCCCCTATTGTTTTGAAGTTACGCAATAGGCTAGTTTTTCAACGAGTAGTACCTTCTTGAGTGATGACCTTAGAACAGATGATACAATCATTAAAGTCATCAATAAAATAAATTGACTATGCACGGAAGAGCGTGCTTAACCTGTTAATATAGGTACCATTAAATTGGAGCAAGGAAATCTGTCTGCAGGTACTACCTACTTCAAATTGTAGTGTGACTATTGTATTTTCTTGTCAGTTTACTTATCAGCCTTGTTGTTTTAATGGTGGCAAGTTCAACGTTGGTTTCTGGTTCTAATTCCTAGAACGGGAAAGGGTTTTTTTTTGTATTTCCGGGTGCAATAGTTTATGGCAATAGACAGACTGACCTATATATAGGAACTTGGAAATGCAAGCGGGTTGATGACCTTTAATTCCTACGTAAATGGCGCAGACTATAATTAATTACATATACGTAGATGTGATAACTGTGTTTTCTTCTATCTACCCCTTCGAAAGATCCAGCATTCCAGCCGCGCTAACGTTGTTTTGTAGTAGGGCACAGAGCGATACGGTTGTTGCCGTTTTGAAGGTTTCGCAAAGACTCCCTATTTTATTAGGTCACATCCATCTATGAGACAATCAGTTAAATTAGATAATTATGCTTAATTCAAACAAAACTCTGATGACCTAATTGCAAATTAGCTTATTTAGATCGACAAACTTATACATGCATGTGGGCGAAATAAAGAACTATTATGAAACGTACTGGATTTGACAGTAGTTTGACGTTTTGCTTTAACCAGCAGGCCAAAGAGTAATAATAATAATACGGGAGCAGCAGGCGCTCCCTTATACAGCATTATGATGTTTTTTGGTCTTAGGATGAAATTCTGCTTGCCATCAAGCCAAATGCAGTCTATCCGCTCAAGTAACCTAGGATATACGCACAGGGCTCCCAGAGGGTAATCTTTTGCACGACGGCGACGGTTCTAACAGTAAGCTTTTATTAATTTGGTATTCACTTGGCAAAAGTATTTTTTTTATTTTTTGCAATTCTTTCTCCATTTAGTCCTGATTTTTTTAAAGAAAATAAATAAGCTAGAAAACTATCTTCTCAACCTCCGTCAGCTGTAACTGTAAGGTTCAGGTCACAGACGTATAAAGATACGTCTGTGGTTCAGGTACTGGGTACTAGAACATTCAGTGGAAAAATCCGTAAATAAATGTGATGCTAAACATCCAGATATTTTTAGCATGGAACGCACGTTTATGTTTTGACAATTGGAGTGTTACCACGTAACTTATTTACCAGCCTATGGGTAAATAAAAAAAAAACAATTGGAATGATGCATAATTAAAAGAAAAACAATGTTTTTATGAAGAACATCATTCTCTTTTTTTTGTGTGAAAGTGGCTATCTAAATTGAATCCTGGCGTTATTATTAAGTTCTTACAAATTTCACTTACATGAGACCTAATGGAAGTGAATTTTGGATAGAGATGTTAACATACATTCAAAAAGAATTACGAATGATTTGCGTAAACCTTGTGCGTTTACACTAAAATAATCTATTTATATAATTATGTACATCATACGTACAAAACGCATACCTTTTTCACATGGGGTTAGGCAAAAACAACAAAACGCCACCTGCTGTAGCTATCTGTAGATTTTAAATTGAGGATTGAAAAACTCATTTTTATTTAAAATATCTTTGAAAATTAATAACAAGAACAAGAACTTCCTACCAGGCGTCCAAATGACATTCGGCTATTTTAAAATTCTAGTGTTGGTAGCCCTAAATCCGTCTGAGAACGAAACGTCAAATTGTTATTTCCTAGAATCGGCGATAATTTTAAAATTAGCTAAGAATATTAAACAAGCGTTTAACAATAGACTTATCTCCTTTATTTACTAAGTGGATCCATTACACGTTGATAAAGTGCACGTCAGTTATAACCTACAGTATTTTATCTCAGTTGGTTCAAAGGTGCACAACGCGAAACTTTCTTGTGATAAAACTTTTTTCGGGGCCAATAGATCGACTAAACAAATTACAATTATTCCGTGAAGTTATCGATAAATTGATGTGAGTACCTAACTCTAATTTGTTCTTTTTTTGAACTAATAAAAAAGCAATTTTTATTTTAAGAATGAAAAAGGTTAATGTTTTGTTTATTCTAAAATTTTGGATGAAAGCTCAAGAATGATTACTGAATGCTTCGAGCACAAGCTTCATTTGTTAGTATAATTAACAATAATCTAAAAGTTTTGCTATGGACAGGTCAGCTGGTCATTTGTTTACATTTTTTATGACTTGACATACCCATATCGTTTTTGTTTACTCTAACTTCAGAACATGCTTTAGTTATTGATCTGAGACTTTAACATACACACACACATTCACACATAAGATGATTACTTTTATTTGTGTCTGAATAAATAATATTACTTCTGTTATAGAATTGTGTAATATTGTTCAATGTGTAATTTTGAAGATTAAACACAGTTGTTTTGTAAATAGTTTTATTTTAAGATAGTGAGTTGTGTACTTTTATTATTAGGTTAATGTAATGAGGAAAATTTTGAATATGAATATGTCTCTAGGAGTAGGGGAAGACCAAAGAAACAATGGATGGACTGTGTGAAGGATGATATGGCTAGAAAGGAGGTGACTGATGAGATGACGAGTGATAGAGAAGTATGGAAGAAGAAGAAATGCTGCGCCGACCACAAATAAATTTAGATAAGGGTAATCGTCATCATCATTAGCCTAATAATGATGATGACGATTATGATCACATTTAAAATTTGTCATAGACAATAATTTGTATTAAACAAACTGAGCATTACCTATCCATATCCTATCTATTACCTCTGCCTTACTCAATGTGTGCTCTGCGAAACACTAGGGCTCCGTGATTAAATAAAAAAAAAAATAACAAAGAGAAGTACACTGTAATGTATGAAAAATAATAACAGTTTCATTTCTCTCATTCATCATTTCAGCCGAAAGACATCCACTGCTGGACATAGGCCTCCCCCAAGTGTCGCCACATTGACCGGTCCTGTGCGACTCGCATCCAGCGGATTCCCCCAACCTTCATCAGGTCATAGGTCCACTTAGTGGGAGGGCTTCCAACGCAGCGTCTTACGGTTCGCGGTCGCCACTCCAGAACTTTTCGGCCCCATCGGCCATCCGTTCTGCGAGCACTGCTCACTGCCACTTAAGTTTGGCAATTCTTCAGGCTACGTCGGTAACCTTGGTTCTCTTGCGGATGTCTTCATTTCTGATTCGATCGCGCAAGGCAACTTCGAGCATAGCCCTCTCCATTGCCTTTTGGGTGACATTAAGCCGTCTCTCATTACCATAAGTAATTAAGAAATGATTATTTGACAACTAATTTTTTTATTTTTTATTATATTTTATATTTTATATAGGCAACAAACGTATTTTAGGGCTCCGTCAAATATTTAGGTTTCCAAAAGGGTACCATTGCTAACAAAGTTTGAGAACCGCTGTCCTGCATAATAATGTAAAACAAATTTGAACTTTGTTAGTATTGCACTTTGGTATGGATTAGCAGATTCTTTTTTTCAACTGCCCTTGAAATATTTGTATGTGGGGGAGGTTCGGATGTTCTGAACACGTGATAACAGTTTGTGTTGATGTCCCATTCCACCCTGTATACATATTATGTTGCAAAATGTGGCTTTACAAAAACTAACTTAGTGGTACCTACCACTAAGTTAGTTTTTGTAACATTGATTCAGGATGCACTTTTGCTTAATTGATGTTCCATTTAAAGTATGTATGACTAGCACATCGCCTGCGACTTCATCCGCAAAAAAAATTGTAACTAGGCTAATATGAATGATATAAATATAATTTATAGCACCCACAAATAATGTAGTTTTCTGCCAGTGAAATATTTTTTAGAATTGGTTCATTAGTTCCGGAGATTACCCCTTCGTACAAACAAAGGGTTTTGAATTTTTTAGCCGCCTTTTTGATTTTTTTTCAAAGTAGTGGTTTAGTAGTGGCCTATAAGGCCTATATTAATCGATAGCTGGCATCAATACAAACAAGTTTTGTAAAGACAAAATGTTCTAAAGTGTCACGTTTCCGAGATGTGAGCTATCAAAGTTAAAGTCCATTCACTGGTGGCATCTTCAGCACAACTTTGATTTGATCAGACACGCATAAAACGTGTATCAATCGATAGCAGGCATCAATACAAACAAGTTTTGAATACAACAAAACGTTCTAAAGTGTCACGTTTCCGAGATAAGAGCTACCAAAGTTAAAATCCAATCACTGATCTGACTGACTGCATCTTCAGCACAACTTTTTTTTCCGCTACTTTGAAAAAAAAACAAAATGGCGGAAAAAAATCCGGCTACGCTTCTAGCGTGGGCCAGACTGTTGTAAACAAGCCCTCCCCACACCTCCACATCGGTCTCCACAGGCGGTTTACAACAGCACGTACTGTTGATGCACTGTTGTATGATGCGGGCATCATACAAAAATCATCCACCTCTTGATATAATGTCTGAAGTGAGTCACAAGTCACAACAAAACTTCACAAGTCTTGTTCTCAAACTCTCAATCATTTCAATTGAACTTGACATTGAACAATAACACTTTACTCAATACCTATAAGAAGGACAAACCTTTAAATTAAATGAGTCAGTTACTGTATTGTTGACCTTTTAATTGGTTTACCAATTTTGTCAGCTAGCCCGTACTGTCCCGTTGTGTAAAGGCTTCCTATTCCATCAAGATCATAATCATAATCCTAATATTTTCAGCCCAGAATCCCCCACTGTAGGCCCTCTTTTCTTCTTTGTTTGTCCCCTAACCATCTGTTTCCCGAGATTTTGACTATATTGGTGTCGTTTCTGTTGTGCACAAACTAAACTTAATTTAGGCTATTGCTATCTTTTTCTCTCTAATAAAACGAGAAAGAGACGGACGTAATTTAGAGTATTGTCAAATTTAATTGGATCTAATATTTCCATACAAATGAAGGGTGCACGTAAAAACATTTCGACTAAAAACACGGTGAAGCGCAAGGCATAAACTATTTTGACATCTCTAACTTAGTTCACAGCTATAGCCGTACTTTTCTCGCCTAGATTAAGTTTAGTTTGTCCACCACAGAATCGACACCATTGTCAACCCACCACGCTTTAATAATGCGTAGCATACCTAAGCATAATCAGCCTATTAATGTTCCCACTGATGGGACACACGGCCTCCTCTCTATGAGAGGGAGTGGGCTATAATCCACCACGCGGCCCAGTGCGGGTTGGAGATGTCACATTTCTTTGTATTAATGGTTTTGGGACATGTGGGTTTTCTCTCGATGTTTTCCTTCACCGTTTTGTGAGTGCCTGTCAGGGTTCGAACCCATGACTTACTGCTCGTAAGTCAGGGCCCCCACCACTGGGACACCGCTACTCTAATAATGCCTCCTCTCTATGTTGGGGTCGGCTTCCAGTCTAACCGGATGCAGCTGAATACCAGTATTTTACGTGGAGCGGCTGCCTATCTGACCTCCACAACATATACGGTGATAAGCAATTTGCGCATCGGATTAGTAAAACATGGATCGAAGTTTTTTACGATTAAGGGACAAAGACCTCTGCACAAATACTGTCACTTACGCGATATCTTTCGTGATTGTTATTAATTTTGAGTTCCCGATATACTGTGAGTGTGTTTTGCCGAGACTTCGTGTCGAGTTCCAGTAGTGCGCCAGATTTGTCTGCTCCTAACAATTTTATTTCCATCCACCCATGCATGGCTAGCTAAGTGATGTCATTCTAAACCCAATATGGCGGACTCCCAAAGATAACGGAGTTATTTTTATCAAGGATTTGCTGAGAAGAATATGAGCAAGCGTGTTTTCTTAGTTTTTTTAACCGACGAAATAAAAAAACGGAGGAGATTCTCAAGTCGACGCTTATATTTTTTCAACTATAATTTTATTTATTGGTGTCGATTCTGTTGTGCACAAACTAAACTTAATTTAGGCTATTGCTATCTTTTACTAAAAGACTGCAAGAAAAGGACGGCTATAGCTATGAACTAAGTTAGAGATGTCAAACTAGTTCATGCCTTGCGCTTCACCGTGTTTTTAGTCGACATGTTTTACGTGCACCCTTCATTTGTATGGACACATTAGTTCCAACTAAATTTGACAGCTCTAAATTACATCAGTCTCTTTCTCGTTTTATTAGAGAGAAAAAGATAGCAATAGCCTAAATTAAGTTTAGTTTGTGCACAACAGAATCGACACCATTATGTTAAGATATTAGTGCCGCTCGCTGCGGAATTTTACTTCCCAAATTAATTTGAACCTGTAAAGCCAGCGCTTTACCACTATATTTTGCAAATCTAATTAACGATTAACCAACTAACTCCACTCTTCTTCTTCCACAGCGCCACGATGCCTCAAACCTATGACACGATCATAGTGGGCATGGGGGCCGCAGGTTGCACGGCAGCTTCCACTCTCGCGCAGGCTGGTAAGAAGGTCCTGGCGTTGGAAGCCATGGACAGAGTCGGGGGCAGAGTCAATACTGTACCTTTCGGCGATGGTGTCGTCGAGTTGGGAGCTGAATGGTGAGTTGAACATCTCCATCTATCTAGCTTTTTCCTAAGGTCGGCTTCCAGTCTAACCGCGGACTGTTGATTAGAGGCCGTTCAAGTATTACGTAATAGTACATTACGATATTAGTGCGTTAAGATGGTTATAACATGCGAGGCGGAATTTCAGCCCGAGCCGAAGGCGAGGGCGTAATTGAGCCTCGCATGTTATAACCAATACGCACGTATATCGTACGACGTTTTTTAACACATTTGCGAGGAAACAGAAAAAGATATTCACAATACAAGTACAAAGAAAAGAAAATTTGAGAAAAATGGCGCGAGGATTATTTTCTGCCGTGGCTGCGTGAAAATGTTGGCAAAGACGCAAGAGCATGCAGCCAAGTTTTTAAATTACCGAATAAACTGTTTTATTTTTATTTTAAATAAACTCAATCTGTGAATGCACACTGTTGCTTTCCCGCCATTTTAACAGCGCGCTAGCGCTGCCTACTGACTGGCCGCGCGGCGATTAGTTCGAAATTTGAATAGCAACAGCGCGCTGCACGCTGCTCACTAGCTGGAGTCGTGCGGCGGCGATCAGTTCCATATTTGAAATGGCAAATAATACTGTTATGGAATTTGTATGGACTATAACTTAACTATTTGCTTTGGTAACACACGCGTTTTTTATGACCCGCTTTACATATTTAAAACCGGTGGAATTACATCAGCTTTACGAGCAAGGGTGTTAAAAAAGTATTTATTACAATCATTTACCCTCTCCCTTGTCAGCAAAAGTAAGCAAAGGTCTTACCCTCGAAAAAGGCCGAGGAGTATGCTGTGAGATTATTGCCTTACTGCGATCTCCAACTACATCAAGGAAGGCAGTTGTTTAAGAAGCTTTAGAACCCCAAATGTTACCATAACGTAATGTTGATGTTAAGGCCCTTCGCCCTAAAATTAGCAACTCTATTTGTGGTGGTTCAAACTTCGTTTGAAAAACTCTTAGAATAAAGTTCTAATCAGCTTGCACTACAAAGCGGTTGTTACGTCAGTCACTGCGGCCGAATAGTGTGAAATGAAAAAAAAAACACATAAGACCTGCTTTATAGTTAGTTCAGTTAGTATGCAAAGTTTCATGATCTAATTTCAAGTACTTTTTGAATACCAGCGGTTTATTGTTCGATTTGGAGGTAACTTTGGATTTTTTTTTCTATCGAGAAACATTATGGAATCGTGTTTTCGTCACACATAGGACTTAGCATTAATCCTCAACTTTACCATATATTTATTTCAAAATTAATGCTGGAGTGTTTTAGGAGTAACTGAGGATCATACTAAGCCATTTGAGGGATATATAGCCCTTAACGTAATTTTGGTAATGTTAAGGTATTAAAATGTAACGGTGCGTATTATGTTTACGTCACATCAGTGACATACTCAAATCCCAAATCGTCGTAAGACATAATCCACTCCACACGCCGAGTTTTGGAAGCCCTTCTTGATAATCACATTGATGAGTAAGGTCACCAAGACACCAACAAATGTACCCGTCAGATTCCTTACAAATGCTAAGCTTCTTCACCAGAAACCAATATAATGTATTTCCGAAATTTTGCCAAATAATTTCATTGTGGCTTGGAACTGGCGGTCGCTTCTAGCCACCTCTTCTTAATTGTAAAGGGTGTAAATAGACCCTTAGCAAAGCCGAAAGACACTTGTCCTCCCCGTCATTGCGATACTTTTTTTCTTCTGGGACATACCTGGTAACCTTCTAGTTACGGAGATATTGATGGTCAAAGTACCAACTTTTTTTTTAAATACTTGTTTTAAATGTTATAACTTTGCTATAAATACTGCCATGAACCCTGTACTTTTAAATGCTGGATGCATTTCATTATAATAACACAGTGTTTTAGTGATTTTACCCAAAAAAAAATCGTTTCCCAGCAATAATTTTTGCGTAAAGTTACATAGTTTGATGTACAGAGTGCTTGCTTGACGGGTTCGCGAAGAGTCTTAGACCCTGTTTGTGTATTCCTCCTTCAGGATCCACGGCCAACACCCCTCCAGGGTATACGACCTGGCGATAAAGAACAATGTCTCCATTTTGCCCCAAGACCTGAGCTTCGACGTGTATCGGTCAGATGGCAGTGCTGGAGACAAAGACCTGTTGAATGAGCTGGTGACCTTCAGTTTGGGGGTTGTCGATGAGCCCCCTGAGGTGCCGGAGCCGTTGGGGAACTATATCACTAGGCGGTGAGTGAGATTTAACTTTTACCCGACTACGGCGATGCTTAGGGATGGTTATGATATAAGTAGTCTATGTATGTATGTTTGTATTTACGTATGTTCCTCCGGAACGCTCATCCGATTTTGATGAATAAGGTGTCAATCGATTCGTTATCATGGCCCGGGTTACATAGGATACATTTTAACCGACTTCAATAACAGGAGGAATCGATTGTTCCTTGTAAACCCCGAATTTAATAAGAGCGTGATTTTTCAGTAGTCGGGTTTTTTTGTTGTACACAAATTCTTTTTATCTGATTTTTATAGACCCCGATGACTTTTTGGAAGCGATTCTAACGCGCCTTTGTCGCATTTGCAAGGCTCGACAGAAACGATGCAAACGCATGACTTTTCTGACGATATCGTTGTCTGGATAATGTGTGGAAAAACAGCTGTCAAAATAACATTGATGTTATTAATGACTTGTTCTGATAAACGCAGATTAGTTTTATCACTCACTATGACTTTGAGTGCAATTAGGTATCCAAATATTAATAGTGCATTTTATCAAAGTAATGGAACAAAACCGTAGTTTCTAACTGTGTTTCTAGTTCAAAATGTTTTGTGTTTATGATCCGAAATAGGCATGACGACAGTATCAAAAAATTGCAAACCTATTTAGTCCGTCAGTTAGAGTATTATGGAAATTAATGGACACGTATTTTATGTTTTTTGTTTTTGTAAATCAATAAATATTGACAAAGATAAAACGCATCAAAACTCGGGAGTGGGGGCTCGTGACGTCAGAACTAGCTAAAAATTATACCAAGGCGTGACGTATTGAGAATTTTAAAAGCGTCATATCTTCGTCAATTTTGGTTTACGTAACAAAAGAAAAAACACGGGTCAAATATTTTTTGATGATCTAACTAACGGACTAATTAGATTTTTTTGTCAAAAATACATTTGAATATTTTACAGCTAATAAAACATCTGCTACACTAAATCGCTACTTTTCAAACAAACGAAATAGAATAAAAGTGTTAAGGAACGAAATACTAGACCTTTTATAAATAATAGTTACCTAACCTTAGGTACCTCGTTGCCTGGTTGCCCCGTTGATCGAGTGGTTGCAGGCGCGACTGCTGAACATGAGGTCCTGGGTTCGATTCCCGGTCGGGCCTAGTGTTATTGGGTTTTCCAGGAATTTCTCAGTAGTAGCCGCTGTGTCTAGATTTGCGCCCGGTTGATGTCAATAGGCCTCTTACATGGGACTTAAATGTAACTGGCGAAATGTGGATTTATATCACAATTTCCACTTTCCAGACTGACAGACTACATCAAAACGAAGTACCCTCAGCTCATCAACGACCAGGACTTCATGGAGAACCTGTTTCAGTTCCTGGACCTGATCATAGACAACTACGAGTCTTCGAACAGCTGGAACGATGTGTCCACTCAATCTAGGTATGAGGAGCTTGGCGGAAATCAGCATATGAGTTGGCACAGGAACGGCTATAAGACGCTGTTCCAGATTTTGTTGGTGAGTACTGATCACTCTCTTGCCCTTTGTATTCTTCTTCCTTACTTCTCTATTACTCGTCATCTCATCAGACACCTCCTTTCTACCCATATCATCCTTCACACAGTCCATCCATCGTTTCTTTGGTCTTCCTCTACTCTTATACCCATCCACATTCATACTCAAAACTTGACAATTTCCTCATTCATTGGTGAGTATTACCTTTTTAAACGACTTCCAAAAAGAGGCCAATTTTTTCGCCAATTGTGAACCGATTTCGATGATTCTTTTTTTGTTTGGAAGAAAATTACTTCGCGGTGGACCTGTTTAAATTTGGTGAAGATCTGATGGTGATCTTCGGAGAAATACAATGGAACTCTTCAATTATAGACAGCAAATCGGTCGTAATTGCTGCAATCGCTTGGATGTTTGTTGTTTTTACAACATCATAATATATCATCACGCCTGTATGCTCTGAGGGGGTATGCAGATGTGTACAGTACACCCACATTTCGATAGTTAGGTATATTAGGTTCCATTTTATTGGGGATAAGCCTATTACCATGATATGTATTGTTAACAATATGAAATAAATGACTGCCTCGTTGGTCTAGTGGTGGCGAAAACTCAGCATGAGGTCCTGGGTTCGATTCCCTGGTCGGGCAAAGTGTTATTGGGCTTTTTCATCAAGAATTTCTCTGTAGCAGCCACGGAGTCTGGATTTGCGCCAGCGCTTGCCCCTATTACATTGGACTTAAATATAACTGGCGGAATGTGGGTGTAGTGCGACTTCAAAAACACAACAAAGTGAAAAAAAAACTTTAGCTTCAGAAATCGATGGCAAAGAAACTGAATCAAACACACAGAAGTCACCGACTTCTGATGCTAAAGTTATTTTTCACTTGGTTGTGTTTTTGAAGTCGGTTTTATTTTTTGCATAAAGTTTTTTACCCGACTGCGCCAGAAGGAGGGTTATTTTAGTTTTTTATTAGCTCTAATAAATTTTGACAAACTATTGTGCTGCCTCGTTGGTTCAGTGGTATCAAGCCCGACTACTGAGCATGAGGACCTGAGTTTGATTCCCAGGTTGGGAAAAGTGTCATAAGGTTTTTCTATCAGGAATTTCTCAGTAGGAGCCATGCAGTCTGGATTTGTGACAAAAAAAAACACACCTATTTCTCCCTGATTACTGGTCCGATTTAAGTGATTCTTTTTTTATTTGGTTGAGGAAGCTCGCGCGATAGTCCCAATTAAATTTTATTAACTGTGCTTTGGGGTGGATATGATATGGGTCTTTTGTTACCTGAATTAAATGATATATTATTATTATTATTATTATTTGGTACTTTATGAGTTATCTCTATAATATGCCCTTTTTACCCGACTGCGCCAGAAGGAGGGTTATGTTTTTCGAGAGTATGTATGTATGTATAATTGTTTGGCACGCTCTGTGGCCTGAACGGCTCGATGGATTTTAGCTTGAAAGGTGTCGTTAGATTTGTATTTACTGTGAGAGTGACACTGGGTATATCAAAATAAAAATAAAAAACAAAATGGCGGATTTTTCGCGCCAAATTCAAATATTTGGCACGCTCTGTGGCCTGAACGGCTCGATAGATTTTATCTTGAGAGGTGTTTTTAGATTCGTATTTACTGTGAGAGTGACACTGGGTATATCAAAATAAAAAAAAAACAAAATGGAGGATTTATCGCGCCAAATTCAAATGTTTGGCACGCTCTGCTGCCTGAACGGCTCGATAAAAGGCTCATCATGAGGATTTTAAAATGGTATATATCTAAGTACTTAACTAAAAAGTGTAAAATAAAAAAATTAAAACACCCGACTGCGTAAAAAATAACTAATATCTTTAAATAAATACTGAAAAGAGAAAAACAAGTTCAGGAAACAGGACATATTGACTGCAACAGTCGGGACCCATTAAATAATCTAGACTAAAATCATTACATCCAATATGGGTCCCGACTGTTGCAGTCAATATGTCCTGTTTCCTGAACTTGTTTTTTTCTTTTCAGTTTTTATTTAAAAATATTAGTTATTTTTTACGCAGTCGGGTTTTTTTTTTTTTTTTTTTTTTTCTTCTTCGTCAATGTGGATGGTGTGCTAATAACTTCTAGTTACAATGTACAATTGATACTTGACAAGGAATTGAGTGAGAAACCACGAGAAAAAACGCTAAAATTAAAACAAAAATAGGAAGTCGATGGCAAACCAAAATGGCAAAACCGAATAAAACAAATAAATATCGCTCGACTTTGCACACAGCGCCATCTAGAATCTAATACGTGGCTTACAGGTAAAATCGACTACTCCGTTTGTTGAAGTCGGTTAAAATGTAGCCTGTATAGCAATGTAGCTTATGTAACCCGGGCTATAATAACAAATCGATTGACACTTAATTCACTTAATTTATCAAAATCTTATGAATAGTTTAGGCGCTACAATGGAACACACGTAAATACAAACATACATAGAATGCTAAAATCATAACCCTTCCCTTTTTGGCTTCGCCGTAGTCGGGTAAAAAGTCATTGCAACAAAAATAAGTCACGAACTGACGAATAATTCCTACCCTCCTCAGAACACATACCAGAACGGCCCCGGATACTCCAACCTGGAGATCTTACTGAAGAAGGAGGTGTCCCAAATCACGTGGCCACAGGACCCCGCACAGGATGTCGTGGTGACCTGCAAAGACGGCACAGCATATAGAGCGAGGACTGTTATTGTGACTGTTTCTTTAGGAGTTCTGAAGGAGAGGTGAGTCTTCTTGAGATCTTCTTAGCGTCTTGCTAAATAATAACAGCCGGTCGGCTCGATCTTTAAGTTAAGCCGTGCTTGCCTTGGTTCGTCCGTGGATGGGTGACTACCCATTACATACCGAGTTTCCTCAGTGTCTCGGAAAGCACGTTAAGCAGTTGGCTGTCAATCTTTGACAGTCGTTAGGTAGTCAAGGGCCGGAAAGTCTGACAACCACTCTCACCAAAGGGTATCGTATAACCCAGTGTTAACTGGGTTGTGGAGGTCAGATATGCAGCTCCATGACACATATTTTTTATATTTTTCACGTAAACAAAACATGAAGACGATACAGTGTGTCGAAAAGTCTTTTGACGTCACTTTTTTTACTCAAATGTGCTGTCACAAGCTCCCACTCATGATCTTTGACACGTTTTATCTTCGTCAATTTTTATTAATTTGATAAAACAAAAAACACGCATCCAATATTTTTCGATAATCTAACTGACGGACTAAACAGAAAAAAGTTTTTTTTAGTCAGTCATCATGCCTGTTTTGATGGCGTTGCGTATGCTCTGGGGTTCGATTCCCAAATAACTTCTTAACACAATTGGCAAATGCGACGGCAATGTGAATTTGATGGTCTATCCCATGAGGTTGTGGGATCCGCTGGATGCGAGTCGCACGGCACCGGTCAATGTGGCGACACTTAGGGAAGGCCTATGTCCAGCAGTGGACGTTTTTTGGCTGAAATAAAGATGAGGACGATCTTTCATTCTGGGTTCAATTTGATGGAGACTGTAACAACGATAATTAAATAAAAATTTCTCTATACCTGTAATTTCACCCATCCATACCGTTCAGAAAAATACTTTTGAGCGGTCTTGGGTTCGAGTCCTAAGTCTGGCAACATGTTATTAGGTTTTTCTATAAGAATTTTTTCAGTTGTAGCCTTGATTTGTGCCCAGTTGTTGGTAAAAGGATCGCCCTCTATTACGTGTTACTTATACAACAATTAGGGAAATTATGGTTTAAAATACGAATCATCTTAAAGAGACGTCTAATTTCAAAACCCGCTATAACAATTTTGCAGAGAAATTGTCTTTTTGTTGTCTTGAAAGCTCTTTGAAGTTGTTGGTAAAAGGATCGCCCTCTATTACGTGTTACTTATACAACAATTAGGGAAATTATGGTTTAAAATACGAATCATCTTAAAGAGACGTCTAATTTCAAAACCCGCTATAACAATTTTGCAGAGAAATTGTCTTTTTGTTGTCTTGAAAGCTCTTTGAATTCTCTATAAAGTGAGCAACTCATTTTCGATCAAATCCCTCTACAACAGTTCTAAATTGAGCCTTCAACCCTATTCTTGGAAACAAAATCCGCTAAAATGGTATGTAGTACTCGTATATGCACCATGCAGTCAGACATGCGTCAAAAGATTTTCGTTGTTTACGGGTTTAAAAAAAATGGTTTATCGGGTTTTGAAATAACACGCCTCTTTTATCTGCCTCCCTACGAGAATTACAAATGTGTTGTTATATATGTGTTTTTTTATGTCAAATTTTCAGACACGCAACACTATTTACGCCAGTCTTGCCACAGACAAAAATATCTGCCATAGACAATCTATCGATGGGTTTAATAGGCAAAGTTATTTTACAATTCCCCGAAAATTGGTGGGGTGTGAACAAGAGGGGTTCTGGGTACTTTATCTGGTATCCTGCGGATAAAAAGGGGTTAACTGATGACTGGAGTAGTCAAATAGGGGCGGTTTCAACCCCTATGGGGGCGGATAGTGTCATGACAGTTTGGACGAAAGGGGATGTAGGGAAATTGGTTAGTAAATATTGAAAAAAAGGTGTTTTATAGCGGGCATTTATTAAATAGCATTAAAATAACATTTCGTCAATGAAATGGGGTAGAGATTTACACCCGTATCTATAAACAAGTCAAAGTGACTTACGATACGATTTTTATTTTGTAGTTTAGTAATTGCTTAAAGTTAGAACTGTCAAAAGTTAGAATTTATTATCTTTGCTTTCTTTGGCGGTTTTTACTTCGTTCAAATTCTTGTCTATTGCATAAAAATGGTTGCTTATGTAATTACTTAACCTTTTGAACGCCAGAGCATAAACGCACGCGCGTGCCCCCCACGCTAGCTACAATTTCACCGCAGAATAGGGATTCCAAAAACTATTTAATAGTTTATTTCCTGTTATAGTCCACCACATTTTTGTCACACATTTGTGTCATTAGCGTATAGGGCACGCGCTTGCTTGTCACGTATATGTGACAATGGCATTAAAAAGGTTAAGAACGCGCTAAAATGCACTCTGGCTGCAAGAAATATGCTAACGCAAGCAGGAGGCCGACAGCGCACGATTTCTCAGTTATTTATTTATATTTTATCGCTCTGCTTATTATGATAAAGCCGCGCAGCATAACATGTTCCATATAATGCTGGTGCTGCAGCTATACGTCAATTAGTCGTATTTTTTTTTATTCACAACTGTTTCCCGTACTCTGATCGCTATCGACATTCATATTCGTATATTCTACATTATTCTAACACTTACTGCTTAAATTAACCTTGAGTTATGTGTACTTATTTTATTTAAGCAATAACGGTTACCGATGCTATACTGTGTTTGGCAATCTGCTATGTTAGAATTAATAGCAATCGTTTATTTAGGCACTCCCCTCATTCTTGTGGCTTCAAGTTCTCCACACATTTATCTTAAGGGGCTCCCCCATGGCACACTAGCGCCACTTTAGTAAAAAAATCAGAACTCGTTGAATACACAATTAATATAAAATCTGATTGACAAAATCAATGCTTTAGAGTTCTAGATTATTGACGTCTATTTAATTCATTAAAATATACTTCACTGTAGTTACAGTTAAAAAAAATGCTAAAAACGGCCGTTTTTTTCCATTTTGTATCTGTAACGACAGCGAGCTATGTTTCAATGAGATAAGCAGACGTAAATAATTTAGAAGACCAAATGATTGATTTTGTCAATCAGATTTTATATTAATTGTGTATTTAACGAGTTCTGATTTTTTTACTAAAGTGGCGCTAGTGTGCATGGGGGAGCCCCTTAAATTAAAGTGGAAGCGCCAGAGGTGCTCACGAAATTCAAATTTTCTTATGTTTTTTTTTTGCAATTTGCAGGACAGTTTCAGGTTGTATGTTGATGGAAATATTATTCGTGTCCGTAACACGTATGTAGTAACAGAATTAAAATTATTGAAATCATCAATACAATCCTCTAAGTTTATGTAACCTTATTGAATGTTTTTTTTTATGAAATAGAAGTAGCGAAGATTACGAAAAACCATACTATGTTGTGCTTGGCAATCTTTAGGATTATTTGCAATCTCAAACTCAAACTCAAAGCATTTATTTCAATTAGACCATTACGGCACTTTTGAATGTCAAAATTACAAATAAAAAACAAAGCTACAGTCCCAGTCACAAGGCATAATAACTTGAGAAAGTACTGTAGTTGCCCATTCCCTAGCGTAGATCTCTATGGAGAAGAACGGGCAAGAAACTCCATGGACACTCTTTTGAATCAAAATATTGTTACAAAATCTTGGTTACATCATTAATTTTGAAATTATACATATATGTGAGAACGATGTAGAAAGACGTGCACATTAAGAGCGTCCAGAGTAGAAAAAGACAACAATTTAACAACAAACGAATTAAAATGAACCCTGGCATCCAAGAGATGACCAGTCCCAACTGACAGCGCCCGCTCACGAATATGACGCGCGCATCGGCGCCATTCAACTCAACCATATTGAAGGGAATTAAATGACCCGACACACCCGCCACCATCAGCCAGACATTTGAGTGAGCATGACATTCTCTCAGCCACCAAGGCATATTCAAGTCAATGAAAGATAACTAAGTAAATGTAAATAGTGGCTGAACAATACAATACAAAATAATATTACTTTCATAAAAAAAAACCATTATTGATTTTCTTACACCTACGTTCTTAACCTTTGTTAAAATATAGAAATCCTCTTGTGAAGAGCCCTAGTTTGGCCTAGGACAAACTAGTTTAGCCGGAAATCGGGTTTGGCCGGTAACATTTGGAAATATTGGTCCTCGTGACTGTACCACGATATTTGGGCTCACAAATGACATTGACAGATTGTATTAAAAAAAAAAACCGGCCAAGAGCGAGTCGGACTCGTGCACCGAGGGTTCCGTACAAACTTTTTAAAGGACAAACTTAACTTTGCTTTTCGATCCCATGAAACGGCTATTGCACCAACCGCAAATAATAAGTTTGTAACAGTAAAATCACTTTTTTTTGTTATTAAAGCATATATTTACGGTTATCAGATTTTTCTCTTATAGTTGACAGTTCTAGGTCAATCGTATCAATAGGTACGAAGGTCAACCTAGAACTGTAAATTTTGGGTAAAAGCAAGGTCCAGCACAAGTAAAAGAGAAAATTCCGAAAAATTAAAAAAGTTGAAAATTAAGGTACCTACATTTTGGTGCTTACAAGTTTTCGCTAAAATCTAAATTTGCCCATATCTTTTTATCGTGTTGATTGCGGACCATGATTTTTATACACCTAATAGAGACTATAGACCTCAGTATCTGGTATAAATATCAACTTGTTCCACCCGTTCCTGAGAAAATTGGTGGAGACAGACAGACAAGAAAGTGATCTTATAAGGGTTCGTTTTTTACCTTTTGAGGTACGGAACCCTAAATAACAAAATGGCGGAGTTAGTACTGATTTTGAAAATGTGCCAACGAGTCCTTGTACAACTTGAAGCTGTTGGGTGTTACTTGACACTTCTCGCAACTTACACCTTCAGAATACAGGTGTGAAAATTAACTTCAATTGTTATTATCCTCTTTTGCAAATCACACTGTAGCAATGAGGTTTTCTGTAAAAAAGCCCTATTCTGGATTAAGCTTGCCTTTGCACATAATATTGCACAATTATTTGTGTAAAATAATTGAATTAATAAGAACAAACTATTTATTTATTCCTTTATAGACACACCACACTATTCACACCGCCACTACCCCAAGAAAAAGTGACATCCATAGACAAAATCTCTATAGGAGTCGAAGGAAAAGTTATACTACTCTTTGACGATCCTTCTTGGCGTTCTAATGTCAGCTGGTTCTCATATCTATGGAAAGGTATAGACAAGAAGGATATTAGCAAAGAGGATTATTGGATAACCAAGATTGATGAAGCCCATGTGCCTATGGGAAATAATCATGCTGTTACTCTATGGTTGAGTGGTGATAGAGCTAAATTGGTAGGTTATTTTAGGCTGTTTTTTTATATCTGAGGCTGGCTTGAATGGGAAACATCGTATAGGGCCAAACAGATGTTCAGAAGGGTCTGTTAATAAAATAATCTTTGCATCAATTGAACAACATTCTTGTCAGTTTAACATAAATGAGATTATTATCATCTTGTATGGTGTTGGGTTTGATACAACTAACTACTAACAAAACCTTAAATTGGTTAGCCGACTCCTGCATTAATGTTGGAACATGCATTTGTTGTCATAAGCTAGGTCTGGTTCCAATCGGTTCGCATGCCTAACCAATAAAAACCTCAGAATCTCGGGTAGAACCATACGGAAGCAAGACAAACAAATTGACAGCGAATTTTTTAAAGCAACAGCCATAGACAAAATATCGGTAGTCGTCAAATCATTCTCCTATTCAACACAACCTGGTTTCCAAAGACTGGCTGGTTCTTCTACCAATGTCAGAATTTGAATAAGGAGTAGAGTAAAGAGGATGAATGGACGACCAAGATTATCGAGGGTTCTGATCCAATGGGCTATAATACTGGTATGACTCTATGGACCACGGGTGATAGGGCAATTTTGGTAGGTAAAGATGTATTTTGGGGCTCTGTAAAGTCAATAAAAATGTAAATGACGTAACTAAATCCAATGAAAGGCAATTTAACAAGTAATCTTATCTATCTGGTAACGAGAGGTTTCCTCGGAGTGAACATAAATAATATGTTGCTTATTAGACTCTAATAAAGTTTAATTGGTACTATTGAAATAATTGTAACTATTATTAAGTATTACAATATGAAAAAAATATTCAAAGTGAAGCATTTTTTCTATGAAATTTTGTAACTACTCAACTGACCCTTGTGTTTAGTTTAATGTTATTTTTCTATATACTGTTTTGATAATAATATTGGAAAAAAGGCATTAAGTTTTAGTATTTTTATTTTCACACAAATATTTGTCACTTTTTTCATCACAAAGTGTACCTACAATTGGCATTTTGATCTAATGATTTATTAGGCTACAATTAAATAAAATCACTCATTTCGCCGCACTATTCGGCCCGCAGTGACTGACGTAACAACCACTGTGTAGTGCAAGCTGATTAGAACTTTAGTCTAACAGTATTTCAAACGAAGTTTGAACCACCACAAATATAGTTACTAATGGTAGCCCGAGAAATTCAAACTCTTATGTTTTTTACAATTTGCAGGTCAGTGTCAGGTTGTATGTTGAATGAACATAATATGATAACCGACCTTTAACGACTAACATTAATAATATGTTAACCAACACTATTAACCAAATTCATATGTAGGTAGTCTTAAAATTACAACTGGGTAGGTACTGGGTGGTAGTGTTTGTCCCAAAAAATAACCAAAACGCTATAGGTAAGCTGCATATTTGATTGAAAATCAGTAAAAGAGATGGCCAAATATTGTATGAGCCTGTCCCCCAGATTGTACACACATAAAATATATGTCATTTAATATTAAAAATCTTCTATAACAAATAAACAAGGTGCATATTCCTTAAATGTCATTGGCTTGTCTGTCACTGCTCAAGTGCTCAGGAATGTCTGAAAGTCGCTAACAACACGCTTCCCTTTTTTTTTTTTTTTTCACACTCTGTTTTGCTAAACTGTACGTACAGCTCCTTACGAGAGAAAAGAGCAGTGTCATGTGTCCTTGTATCAAGTACCAACCAACCAGAAACAACTACTTGATCTTTTGACCGCCAGAGCATAAACGCACGCGCGTGCCCTCCACGCCAAGCCACAACTTTACTTACCATTTTGTCACATAATTATGTCGTTTGGCGTACAGGGCACGCGGTTGCTTGTCACGTATATGTGACTTAGGCGGTCAAACTGTTAAGCGTCACTTTTAACTTGTTCTGCACATCAACTGACCTACAAATGATTATAGTAAGGGCCCGTACCATAATCTTTTGCAGAACAGTTGTAGAAGTGCAAGGCAGGTCATATTGACAGTAATTGTTCAGCTCAAGGTTCAAAATTATTTAACACTGTACAGCACTTCACTCTTTGTCAAGTATTGATTACATGACAACGACCAAGATCCGTTTTTATCAAGTAGTTACTAATTGTCCCACGGGATCGTACTACCGTCGTTATAAACTATCCGTGTGCTAATTTTTTTCGAAATCCGTTCAGTAGTTTTTTCGTGAAAGAGTAACAAACATTTATCCATCTGCAGGGCTATTATGTATCTCTGTTGACAGCTCGAATTGATAGTAACTGGGCTCAGTGTATATCAATTAACTGTCAAAAGGTTAGTTTCGTATTATGTATGACCAATCGCGATCAAATATGACGTCATTGGTGTTCAACGTGGCTGATAGTCACCGTAACTCATTGTGACAGACGCTTTCGTATCGATACTTTTAATATTGCGATTATGTAAGCATAGTGGACATCAAATTGATAACAACTGAGTTTGAAGTTGCTATCGTGATAGACGTTCTGATCCATCTTTCCTCACAAACTTTCGCAATTATAATATTTGTAGGATTGAGTGTATGGCCAAGATACCTGGCCCTTTTTCAATTACCAACGAGTACTTATCTTTCGGCGCGTGACCTAAATCGGAAGTATTGGGGCCATCTTGTTTTTTATACCATGTAATGAAACAATTTTATGAAATATAAACTGACAGCGTCTCTGTCAATGACATTTGGCGCCAAAGGATTCAAAAAATAGTTTTACTTTCCATAGACACGAAAACCTCTTCTCGCCAACATTGCCACAAGAAAAAATCACAGCCATAGAGAAAATGTCTATAGGGGTCGTAAGGGTGGGAAGGGATTGAATAAGGAAGATTCTTGGCTAATGAACCTCAGTTATGCGACAACCCCTATGGGGAATTCGCAGTCTATAACGTTGTGGTCTTGTGGGGATGTTGCTAAAGTGGTAGGTTCTTTTTTTTGTTAATAGTCAGTTTAACCTTTTGAACGTCAGAGCCACGCGCTTGCCATCCACGCCAAGCCACACCGCAGAACAGGGATTCCAAAACTATGTAATAGTTTATTTGAAGTTATAGTGCACCGCATTTTTTGTCACATACTTGTGTTGTTGGCGTACAGGGCACGCGCTTGTTTGTCTCGTCTAAGTGACAATGGCGTTAAAAATGTTAAGAACTCGCTAAAATGCTCTCTGACTGCACGAAAATTGCTACTGCAAGCAGGATGAGCCCGACAGTGCACGATAACTCTGTTATTTACCTATTTTAGTATGACATCTTCCATGCAGTGCTGGTGCTGCAGCTATACGTCTATTAGTCGTAATTTCAATTTTCCCCCCTAAACCTATTTTCCCCTATTTTCCGTGTTCTCCTACTCTGATCGCCAGCCAAATTCATAATCGTATATCCTACATTATTCAGATACTGCTTAGATTAAACGTCAGTTACGTGTACTTATTCAAGTAATAACGGCTACCGAGTAAAAATGTCAAAAAACATGTTATACTGTTTGGCAATGTGCTGTGTTAGGATTAATAGCAATCGTTTATGTACCACTCCCCTATCACGTAGGGCTTCAAGTCTTGAACACAAAAAATGAAACTATTTCGATTATTTCAAACTGAGTTGAGAATCATAACCTTTAGAACGTCAAAAATCACAAGAGACAGTCCTCAAATTCCTAGTGTTTTAGCTAGGAAGACGTGACGAAACAAATTCGACAGCAAAATCTCATTGACTATTCTTCACCTCCTGGCGTTTAAGTTTTAATTATTACTTGTTTCGGTGAAGGAAAACATCGTGAGGAAACCAGCATGCCTGAGAGATATTTCTTGACGAAATGTAAAACCAAGTCAGAGGCCCACGAGCGGCATAAAAACTCTGACACCAGATTAAGCACTAAACACACGATAAAGAAGAGTTTTTATATATGAATTTGCGCCATTTAACGCAACAAATTCCTTTCCAACCCATTTGTCATAGAAAAACTTCTAAAACTGAAACTATTTCTCTTTCCATAGACACAACGAACTCTTCTCGCCAGTGTTGCCACAGGAAAAAATCACAATCATAGAGAAAATGTCTATAGGCGTTTTAGGCAAAGTTATATTCACATTTGAGAACCCCTGGTGGACTGGAAACACATGGTACCCGTTCTTATGGAGGGGTGAAGATAGGAAGGGTTTGAGCAAGGAGGGTGAATGGGTGACCAACATCAGTGGGGCTTCACCCCCCAGTGGGAGTAGCAATACTTTGACCATGTGGACTTGTGGGGATGTTGCTAAATTGGTAGGTAGTTTAATTTGTTTGTGGTTTTGCTGGGTGGCTGCACGTTAAGCCATTGGTCCCGGCTGTCAATTGTAGATCATTGACAGTCGATACAGGTAGTCAGCGGCCCGAAAGTCTGACAACCAGTCTTACCAAGGGGTATCATATTACCCAGTACTAACTGGGTTTTGGCGGTAGCTCCATGTAAAATACTGGTATTCAGCTGCATCAGGTTAGACTGGAAGCCGACTCCAACATAGTTGGGGAAAGGATCGGCAGATGATGTGGGAGTAGAAGACCAAAGGAAAGACGAATGGTTTGTGTGTGTGAATGATCTGAAACAAAAAGGAGTAAATTAAAGCATGACAGTTGACAGATTAAAAAGGTAATAATATATAGGCAGATGATGGTTATACTGGGTGGGTAAAGTTGTGAACTCTTTTGGAAGTCTAGTTTTGAACCATTCTGCATGAAAAGGGGAACATTTTACAATTTTCTGGTATCCGTCACCCTATCGCCATTTTGAGTTTCCTGCAAAGTCGCAGCGCTCAATGGAACTAGCATTTATATCGGTATAAATACTCGGAAGAAGTAAAACAGGGTAAAAATCGTGCATGGTACTCATTTTCCGAAACGAAGTAAAATTGTTGAAAGATTTCTTTTCTTGGATAATTTAAAAGTAACAGGTTTGGCCAACCCGTGCCAACGTATTAGGGGGCACCTAGAATGGAGCGTCATTTTTGTCACCTATACTCTTAAACCTGTGGTAGGTACAGTTAACTGGAAATATTATGAAAGAGGTTAATTTAAAATATTTCACGTATTTTGAGAGGAGCTCGTGGCTAAATAATAACAGCCGCTCGGGTCGATCTTAAGGTTAAGCCGTGTTTGCCTAGGTTGGTCTGTGGATGGGTGACCACCCTTACATACCGAGTTTCCTCCGTGCCTCGGAAAGCACGTTGAGCTGTTAGTCCCGGCTGTCATTTGTAGATCTTGGACAGTCGTTGGAAGTGACCCAAAAAGTCTGACAACCAGTTTTACCAAGGGGTATCGTATTACCCAGTACTAACTGGGTTGTGGAGGTCAGATAGGCAGTCGCTCCATGTAAAATACTGGTATTCAGCTGCATCCGGTTAGACTGGAAGCCGACCGAAAAAGCTAGGCTAGGTAATGATTTCACGTATTTTGAGGTATTAAGCTAATGATTAGACTCGGGGGGCCAAACCAAGTCTAATTGTCTTAGAGTATTCTTAAATTATACCTAACTGAAGAACAGTCAAGTTGTTTGTATCTTCGTCAGTTTTCAAATTCTCTCCTTTATTAGGTCAGGAGGACACGTAACTGCCCTTAAATTACCCTAGGCTGATAAAGTTTTCGTTTTTCCTTAAATCATATTAATATTAAGATCGGTTTCCCCCCATCTTTTGAAGCGGTGTCACTGAGCAAACTATTGCATAGAAAACGATATTTAGTTGATTAAAAAGATCGAAGCGTACATCTGTCAAGCACCTTCCTTTCTGAACTACAGAAATTGTTGGAACTCGTACATGATACATTGAAAGCACCTATTATCCTTAATGTCGAATTATCAATATCACCTATCCAATGACTGCATGACATTTAAAATAAACATTTATAAAAAAAAAAACATACGTAAACTATTCACGATTGGGGTTCACACATCCATTATTTGTCCATGGCTCATATTCTTCTACATTTGCATCCTGGCATAAATATCTGACGTGTCTGGAAAGTTATATTTAAAATAATGTGAAACAATCAAAGTACAGGCATTCACACGTCGGTGACAACAAAACCAGTATAAGCTGGCCTCTTATTCTAATGATACTCGGTACTACTGTAGGGCTGCTCGTCAGTGGTGTCACTTTGACCTTTCAAAGTGACACCACGGACGGGCGTCCTACTACAATTCCGGAAACGAAATCAACCACAAATCGTAGCGGCCGAGTTGACCAATCGCAAACATTTTATAAAAACGGCAACAGGCGGCAAAGTCACAATGGCGACTTTGCAGCCTGTTGCCGTCCTGGACGGAAGTTTTCCAGAATTACATAGAAATTAGTCACGTCGCTGCAATCTGTCAAAGTGATTGGGAGACGTTACCACTACGGTTTGCAGTTGGCTTCGTAATTGTACCATAAGTCAAACTTTAAATAAAAGATTCTAGCAAAGTTGCCACTGACAACCAAAATTCTGGCAAAGTTGCCACCAACAACCAAAATTCCGGCAAAGTTGGCACTGACAACCAACATTCCGGCAATGTTGCCAATTAAAACAAAAAACAATACATTCCAGGCACACATCAATATTTACGCCAAGTCTACCCAAAGACAAAGTGACAGCCATCGACAACCTAGCGATAGGCGTTGTCGACAAAATCGTACTTCATTTTCCCGAAGCATGGTGGCCTAAGACCGCAACCTTCTTTGGCTTCGTATGGAACTCTGTGGAAAGAATGAAAGTGGCAAAAGAAGACGATTGGACTACTAAGATATTTGGGGCTAGTACTCCTATGGGTTCATTGACCGTTTTGACACTTTGGACCAGTGGAGATGGCGCGAAACTGGTTGGTACATTTTCATTGCATGTCTTTTGAGTTGGGTTTATGCAGAGGATGGACAATTTGCAGTTCTAAGATAGACTTAAATTCTGTTTGTAAGAGTGTGATTAAACTAAAAAAAAATACCTAGCGGTTTTTCAAACTCATGTCTGCCATGTGGAATTTCAGTCAATCAAACCAGAATAGTTGAAATTAAATGGACAGACTGTTAGATTTTTGTGTTGCACAAAGCAAAAGCATTAAAATTCTGCCCTCTGCGTAGATTCAATATTAGTACATAATTATAGCAAAAGAGGCCTCACAGCTTTAAGTTAAGCTGATTTTACTCTGGCAACAATACAGCATGACATGGAAAGTGTGTTGCCAGTTTGCACGATTTATTTATTGGAAAAAAAATCTGCATCAAATTAGCTAGCGACACTCCGATCTGAGCCCAGACATGTTTGCGTTATGGGTATCCAACATGATCAAATAAAATGAAAAGTTTTATTTGGAGCCAGAAACGAGAAAAGACAAATAAAATTTGCCACTAATACTTATTGCATTTGCATGTGATTTTTATTTATTTTTGGAGTTCTCATGTTGCATTGAACGTATTATAAGTGAGACCTCTGACGTGTGATACTTTTATCAATTAGAAATTGTGAAATGAATACCTGAAAAGCGGCATTTTTCTTTTAGGTTGATGAAATTACCACACAACAGTCCTTATGCAGTTATTTTGCTTTGACAGCAGCAATTCATTACCACCCATTACCTTTTGAACGCCAGAGCATAAACGCACGCGCGTGCCCTCCACGCCAAGCCTCAATACCATCGCAAATACCTACAAAAAGAGGGATTCCAAAACTATTTAATTGTTTATTTCGTGTTATAGTGCACCGCGCATTTTTTGTCACATATTTGTGTCGTTGGCGTACAGGGTACGCGCTTGCATGACACTTATATGTGAAAATGGTGTTCAAAAGGTTAAAAATGTAAAAAAAAATAAAGAAACCTTGCCATGATAAAAATAAAGATCACAGATTAAAACAGAAATGCAAAATCAAAGGTAAATCTGTGATAAGACTACACGACGACACATCGAGCTATACATTTCCAGTATAACATGGCTTCGCTTTGTATAGAATTTCCCTACAACGAGATATCCGCATAAACTGGGGTGCTACTCGACCCCCGAATACTAAAACGTCACTCAAAATTTAAGTAGCACTTATATTTAACAGATACTCAAAAGTGACGTTTGGCCATGCGAAATTTAAAGTTTTGGAGCTGCTCAAATGTTAAGCAGCCCTTAAATTTTAAGTGACGTTTCAGTATTCGGTGGTATGTTTGTCAACGAAGATACGGGGCCCGTCCGAAAGTAACTTATACTTTGAAATGAACTCTACTCCCTAATATTTTCGGATTCATGAGTTTTGGATACACATTGGGAGTAAGGGCAGATGACTAATCGAGTTGTTATTAATTTTTAGTTGTCATTTATTTCCGTAAATGATATGGAGTAGGAAACGCCCGTAACTTCGGCCTAAACTACGGGTTTCTAGCTTAGAGAATAGACCCCCGTGGTTTTGTATACGTATAGCTTAATTGGTGTCCGTGCTCTATAGAGCTGTGTTCTACATAATGTTGCCAACATTTTAGGTTGAAACGTTACCCGAAGATGTGGTAAAAAGGAAAGTAATGGAGCTCATCAGGCGGTTTATGGGCAAAAATAAGACGATACCAGAGCCTATAGCAATGTTGAGGTGAGTCGACAATCTTATATCTGTACCTACTATAATTAAAGCTGAAGAGTCTGTTTGGTTGAACGCGCTAATCGCAGGAACTACTCGTTCGACTCGAAAAAATATTTTAGTGTTGCATAGCCCATTTATCGAAGAAACCTATATAACATCACGCTACGACCAAGATGAGCGGCAGCGGAACAGCTAAACCTAAATATTCCACCGCGTCTCCGCCATAATACAGAAGGGACACATTTCCCCACATGGAAAATTTTCATAGGTCATTTAAAAAAAAAAAAAAAACAGCTGTTCAAACATGTTAGGTTTTTTTTTAAATTAGTATTTAAATTATTAATTTTACAGCTGTTTCTTTTATTTAGCTCTGGAAAATTTCTACTACCAACATAGAAAACTGTCAGGTGGATTCCACCTAAGATTGATACGTCAAACCGGTGATATAAAACTCTCCACTCTTCTTTTCCAGGTCATCATGGTACTCCAACCCCTACACCCGCGGGAGCTACACGTACGACAATGTCCTGACCCCGCAGTTCCCCAACGCCAGGGCGACCCTAGCTGCCCCCCTAGTGGACAGCAGCGGAGCCCCACGCGTGCTGTTCGCAGGAGAGGCTACGGATAACACGCACTTCTCCACCGTGCATGGAGCTACCGATACAGGCTTCAGGGAGGCTAACCGACTGCTTCCTCAGGCTAAGCTGTGAATTAACTAATACCCCCGAAAGAACCCCAAAAGTACCCACAAAGACCACATTTAGACCCCTAGACAACCCACAATTTCCGATTGATAAAAAAAGGAAATTATTCATTGTTATATAGCTTGTTTGTTGACACAACTAATGGGGAAGGCTGATTGTAGATGGCGCGTCCATAGCTTAGTCCCAATCTGACCAATGAGGTCAAACTATTTTGAAATGTAAAATGACATTGACAGATTTTCAACCAATGACTATGTTTGGTACAAGCGATGCTAGCGCCATTAGTTCCACAGTTGCCATCCCCATTCTTGTCATTCTAAAATCAACCTTACGCATAGTTACGTAAAGTTGGTATTTGTAAAACCTAAAATAACGTCAATTTGATACAAAAAATTAAGATAGATAGATGGCAATTTTACAAATGTACTATTATTACGTATAGTAATATTATTGTGAAGACTATGAACTGGTATGTAAAAAAATATCAATTGTAAACAGACTTTTTTATATGTGAGTGCGAAATATTTTTTTTTTTTTATTAATTCGTATTTATGGCTAATAAGGCTCTACTGACAATTATTTTCCGTTAAAAAAAAAACCAAAGAAAACAGTTTCGAAAAGATAATCAACTAAATTTAAACAGCCACAAAATCAAAGGACGTCAACATTTAATGTGTGTGCATCCAAGTAGACTCCTTAAGAACACATTAGACCCCTAAAAACTCCAAATAGACCCTGAACAAACCCACTTAGAGCTCGAAAAATCCAGCCCTACAATGTTCCCTTCAACTCGAAATATCTGGGTTTATATAGAACCGTTATATACTAAAAAGCCCTCTGCCAAACAAATATTAACCTAGCGTCTCTTAAAATAAAGTTCAAAATCTCAATCTCGCTGCTTTTCTTAGACTAACAGAAGTTTTCAACTTTATCCCAACATTCGAAAGGTTGGTACTTGTTTGTCTCGGCTTCGATTTTACAAATAAATGCACTGATATTTAATTTCTGCCATTGAAATAAATGCACAAAGGTTTTGAATACTTTTAAAACAAAATATAAATAATGCCATATACACATTATAGATAAATACGCCATAAGTAAAAAATATATTAAATAAAATATACATATGTACGTTTTAATCTTTGTAAATGAATATCAAAATTATTCCATTTCGCCCTACCAAGTGATACCACCAGTGGGAAATAGTAAAATTTGATTGCTAGCTCCGTGCCTCGGAAAACACGTTAATCAGTTGGTCCCGGCTGTCATTTGTAGATCTTTGACAGTCGTTACAAGTAGTCAGTGACCCGAAAGTCTGACAACCAGTCTTACCAAGGGGTATCGTATTACCCAGTACTAACTGGGTTGTGGAGGTCAGATAGGCAGTCGCTCCATGTAAAATACTGGTATTCAGCTGCATCCGGTTAGACTGGAAGCCGACCCCAACATGGTTGGGAAAAGACTAGGCACATGATCTGACGTAATTTTATAAAATTTAATTATTTTATTGCAATAATTCAATGTGATTAATCGGTAGAATAGAAGGTGAATAAACTGGTGGGGCAACTTGGTGTAGCCGTTTTTTTCTGATGATATGATGAACGATACCTCAGTTCGGGTCGGCAAATTCAATTCGGCAGTGATTGTTGAACAGCAAAGCCGACCCGAAGCAAATACTACACATTCGGCATTCGGTAAACTCCGTTCGGCATTCTCGCTAAATCATGTTCGGGCCGGGTCGTCGCAATTTGAATTAAGGATGGCTTTTTTATCCACCTGTCGAAACTTAATAAAAAAAAAACATTTTTTTTTTTAACAAAAGGCAATTTTTTTTTTAAGTTCGCCCCAGTTATATACTAATTAAACCCGTGTGTTATAAATTTATAATTATATCAATGTAGACCTTATGTACAATGTATATCGATGTAAAGAATCAATGTTTATATGAAATTATTATATTTGTATGTTTTGTATATAAATGTGTATTAAAATATATGAAAATATTACGAACTTTTTTTTAAAATTTGTATCCGACTTTCAGCCGTAGCATAGTTGGGAAAAGGCTCGGCAGATGATGATGAGATTGATTCAACTGCCTTTTTGGTCTAGTAATACACACTTACACAGTATGAGGTCCTGGGTTCGATTCCCGGGTTAGGCAAATTGTTATTGGGTTTTTCCATCAGGGTCAGTAGCAGCCACGGAGTCTGGATTTGTGCCCAGTTGATGGTAATAGACACGCCCTCTATTTCGTGGGACTTAAGGGCTATATATCCCTCAAATGGCTTAGCATGATCCTTCGTTACTCCTAAAATACTCCAGCATTATTTTTGAAATAAATATATGGTAAAGTTGAGGATTAATGCTAAGTCCTATGTGTGACGAAAACACGATTCCATAAACTTTTCTCGATAGAAAAAAAAATCAAAGTTACCTCCAAATCGAAAAATAAACCGCTGGTATTCAAAAAGTACTTCAAATTAGATCATGAAACTTTGCATACTAACTGAACTAACTATAAAGCAGGTCTTATGTGTTTTATTTTTTTAGTTCAATCAATAGATTTATTGTAAATTGCAAAAAACCACTGATTTCGCACTATTCGGCCGCAGTGACAGACGTAACAACCGCTTTGTAGTGTAAGCTGATTAGAACTTTATTCTAACAGCATTTCAAACGAAGTTTGAACCACCACAAACAGAGTTGCTAATTTTAGGGTAACAAGGGCCTTTAAACAAAATGTGGGTGTACTATTTAATACACGTATGCCTAACCTTTTGGGTATTACAGGCGTGATGTTAGTATAGTGTAGCAACCCAGAATCAAGACTTGCCAAACTTAAGTGGCACATTGCTCGCAGAACGGATGGCCGATGGGGCCGAAAAGTTCTGTAGTGGCGACCGCCAACCGGAAGACGTTGCGTTGCGCGGACTCCCACTAGGTGGACCGATGACCTGGTGAAGGTTGCGGAGATCCGCTGGATGCGAGCCGCACCGGACCGGTCAATGTGGCGACACTTGCGGGAGTCCTATGTCCAGCAGTAGACGTCTTTCGGCTGAAATGATGATGAACCCAGAACTTGGTCACTCAAAATTGAGTCCGTGTCGAAATAATGAAATGTCAAAGTTTAGGATGACACTCATAATGACAATAGGTTGACCCGGAAACAATTAAAACACCAAAATACTTAACCAGCTTACATTTAATTTTAATATAATTACAAAAATCGTTTTTTCTAATACAAGATCAATTCTATTTTTTATTCTTATTCTGCTGTGGGTTTCTGCCCTGGTTGCTGCCGCCTCTAGCGAGAGGGGCTGGTCGTCCACGGTTACCGAAGGTGCCTCGGTTACCGCCGCGGCCTGTTCTCATGTTCTGGCCACCACCTCGTCCCCCCTTGGAGACTTCGCTTCGACTCCTAGATTTGACCTGGGAATTAAGATGGAATTTGTTAATAGGGACGATCCTTGACAAAAAAAAAAAAATATGATTCTGTTTAGTCCGTGAGTTAGATTATCGTAAAATATTGCAAACGTAACGATAAAACGCGTCAAAGATTATGAGTGGGGGCTTGTGACGTCACTTTCCGGTAAAAAATGTATTCAAATGTAACCTCATACGAGTTTTTGAAGCACTGTAACGTCTTCATTTTTTATTTACGTGAAAACAGAAAAAAAACATTTTTTATTTTCGTGAAAACAGAAAAAAATTGTGTCCAATATTTTTTTTTTTGACGGACTAATTAGTTTTTTTTTGTCATCTACCCCCCTATTGTGTTTTGAGAAGGTATGACAATATGGAAATGGTGATGGTAGCACCGTTGACGTCGTGGAACTGGCCAAGCTTGGGCCATCAATACGGGGTGATTATTCATTGGTATTAAACAAAAAGGTAAAATCGACTCCTCCTTTTGTTGTAGTCGGTTAAAATTGTCTATGTTACCCGGACCATAATAACACATCGATTGACACTTTATTCCTTTCTTCCTTCCTTTTGGCTTCGCCAAAGTGGGATAAAAAAAGAAAATTTGCTGTTTGCTACAAAAGTGCAATACTTAGACGGTTGGTTGGAAATGTACGAAATCTAAGTAGAGTGGTACAGCATGATGTAGTATGTGTTTTGTAATTGTGCGTTGATATCTGTATAAAAACTGAAGGAACTTCGCAGGACAAAATTCCTGCGAAGTTGAAGGAATTAAAAAACTAGGATGTAGCACGCAGTCAGCCAACTTTGATTTATTTTTTGACATTGAACAGAAAGCAAGGACAGTGAAGTAAACGCCTGCTAAAATACTTATAGCTAAAATCTTATTATCTACGAGTTGCGCCGAATTAACTGGAGCCAACGGTGGGACTGATGCTTTAACAATATCCTTTCTACCCTGTTTATGAGATAAGGATAGGAATATGTTGATGAGTTTATAGAAAGTTTTGGTAAAACTATAAATGAAAATAATATAGGGTAAAATAGCCTAAATTAATAATTAGGATACGGGGGACGCCTTTGCACAGAAGTGGGTAATTCATTCTACAAAAAAAAAAATTACATAATCACAATTTTTCAATTTGTGACCAACAATATTGTTTTGTTTGTTTCTACCCTCAAAAAACAACAACCTTTACTTACAGACTCACTGGTGTCGATTCTGTGGTGCACAAACTAAACTTAATTTATGCTATTGCTATCTTTTACTAAAAGGCAGTGCGAGAAAAGGACGGATATAGCTATTAACTAAGTAAGAGATGTCAAACTAGTTTATGCCTTGCGCTTCACCGTGTTTTTAGTCGACAGGTTTTTACGTGCACCCTTCATTTGTATGGAAATATTAGTTCCAATTAAATTTGACAGCTCTAAATTACGTTCGTCTCTTTCTCGTTTTAATAGAGAGAAAAATATAGCAATAGTCTAAATTAAGTTTAGTTTGTGCACAACAGAATCGACATCAATGTCAGTTGTTTTTTTTTTTTTTTTAATAGTTGTCTTTACCCAGGGCCGTAATTAAAAGCAAAAAAGTGAAGGCCCCGTAACAATTTGCAACAGAAGAAAATTTAAAAAGATGTTGCAATATTAGTTTAATAGAATTTTATGTCTATGAATTACTGGCAGGTTTTAAGTCTATGGCCTTTAAAAAGCTTATGGTGGTTTTTGCTTATGGTGGTGGTTGGCGGTAAGGTTTTTTGAATATGTCAGATAGTCAGCGGCGTGCAGTCGTCTACCAGGCTGGGTAGGCCACGAAATAATGATAGCAAAAAAAAAAACGCGCTACTCCACAACGTCCGTCGCTCTACATAATTATGATGGCCCTCAATCCTCAAAGTAGTCACATTTATTGATTTATAATATTTGAAAATAAGCCTGTAAAAACAAAAGTTATAAATGCAAGAATTCAAGAACTCACCTCATTATTCAAGGTTCAACTCACGATTTTCTAACGATGCAAACAGAAGAAAGATTCTGCCACCTCAAATATCTTAACCAAGTGAGTGGGTGATAGTTACAGAACACGTCACTTGCAAGATATCCGAAGCGGCCTTTGAAGGCCCTATTTCATTGTGATTCGCATGTATAAATATATTTAATAAGTTAACTATGGATTTGAAATCTGTAAAAAAATCAACTCATTTATAAATTAAATCTACTCGCCTATCCTTTTTCAAATATGATTTTAAGACCTCGTCATAAAAAGTAGGCTTGCGTCGTAGTTCGACCATTAATTCTTTTTCTATAGAAATTAAAGATAGATTTGTGAGTCGTTGCTGACTTTGTGTGTTTCGTAAATAGGTGTGGATACGTTTTAAGGACGAAAATGAACGTTCTGCCGATGCGCTGCTTGCTGGGATAGTAACAATAAACTTCGCCAAACGCAAAACTTCTGAAAAAACTTTATCTAAGTTACTTTTATACAAATTTTGAATGATATCATATATGCTACAATTCGCAAATTCAGGCGATCTATAAATACCGCGCAATTCATTTTTTAATCTATCAAAATTAAAATTTGCCTGATAAGTATTAGTGAATTCTCTGATTTCTTTTTCAGGGAATTGTTCACTATATTTACTAAAATTCTCATAAGAAAGTAACTCAAAGAATTTCAAATTTTTTATATTCATATAACGATCTCTTAATTCGGTGAGTACATTATCAATAATTTCGTTAAAAATTCGCCGATAGTGTATTTTTATATTATCGACATTGCGCTTTCTTTTGGGTGGTCCGGTTATGAGGGCAGTTGCATCATAATTGTTCTCGAACTTGTCTCTGTAACGAGCTAAAAATGACTCCAATTGTTTTATCTTTTTAACACAATACGCGATGTCACAAGTTTTTTTCTGTATAATGTCGTATAAAACATCGGTTTCAGCAAAAATATCCGCGAAGGTTTTTAAAAAAAAATTGAATTCAAATTCTTTCATGTTAAATAAAAATGAAGTGACTTGTGACAATGTATCACCATCCCAGCCAGTGTTGTGTATTTTCATTCATTTCTTCAAACAACTGGAGGAGGTGTGTGGACTCGTTTTTAATTATATTTAACGTGCGCGAGTGATATGTCCACCTTGTTTCCGCGACACGAGGCAGCTTTTTCATAACGGCAAAGTCGTTATAATACGCCATTCGTTTCGTACTACTGTGAAAAAAAACCGCAATTGATTTTATTATACTAAAAAAGCGTTTGGTTTCAGGAACCCGTTCAAAAGATTTCGATAAAACTAAATTTAATACATGTGCGGAACACCAAACATACATAGCTTGCGGACATTTTTGCCTCACCAAAGCCTGTACGCCGTTAATTTGAGAGGATAAAACTGCTGCCCCGTCATAAGTTTGTGCAATTAATTTAAAATGACAATCTAAGTTTTCTAAAATTTCCAAAATTATAGAACTTAAAGCTACAGCGGTCCGATCCGCGCTGACATCTACGTATTTAATAAATCGATCCACTACTTCGGAATCACGAAAATATCTTAAAATCAGAACTAATTGTTCTCGGCCGCTTATGTCCGATGTTTCATCCACCATGACAGCAACATAATCGGACTGTTTAATTTCGTCTTTAATAATATCACTCATCACAGATGCAACGCTCGAGATCAAATCATTTTGCGTTCTGTTCGACATGCCCGTGAATGAGGTACTTGCATTTTGTAAGTGGGTTTCTAAAACTCCATCATACTTTGCTAATAAATCTACTGTTTCTAAATAATTACCTCTATTCATTGATGATAATGATTCATCGTGGCCGCGAAAAGCTAATTCTTGTTTTCCCAGAAAGCATACGACATCGATCAGTCTTTGAAAAATATTTCTATTCCTATCTACTTTAGAATTATGCCTTTCTATATCTAATCTTAACTGGCTGTTAATACTAGTTTCAATACGTGATTTACCAAATGTATTTAACTTTAAGCAAGCCTCTATATGTTTTTCTGATAGGTCATGCTTTTTGGCCGAGGAATGAAAATTATGCAAATCAATAAATCCCTCACTCCACTTACTGGAAGTATTAAACAAAATGCACGGAAAACAAAATAATTTATTTGTATGTATACAGCCACACAGCCAGGTAAATGTTGCATAATTTTGAGGATTGAAATGACGAGTACGCGCTGGATTACCATATTTTTGGATTAATTCTCGTAATTCGGGTACACATCTACCTTTAGACACAACTTGAAGCTTGTCATTATACGATAATAGAGAAAACTTATTGCCTTTAACTTCTAACAAACACACATTATCAGCACAAACTTCACAAGTAAACACCATTGTTAGGTGAATAAACAATTAATACACAACAAAATTAATATTTACACTACTGTTACTGTTAAATGTACGTTTTCTGTTTCAAAACAAATGTGTAAATAACTTAATATGTTAAAATTAAAACATTCAAGATCGCGATATAAATTGCTTGTCACAATGAAACAATAATGGCTTCCTTCAGAAAAATATAATTTCTAATTTGTCGATGGAAAAATACGACCAAATAAAATTGCATCATTTTCATATCGAGTTGGTTCACAACAGTGATAAACAAAATTTTGCAGGATAATACAAAATCCACTAAATTTATATTTAATTTGGAAAGGAACCGGAACCAACCCTGCTTAGTGCATTGCTGCACGGTAGCCCGCGAAATTCAAATTTCCTCACATTTTTTGCAATTTGCAGGCCAGTGCTAGGTTGTATGTTGATGATTATATGATTTGCGGCTGTAAGACGTATGTAGTCACATTTTAATCAACATACAACATAGCACTGGCCTGCAAATTGCAAAAAAACGTAAGAAAATTTGAATTTCGCGGGCTAAAGAACATCCACCTTGAATCCTGGCCTTGTGTTGTAGCAGCCAATCATAGCCCAGCTACACTCGCAGGAGTTACCGCCCACAAATGGCTGCAATCTATACATGTGTGCGGTTCATACACACGAAAATATGCACCAATGTGCCGCTGTGTGCGTAAATTTATCAATGGGATTAAGGCAAGTGGATTGCTTGCCTATAAGATGCGTCCGGCGGGTGAGCGTCGAGCTTCGTAGCAACTTCCAGTACAGTGTTGGTTACGTAACACGGGCGCGAAAAATTGCTATAAGTATTCGAACAGGAGTTAGAACTTTTTTTTAATATTTTGTACAAAGTGTTAGTTTATTACATAGTTCATTAGTTATAATAATTCCCCCAGTTGGTAGGGTAGGCTTGGTCTAATTGCCTCTTCGTTGCGCTCGCCCATGCAGATAGTTGAGTTGAGTGAAGAAAATTCCGTAGTTGTTGATGTGTTTTAGTTTGGAGCAGTTTATTTTGATATGGTAAATATGTACGGGTTTTTGATGTGATGAAAATAAATTCAATGTGAAGTTTAAAGTTGATTTATTTAAGAAGGATCCTACTCTTGCAATATGGTGGTAAGAAATCTAACCAGATTTTAATAGGTTATGGGCGGGCAGCCCATAACCTATTAAAATCCGGTTAGATTTCAAATTGAACAGCACCTCATGTTGTGAGAAGGTCGAGGAAGGAAGAGCCTGAAAAATGTCGTCTTAGTTAAAATTATTGGAAAAAAAATTTCGTTGAAAATGACTGACGGTCAAAAATTGACAAAACTGACAAGCGAGTCAGAATATATTTTATCGAAACAAAAATTAATGTTATTTTTGACGGCAAGGGAGCTGGATTCTGTTTTGGAAGATGATGCAAATTCAAAGCAAGATTTTATTAAAAAAGATGCCAAAGCAAGATTGTTAATAATATGCGCTTAGTGATAAATATATGGTTTACGCAATAAATTCTAAAACTATAAAAGATATTTTGGAAAAATTCGACACACTATTTCTTGGACATAAGGAGACTCAAATTTCTCGCCTATTATAAGAATATTATAAATATAAATTCGAAAATAATGATTTAATGACAGACATAGCAGAAAAAGAGAATAAAGCGACGAGGATCAGAGGTTTAGGATACGATTTTGATGACAAGCAGATCATAACCAAAATACTTTCAAATCTACCGGAAAAATTCATTCATTTCAGTTAGATCAGCATGGGAATCAACATCATAAGCAGATAAAACTTTAATTAATTTGATATCAAGGCTTAATCTAGAAATAAAGATGAGGCAAGAAAATACAGACAGATCTGAAGAACCAAAACCAACAACATCTGTTGAGAATGACACTGTCAAACAAATAGAAAACAGTTTTCATGTAAGGAGTTGCTTGAATGCGGGAAGAAAGGACACATTGCAAGATTCTGCAAAGATTGAATGGTGACGGTAAAGCATACAACAACATAGCTCAATGCTGTCTTTTGAATCTCAAGTATTTTGTAAAAATAATTTTCAGTTACATAAACTTGACTCCTGCAGGGGTATTCTAAACTTCTGGAGGGAAGAGCAGCTGCTGGGCCGGTGCACCCTGGGCGCGGCAGTATCCTTCTCCGGGGAATGAGAGGAAATGAGAATTTCCTTTTATCCCTCGGGGAGAGTTACTGCCGTGGCTAATTATTCTGACATGGGTGGGGTCCTGTCAGGACCACCGGTGCGTTCCTCTGCGTGACCCTCTGTACAGCAGAGGGCATAGCAGAGGAGTGAGGGCGGGCTCGGTGTGCACTCACCCTGCCTCCGAGCAGACAGAGTAGGATGCGTCCTTCTTTGTCACCGTCAGGCTCGTAATCCCATTGTCGAAGTGCTGTGGATCACGTCTCGCGGCTTCGATAGGGACCGAGGGTCTTGGCTTAACCGCCCGGACTGCGAGGTAGAAAACCTCTATAAAAAGTTACCCCGAATCCCAAGCGGCGGCGCACCGCGCGGGGATGTATGGCTGACGGGTGTTCCCATGGAACGAATCAGTCGCTAGTGCTCACCCTCGCCAGGGTACCTGCAGACCCTCTGGCGAGTAATAAATACTCAAAATCTGCCCTTCTAGGTACAGGGGTCTCTGCCTAGATTGAGAATATTTCCCCCATACTCGTGGGAACAATATGGAAAAACTAATAAAACCCAACAACACCGCCGGTAACGGCAAGAAAGAGGAAAGGAGGGATGCGGGGTCGGAGTCCGACCTCGTATCCAGCGATGCGAGCGCGGGAGGCTCAGAGAGCTCCCGCCGCGTGAGGGCCGGGACTGCTGCGGAGAACGGCAAGTTCTTCCGCAAGCGGTCCAGAAAGGATGGTGACCAAGCGTCATCATCCGGGGAGGAGGAGGCCTCGGCCAGAAAGATCCCCACCAACAAGCGTGGTGGGATCAGAGGCAGGGGGAGGGGGATATCTGCCCCCGAAAGATCGGCGAGACTGGCCGAAGAGGGGCGCCACCCGGGAATGACTGCTCGCGGGTCTGGCGAAGAGGTGGGTGCACCTGGCAGCTCCGATGCGGAGCGTAAGGCCAGGTTCGTAAAAGAGGTGGAAGCCGCAATAAGGGGCGTGGCCTTGAAGGTGAAGACATCTTCAAAACTCAAGGCCATACCCGTGGCGACCGCCTCCATCATGGCGGCTGCAGAGGCCAACTTTGCGGGGCCTTCCCCTTCTCCTCCTCCGATAGGAGGAGAAGAGGTGGCCAAACTGCGGGCGGAGGTAGCTCGCCTAACGGCCGCCACGGAGGTTCTCCAAAAGGAGAATGCCAAGCTCCATGCAGACCTGGCCAGTCTGCGTGAGGCTGGCTCCCGCGGAGTGCCTCAGAATGGGGGCCGGCAGCAGCGACAGAGCCAGCCTGCGCCGGTGGAGAGCCAGGTCCTGAACCTGGTTCGGCAGGAGCTGGCTTCCTTCCAGGCGCGGTTCTCCGTCCTGGAGGGAATTGTCCTGCGCCCCCCCCTGGCGGCAAGCAAGGCAGCCATGGGCCAGAAGGCGGCCTCCTACGCGGCTGCTGCGGCCTCCGCACCCGGACCGGGGCCATCCAGCTAGCCCTCTGGCAGGGCTGTGGCGCCCGCCCCCTCCGAAAAACCGGCTCCGGCGAAACCGGCGCCGGCTAAGAAGGCCAAAAAAGGGAAGGGCAAGGCAGCTGCACAGTTGGACACTGTGCCAACGCCAGTGCCTACGGCGAATGGGCCAGTGCCTGCGGCACAGCAGCCGCCGCCGCCACCAACGCCCTCCCAGCCGCCTACACCTCCCTCGGCTGAAGCCGGATGGCAGGTGGTTGGGGAGAAAAAGAAGGGGCGAAAGGCGGCCAAAAAGGCCCGAAATGAGGAGCGGCAGCGCCAGCACAAGGCGCGAAAGATCGCGGCTAGGCTCCGCGCCCCGAAACCGCAGCTGTAGTGATAACACTACAGCCGGACGCGGAAAAGAGGGGCGTGTCCTACATGGGCGTGCGCTACGAAGAGGCAATTAGACAAAGCCTACCCTACCAACTGGGGTAATTATTATAACTAATGAACTATGTAATAAAATAACACTTTGTACAAAATATTAAAAAAAGTTCAAACTCCTGTTCGAATACTTAGAGCAATTTTTCGCGCCCGTGTTACGTAACCAACACTGTACTGCTGGAAGTTGCTACGAAGCTCGACGCTCACCCGCCGGACGCATCTTATAGGCAAATAGTCTGCTGGCCTTCAACCCATTGATAAATTTACGCACACAGCGGCAAATTGGTGCATATTTTCGTGTGTATGAACTACACACATGTATAGATTGCAGCCATTTTTGGGCGGTAACTCCTGCGAGTGTAGCTGGGCTATGATTGGCTGCTACAACACAAGGCCAGGATTCAAGGTGAATGTTCTTTAGCCCGCGTAATTTAAATTTCCTTAGGTTTTTTGCAATTTGCAGGCCAGTGCTGGGTGTATGTTGATTAAAATAATGATTCCTGGGGGTTATTGGCGCGTATTATTATTATAGTTATTAATAATATTATTGATATTATATTTTTCTTCATGGGTGTCGTTTTCGTGGTTTTTGAGTTGGTTATAATGAAAATGAGGTCAAAATAAAAATCCAAGATGGCGCCGATGAAAATTTTCAGTTATTTTTTCATGGGTGTCATTCTCGTGGTTTTTCTGGCCGCTGATGATGAAAATGAGGTCAAAATGAAAATCCAAGATGGCGCCGATGAAAATTTTCAGTTTTTTCTTCATGGGGGTCGTTTTCGAGGTTTTTGGGGTAGCTGATAATGAAAATGAGGTCAAAATGAAAATCCAAGATGGCGCCAACGAAAATTTTCAGTTTTTTTATCATATGTGTCATTTTCGTGGTTTTTGTGGTCGCTGATGATGAAAATGAGGTCAAAATGAAAATCCAAGATGGTGCCGATGAAAATTTTCAGTTTTTTCTTCATGGGTGTCGTTTTCGAGGATTCTTGGGGTCGCTGATAATGAAAATGAGGTCAAAATGAAAATCCAAAATGGCGCCAACGAAAATTTTCAGTTTTTTCTTCATGGGTGTCGTTTTCGAAAATCAAGATGGCGCAAACGAAATTTTTTTTGCTATCATTATTTCGTGGCCTACCCTTCGTGGAATACCGCTGCACGCCACTGGTGTCCTACCGCGACCTTCTGGCGAAGGCGAAAGAGGCGGTTAACCTCGGTGAGCTTGGGATCACCGGGGGCCTCCGGCTTAAAGTCACAGCCAATTGCTGGAGATTCCCGGTGAAACCAGCGGTTCGTCCGCTGACGCTCTGGCTGAAAAGCTCAGAGCGTCCCTACACGCGGACGAGGCCCGAGTGTCCAGGCCCGTCAGATGCGCAGACCTGCGTATCCTGGGCCTGGACGACTCGGTGACCGAGGAGGAAGTGGTGGCTGCCGTCGCCAGGTCCGGAGGGTGCCCTGCCGATCAGGTCAGGGCAGGCGCCCTTCGCCCGGACTCAACGGGTATGCATACCGTTACGGTATGCTGCCCGGTGACGGCGGCTAAAACTATAGTGGAGGGCCGAAGGCTACTGGTTGGCTGGGTTTCAGCGCAGGTGAAGCTGCTGGAGCCCAGACCTCTGAGGTGCTACCGCTGCCACGTGGGACGCCACGCTGTCAGTACGGTGCGCCTCGGAGGTGGACCGCAGCGGACTCTGTTTCCGTTGCAGTCAGCCCGGTCATGTGTCCGCAGCTTGCTGCGCCACGCCGCACTGCGGTGCATGTGCGGCGGCTGGCAAGCCGGCCGATCACCGGGCTGGGAGCAAGGCCTGCGCTTCACCCACCAAGGCCATCAGAGGCAAAGGTAGGCCCTCCGCCGCCACCGCCACCGTCGTCTCCGCCGCAGTCGCAACTGCCGCCGCTGCCGCTGTCGCCGCCACAGTGGGGCCCTCACAAGGGGCCAGGGAGGAGGAAGCGGTAATGGAGTGCCAATAACGGCCCCATTACGCTTCCTCCAAGCGAATATCAACCACTGCGCCTGTGCTCAGGATCTGTTGCTCCAGAGCATGGCGCAGTGGTCGATAAACATCTCTGTGGCTGAGCCGTATTTCGTCCAGCCCAGGGATGACTGGGTGGCGGACCTTAGCGGCTCAGTGACCATAGTGTCGTCGGCCGCCGCCGGTACCCCGACCCTTGAAGGTGTCAGGAGGGGTCGGGGTTGCGTAGCAGCACGGTTCGGGGAGATCGTAGTGGTGGGAGTCTACTTCTCCCCGAACCGAACTCTCGCCGAGTTCCACAACTCTCTCGCAGAGTTGAGTGTTGTCGTCGGAAACCATTCCCTCCCCGTGCTTGTCCTCGGAGACTTCAATGCCAAGAACTTGGCTTGGGGGTTCTCGTTGTACAGACGTGCGGGGAAGGATGGTGGAGGACTGGGCTCTGGAGAAGGGCCTGGTCGTCCTTAATCGGGGTTCTGTTCCCACGTGTGTCCGGATGCGGGGCGAGTCGGTGGTGGACATTTCGTTCGCTAGCCCCGCTCTGTCGCCGCGTGTCGTTGACTGGCGTGTCATGGAGGGGGTGGAGACCTATTCCGACCACCGGTACATCCGGTTTGACGTCTCCACCCAGACCTCAAGCGCGCTGGTCCAACAGGCCCCGAGTGGTCCGCGTTGGGCGCTGAAGCAGCTGGACCGGGAGCTCCTCCTGGAAGCCTCGATCGTGCAGGCCTGGGTGACATCACCAGACAGGCCTGCCGACATTAACAATGAGGCAGGGTGGTTCCAGGAGGCCATGTCCGATATATGCGACGTGGCAATGCCCCGAGTCCGGCCAGGAAGCGCCCGACGTCAGGTGTACTGGTGGTCGCGAAAGCTGACGTCTCTGCGCGAGGCGTGCGTGGCTGCGCGACACTTGTACGCCAGGCATCGCAGGCTCCGCATTCGTCCACCGAATGCGGCAGCCATCGAGGCGGAGCTTTATGAGGGGTACAGAGCGGCGAAGACCGCTCTCCGCGAGGCTGTCCTGCGGGCCAGGGATCTGGCCCGCGAGGAGATGCTGGGGACTCTCGACAGAGATCCGTGGGGGCGCCCTTATAAGATGGTGCGGGATAAACTCCGCACCTGGGTCGCACGCAGAGTCTCCGGCCTAAGCTCGTGGAGGACGTGGTGAGCACTCTGTTCCCCACGCGGGGAGAACATCCCCCCTCGCCTATGGCTCCGACACCTGCGGTGCTGGAAGCGGACCACCAGGATGACGACGACGACACTCCGGAAGTGACTGGGGTAGACCTGAGAGTGGCGGTACGCAGGCTCAGTGCCAAAAATACCGCCCCGGGACCTGACGGCTTGCCTGGCAAAGCCTGGGTCCTGGCCTCGGAGGCTCTCGGGCCCCGACTGGAGGGGCTCCTAAGCGCATGCTTGGAGAGGGGCCAGTTCCCGCTTCGTTGGAAGACGGGGAAGCTAGTCCTCATTCGGAAGCCGGGGCGCCCTGCGGACTCTCCATCCGCATACCGGCCCATAGTGTTGCTCGACGAGGTGGGCAAGCTCTTTGAAAGAGTCATTGCAAACCGCCTCGCCGAGCACCTTGCGGGGACGGGGCCGGATCTTGCGGAACTCCAATTTGGTTTCCGCAAGGGGCGCTCTACGGTGGACGCCATCATGCGCGTGAGAGCCCTCACGACGGGGGATGCGGTGTCCCGGGGTGGGGTTGACTTGGCGGTGTCTCTTGACATCGCCAACGCCTTCAACTCCATGCCCTGGAGCTGCATTAGGGAGGCACTCCGGTATCACCGTGTGCCGACCTACCTCCGTCGTGTGGTCGGGGATTACTTGACGGACAGAGCCGTCATCTACCCCGGTCGCAGCGGAGAATGGAAACGGCGAGAGATGTCGTGCGGTGTTCCACTGGAATCGGTTCTAGGGCCTTCCTTGTGGAACATCGGGTACGACTGGGTGCTGCGCGCCGACCTCCCTAGCGGCGTCAGCGTGGTCTGCTATGCAGACGACACGCTGGTTCTGGCACAAGGGGAGTCGCACGAGGCAGCGGCTGAAATAATGACACGCGGGGTTGCGATAGTCGTCGAGAGGATCCGGCAACTGGGTCTCGAGGTGGCATTGCACAAGTCTGAGGCCATGTGCTTTCATGGGCCTCGGAATGCGCCACATCCGGGATCCTCACTGACGGTAGGAGGGGTATCCGTCGGCGTCGAGTCGACACTGAAGTACCTGGGACTCGTCCTCGACAGCCGATGGAACTTCGTGGAGCATTTCCGACGTTTGGCCCCCAAACTGGAACGGACCGGGGCTGCCTTCAGGCGGCTTCTGCCCAACCTGGGGGGGCCAAACGCCTCCTGCCGGAAGCTCTACGAGGGAGTCGTGCGGTCCATGGCCCTTTACGGGGCCCCGGTGTGGGCGCGTTCATTGAGGCGGCGAGCCGCCCACTACCTGAACGCGCCCCAAAAGGTGGTAGCCGTAAGGCTGGCCCGTGGGTACCGCACGATCTCCCGTGAAGCGGCGTGCCTCCTTGCCGGATTGCCGCCATGGGATCTGGAGGCAATTGTCCTCGCGCGCCTGCACGAATGGCGTGCGGAGGTGCTACGCCGGGGGGAAACTCCGCTGCCGCGGCAAATTGTCGTGCAGCGGACAGACTTCCGGCATGATCTCATGGCGACATGGAGAGAGCGACTGTCGCAACCCCGTGCAGGGCACGCCACAATAGTGGCGGTAAGTCCCCTCTTTGAGGAGTGGCTTGAGAGACGCCACGGCGTCCTCACCTTCCGCCTGACGCAGGTCCTCACCGGACACGGTTGTTTCGGGAGGTTCCTGCACCGAATCGGGCGGGAGGAAACGCCCGGGTGTTTCCATTGCGAGGATCGACCGGAGGACACGGTGGAGCACACGGTGGAGGTGTGCCCCGCGTGGGCGGAGCACCGCCGTGTCCTCGAAGCGGCGATTGGCGGCGGCGACCTCTCGCGTCCGGCCCTGGTGCAAGCCATGGTCCGGAGCGAGACGGAATGGGACGCCGTCACCTCCTTCTGCGAAGCAGTAATGCTAGAGAAGGAGGTGGCGGAACGTGAGAGGGAGAGAACCTCATAGCGTCCCGGCCGCCGCGGGAGACGCCCCGGGCGTCGGGGGCCACCACGTGGCCCCCGGCCACCGTAGGCGCGGGCCTGTGGAGGGTGGGCTATGGGCTAGCTCGCCGTCCGTCCATCTCATGACGACAGGCCGTGTCGACGGCGCGTTCGTGCTCCACGCGCGCCTCAAAGAGAGTCAGCAAAAAGGAAGGGGTCCGCAAGGACCGATGCCTGCCGGGGTTGCGGGACTGTTCGAAAGAGATACCGTGGCCCCGGAACACAAAGGGCGATGAAGGAACATGGATGGGTTTTAGTCAGTAAAAGTCTGACACTCCCTCCTGCTCCGCCCAGAGCGGGAGAAGTCATTTGATGATTTCCCATCCGAAAAAAAAAAGGGGTATTCTAAACTATTCGATACGTTTCCGTGTCGGTAAGGAACCGTATTCAACAATCTCATTTCCGAGCCGAAGAACTGTCAAAACGCTATTCACAGATCCGAACGGATGCGTTTTTTTCTATCCGATTGACTGTACGTACTGTATTTATGGGGAACGCTACAAAATGTAGCGTTCCCCATAAATACAGTACGTACAGTACGGAAAATACAGTACGGTAGTAAATAGATGATCGTGGTAGAAAATTTAAAGTAGTAAATAAAGTTGGTATAATTGAATATTTCGTTCCGTTTAAATAAGGAATATACAGCTAGTAACCTAATAGACAGCAAACAATACAAATTATTCTATGTACAGGAAGATAGACCGCTTCGTTACCTACGTATTTTTTAAAATGAAACTGTAGTTTTCTTTTTTCCTATAACTTTATATAAAAAATGACTGTAAGTATTTGATATCCGTATTATACAATTCTTGATATTTGCTCATTGTCAAGCAATAACACGTGAAATGCATAATTTCAGAAAAGAGTGTCTGTCGAGCAGCAGCAGAAATTGTTGAATTGTTTGCTTTCACGCAAGGCCATGAAGGCGCCGACGGCGACGGTCTCTGGCTCACATACTCCATATACCAAATAATGTTAACTAAAATCTAGAACGAATTTCACATTTCTGTAAACACTTTTAATTTATGTAAATGCGGATACATCAATGAAATACGGATAATACAATAAAAACTTCATTTACTTCAGGCAGTGTTTAATAAGTTTACAAAATTATTCTGTTTCGGATTTGTGAATTGCGTTTGGAGGACATCTTCGATATCTTAGACGTTCGATTCGGTACGGAATCGAATCGAATGATTCTGAATAAGGGTGCAGGAGTAGCAAAGGGCTTTTAGTAGGGTTTACTAACAATGGTTATAAGATATGGGATCCTTCAAGTTTTAGAATTGTTTATTCGAGAGATGTGGTGTTTAATAATAATAAGAGTGATGTTGCAGATTATTTGAAAATGTGTAGATAATTGTAGAGTGAAACAGTGCGATTTAGAAAATTTATTTAAACAGGTTAGTGTTGATATTGGTGGTGATGGAGCTGTTGGTGATGAAGAAGTTTTTGAAAATAGAGCTGAAGTTAGTGATGCAGATGCTGAGGTTTTTGAAGGCAGTATTGAAGATGTTGAAGTTGGAGGAGTTGGTGATTAAGATAATGAGATTTTTGAAGATAGCGTTGAAGACTTTGTAGTTGGTGTTGAAGATTATAATAGTTTGAGAGGGGAAGTTAGAGATGATACAGTAGTTGAAATTAGTGATGAGTTTGAGGATGCAATTGAACCAGTTATTAATGATGCATTGCGGATTTTACAGAATAGAGAAAGGAAATTGCAATTTAGGCTGAAAGATTATGATTTGGAGACTTCGTTTTTAAATTATACAGATGTTTTTAATAGTTTTGATAAAGATTTATGGAAAAGAGCAATTAATGAGGAAACTTCTTTCAACGACTGGGCTACCATTGGTATTCATAAGAGTCGAAAACGACTTTATGAGCTGTATGAAGAGCTGTAGAATTTAATTTGTGTAGGCTGTAGTCACTATTTCGGTTGCAAGACCTTCCCGTTTCGCTATTAATAATGTTCCATGTCATTTTAACAAACTTTTTTAAATAATTTTGAATAATTCTTAACATACAAATTAAATTCTACAGCTCTTCATACAGCTCATAAAGTCGTTTTCGACTCTTATACCAATGGTGGCCCAGTCGTTTAAAGGAGTGTTACTATTTACAGATATTGTCTTAGGGACCAATGTGTTTTCAAATTGTGTGCAATACATACTGAAATTTTCTCAAATTTTTTAATTCGCTCAAAGCCTGACTAAGTTTGGACTCTTCGAGGCGAGCGCGGGCACTGCGTGTCATAATCATTATTCAGGAGAATAGGGACAAGATAAGAGAAGAATTGATGCGGTAGAATTGTAGACAAAAAGAAGTCTATGTCGTCGTATGTCTATGAATTACTGGCAGGTTTAAGTCTAAGGTCTTTAAAAAGCTTATGATGTTAGGAAGGTTTTTTGAATATATCAGATAGTTGAGTCGAGTGAAGAAAATTCGGTAGTTGTTGATGTGATTTAGTTTGGAGCTATTTATTTTGATATAGTAAACATGTATGGGTTTTTGATGAGATGAAAATAAATTCAATATGAAGTTTAAAGTTGAAACTGGTAAGAAATCTAACCAGATTTTAGTAAAAGCTACCTCATGGAAAGAAACCACTTCTCTTTCGTGGACAAAGGATGTATTTTTATTTTTTTTAAATAACCATAAGGAAAACCTTCCTAGTGGAGGCTCTGTTGCCCTGCCCTAAATCCGGCTCTGCTTTTGCTGCTGGCCCATGGCACTTCTTGCCATAAAGACAATCATGAATGAAACTACTCTTTTATAAGTCAAGCTTTAATGGATTAGAAAGTTGACATTACTTAATTGGATAGTGACTAAAGTGAGTTGAAAAAATGTGTGGTGGAATAGAGGTGGGCAAAGTGTATTATTTTTGGGATTGGGTCATTTGCATCTCAATCACTGAAATGATTTGAATCACTGATATGTTTCATTTGGATCATCGGCTCAAAGCATATAAAAACAACGTAAAACGACAACATGTTAGTGCAACATTTTATGCAAAAAACAACCGTATAGTATTTGATACGTTAAGCGGCTTAGTGGTCATTTTTACGTATATGGATAACGACAATGAAAATCTGTGAGAGTATGAGTGATATACATCTCATTTGGTATCTCTTTCTGACTTGTATAGATTGTAATTATGTCCACTCGTATCTCGCGAGTCTTTATAATAATAAGTACCTAGTTATGTTAATCAGTGTGTCTCAGTCTCCCTCTCTCGCTCGCTCACTGCTCAGTAGCCTCACGAGCGACACGTCGCGCGGAATGAGAAAAAGCAAAGTAATGTTTCAGATCCAAATGATGCGTTTGAAACATTGTTACTGAACCAATCTTTTGAATCACTACAATGATCCGGATCAGTGAGTCGGTTCCGTAAAGAGTTACAAACGCCTATGGTGGATGTTAAAAGAGTGAGTCTATGGAGTGAGTATAGTATGTTGCAACATATTTTGCATCTCAATAGCTAATTAATCAATCAGAAGAATTATTGTTTTCTACAATAAAGGGATACAATCATCTGTTCATGTATGAAATATAACCCAGTTCTGCCTATAGCAAGACTAAAACAAGAAAATACAAAGAAACTGAAACAAAACATACCTGTGTCTCTTCCTTCACCATATCGATGACTTCATCAGGAATACGCAAATACTTGATAGTGCTACCTCGGATATAACACTCAGGCATCCTCCAGAACTTGTCGCCGTCTCTGGACGTGCAGATAACTTCTCTAAGATTGATATTCATCCAGTTATCACAACTAACAAGATGCCCGTTGTAAGTCTCGCCATTTTTCAACTCTACCAGCATTGGATGGTTCTGGGCAGTACGGAGCAGTGATAACGGCAACATTTTTGCTATTTAACTCTATTTAGACTTTTTTTTTAGATAAATAAATAACTTTCGCTTCTGTTTGTTTGACGCGTTTTTTAGGTTAGAATATTGGGTTTTTATTGTTGATTGACTTGACACCGTAGCTTGACATGAAGGTCTGAAGTTTACTGCTGCTGAGAGTGGCACTATGAATTGTATTCCGTTTTCGATAGCTTTGCAAGAATTATTGTAAGGGTACTAACAAAAAACTTAATTTCGTACTAAATTTGAATATGATTATTTTCTAATCTTAGGTACTGCAAGTTAATAAAGCTCATTGCTCACTGAAAAAACCTTTTTTCAAAGTTTGACATTGATTAATGATTTGATGAAAAAAAAAAGAAAAAGGTGTGTTCTACTCACTTTAAAAATAATACAACGAACCAAAATAGTTAGGGTGGAAATGAGAGTAAAAAAACAGGTTTCTTTTTGAGGCAAAATTAACACTCTATTTATTTGTGTTTCAGTTAATGGTTTCTTCTCACTGTCTCGAAGCTCTAGAAATTCAGTTCAAAACAAGCAAGCAAAATCTCCAATCACGTATTAACCATTTAGACGATGGATGGAACACGCTAGGTGCTGTCATTTAGCACGTTCCATTATTCCACATCTTACAATTTAAAACATTAGTTTTGTTGGTATCCCGTTCTACACGAATAATGACAATACGACAGAGCGAAAGAGCGAACAAACTTTCACACAAGGACAAGGACCGAAACGGAACATTCAATCAATAAAAAAAATATCTTGTTGAAAACGGCTGATTCCAGGTGCAGATTTGGCCTGAAAATTCTGGAATTATTTCGTTTCTAAACTCCTTAACTAATTCGGCTGTTCCATTGGTGGCTTACAGGTACAATTTTCATGTATATTTCATGTAGTTCCTTTAAAAAACTAGAAATTCCAAACCGCGTGTCGCAATAAAATAAATGAAATAAATGTTTCTTCGTGTAATTATCGTAAGTAACACTATTTCTTATGATCGTAATCGTAAAAGTCACTCAAAACAATCTATCAAGAATATTTTTAGGTTTTCATTGTAAACGTGGTTAAAATATCTGTTAATTTTCGGTTACGCACGTTTTGCCGGTGTAGGTACATTGTTTTTCAGTAGTATTACATTTGTTTTAAACCACTGCAATATGGATTGAATTACTAAATATTAGTATTAAAAAAGGGCGGCTTACCCATTTAACGTAGGTCAAACCAGTCCTGCCCTAATAAAATCTCGTTTTTTATCTTTGTTTTTGTTTTTCGTTTTTGAGTAAGTTGTGCGTCGAAGGGCGTTCCTGTATGAAACCTCGAACAAACTCATTCTGCCTTTTAATCTTTTAATTGAAACTCTATCATGCCTTTATAACTATAAATAATATTTTTTTATTAAATTATAATTATATTTTTTTTTAGTAGAACAAGTACAGGTCTGATCATTCTTGCTATCTTTATTTTGTATATTAACTGCATTGCTTAGTGCTATCAATCAAGTTAATATGATTGGGGTTTTGCTATGCAGCCTATATGCAGGTCCAAGTTTATCATATGAATGGGGAATACTTAGTTAGCAAATAGTGTTGTTCTTGGTGTTACTCACTTCCTAATAAATAAAAACTACAATTTTGAATGTCCCTTGGGTGACAATAGCAGTTGGAAAGTGCCAAATCTAGGATACTAGATTTGATTTCCAGGTAGAATAGGAGTCTGTTTTTCAGCTTTTCTTTAAGAATTTCTCAGTAGTCAGTCCTGTTTGAGTTAGGATTCAAGGATTTTTTTAATTTATTCATTCATCAAACAATTTACATTGTGTTCGAATATTACAAAATAATTACATTTCAATCATAACAAAATCAAATACAAAGCAAACAAAAAAAATATCACTATGTCAGCAATCAGAAACCATAAAAAGCATAAAAAATCAAACTCTAAATAGCACAAATACAACAGCCTATTCCATTTTACGTAAAAATGTCAATTACATTTCTGTTTATATGTCCAATCATAAAAAGCTCAAACACAACCATGTAAGTAAATTAACGAGAATTAAGTGTAAATTAAATGCCTGTTAAATGTTAATTAAATGTCAACTAAATTTAATTAAATGAAAATTAAATGCCAAATAGATCATATTAAATGTCATTTAAATTACAATTTATATAATTACGGAACTACTGATCCAATTTCCATTTTTTTTTTACCAACGGCTAAGATACATTAGCCTGGAGTGTGTAAGGTTACATTTAAAATGTTCCCATGTGTTAATCGAGCAAAACGCGAGCAAAAGCTAGTGTGTAAATGTGTGTTATTTTATTTTCTAGCATTAAATACAAGATGCCACAAGCTCGGCGTAAGACCCCGTTTAGCGGGAAAGCCAAGAAGCAACAGCTGCAAGGCAAGAAGCAGAATAAGACACTCCTGATGTCTAGTAAGTATTAGTGAATTTGTTATTTGACATGGAGTTTTTTATCTTTCGAACTGATGATTTTTAGGGTTCCGTACCCACCAAAAGGTACAAAAAGGAACCATTACAAGACCAGTTTCTTGCCCGTCTGTCACCACCGATTTTCTCAGGAACGGGTGGACCTAGCAACTTGAAATTTATACCAGATACCGAGGTCTATAGTCCCTATTAGGTGTATAAAAATCAAGGTCCTGAGTCAACATGATAAAAAGATGAGGGCAAATGTTTTTAGAGGAGCTCATGGCTATGTAACAACAAAAGCCGAACGGGTTGATCTACAAGGATCAGCAGAGCTTGCCAAGGTTGGTCTGTGCATAGGTGACCAACCATTACATTCTGAGTTTCCTCTGAGCCTCAGAAAGCATGTAAAGCCGTTGGTCTCTGCTGTCATTTATATATCTTTCACAGTTGTAACGGGTAGTCAGTGGCCTAAAAATCACCAATCAGTCTTACCAAGGGGTATCGTATTATCCAGTACTATCTGGGTTGTGGAGGTCAGATAGGCAGTCACTTCATGTAAAAAACTGGTAGTCAGCTGCATCCGGTAAGACTTGAAGCCGACCCCAACATAGTTGGGAAAAGGCTACCAACTGTCAAAGATCTACATACGACAGCCGGCTTCAACAGCTTAACGTGCTTTCCAAGGCATGGATATAACTCGGTATGTAATGGGTTGTCACCCATCTACAGACCAACCTAGCCAAGCCGACAGTAAAATATTTCATTGAATGCTGTCTTTATTTTAACCACCACCTATTACAGCTTCAGGAGGTACCACAGCCTACGATGTGGTCTCAGTGAACTACCAACCAGCGCGCGGTAAAGGCGGCGGCAGGGACGCCAACCGGTATGCTCTCAAGTTCTACCGGGAGACGGAGGACGAACTGCGGATGAAGAAAGAAGATGCATTGTATGTATATTGAACTTTCATAGTATGTAAGTATGTATTGTTTAGCCAGTGTCCACGTCCAACACCTCCCCAAGCGGAATGCAATTATCCAGTAAGGGGCATCCATTAATTACGTCAGGCGTTTAGAAGGGGGGGGGGGGGGGAGCGGCGTGCCGCATCTCATCCAATCTCACGAGGGAGAGACTTTGGGCGTCGACAGATATCACGTAAAAATTTTCCCGCAAGAAATAGTGTAAAATTGCGTGAAAACTAGGTTTCAGTAAACGTGTTTTCCCACTATAAATATTCAATGAAAAATAATTTAGTTATGTAACTGGATTCGCTGATGTGGGGGATAAGACTGCTGGGTTGAAGTGGGATTGGGCGAGCCATGTCTGTAGAATGCATCTGGACTGATGGGCCAGAGTCGTCACACAGTTGATGCCAGAAGACGGGCGTCGTCGTTGAGGAAGGCCTAGAAAACGCTGGCCTGACGACTTATGCCCAGCGCACACCGCTGGAGGCACAGCGCAGCGCATTTGAAGACAACAATTTAATATAAACCTTAACTACCTTGATATACGGTCAATATAAGAATAAATTGGCACGCGGTACTCGGAGCGCCTTCAAGCTACTACAAGAGCATGCGCGCGACCGTATATCAAGGTAGTTAAGGTTTATATTAAATTGTTGTCTTCAAATGCGCTCCGCTGCGCCTCCAGCGGTGTGCGCGAAGAGAAAAAAGTATTTAAAAATATCCTACGCAATCAAGCACAGCTTCACGTCTTTACACGAAACTAACCCCCCTCCCATCCCACATCGTGACATCTCACCAAGGGGGTGGGGAGTGATTAGTGGATGCCCCCTAAGCAGTTTGTGAAGGAGCGTGTGGCTAAATAATAACAGCTGCTACCAGCCCCACTCGTAAGTTAGGACTTTTACCATCAGGTCACCACTGCACCGAAATACCCTGATTTCGCCTGATATGACATGTCTCGAGCCTTCGGAGAATGCTGACGTGACGTTAATAAACAATGTAAATCCAGTTCTAAAACGTCTATCTATCATCATTTTTTTTCCACAGAAAAGAGTTGAAGCCAGTGCCAGAGAAGGAGCTAGAAGTCAACCCTGTGGACTATTTCCCGACCGACCTGTCCTTCCCTAAACGACCGCCGTGGGACTTCAACATGACTCATGCCCAGCTGGACGCACAGGAACAGAGGTATTTTAAGGTAAGCAGCTGTTCCCATATACAATAGGGTAGATGGGTATGTTATGCTAAAAAAATCTAATTAGTCTGTCAGTTAGATTATCAAAAAATATTTGACCCGTATTTTTTCTTTTGTTACGTAAACCAAAATTGACGAAAATACGACGCTTTTAAAATTCTCAATACGTCACGCTGTGGTATAATTTTTAGTGCGTTGTGACGTCACGAGCCCCCACTCCCGGGTTTTGATGCGTTTTATTTTGTCAATATTCATTGATTTACAAAAACAAAAAATACGTGTCAATACTCGTAACTGACGGACTAAATAGATTTGCAATTTATTGATGGTGGAAAATAGCCTATAGGGAATATAAATGTGACTTTTTCTTCACTTAAATCAATAAAATACAGTAAGTATTATGACAATGAATCCAAGAAAAGAATTAAAACTTCAACTAGTGCTTGTCGCTCAAAAAAAAAAAACTACAATTTTCTACGACTGTTCAAACGTCTGTGGCTGTCGCGGTCATGATGTGACGTCACTCTTTTTTTTTTTTACTATAATATTACTAGCTATCAACGTGAGCAGAATTGAAAACCTCTCCCTACTTTCAATCTTTTTTTTCTTTTTTTCAACACATTTTTAGGGTTCCTTACCCAAAGGGTAAAAACAGGACCCTATTATTAAGACTCCACTGTCCGTCTGTCTGTCTATCAGCGGGCTGTATCTCAGGATCCGTAATAGGTAGACAGTTGAAATTTTCACACAATGTGTATTTCTGTTGACACTTGACACTATGTCTGTCTATGTCTGTTTGTCACCAGGCTGTATCTCATCTGAACTGTGATAGCTAGACAGTTAAAATTTTCACAAATGTATTTCTGTTGCTGCTCTAACAAGAAATCTTAAAATAAAATAAAAATTAAAGGGGGCTCCCCTATTACGATTATACGGAACCCTTCATGCCTTCAACCCTTCACACTATCATTAAATCCGTTTTCCTTCATATCATACTACACCTCACACAATCCATTAATGTTTTTTTTGGTCTTCTCTCCCTCTCGATCCATCCACAAGGCAGTTGAAAACAACTTGTCTATTTTTGTCACAGAACTACGTAGACAATCTCCAGGCGTCAGAGCATTGGAAAGACATGTCGTACTTCGAGCTGAACCTGGAGACGTGGCGTCAGCTGTGGCGCGTGCTGGAGATGTGCGACATATTGCTGCTCATCGTCGATGTGCGGTATGCTGTGAGTATATCTGATATATCCTACTAATAACATGGATACGTGGAGACAGCTGTGGCTCGTGCTGGAGATGTGCGACATATTGCTGCTCATCGTCGATGTGCGGTATGCTGTGAGTATATCTGATATATCCTACTAATAACATGGATACGTGGAGACAGCTGTGGCTCGTGCTGGAGATGTTTTACAGATTGCTGTGACGTGTGACGTCCAGCGATATTTATTATTTATTTATTTACAAACAAAAAATTATCTACAGGGTGTAAACAACCTCATCACGAAGCCGTCAACCAAGCATTCTGTACATCAAACTAATTACTTAGTTTCTTTCTTAGTTAGTTTCTTTACGCAAAAATTATTGCTGGGAAACGATTTCTTTTTTGGGGTGAAAAATCGTGTTTTGTGGTAGAACTCAATGTAACGCACTTAAAACGTTGTGCTGATGGATGGATTGAATAGTACGGGGGTCGTCTAAAATCTTACAATAAAAACTTGTATATAAAAAAAAAACTTGTCAAAAAGTTGTAACTTTGACCCTCAATATCTCCGTAACTAGAAAGTTCCCAGGTATGGTGTAGAACAAAAAAATGATCGCAATGACGAGGAGAACAAGTGCCTTTCGGCTTCGTTAAGAGGTTTTTTACACCCTTTATGTAGTTTATCAACTATCTGGTGTCCACGACACAAGCATCGTTGCTTAGTGTGGCACTAGATGGCGCTGTGTGTAATGCCCAGCGATATTTATTTATTTATCCCTCCCCCCAGGGCATGATGTTCCCGCCCTCGCTGTACACATACATACAGGAACAGAACAAGCACATGGTGCTGGTACTGAACAAGATCGACCTGGTGCCGCCCTCTGTGGTCGCCGCGTGGAAACAGTTCCTCACTACGTCATACCCGGCGCTGAGGGTGCTGTACTTTACGTCGCTTCCGGCGTATAATCTGAGGGGTGCTACGAGCGATAAAGCTGGTGAGTAGCTTTTGTTTTTTACCCGACTACGGCGAAGCCTAAAAGAAGGGTTATGATTTTAGCTGTCTGTTTGTATTTACGTATGTTCCTCCATAACACCTAAACTGTTCATCCGATTTTAATGAAAGGTAGCAATCGATTCGTTATCATGGCCCGGATAACAGGCTACATTTTAACCGACTTCTACAATAGGAGGAGTCGATTTTACCTTGTAAACCCTGAATTTAATTAGAGCGTGATTTTTCAGTAGTCGGGTTTTTTTAGTTGTTGTATACAACACAAATTCTTGTTTACCAACGAAACCCTATTCTCCGCTGTCCGTCTGTCTGTTTGTCAGCGGGCTGTATCTCAGTATCCGTAATAGGTAGACAGTTGAAATTTTCATACAATGTGTATTTCTGTTGTTACTTGACACTATGACAACAAATAAAAAATTAAAGGGGGCCCCTACTACGATGGTACGGAACCCTTCATGTGCGAGTCCGACTCGCCCTTGGCTGTTTTTTTTTGCTTTTGGCGTTTGCAACTGCTTTGAAATAACAGGAGCTCAAAACAAAAGACAATCACGGAAAATATCTCGTAAGTGGCAGTATTTAAGTTTAGTTTTAAAACAGTGAAAACTTAAAACAGTGTTCAATTTCTTACAGGTCTGCAAGTCCGCCGACGCAAAGGGAAGCAAAGGATGTGCGCAGAGGGCGCCACGAAGATTCTAGAAGCTTGCAAGGAGATCGTGAATGGAGAGGTAGATCTCTCTTCTTGGGAGAAGAAGATTCAGGAGGAGACCAATGTGGAGTTTGATTACGATGAGGGTGCTGAAGTCGGTAAGTGATGGAGGAATGTCAGTTTTACTTTTGTGTAAATTAAGTTGAATTTCTTTCACCTCGCACTTATACCAAAGATGTATAATAAGTATTCTTAACTATGATAAATGCGAAATTTTGGATGGATGGATGGATGGTTTGTTACTCAATCACGGCAGAACGGATCTGGATGAAATTTGGCACCGAGATAGATTATAATCTGGAATAGCACATAGGCTACTTTTCGACTTTCTATAGGATTTGACGCGATCAGCTGATCAACAATTAAAAAAAATATGAATTCTTAGTTTTTTTTATAGTCACGACCATAGAGTAAAGTATTGTATTGTATTGTATAACGGGCTGGTGTCCGCAACTCCACGTCAAAGCGCGTATTTTCCGTATGGGCTATAATCCACCACGCGGGCCCAGTGCGAATTGGTAGATGTCACATGTCTTCGAATTTTCGGTTCTAGGACATGCCGGTTTCCTCACGATGTTTTCCTTCCCCGTTTTGAGAGCAAAGAGAGTAAAGTAACGTAGTAGAGTAAACTAACGTCACGACCATGATGTGACGTCATTTTCCACAATTTGTTTTGTTCACTTCAAATTTTAGCCACATCTTAATTTAATTTTGAAACAGAATAATCTGTTCCCCAGGCGAAACGATCGTCGAGAAGGCAGACACATCGTACTATACACACGAGCGCTACAAGAACGGGGTGCTGTCAATAGGCTGCGTGGGTCAGCCCAACGTCGGCAAGTCATCGCTGCTGAACGCTCTGATGGGGCGCTGCGTGGTCTCCGTGTCGCGCACACCGGGACACACCAAGCACTTCCAGACCATCTACTTGACGCCGCAAGTGAGTTAGGTTCAACTGTCGATGTTAGGCCACCTGCTGGAATTAGGTCAGGAAACCGCCATGTCCTAGAACCAAAACTTCGAAGACATGTGACATCTACCAATCCGCACTGGGCCCGCGTGGTGGATTATAGCCCATTCCCTCTCATTGAGAGGAGGCCGTGTCCCAGCAGTGGGAACATTATAGGCTGATTATGCTAAACTGATGCATTGGTAAATTGGTATTGTCCTTTTTCAATCTGAAAATACACCAAGTCCTATGTACATTAATTACGTCAGTCGATTCTTCGAGTCTCCCTTTTTGGTGAGATGTCGTGAGATTTGACTTGACACCCCCCACCTCCTTCCACTAATCTCACGTGAGATTTTTCAAAATACGTATTTTAGTGTAAATACGTTAATCTGGTCTTTTGACATTTGGCTATTTATTATTAAACATTATTGTGTAGGATTTAGCCATATTTTAATGGAGAAACATGATTCCTTAATTAAGAATAAGAATAATTTAAGAATAAGAATAATTTATTTAAAAAAGTACTACAACAATGTACATTTAGGTGCAGTAGTGTTATTTCTGAAACATATAATTAGTGAATAAAAGTAAACTATTACTAAAATATATTTAACAATTGCAATTAAACCCAGTTTTCTCTCAATTACACACTGTTTTTTTTTTTTTGCGAGAAAAAAGTACGTGATATTTGCCCAGACCGGGGGGTCGTGGCAAATATCACGTTTTTTTCTCTCTCTCGTGACATTGAGTGAGGTTTGACTCGACTGCCCCCCCCCTCCCCCGTAAACGGCTCACGTAATTATTTGACGCCCTCGACGATTTTTTTTTTCGATTTTAAAACGACTCGAAAATTTTATTATTTAGTTCGAAACGAGCTAATTACTACACAAACAATAATTATATATTCTTTTCTCCTCAGGTACGTCTATGCGACTGTCCCGGGCTCGTGTTCCCGTCGACGGTGCCGCGTCCCATACAGATCCTCATGGGCTCATACCCCATCGCGCAGCTCAGGGAGCAATATACTACTATAAGGTGAATAATATTGAAGTTAACCATTTTTTTGACGTGAAAATTTCTTTAGGCGCGTTGAGTACTTTTGGGCGAACAAAAATCACAGAACTCGCGTCATCATTCGTTTGTGCTCACTAAAACTCGAGAACGGCTGGGCCGATTTAGCTGAATTTGATTTTGAAATGTGTGTCGTAGTCCAGGGAAGGTTTAAACGGGCGGAAAACAAAAAAACACTTCTTAACAAACCAAATATAATTAAAATAAAAAATCTAATAGCTTGACGATACAATTCACAAGTTACTTAGTTTTCACTTCTATCGGAAGTCCCCAAAGACTGACTGATTGTCTTTTTTTTTTCAATAGTCTTGTATGTCCCACTGCTGGGCAAAGGCCTCCCCCATACCCTTCCAGGTATTCTTTATAATACGATCATATTTCCCCTGGGTTGTGGAGGTCAGATAGGCAGTCGCTCCATGTAAAATACTGGTATTCAGCTGCATCCGGTTAGACTGGAAGCCGACATAGCTGGGAAATGGCTAGGTTTTTTAGAAATTAAATATTTACATTTATGAGTACTATCACCTCTTTATTTTCAGATATTTAGCTGAACGTATGGACCTCCCAAAACTCCTGAGGATCGAGCACCCAGAAGGAGACAACACCTGGTCTCCGCGAGACATATGCGATGGGTGGGCCAAGAAGAGGAGCTATCTGACTGCCAAAGCTGCCAGGTATCACTTCACATTATCATTCTCCTCGTCTTTATCTCAATTTATTAGCAATAGAGTATATGCATGATTTTTTTTTATCGCTATCAAAGCGTATTAACATCAGACATAGCAAATTGAAATTACTTTTTTAATATCTATAAAAAAAATAGTAAGTTATAAGCATTTGAAACTGCTGATTAGACAGAGAGTTCCGATGCAGCGAATAACGTCATTCGCTGCATCGACGTACAAAACCCGTACTAAATTCCGTTTATCTAGAAAGGTAATAATAAGAACTGGATTATTAGGATCGGTTTTATACATTTTACAAGGTGTGGAACCGGACTCGGAGTATTCTGTGGTGAATGTTGAACGAGAAGATGGTTCTGATTTCTGAATAACGTTTATTCATCAAAAAGTAAGAATTGAACCCGTATAACCCGTATGTCCCCAGCCGTTCCCGAAGGGGAACGGAGCATTGTTATTTTAACTGTGTCTGTAATTGCGGGTATCTAGCGTTGTTGTTCGGTATGCCACAAACTAAGCGTCGCGCGTTGCTTGTAGGTATCTTGTGGCTCTGGAGTGCGAATTGGTTACTGAAGTTGTTAAAAAACACGGTACCTAGTAGACAAAAATAGAAGAAATACCATAGACCACATCCCTAATCAGAATTAAATTGTATGTGCTCTGAGCGCCAAGGACTTGAAATGAAGTCAAAGAATGACGTCATGAAACAAATAGAGATGTACCTCATTTCCTAAAGCTCTAATTGAATTATGTATTTATTTCTATGATATTTAGAATTTATACTGTTTTTTCTTACTAGGGATACTGTGAAATAATTACAACTTAACTTAGCGCGTATAAATCTCATTCATCGATATGACGATACCCCCATCACTACTGTTTACTACCAAAAATGTTAACTGGCACCAATTTTTTTTTTGTAATTGCATATAATCCGGTGTCTGCTAATAAATATATTATCTCATTACAGGTTAGATACGTACAGAGCGGCTAACGCCCTGCTGCGGATGGCGCTGGACGGACGGATCTGTCTATGGCTCCGTCCGCCCGGATACACTGAGCATAGAGGTTCGTTCCGCTTTGTTATTTAGTGTTATAGTCGTGCTAGGAGCTTTGGGAAAAGACTATGGTGATGAGGACTAGGGATCTGATATGCATATATATGATCAGATGCATATTTACCCAAAAGGACCGTTTTTGAGCCACTTTTATGGAAGTGGATTCTATAAGGCTGATGCTCCAGGGTAGCCCGCGAAATTCAATAATTCTTACGTTTTTTGCAATTTGCAGGCCAGTGCTAGGTTTTATGTTTATTAAAATATTGTTCGCGACTGTAAGACGTATGTAGTTACAGAATAATAATCATCAATACAACCCTCCAAGTTTATAAAGGTTAGCAATGCCGGCAGTGGCGTGCAGTGGTATTCCACGAAGGGTAGGCCACGAAATAATGATAGCAAAAAATATTTCGTCTGCGCCATCTTGGATTTTCGAAAACGACACCCATGAAGAAAAAACCGAAAATTTTCGTCAGCGCCATTTTGGATTTTCATTTTGACCTCATTTTCATTATCAGCGACCCCAAAAACCTCGAAAACGACACCCATGAAGAAAAAACTGAAAATGTGCATCGGCGCGATCTTGGATTTTCATTTTGACCTCATTTTCATCATCAGCGACCACAAAAACCACGAAAATGACACCCATGAAGAAAAAACTGAAAATTTTCATCGGCGCCATCTTGGATTTTCATTTTGATCTCATTTTCATCATCAGCGACCACAAAAACCATGAAAATGACACCCATGAAGAAAAAACTGAAAATGTGCATCGGCGCGATCTTGGATTTTCATTTTGACCTCATTTTCATCATCAGCGACCACAAAAACCACGAAAATGACACCCATGAAGAAAAAACTGAAAATTTTCATCGGCGCCATCTTGGATTTTCATTTTGATCTCATTTTCATCATCAGCGACCACAAAAACCACGAATATGACACCCATGAAGAAAAACCTGAAAATTTTCGTCTGCGCCATCTTGAGTTATCATTTTAACCTCATTTTCATTATCAGTGACCCCAAAAACCTCGAAAACGACACCCATGAAGAAAAAACTGAAAATTTTCACCGGTCCATCTTGGATTTTCATTTTGACCTCATTTTCATCATCAGCGACCACAAAAACCACGAAAATGACACCCATGAAGAAAAAACTGAAAATTTTCGTCGGCGCCATCTTGGATTTTCATTTTGACCTCATTTTCTTTATCAGCGACCCCAAAAACCTCGAAAACGACACCCATGAAGAAAAAACTGAAAATTTTCATCGGCGCCATCTTGGATTTTCATTTTGACCTCATTTTCGTCATCAGCGACCACAAAAACCACGAAAATGACACCCATGAAGAAAAACTGAAAATTTTCATCGGCGCCATCTTGGATTTTCACCAACCCCAAAAACCACGAAAACGACACCCATGAAGAAAAATATAATATCAATAATATTATTAATTATTATAATAATAAAACGCGCCAATAAGAATAACCCCTAGGAATCATTATTTTAATCAACATACACCCTAGCACTGGCCTGCAAATTGCAAAAAACCTAAGGAAATTTGAATTACGCGGGCTAAAGAACATTCACCTTGAATCCTGGCCTTGTGTTGTAGGAGCCAATCATAGCCCAGCTACACTCGCAGGAGTTACCGCCCAAAAATGGCTGCAATCTATACATGTGTGCGGTTCATACACACGAAAATATGCACCAATTTGCCGCTGTGTGCGTAAATTATCAATGGGTTGTAGGCCAGCAGACTATTTGCCTATAAGATGCGTTCGGCGGGTGAGCGTCGAGCTTCGTAGCAACTTCCAGTACAGTGTTGGTTACGTAACACGGGCGCGAAAAATTGCTTTAAGTATTCGAACAGCAGTTTGAACTTTTTTTAATATTTTGTACAAAGTGTTATTTTATTACATAGTTCATTAGTTATAATAATTGCCACAGTTGGTAGGGTAGGCTTTGTCTAATTGCCTCTTCGTAGCGCACGCCTATGAATGCCGGTCAAAACTACTTTTGACTAATCAAAACTATTTTAACAATAACTAACATTTACTTAGAAACTTATTCGGTTGTCAGGTTTTTTTTGTGACCCTTTGTTAAACATCAAGTAATTCTAGGACACAACTGAGGCTTTCTAAAACAACATATTTGAATGCAGAAAACGCATTTTAACTTCAGAGTTTGGACTGACACCAGTTAAAAGTGGTTTTGACTGACAAGAGTTTTGACTGTAACTTAAATAATCTATTTTATCCACAGAAAAATACGAAACTTGCGACGAAATAAAATACATATGCTGGGTACAAGCGCTATCCGACACGACGAAATCCGAAGAGGCTCTGACGACAGACTCCGAGGGTGACAAGCAGTCGAACAGCGGTGATGACGGCTCCGACAGTAGTGATGATGAAGAAACTACTGCTATGGCTAATAAGTTCGCTGCTTTAGCTGGTGATGACGATGGTGATTAGTGAACCTTTTTTAACTAGATTTTTATACAGTAAAATAGCTCTTCTAGATCTTTTCTGATTAATTTCGTTGCGAGATCCAAGACAGTTACATCGTTTCTGTGGAACCTAAAAAAAAAACAAAAAACCCGACTGAAAAAACTTTAAAAGCAAAAAACAAACAAATTCTATTTTATATAAAAGTCCATTTTCCAAATTTTAAATTTAAATGACCCGTTTCCAATTTTTCAGTTTTTTCAATTGCGTTTTTTTAATTAATTTTTTCGCTTTTATTAATTAGACGAAATCTGATCAGATTGTTGGATTGTCACTTTGACCTAATATTTACTGCACTTCTTTTGACTTTTTTTATTCCTTTTTGTGATTATTTCGGTCATTCATTGTCGACATTATTATTCACAAATATTTTTGTATCCATAAAACTAGATATTAGCCAAAATTAAAAGACTTCATTTAGTACTTATTAAAAGGCATTGAGATGCTAATTTTAAAAATTAACTGGCTAGCGAAAGACGTAACTTAAACGATACGTACTGTTATAAATAGTTATTTTATTACTACTAGATTTTAATGGGTGTAAAAAGACTCTTCAACGAAGCCGAAAGGCACTTGTTCTCCCCGTCATTGCGAAAATGTTTTTGTTCTACACCATACCTGGGAACCTTCTAGTTACGGAGATTACTGAAAGTCAAAATTCTAGCTTTTTCACAAGTTTTTAATGTTATAAATTTACTTTAAACGCCTCCACGACCTCCGAACTATTCAATCCATCCATCAGCACAATGTTTTGAGTGCGTTACATTGAGTTTAACCGTAAAACGTGGCATTTTCGCCCCAAAAAAAAAATCGTTTCCCAGCAATAATTTTTGCGTAAAGTTACTTAGTTTGATGTACAGAATGCTTGGTTGACGGCTTCGTGAAGGATCTGTTTACTCCTTATATTTATAAGACAATAACATAGTTTTATAATGCAGCTTATTAATGTTTTGTAACTTGCAGCTAATTTGTTATAATTAAAATAAATAATAGACATAACATCACGACTGTAAACCCCGAAGGGATAGGTTGAGATACGTAGTATTATATTATTTGTGAGAGAGGTAGAGTCAGAGGTTTGCCTAAATAGTACACCCACATTACGCCAGTTATGTTTAAGTCACATGTAATAGGGGCCGAGCTTATTGCCATCAATTGGGCACAAATCTAAACTCAGTGGCTGCTACTGAGAGATCCTTGTTGGAAAAACCCAATGATAATTTACCCGACCCGGAAATCGTACCCGGAACCTCAAGCTCTCGATGAAATAATATTATAAAAAAACATAGATGCACAGTTCCTTGCAAATGTTACGTCAGAAAGTGTCTCCGATAAAACGAACTAAAAAATCAAACCCTTTTGGTTTGATTTTTTAGTTCGTTTCACAATTTATCACAATTTGAAGACTGACTAAACACAAATTCGGGCGATTCTATGGTTACCCTTCGGGTACGGAACCCTAAAAAGCAACTTTATCTAGTCGGTGTAAGATCGAATATGCAAGCAGTGATAATGCGCACAATTTGGACATCTGTGGTATCTTGGGTTTTTTTTTTATACAGGGTGTCCGGCAACGAATGGATAAACTTGAAATGACCCATAGCAGAATCCATTGCCATTCAGAAAAAAAAAAACTAAAAAAAAACGATCTTATAAAAAAAAAATATCCGCAGATGTAGGGCCTGCATTTTTTGCTTCAGTTATTTTTTCTCCTTGTCTACATTAATAGTAATAATTCACTATTTAAGGCAGATACAATTATGAATTGTACCATCATCAAGTTACCTGAAATCGACATTATTTTAAAATTAATGTTTGCATATACATTTTTTTTTACCCAAGATGTTCAAACTTTGTTTAAAAACCTCTCAGTACCGACGTGCCGATATTCATACCTCACAACGAGCTATACCGTTGCGCCCCGCTGGCATGGACTCATGCCACCTTGCACCAGCAAATTCCAACCTTATTTTTACTTTACATAAGGCTCTAAGTCGTTTGCAAACGTTTTACCTCTGGGGCCTGACAGTAGTCGATTCAAACGATACCAAACACTAGTAACTTATAACGGGCAACTATTAAAAAAAATATAGAAGCGCGTCATAGTCGTTGAAATGTCAGTGTAGGTAAACATTGAGTGCCCGTGAAGTGATTTATTGCGTTTTTGTTTAGTTAAGTGCTTGAAAACTTTGTTAAGTGAATGTTTATTACCTTGTTATAGTATAATGCTACTTTGTAGCAAAACATTTAGGTAGCACAAAGCCCAAAATTGTTTTTTGAGCCAACAAAGTATTTGTCGTAAGATTTATTTTGTCAACATGGAGTGAACAATTGAAAATGTGAATTTGACTGTTCTAAAATGAAATATGGTCTTGGAAACAGCATTAGCAAGGTAAGAATTAGTGATAATTCATTATTTTCATGTATTCGAGGCATAAATATTCATATTTATATAGATTTCAAGTGTTTTCAAATCAAGGTCAATGACAATAAAAGGACAGTTCGCCGGTATATGAACTTTTTGTTGGAATCTGATTTGAATGTATCAATATGACTCTTATATGAATTATGTATTAGGTTACTTGTGTATTTGTTACACTCGTTCTAAAGTTTCGTGTAAATTGAATCAGTAGTTTTACCAAAAAAAAAAAATAAGGCCACAGGTCTTAGCGCGACGAATTCTCTCATATCATCTATCTCATAACATAAGTTTATAATTCGAAAGTAGTTTTACAAGTGTTGTTTATATAGTAATACAAGGTTTCGTTCACTAAGAATACGAAACTGTTTACCGTTTGAGATAAGAGTCATTATAAGTGGAGCGATAAGCATTTTTGTGAGCGCGTTCAAATGACGCATGAGATGACGTCACTAGTTGGCGCGGCAAGGAGATTACCGTTATTTAGCGCGGCCCTTGAGAGGTTTCATACTAATTTTCCAAAATATGATAGTTTTTTTTTCGTATTTTTTTCAAAATGGCCATAAGTCCTACTATAAGCTATTTCAAGGTTATCCATTAATTACCGGACACCCTGTATATCAATGATAGAGGCATAAATTACTCAATTATTAAAACTTATCTGTTATTCTATATTTATATGGAATTTAAATATATCTTGTTGCATTTATTAATTAATATTGCTTCTAATGTAATTAACCCTTAATCGGTCGCGTGGGGTTTTACACATCGCAGCGCGTACTTAAAGGTTTAGAACTTTTAAAATTCTGTATTTTGAGCGCTGAAGTTCCCGTTAGGTTCATAAAACACGTGTCCTTTATGATCAAGTATCGAGCATAAACCTGATTTTGTATTTGAATTATATGATTGGGGTGTCACGCACCCCACGTGACCATTTACGTAACTTTTTAGGCGCGACCAATTAAGAATTAAGAGCGATTTCAAGGCTTGTAATATTTATAAAGGTCAATATTGGTGTCGATTCTGTTGTGCACAAACTAAACTTAATTTATGCTATTGCTATCTTTTACTAAAAGGCATTGCGAGACAAGGACGGCTATAGCTATGAACTAAGTTAGAGATATCAAACTAGTTTATGCCTTGCGCTTCACCGTGTTTTTAGTCGACATGTTTTTACGTGCACCCTTCATTTGTATGGAAATATTAGTTCCAATTAAATTTGACAGCTCTAAATTACGTCCGTCTCTTTTATTTATTTATTTATTATTATAGGTTCACCAACAGCTTCTGTGTATAGCATATAGGTATACATAGGTTTTACAGTCTTGGACTTACACAGTCGCCAATTACAGGTTAACCAGCGTTCACAAAAATAAGTTTTATTAGAGAGTAAAAGATAGCAATAGCCTAAATTAAGTTTAGTTTGTGCACAACAGAATCGACACCATTGTATGGGTTACTAAGCGATTTTGTGGTCTTATCTTATGAATAGAGTAATGCTAGAGGGGCTCGTGGCTAAGTAATAACTACCGCACGGGTCGATCAATCAGGTTAAGCTACGCTTGCCGGGGTTGATCCGTGGATGGGTGACTATCTTTACACACTGAGACTCCTCCGTGCCTCGGAAAGCACGTTAAGCCGTTGGTCCCGGCTGTCATTTGTAGATCTTTGACAGTCGTTACAGGTAGTCAGTGGGCCGAAAAGTCTGACAATCAGTCTTACCAAGGGGTATCGTATTACCCAGTACTAACTGGGATGTGGAGATCAGATAGGCAGGCGCTCCATGTAAAATACTGGTATTCAGCTGCATCCGGTTAGAATGGAAGCCGATCCCAACATAGTTGGGAAAAGGCTCGACAGATGATGATGACTATTGTTGAATAGGTATGCAAGTTTCAGTTTGATTTCTAAAACGATCTATTTTTGTTACGAGTCGCTAAAGAAGACCACTTCATGCTTCATGCTTAGTAATCCATAGAATTATATTTTAGCTAGTAATTCTTATAATTTATTGTTGTCAAACAATTTAATGTATTACCTAATATTTTGTACGTCCAATGATTTTTTTCTTAAATAAATGAATACCTATGTTATTTTTATATGTGTTTTACTTACTATACCTTACTTACCATATAAATCTAGCTATTATAAGGGGTATCGTATTACCCAGTACCACAGATAACCAGTACTAATTGGGTTGTGGAGGTCAGATAGGCAGTCGCTCCATGTAAAATACTGGTATTCAGCTGCATCCGGTCAGACTGGAAGCCGACCCCAACATGTTGGGAAAAGGCTAGACAGATGATGATCACCGTATCTTGCTACTTTTAAAGCTAAAACTGGGACGAACGTCAAGATGACGATGAATACAAAACCAAAATGTTGCTCCCGTCATTTTAATATCAAAATAGCAGGACCACTTTGTAGAATATTTTAAAATTTTATGGGTGTAGAATTTGTCTATTAAAGTATGATAAATTAAATAAATATCGCTGGCCATTGCACACAGCGCCATCTAGCGCCACACTAAGCAACGAGGCTTGTGTCGTGGACACCAGATAGTTGTTATAATACATAGATACTTTTAGTTTGTAAATACATACTTATTATACATATAAACATCCATGACTCGGAAAAAAATGTCCATGCTCATCACACAAACATTTGCTCCAACCGGGATTCGAACCCGGGACCCTAAGAACGTAAGGCAGTCTCACCACCGCTGCGCCATTCGGGTCGTCAAACCATTTGATTAACCAGATGATATAGTAGAGTGATATTGTATTATATCCTATATATGATATTCGCAAAAACCTGGCGTGGTGCCGTCATATTGACGTTCATAAACTGGGCGTATCATACGCTGTAACACGCCGTCCTCGTCCAACACCTCAAGCGATGGTACTTGCGACGCGTCAGGGTCAATTCACAAGAGCAAAAACGCGCTTCGAGGCAATGCGTCTTTTAACCTTATAAACACCATTGTCACATACATGACTAGCAAGCACGTGCCCTGTAAGTCAAACGACACAAATATGTGACAAAATGATAGCTGAATTTGTGTTTTGCTGTTTGTGTTTGTGTTGTTTGTTTTTCTGTGTTTGTTGTCTGGCGTTCAAAAGGTTAAGAAAAGGCTCGAGACGACGCGTGGACACACGCGTCAACGCGAGCCTTTGCGAAAAACTAGGACATGATATTATGAACACGTCAGAACTTGCTCGCGCGGTCTCTGGTTTCCTCGAATACTCCCGAGCTGGTACGAGGAAGCGCGCGATATGCTTGATATCCGTATCGATATTCATACGATTTTCTACTTTTAAACAATAGTAAAATGCGGTCCTATTTTGAATGCACCCAGTAAATTGAGCGAGGAGTTTTCAGTTTTGTCTGAATTGACCCTCATGCGAAAGTCGCGTTCGCGTTAAAAATAATTTGAATAGCCTAGCTTAGAGCATAATTTTGATATTACCTATGGGATAGTACCAATGATGATTCACCTTCTCCACTGCCAGACACTTGGTATGGTAGCAATCCCCCGCCAGACACCACTAAACTATGATAAATCGTTTTTGAATGGCTTGTTTGTATTCCAATTTCTAACAATTAAAGAGGACTTAAAATCAAACTTATAAATGGCAAGATCATTTTATTAACATAACAAACTGTACAGTACATAAATCTATATATAAACAAAATATCATCGATACAATTTGGTTCGCCTGGCGACCTACTTCTAAATGCTTTAAAACCTTGTTTTAAGGTTAAAGTAGCTTTTTTCAAAACTACCCTCATTTATTATGAGTAAATTTCGCTATGGTTAGTCGACATATTCGGAATTCCATTACATCTTTTACACTTTATATTGTACTTTTACTAAAGGATCAGTAAACGTTGCGGACAGCGGACACTGACAGATCCCGTCCGTAATGGTTTGACTGACCTGTCGTTACAGGTAGTCAGTGGCCCAAAAGTTTGACAACCAGTCTTACCAAGGGGTATCGTATTACCCAGTACTAACTAGAATGTGGAGGTCAGATAGGCAGTCGCTCCATGTACTATACTGGTATTCAGCTGCATCCGGTTAGACTGGAAGCCGATCCCCATAGCTGGGAAAAGGCTAGACAGATGGTTTGACTGACCTTTACCAAAAATAAACCTCGAGTTTGTATGACGTGCAATTAAACATTCAAACTTAGAGTGTTAACACAATAACGAGGCCGGCTGTATATATCTGATTGATTACATTTTGTCATTCAATCATTATCCACATTGGATCGAAGTCCAATCTTAACTTCAAGAAATAGACAAATAATAAAGTCGATACTTTAAAAAGCATCAACAAATGAATTAAAATAAGTTTGGGTTTGTAAAATTGCATTATATTATTATATATCTGATAAATGGGTCAAATTAAAATAACTAGCGAAACTTTAACAAACTGATTTTCTGTTAATTCATACTTAAAGTAAGCTATACAAGATGACGTCGACCCAAAAAAGAAACTAAGTCTTTTTAACACGCTTTCATTAGCTTCACCTGTAACTATGTAAAAAAATCTTAGAAGTTAAATTTAACCCACTTCTCGGTTTCCGATTGAGCTAAGATTTTGCATACTTGCACAGTTTGGATGACAAAGCATGGTTAGCTAAGTGACTCATTCTAAATCCAATATGGTGGACTAGTTATTTTTTATGCATTCCCATGATATGGGTATCAAATGAAAGGGTTTTCTAAGAAGAATACGAGAAAGCGTGTTTTTTTACGTTTTTTTTTTTTTTAATTTAGTATATTTTAAACATATCCATACCCAAAATGTCTATGGAGTTTCGTTAGCTATTTTAATTGAACCTTGTATACAGAATGCACCATTTTAATTACATATTATGGGTGGTTTCACTCTCTAAGAGCCGTCATAAACTATGAATGCTTCTCCGGATCGCATTACTTATAAAAATCTAACGGAGTGCTTTACTTTAGGGATTTACATGATGGGACTAACCTGCCCCACTATTCCCTGCCCACTGTAACTCCTGTGCGCCAGAATCAACAGTGGCGACCACCAGACAAGCGCCGAGACAATGAAGCTCGACGAAGTCCCAGAGAATGAATTTAACTGTCTTGGATCCCGCAACGAAATTAATCAGAAAAGTATAGTGGAGGAGTAGGAAAAACCCGTTATTTCCGCTTCCCTTCATATCAGTAGGAGACAGAACGAATCAAGGCAAATAGGCACAAAGGGACGTTTACAACTGGGATAGGCCCAGTTGCCTAACACCATGGATGATAATCACATTTTACGGATAAGTTATTTTGTATTATCAACGGTCGGCTGACAGTTGAAAATCCAATGTGCAGTGAAAACATTGCTTTAAAATTTCGTCCGCATGGGGTTATTTATACGCCGGTCGCTGTTAGCGGCGCGGCGGCACTACAACTAATATTTTTCGATGGCGGTACTAAAAAAGCGAGGTATTTCAACATTAATTAGTTAATTTATATACAAAATATACATAGGCTTACAATTCTGCAGTTCACCAACTAAACTTCTCATTTCATTGCTCATAGACAAAACAATCAAAACGATTTCCTGTAGATAAATTTTATAAAACATGACATATTTGAGTATAAAACCTTAGCCTTTTAAAACAAAATCAAAGCAAGGCCAGTTTTGAAGTGTCGAAACAAAGACAACAATAAAATGTAGCTACAGTCCCAGTCACAAGGCATAATAACTGTGAAAGTACTGTAGTTGCCTTCAAAACGGAGAAGAATACAGCAATACTTTAATTTTAGTTTAGTTGGTGAACAACACGAATAGCTTTAAATCCTAAATCCAAGACTAGTCACAGCACACAGCAATAATATTAATTATTAACAATTGTATTGTATAACGGGCTGGTGTCCGCAACTTCACGTCAAAGCGCGTATTTTTCGTATGGACTATAATCCACCACGCGGGCCCAGTGCGGGTTGGTAGATGTCACATGTCTTCGAATTTTTGGTTCGAGGACATGCCGGTTTCCTCACGATGTTTTCCTTCACTGTTCACCTTCAATTATTAACAATATTATTTAACCAATTTTGTCTAAAACAAAAAAAAAGAAACACTCCTTTTCTTCAATAAATATTGGTGTCGATTCTGTTGTGCACAAACTAAACTTAATTTAGGCTATTGCTATCTTTTTCTCTCTAATAAATAAATAATAACAAATATCGCTGGACATTACACACAGCGCCATCTAGTGCCACACTAAGCAACGAGGCTTGTGTCGTGGACACCAGATAGTTGATATACTACATAGATACTTTTTTGTTTGTAAATACATACTTAATATACATATAAACATCCATGACTCGGAAACAAATGCCCATGCTCATCACACAAACATTTGCTCCGACCGGGATTCGAACCCGGGACCCTAAGAACGCAAGGCAGCCTCACTACCGCTGCGCCATTCGGGTCGTCAAATAAAACAAGAAAGAGACGGACGTTATTTAGAGCTGTCAAATTTAGTTGGAACTAATATTTCCTTATAAATGAAGGGTGCACGTAAAACATGTCGACTAAAAACACGGTGAAGCGCAAGGCATAAACTAGTTTGACATCTCTAACTTAGTTCATAGCTATAGCCGTCCTTTTCTCGCACTGCCTTTTATTAAAAGATAACAATAGCCTAAATTAAGTTTAGTTTGTGCACAACAGAATCGACACCATTAACATTTTTAGTACCCGATCGTTAGTATGTAACATCAAGCTATTGTAGAACATAACATAACATCACGCCTTGTTATCTCCGAAGGGTTAAGCAGATGTGTACCTAATAGTACACCCACATTTCGCCAGTTATGTTTAAGTCCCATGTACTAGGGGCCGAGCAGCATAAATCCGGACTCCGTGGCTGCTACTGAGAAATTCCAGATGGAAAAACCCAATAACACTGGGCCTCGAACCCAGGACCACTAGACCAACGAGGCAGATAAAAATATGCCTGCTTAATTTATTACGTGCAAATTTAACCGTAGGGTTGTCAAGCAATAGGGAAGATGACAAAAAAAAAATCTAATTAGTCCGTCAGATACATTTCTAAAACATTATTGGACACTATTTTTTCTTTTTTTCACGAAAACAAAAAATGAAGACAATACAGTGCGCCGAAAACTCGTGTGACGTCACATTTGAGACGGAATGGGACGCCGTCACCTCCTTCTGCGAAGCAGTAATGCTAGAGAAGGGGGTGGCGGAACGTGAGAGGGAGAGAACCTCACAGCGTCCCGGCCGCCGCGGGAGACGCCCCGGGCGTGCACCGTAGGCGCGGGCCTGTGGACGGTGGGCTATGGGCTAGCGAGCCGTCCGGCCGGCTCATGACGACAGGCCGTGTCGACAAGCAGGACTGTTCCACGCGCGCCTTAAAGAGAGTCAGCAAAAAGGAAGGGGTCCGCAAGGACCGATGCCTGCCGGGGTTGCGGGACTGTTCGAAAGAGATACCGTGGCCCCGGAATACAAAGGGCGATGAAGGAACATGGATGGGTTTTAGTCAGTAAAAGTCTGACACTCCCTCCTGCTCCGCCCAGAGCGGGAGAAGTCATTTGATGATTTCCCATACGAAAAAAAAAAAAAAAAAAAAACGTCACATTTGAGTAATTTTTTCTCAAATGTGACGTCACAAGACCCCGCTCATGATCTTTGACACGTTTTATCTTCGTCATTTTGTATTAATTTGATAAAACAAAAAACACGTATCCAATATTTTTCGATAATCTAACTGACGGACTAAACAGAATCATATTTATTTTAGTCAGGGGTCATCCCTTTTGCTAGGTCGATTATTATGGAAGTATTCGAAAGCTAACTAATATAAATTCTATTATAGTGGATAGAGATTGGTAACAGTAACTAATATCATGAGGCATTTTAGAATAAAAATGGCGATTGTCACTAAAAGTACCACGTGGAGATTGTCTTTAATATAATAAATATGCAAAGCATTTGCTTGACAGATACTATACAAGCTTGAGCTTGTGTTAAGAAACACTTCCTGCTAAAACTGCCAGTTTGAGTTACAAAAATATCTTTGCTACAATATCTGACTTCTATTAAAGCTCGTTTTCGATATACTTAGAAGTGCAACTGTTGCTTCTTTTAAATACTCTAAACATATTTGATTTCTAAATTGTTTTGTACTAGCCCATTGTTGGTACAGGCAAAAATATTTATCATTAGAACATCGACTTTTTGTGTCCTAAAGCATTACATATTAAATGAAGCGTTGTGTTCAGCATACAAATTTTTGTTAACTGTTTTATATTACAAAAACTTGTTTAAAATCGCTTTTGAGTTTAGATTTGCTAAGTGTACGGTCGAACAAGCTATTTGGTTTACAGTTTAACCCACAAATTACATTGTAAAATGTATACCAAATAGCTTGTTCGACCATACGCTAACAAAAAGATTCAAATCAAGCCACAAATTGAGTAAAAGAATAATCTAAACATTCATTTATGGAGATACATATTTCTTCCTCGGAATCATCTACATAGTTTCACAGCAAAAACTCACTTGGCACTAAAAGTACCACCTTTCAAATTAACAAAAAAAAACTTTTCTACATATCTTTCTCAAAACTCACAACTTCGCACAATCTTAGTGCAAAAACTCATTTGGTACTAAAAGTACCACTCAACCCTTTAAGCTGAATAAACATCCTTTAGTCGTATCCTGATGATTGACGTGATCGGCTACATTATCCAAATACTGCTTGTACCCGCCTGCGAGTATACCCATTAGTATGATAGCACCTACTTGAGAGTTTGACTTGAATTTTGATGCGCAATCTTCAGGATTCTCCGTGTCTAAGGTGTAAATCTGTAACAGGAAGAAAAAAGAAATTTAATTATTTTGTTGGTCACTGATGTAAAATTGGCTGCATTCGCCAGTATTTCCTGGCACTCCAAGAAGAATATTTCTGCGCCGCGTTATTGTAACAAAGAAAGAATATTTGTTAAATACAATCATAGATGGTCCAAAATGACATGTCTCTCAGCATAAAGCTCCAACTAACTTTAACGTTGAGAGATACAAATAAATAAAAGGCAGAAACCCAGAAATATTTAATCTAGTAAGTAAGCACCGGATTCCCAGAAAAATCTTCTCATAATATTATAGGTACTACGCTTAAATTCTATTTCTCATTTTATTAAATACTAACTAAATTTGTATTTAGCCTACCTATAAACAATAAATATCGCTGGACATTACACACAGCGACACAGCCACAACGCAACGAGGCTTGTGTCCTATGTTACTCAGGGTGAATGTAGCTTTCTAATGATGAAAGAATTTTTGAAATCGGCGCAGTAGTTTTTGAGTTTATTCATTACAAACATACACACATACAAAAATACAAATCTCAGGGTTGTCTTTAAGTTTAACTGGATACAGCTGAATACCTGTATTTTACAAGGGATGATGATTGACTAAAAAAAATATGATTCTGTTTAGTCCGTCAGTTAGATTATTGAAAAATATTGGATACGTGTTTTTTGTTTTATCAAATTAATAAAAATTTGCGAAGATAAAACGTGTCAATGATCATGAGTGGGGGCTTGTGACGTCACATTTGAGTAAATAATGTAGTCAAATGTGACGTCACACGAGTTTTCGACGCACAGTATCGTCTTCATTTTTAGGGTTCCGTGCCTCAAAAAGTAAAAAAGGAACCCTTATAAGATCACTCTCCTGTCCGTTTGTCACCACCGATTTTCTCAGGAACGGGTGGACCTAGCAAGTAGCAGATACTGAGGTCTATAGTCCCTATTAAGTGTAAAAAATCAAGGTCCTGATTCAACATGATAAAAAGATATGGGAAAATTTAGATTTTAGCGCAAAAACTTTTGAAGTATCAAAATTTACTTTTTTTTTTTTACAAAATAAAGTAACAATTTACAAATTTATTAAAATAAACTAAACTAACTAACTTAACTAAAAAACTTAAAAAATGGCGTCAAAAAACTCCTCCTCAACACTGTCAACTGGTAATGTCCCCAAGAGACTGGCGGCGTTACCACGCTGTATGGCAATGCTAAGCCTTTGGCCAAGGTAAAAGCCAGCCCTGGGGTCACGGGAAGTGTCAACTAAACGTTTTGAAATATCCTTGAAAAGGCTGTGAGCGCTCGGACCCCACGGTCCTAGAGTTTCAACCCCAAACGGCTCGAAAATATAGTTACCAATAAGGTTACTATATTTTCGCCGCTTGAGGTTCTCCGCAGCCAAAGCAGCAGCCCCTGCACAGCACGACGAATTAGGAAGATGGGAAGGCGCAAGAGTATCGACACATGTAGCATCCCACACTAAAGGCCTACCCATCCTCCATGGAAACAAAGACATGCCGTCCGGTCTCTTGCCATCGTCGCGTGCCAAGCCATTGGGTTCTAATAAAGCTGGAACGCCGACGGTGACAAGAGACCGACGGATGATGTCATTTAAATTCGCGTGCCGTGCAAAACGGCCCGCACTTCGGCTGCATGACAGGCCGTGGTGTCCAAGGCTGTTGACAACTTCACCACAGTGACAGTGATGAGGAGAGCAACATGGGGCGCCTAGGCGTAGAGCAAGAGCGAGGCGGAAAGTGGTGTCGTCGAGCAACGTACCTGTGCTCGACGACGGTAGTGCGTGAAGCCAAAGACCCGACTCCCACTCACCCACAGCCAGCAGGCGCGCTCGCTCAGCAGTAGTAACAGACGTGTTTAGTAGATTGATCTGAACTACTCTGCAGAGCGGCTCGTCCCACCGTCTCTGGGAAAATGGGTAGTCGGGTTCTTCAGAATTCGGGCAAGCGAGTTTCCAGGCGTTGATAGCCTCGGAGAAACACGGCACATCAAAATCAATCAGTGTGGAAGCCAGGATTTTCCTGATTAATTTCTCAGTGCCGTGGACCGAGGATATGTAAGCCGGTAAACTAATACTAGAAATTTTGCGGACGCCGAGCCCTCCCATACGAATGGGAAGAGTAGCTTGGGTCCAGGCTCGGTCGTCCAAGGCCACATTTAAAATGGATGATAAAGTATTTCTGATAATTTGATCCATTTTGTCTAAAAAGAATAAAGTAATTAAAATTTACTTTAATTATCAACTTTTTATATTTTGGAATTTTCCCTTTACTTGTGCTGTAAGACCTTGCGGTAAGACCTACCGCTCACAATATTTAAAAAAAGACTTTTCCAACTCTTACTAACTAAAAGATATTACTTCGCTAAGGACTACTTAGAGGACAAGTCAATAGAATCTGTAATTTGTAAGTTAGACTAATTGACATCGCTTATTGTGAATGTCATGTAATGACAGGACATGATGAAACTACAATTTACTGTATCACCCTAAATGTACCATATTCTAGCAAATAAATATTTTTGATTTGGTTTGATTACCCTATGGGTTTTGGGTCGAAAACCTTTATGGTAGTTCCCGTTGACCTAGAATCACAAAATTTGGCGAGAAGCAATGTCTTACAGCACATGTAACGGGAAAAATCTGAAAACCGTAAATATGTAGTTTAATAAAAAAAAAGGCGATTTTACTATTACAAACTTATTATTTGCGGTTGGTGCAATAGCCTAGATTTCTAGGGATCGAACAGCAAAGTTAAGTTTGTACTTTAAAAAGTTTGTATGTACGGTCGAACAAGCTATTTGGTATACAGTTTAACCAACAAATTACTTTGTAAAATGTAAACCAAATAGCTTGTTCGACCGTACCCTCGGTGCGCGAGTCCGACTCGCTCTTGACCGGTTTTTTGCTTACGAAAAAAAAAAAAAATATGTTGGAAATCTATCTGACGGACTAATTAGATTTCTTTTTGCATCTACCCCCTATTGCCTATGTGACCTCCACAAAACAACCCAGTAATGTTTTACACAATATCCTAGAAATATCTTCTTGCGAGGAGCTCGTGGCTAAATAATAACAGCCGCTCGGGTCGATCTTTAGGTTAAGCTGTGCTTGCCTAGGATGGTCTGTGGATGGGTGACCGCCCATTACATACCCCGGGTTTCCTCCGTGCCTCGGAAAGCACGTTAAGCTGTTGGTCCCGGCTGTCATTTGCAGATCTTTGACAGTCGTTACAGGTAGTCAGTGACCCAAAAAGTCTGACAACCAGTCTTACCAAGGGGTATCATATTATCCAGTACTGACTGGGTTGTGGAGGTCAGATAGGCAGTCGCTCCATGTAAAATACAGGTATTGCTGCATCCGGTTAGACTGGAAGCCGACCCCAACAAAGTTGGGAAAAGGCTAGGCAGACGGTGATGCTGATCTTCTCAATTGTTCCTATGAAATGAAGATTACCTGTTGCGCAGCATGTGCAGTATACGCCACTACAGCCAGCTGGTAGGGCAGCGCCAGGCCGGCGGCGTGGCCCGCCAGTGCGAGCGCGCCCGAGCTCAGCGCCACACACGCGCACAGGGCGGCCCGGCTGTGAGCGCCGAATGTTAGCGCGGTGGACTTTATGCCTACTTTCATATCGTCTTCCTTGTCCTGCGGGGTTTTATTTCGTTTATTAAGTTAGTGTTTGTGATGTTCTGCTAAAAACTATGAAAATTAGTTAAAAGGTGGCACAAAAACAAATTATACTCTATCTATCTGCGTGTGTAGGTAAAATGCACGTAATTTTTTCGTCACTTAAATCAATAAATTACAGTACTCTCGACCCAAGAAAAAGAAAGAAAAAGTTCAACTACTGCTTGTCGCTTAAAAATAATATTAAATTCCTGAAATTTTCTATGACAGTTCAAACGTCCGTAGCTGTCGCGGCCATGATGTGACGTCATTTACCACAATCTGCCTTGTTTACATCTGATTTTTTGTCCTTAATAGAATAATTTTACTAATTGTATGTGCTCTGGTCAAGTAAAAATTGCAATAATAATATCGTAATAAAATCTTAGTGAAACTTTAAGCACTTTTCAAATAAAAGTGTTTTTTTGACACATAGACTTTGACGTCACTATCGGCGTTATCGAGGACGACGCGTTTTGAGAGTGCGTTCCGTTTCACCAAAAACATGCTACATAAAACAGTAAATTGTAAAATAAGTGATGTATTAGCAACTTAAACCTAAACATTTAAGTGTACCACGATGTTTTTATGGGGCAATACAAAGCATTTTTAATAAATAAAAAGAGTTTTATTGACGCATCTTGGACACAATGCGAGAGTGGAGCCTCAACACAGGTATAATAATAAGCAATAATAGCCTCGTGGTGTAACCGTCGGACTGCCAAGTCATAGGTCTCGAGTTTGAACCCAAGGTACGCACCTCTGATTTTTCGGATTCATGACCTTGAGCGTATTGTATAATTATCACTTGCTTTGGTAAAGGAAAACTTCGTGAGGAAACCATCATACCTGAGAGATATTTATTGACGGCAAGTAAAGCCAAGTCAGAGGCCCATGGGCGGCATAAAAACTCTTACACCAGGTTAGGTACTAACCACACGATAAAGAAAGAAAGAAGAAGCCAAGCAAATCTTAATAACATTAAGGTTTTTTATATATTTTGCTTGGATTGCGCCTTGTCTCTAAAGCTATTAAAATTAATACAGGATACAGAATTGGAGTTAATGAGATGCCATATGATGTTCCCACAACAGAAGTCCTTAGCTTCATGTGTTCAATGAGCAAAGGATCTTTTCCAATGATGACGTCATCAGTCAACTTTAAAATTAAATTTCAAAAATATTTTAATAAGTTTCTTAAAATACTATACCATATCTAAAAAAACAGTTAGAATATATGGGTTAGATTTTTTGGACAATGCCCATTTCGGGTTCGAACTCACCTGATGAGCATAGATAGTGTCATAGACAACAGTCCACGCCAACGCCCCGATGTAGAGCGGCGCGCATATCGCCCAGTCTATGGTCCCTTGTATTGCGCTGAAGCCCAGTAAAGCTCCCCAGTTGAAGGTGGCACCCAGAAATATTTGAGGGTAGTTCGTGAACCGCTTGGCTAGTGGGTACGTTACTACAAGAACTGGAACAGAAAAAACAATGACGCAGCTGACCACTAATATTTTACATGTAGCGACTGCTTATCTGACCATCAACACAGTTACTGAGTAATATGATACGATAGTCCTCGTTAAAAATGATTGTCACATTTTCGGGTTTTGATTACCCAAAACGGCTACCTTGTATATTATGTGGGCCGGGAGGTATTCGGATGGTCTATCATCTACACAGTTTATACTTACGCATACTACTAGCTCCTAGCGCTATACTATAGCAGTTGAGCTGAAGTAGTACCGCTAACGCGAGGCTCAACTGAGCGGCTAGGAACACCACCGCTTGCGTCTCAGATATCGCACCCGTTACCAGGGGACGGGACTTCGTGCGTTCTACCTAGAATGACAAAAATTTTGGATTACAAAAAGTATTATAATAGAAAACCAAGCTCAAATGGAATTGGGAGGTTACAATCGCCAAACTTAAGTGGAAGTAGGCAGACTAGGCAGGGCAAATTGCTCGCAGAACGGAGAGCTGATAGGGCCGAAAAGTTCTGGAGTGGCGACCGCGAACCGGAACACGTTGAATTGCGCGACCTCCCACTAGGTGGACCGATGACCTGGTGAAGGCTGCGGGGATCCGCTAGATGCGAATCGCACGGGACCGGTCAATGTGGCGACACTTGGGGAAGGCCTATGTCCAGCAATGGACGTCTTTCGGCTGAAATTAAGATGATGTGAGACAATCGGAGCGGAGACGTTCACGATACGACCAATCCATCCACGAGACGCGATGTGAATTTCAATCAAAATATTTTCAACTGGCCTAGGTTCAAGGTTGATTGATAAAATTTTGACAGTTCCGGGTGGCTTGATGTGCTGGCGTTTGCAAAATTTGAAGATATTTCAGTGAGAATATACTCCTTCATACCTTAGCATCCACGTCGCGGTCCCACAGATCATTAATAGTACATCCAGCCCCTCTCATAAGACCAGCTCCTACCAGGAACAGAGCAGCTGTCTGCAGTGAGGACTGCAGAGGGACTGTGCCGGCCACTGAGGCGATGGCTATAGACCATGCGCAGGGCCAGTAGAGTAGGTATATTCCTGTAGAGATAATTGTTTTATGAAAAAAGCGCTCTAGAGATAGGCCATGCTTTAACCATAAAGTTCGTTGCTGTTCGGGCCTCTTTGGGGGTCTGACACACAAACCTCCGTTGGCTTGGTATCGGCCCCGAAAGGGGCTGGCACTTAAGTCAAACTTCATCCTTACTGTTTATGTAAATATTTAATATTCTGATTATTATCAAATACTAGTCTCTGTCTAGCCTTTTCCTAACTATGTTGGGGTCGGCTTCCAGTCCAACCGGATGCAGCTGCATACCAGTATTTTTTATGGAGCGACTGCCTATCATACCTCCACAATCCAGTTAGTACTGGGTAATACGATACCACTTGGTGATGTCAGAGTTTTTGGGCCACTGACTACCAACAACTGTCAAAGATCTACAAATGACAGCCGACTTGCTTTCCGAGGCACGGAGGAAACTCGGTATGTAACGGGGGTGACCACCGTTACATACCGAGTTTCCTCCGTTCCTCCTCCTCACCAACTTAGGCAAGCACGGCTTAACCTAAAGATCGACCCGAGCGGCTGTTATTATTAAGGCACGAGCTCCTCACTATTATCAAATACTAATGTGCGTTAATTAAGAGGGTTGGATAAAAAGATCATGTTATGTCAAAGCCATTGAAAGTTCTGTAGTTAGCGCGCAAGATTCTTAATTACCGTAATAAAATTCAAGTGCGTAAATACGGTAATACAGACAGGAACAGGAAGCTAGGTTGCAAAAAAACATCAAGACTATGTACTATGTTATACAGGAGAAACAAAAGGGAAGGGCTATATGGAGTGGGATTTCTAGTTAAGAAGACCTATAAACAAAATATTATCAACTATATAGGAATATCAGAAGAGTAGCTGTCTTGAAATTGAAATTTGAAGACGAACTATTATCTGTAATACAAGCTTACGCTCCCACTGAGAAAGCAGATGACGATGAAATGTACAAGTTCTACAACGACCTGAGAGCAGCATACGAAATCCAAGATAAAACAGTATTAGTAATAGGAGATTTTAATGCCAAGATCGGACAACCAAGGAAATATGAAAGCTTAGTAATGGGAAGTTATGGATATGGAAAACGAAATGGAAGAGGCGAAAGGCTGATTCAATATGCCAGCGAAAATAAATTATCCATAATGAACACCTACTTTCAAAAGAAGCAAAGCCACAGATGGACTTGGATGGCCCCAGATCAAAACACAAAGAACGAGATAGATTTTATTCTGTGCAACAAACCTAAAAGAATAACAAACGTAGAAATACTCAATAATGTACAATTCCCATCAGACCATAGATTAATAAGAGCAACACTAACAATGAAGTCTCCTAAACTGAGCAGAAGAACATTTAAGACCCTTCCAAAAAATACCAAACAGCTCCCAGAACATACTAAAGAGGTACAAACCTATTACGACAAGTTAGAGAACATAATTACGAACAGCTTGAAAATAAAACAGGAAACCAACGAAAGAAAAGGTTCAGGAATAAAATTAATAAGAACACGTACAGAATTGATCTCAACTAAAAACAAAAGTAAAGATACAAATCAAGAGCTAAAAAACCTTTTAAAAACAACAAAGAAGGCCATAAAAGAGGACTACAATAACCACAGGCAAAGAATAATAGAGAAAAACTTAAATTGCTTCAGAAGCTCCAAGCGGGCCAACAAAGAACAAAACACACATAAAGACTGGATTCAGAAACTTAAAAAAGAAAATAATGAAACGAAAACAAGAAAGGACATATACTAACAAAATAAAAAATAAAATCTTATCATGCCAACATTCCATAGAAAGGAGCATATTAAAACTCAGGAAAATACAGAAAACCCGAAACGAAGAGATAAGGAAAAGAACTAAACTAACAGACGCCCACCTACACGCTCTACGACTGAAATGGAAATGGGCAGGTCATATTTCGAAATGTAGAGATCAAAGGTGGACATTGGAGTCAACAAAATGGTCTGGACCAGGAGGCAAGAGGAACAGGGGCAGACCACGCAAGAGATGGGCGGACGACATCACTGAAGTAGTTGGTCCGAGTTGGATGGAGTTGGCCTAAAACAGGAAAAATTGGCACGGGATGGCGGAGGCTTTTACCAAAAAGGGATCCATATCCAAATAAAATATAAAACTATTAATTTGTAAACACATTTGTAAAGAAAAATATGGAATAAATGAGCTTTATTATTATTCTATATACAGTGCAGGCCAAGGCTAAAAATCATAAAAATTGAGATTTTTGGACATCCAAGGTCCCTTTTTATTGAGAATGATTATCTCGTTATTTAGTTATGTGACGACTAGTTCATCCATAGTTCAATTTAAATAAGCAGTGGTTTGGATATCTTAGACGCGACTTCTGTACCTACTTAGACCCCAAGTGACGTATAGGTCAACAGGTGAATAAGTACAGCAGTAAATGAAAACACAGGAAGTATGAGGTCATTCTATTTTCTAAGGAGCTTGTCTAAGAGTAGTATCTTAAACTCAATTGTGTTATATTTCATACAAAAGATCATTTCTACGATAAGACCACCCATTGTGCCAGTTTTAAATGTGTTTTCTTTTTTGTTATATATAGAGTATATTGTTTAACGTATTTACCTCATTGGTTTAGTGGTCTTAAGAGTGACTACTAAGCAGGGGGACCTGGGTTCAAATCCCAAAAGGGGCAAACTGTTATTGGGTTTTTCCATCAAGAAGTCACGGTATTTAGATTGGTGCCCAGTTGATGGCAATAGCCTCGCTCATTACATGGGACTTAAAGATGACTTGGTGAAATTGTGGGTATTAGGTACACCTCTGCATAACCCTTCGGGGGTTACAGGCGTGATGTTATCATGTTTTAAGTCAAAAAACTTCAAATATTGCCAAAGTATACATACCAATAGGTCTATCCCATCTCGCCAGCTTTAAATAAGGATCAATCTTCTCTTTCCAAGACAACGCTTTAGCTTCAATTTCTTCTCGATCTGGCAACACCTTCCCCCCCAACTTATCATAGACAATCTTTGGTGTTGTCGTTTCAATAACAACTTTTTGTCTATGCTGATCACTTTGCGTAGAATATATTCTAGAGATTTCATATCTATGGTTTTGTTCTTTCTTTAAATATATTTGGCCACATAGGCAAGAGTATGCACTTGGAGGGTAGTTGTATATTTTTCGTTTTGTGTTCAGGGATACCGTTTTTTGTAGTAGCATAGATATTTGTGTTAGTTTGTACATTTTAATACTATTGTTTAACATTATTATTTGGTGGGGTTTCACAGCGCTGGGTTCTGGAAATATAAAATGGTTACATAAATAAATACAAAAGTGATTTGTCAGCGTCTTGAAGAGTCTCCTAACAATATAGATTTTATTTAAGAATATTAAAAATAACTAAACGGGGTTTCGTTGACTACACCCTTTTTATTATTGCTTGCGTCTCCTACCCCGTCTACTAAGGTGATTTTTCTCAGAAATCATTCAATAGAAATTGTAACCTTTAACAATTAAAAAAAGCTATGCACCTCCGGCAGCGGGAGTGACTCTAGACGTGACGGTAGACGGAAACTGTAAGACCCCACTGGATAGTCTCTACATACAATTCATAATTTTTTTAATAACATTTCACAGCTATCTAAATACTGATTTAATTACCAGAACCATCCAACCAGAAATACACCCACGTAACTTTTTATCTTAGAAGATACAAAACAGGAAAATTTATATTTATAGGGCTGCTTATTATTTATAATATCGCTCATCTAAGCTCAGGCAATTAAATATAAACATTACGTAATAATATCAATCTTCCGCCTTTGATAGACGCAAAAATAATGGGTAAAGACCGTTTATTTATAACCGTTTATTTTATAAGACTCCGACCTTTTCTATACCAAAACATTAAACAATAGACACATTACTCACCTCTGTCTCGTTATTAATTGTGAGAAAACGAGAAATTAGTCGTAATTTTAAAACAATTCACTTTTTATGATGCGAAAATATAACCAAAACTAATCATCGTAATGTTTTTTAATGGTCAATGTCAAAATTCAAGGACATCAATTAAATTCAGTTACGATGCATCGAATCAGAATTAAATGTAGTTTGTACTACGGTAGATGGATGTTTTCATACTATTAGAATTAATATTAAAATAAATAATTAGATGAAATCAAGAAAGAAATTCAATGTGCCGCACATGACATTTCACAATGACAACTTGACTGACTTGACAAGTTGACAGTTCACATCAATGACAATTGTATTTTTTCAGTTATTCGTTTAGAAATTTTGATTAATTTTTATTCAAAACTAATACTGTTTTGCCTGGCTCATCCCACCTCTGGGCTTCCAGTTGTTTCGATCCAGGCCACTTTGACGTCCGACCACTGATCGTTGGTTTTGTATCTTCTACGAGGTTTGCCGTGCCGCGACGCCTTCTACCTGTGTCACGGCTCCAGAAACTGGTTATTTTGGACCATCCACAACTCATTGGGCATGCGGCAGATATGACTAGTCCAGTCCCACTTCAGCTTAGTTTACTACAAATAATAATAATAAATATAAACATAAGAAAAATCAACAGCAAAAGTTTCCGATGAAAAAAAGAAAATACCAAAAAATCTTACTAAAAGTTGTTATTTGTTAAATACAAGTATTAATTTCTTTTTCGTTGGTTTTGTACTTTGATCAACATTGCTTCGATCAACAATTAGTTGTTAGTTGTTGATCGAAGGTTTTGTATCATTTCTTATGCTAAAAAAAGCAAAACAAATATGTTTCCAAACGGAGCGTCTCACGTCAATGTCAGTGTCAAAAAATAAAACATTTTCGTTTTCAGTCCATGGATTCGGCTTGAGAAGATTTAAACATTAATTATTTTCGTTTTATCAATTAAAATAATGTGTTGTCAAACTGAGACTCTTCCGCAAGTATAATGCTTACTAAGGCCTGTGTTTTTAAATCTTAGAAGAGCATAAACACCGGTAAGTTCGAAATTAAATTATGAGGGTGTGTTAGTTTTTTGCAGAATAGGGTTTTTAGCGTCATGAATGCTTAGATTTTGTAGTCTCCAGCTACAATCTGGAACCAAAAGAATAACCATTCAGCAACTCTGATGATACGAATGGTTACGTACGAGTGTTTTGCAGTCACTTGGGACACACATATATGCAGGCTAACCAAGGTGCTTGGCAATAGAGAGTCGTCCTCTATGGACATAACACGGTTGGTTGTGTTATGTTCTCATGAGTGCCAACTAGGTAACAAAACAAATATGGCAGAGTCAGGAGTTGTAGTGGTTTAGGAATAGTGTGAAGGGCTACTCCCAAAGTAGAGTACCACCCACACACTTTGTCAGTTTTGTGTAAATTGGTTATCAAAAGTTTAACAAAGCTATAAGCTAAAAAAGTATTAACAGTGATTTTGAATTATCATATTTTGAAATACTTCTTTTACTGGGGAATATGGGAAAATAATAAAATAGTTTACAACATTTTTTGTAAATTTTTTTAAAGGTCAAGTGTGACAGACGAGTCTTTAGTTCTTGACAATGAAGGAGAAAACCAAGAAGAAAGGTGCTAAACCAAAAAAAAAGAACTCTGTGTATCCATGTCAATATTGTCCTAAGGTAAGAATTTAGACATTTTAGCTGAATCTATATGTATTATTTATTTATTGTATTATTACACCTTCTTTCTTAACTATTCATCGTTTCCTTGGTCTTTCTCTCCTTCTCCATACATATTCATCATTAACATATTCCTCATTTCATGACCATATCAAGATAGACGACTTCCTTTCAATTTTTCTGTAACAAAATAAAAATTCTTAAAAGTCCATTTTAAGAATTTAAATTTTTAACGGAATTGACATTATGATTCGGATAAAGTAGCCATTTTAGGCGCCCCGGTGTCAGTTTCAAACATCCTCTAAAATACTCATTACTTACTTTATCCTTTCTTGTCACTCCACACATCCATCGCAACATTCTCATCTCTGCTACATGCAATCGTTTTTTATCCATCTTTATATTATGACAGACAAAACAAACAAACAAATTGATTGTTTTGATTAAACAATCAAAGACTTTAATATTTTACTATCATAATGAGCCAATAATGTTCCCACTGCTGTTACACATGGCCTCCTCTCTATGATAGGGCATGGGCTATAATCCACCATGCGAGCCCAGTGCGGGTTGGTAGATGTCACATGACTTCAAATTTTTAGTTCTAGGACATGCCGGTTTCCTCACTATGTTTTCCTTCACCGTTTTGATTTTACTATATGTGTGTATATATAGGGTGACTAGTTTACGATACTTAAATACTAAATAAAAATAATGTTGTATATTTAAAAGTAGACCTTTATCATACTCTATTAACTCCTCTTCCACTCAGTTACTCACTCTTACACAGTTAGTAACTGAGTGGTACCCACGCAATGGAAAGAGACGCAGGGGCAGACAGTTCAAGAGGTGGGAAGACGACCTACCACAGGAGTGGAGGAGGTTGACACAGAGTCGAGAGGCCTGGCGCGGCCTGGAGGAGGCCTTTGTCAAAGGGACAACCTGACAAAGACAAAACATTATTTAAGTTCAGTTAAAAAACAATATTGTAAAAGGAAGTCAGTGAAATAAAGGCTATTTTTATTTTTATTTATTAACTCCTCTTCCAGACCTTCGAAAACTCCACAAATTGGCATGCCCACAACAAACTGCACACAACAGAGAAACCGTACCACTGTGAGCTATGTGACTACAAATGCAAGATAAAGAAGTACCTCACGAGACACGTCAGTAAGACGCATAATAAACCGACGGCGCATCCATGTCCCGTGTGTGGGAAATGCTTCCATTATGACTGTGCGCTGAGGGCTCATATGAGGGTGCATACAGGTAGGTCTTCTTGTTCTTTATCATGTGGTTAGTGCCAAACCTGGTGTCAGAGTTTTTATGCTGCCCATGGGCTTTACATACCGTCAAGAAATATCTCTCAGGCATGCTGGTTTCCTCACAATGTTTTCCTTCACCGAATTGTATTGTATTGTATAGCGGGCTGGTGTCCGCAACTCCACGTCAAAGCGCGTATTTTGCGTACGGGTGGGAAATTTATTCGATCCACCCTAACTCCCCGAGAAAGGCCAGCAGCGCCTTGGTGTTGCTGACAATCTCGCGGAGAGTACCTGGGTTACCGAAGTACTTTGCCCTGTATGTTGCAACCACTGGGCAGTGCAGAAGTACGTGGGCTGCTGTCTCGTCTTCCTCCATGTAGGCACGGCACAGGGGGTTGTCCGTGACTCCTATGACAAAGAGGTGTTTATTAAAAGAGCCGTGTCCAGTAATGGTGGCTGTAACTGTGCGCAGCTGCGATTTGGTCAACCGAAGCACGTGTTTGGTGAGGCGGCCGTCGAAGTAGGAAGTGCTTTCTTGGCCTGCCTGCACTCGCCGTGGTCTAGCCATAGCTTGTGGTGTTGTTCACTAGTTCGGTTCCTTACCAGTATGCGTAGGTATCCGAAAGGGAGTGGTACGATGGGTTCGGGTCCCACCGCTGCCATGCTCGATCCCCTTCTAGCGAGTTCGTCCGCCGCATCATTGCCACGGGAATCGCTGTGTCCCTTAATCCACTGAATGGTTATATTATTGAGATTACCAACCTGGTTCAGGCGTTGATGACACTCGTGTATTAACCCAGAGTTGACTGTGTGGTTGTTTAGTGCTAGCAGTACAGCCATGCTGTCTGAGAGTATACGAATTGAGTGGTCCACAATCTTCCTGGCCAAGATAGCAGATGCCGCCAGAAAAATGCCCATGCATTCTGCCTGAAATACCGTGTTGTGGGCCCCCAGAGATTTGGCTATGTGGATGTTGAGATCCTCCGAGAAGACTCCAGCACCTGTGCCAGTACCTGTTTTAGAACCATCCGTGAAGATCCGTAGTTCCGCGGGGTTTAATCCCTCGCAGCGGTGATCCTCGTGGAGCTGGATTTAGGATTGGATCTGGATTTCCTTCACCGAAGCAAGTGATAATTATACAATACCCACATGAATTCGAAAAATCAGAGGTGCGTGTCTTGGGTTCGAACTCGAACACACCACTACGCTATCACTGCTATAACAGGTGGGTATTATACAGGAAGGTGTTGATACCCTTTTATCATCAATATATGATATATTATGGTCTTACAACTGACCGCCTTGTTGGTCTAAACGTCGCGAGCCCGACTGCTGCGCATAAGGTCCTGGGTTCGATTCCCGGGTCGGGCAAAGTGTTATTGAGTTTTTACGTCAGGAATTTCTCAGCAGCAGCCACGGAGTCTGGATTTGCGCCCGTTGATGGCAATAGACTTGCCCCCTATTACATGGGACTTAAACATAACTGGCCAATTGTGGTACACCTCTGCGAAACTCACACAGGATTACAGGCGTGACGTTATCCCTTGATCTGTCCACGAAGTAGACACAATAGTTAAACAATGGTGTCTCGACCGAATCGGTCGGGTGGACAGTTCATGATTTATGTTATAAATGTTATTTTGTTTTGCAGGTGAAAAGCCATACAAGTGCAATGATTGTGACAAGGCGTTCAGCTCATTATACTCTTTTAACGGGCACAAGTTAATACACACTGGTAAGTCTAAACAAATCTTTAAAGGGTGGAAATAGACCCTTAACGAAGCCTTTTTTTTTTTTTTTTTTTTTTTCGGATGGGAAATCATCAAATGACTTCTCCCGCTCTGGGCGGAGCAGGAGGGAGTGTCAGACTTTTACTGACTAAAACCCATCCATGTTCCTTCATCGCCCTTTGTGTTCCGGGGCCACGGTATCTCTTTCGAATAGTCCCGCAACCCCGGACCCTTAACGAAGCCTGAAGGCACTTTTTCTCCCCGTCATTGCGATCATTTTTTTGTTCTCTGGGCCATACCTGGGAATGTTGTAGTTTTGGAGATATTGGAGGTCAAAGTGTATTTTTTTTTAATTACTAGCTTTTAAGGTCATAACTTTAAATACCTCCGTAATCCGTTTACTGTTCAATGCACCCATCAGTACAATGTATTTGTAAGAAATATGTAAAGAACGCATATAATAAAAACTTTTAAAACGTCTGCGAAATCTTTCACGTTACTAGACTAAAAAGCTGGAAATAAAAAAAGTAGTTGTTAAAATAACTAAAAAACCCTACAGAAAAGCAAAAAACAAGCACAATTTAAATAAAAAACCCGACTGCGTAAAAATAATTGATAACTTTAAATTAAAAAAAAAAACTGAAAAGAATAAAACAAGTTCAGGAGACAGGACATATTGACTTTAATGGGTCCCGACTGTTTTTTATTTTTTTTAAGAGGCTCGCAGAATTACCGGAGTGCACACTAGCGCCACTTTAGTAAAAAAATCAGAACTCGTTAAATACACAATTTATATAAAATCTGACTGACAAAATTTTTTAAGCCTTAAGTATTTTTTTTTATTTTACACTTTTTAGTTACTCAGATATTATACCATTTTAAAATCCTCATAATGAGCCCTTTATCGAGCCGTTTAGGCTTAAGAGCGTGCCAAACATTTGAATTTGGCGCTAAAAATGTGAAAAAGTGTCACTCTCTTAGTAAATACGAATGTAACGACACCTCTCAAGCTAAAATCCACCGTTCAGGCTGCAGTACGTGCCAAACATTTGGATTTTATTTACTTTTATACTATCTGTCATTTCGAATTACATTCAAACATATAAGTTGCATATATTTTTGTAATCACCTTTTAAAACCCTTCATTTTGATGTAATCGCTGGTATTAGAAAAAAAAAATTGAACTCCACAATATGGCACCCCAAATATCCACGAATTTTATTTGTTTTTTGTTTATAATGTAGCCAGTGACACTCGCGCCATCAAGAAGAAACTAACGACATATAATCTATCCAAATTCCTCCAACCGTTGGGGAGTCCCGAAGGAATAAAGAAACGGATATACATACATACATACAGGTCAAACACATTACCCTCCTTTTGGGCTTCGCCGCAGTCGGGTAAAAATAAAGCAGTTTTCTTCGTTTTTAATTTAATTGGCAGTAATAATTTATCCAAATCACTTTATTAATAGTTACAAGGCAATAAAGAAACGGACATACATATGTACAGGTCAAACACATAACCCTCATTGTGGGCTTCGTCACAGTCGGTTAAAAAGGCAGGCAGATAATGACGTAATATTAGAAAGTTTATTTAGTTGTAAAGTTGTATGTTTGTAAACCGTAATCTCTAGAACTACAAAGCTTACTTTTTAACGGCCGTTTTCTATAACTTACTTACGTATAACTGTTGTTTAATATGCCTACTTCCGTAGCTATCGGTGTTTCTATAAACAAAGAATATCCTATCCGCGTCACCAACCTGTCACTTGATTCATAGAAAAATCAAAGAAAGCTTTCCTGTGACGTTTTGTTTCTAACCGGTCAGTAAGCAAAAAGTCAAATAGATAGAGATAGCAACCTACCGAAACGGGCTAGTAAGTTAATGAAAATGCCCCGTAAGCAAGAAAAATACCGTCTCCACACGGGCCAAACCGCAAAATGCAGCAAGTCAAAAAAATTAAATAAATAATAAATAAATATCGCTGGACATTACACACAGCGCCATCTAGTGCCACACTAATCAACGAGGCTTGTGTCGTGGACACCAGATAGTTGATATACTACACAGATACTTCTTGTTCGTAAATACATACTTATTATACATATAAACATCCATGAATTGGAAACAAATGTCCATGCTCATCACACAAACATTTGCTCCTACCGGGATTCGGGACCCTAAGAACGTAAGGCAGCCTCACTACCGCTGCGCCATTCGGGTCGTCAAAAAACAGTAAAACTACAAAAGAGTTTTGCTAGTACAATATAATTCTTTCTAAATATTCTGTCAAATTTCGATTAGTGATGCAGTCTTCTGGTTTTACGCATTGGCTTTTGTCCTCCACATACCTGGAAGAAAATTACAAAAACATACAATTTTCTGATGAGAGATATATTAGATTAGGCTCGCGACTAAATAATCACAACGGAACGGGTCGATATTTAAGGTGAGCAATGCTTGCCGAGGTCGGTTCGTGGATGCGTGGAGCTAAATACTGGTATTCAGCTGCATCTGGTTATACTGGAAGCTCACTCCGACATGGTTGAGAAAAGGCAGCTCGTCCCGCTTCGTCTTTATCTTCTTCGAGGTCTTCTGGCTGTATCAGGGCCACACATAACGGTTATTTTGGCTAACGGCAAACGTTGCTAGCCAAGTCCCACTTTAGCTTAGCGGCTTTTAAGCAACGTCACGCATTTGTGTGGTAATATTTATCATCAGCATACAGCAGTCCACTGCTGGACATGGGCCTCTTCAATTGCACGTCACTTAACGACTTTGCAACTCTCATCTAGTTGCTACCAACTACCCTGCGAAAATGGTCGCTCCACCTAGCCTAAGGGGGGCCGGCCCACCTTACTCTTGCAGATTCGCGGTCTCCACTCAAGAACACGTCTACCCCGACGGCCATTGGTTCTACGGCTTATATGGCCGGCCCATTGCCATTGTTTGCTATACGTAAATCATAGTAAAACGCACCCGATATTACAATAACACCCAGGCAGGTACAAAGTTAGACAATTCTTAGACTGTAGTTTTATTATCCGGGCGTCCTTGGTAGGCGACTGCATCTTGTGGTACTTCAATGCTTGTCTCAAATAAGCGAGTATCCTCTTGTAGTCAACCAAGCCGTAACGAAGGTTCAGGTTCCCTTCCAGTTTTTGTAATATCATCTGGAAAAAATATTAGCCTGATTATGTTAGGAATGGATATGAAAGAAAAGGGAGTCCATGATACCGTGACGTCTGTCAGGCGATAATGGTAGAACTAGAAGAAACGACCCTAAGTCATTGAGCTATTACTACTACGTATAGAGAAGACAGCGCGAACAAAATCTGTGCGCAGTGCGGGGCGCGCGGGGGGCAGCTAACCCCGTATATATACATGTTCTGTAGCGAGCAAGCGACTGAGTGAATTGCAGCCAGCTGACAGTATTTGAACGGAGCACAGATTTTGTTCGCGGTGTCTTCTCTATACGTAGTAGTAATAGCTTAATGCCCCAAGTGAGGAGATCACCTTGAAGATTTCTTTCTACTTACCCCAGTCATCTCTTCGTCAAAAGGATACTTAGGATCAGCGTAAACATTCAAAAAGTTCGTAAATTTCTCCAAAACCTCCGACCTCTTATTTAATTTTCTAGTACACTTTATACTAACGATCTTTTTCAACAAATCTTTCGACGCCATATTGGAACAAATCTTATTCAGTTCAGCTGTCATTTTTCCCGCTTCTTTTTTTAAAGCGTGTTCGAATTTCTCGTTGGATAATAGTCTATGGTATGTTTGGTAGAGTTTGATGTGTTTTCTCTTGTCGACGGGCAATGAGTTTACCCTTCTGTTAAAGATATTGTTTTCGAGATCTTGGCGTATGTGATTGAGTTCCGATTCAGAAATATTTATGTAGGTTTGATTATTATATTGCATTATGTAGTCGTAGTCTGCTTGTTTTAGTCTGAAAGAGACATTGGAATTAAGGATTTTTTTATGATTATACATATATTCGCACTGGCTGTTAAGGGTTGTGGAGGTCAGATATGCAGTCGGTCAATGTAAAATACTGGTATTCAGCTGCGTAAGGTTAGACTGGAAGCTGATCACAAAGTAGTAGGGATGAGGCTAGACAGGTCATAAGCGCAAAGACCCACCTGATGGCAAGTGGGCACCGGTGGGCTACCACAATGCCAGGGTATTGCGGATATGTTGCCGTCTCTGAGGCAAAACTGAAACTAAATATAATTACATCTTCGGGCACAGAGGTCCTGGTTACGATTCCCAGGTCGGGCAAAGTGTTATTGGGTTTTTCCATCAGGTATTTCTCAGTAGTAGCCACATAGCCACGGAGTCTGGATTTGTGCCCGAGACAAGGCTCGCCTCCTATATATATATATAATTGGTTTGGCCTAACGGATTTCAGGCGCAATTAAATGTTGTTTACTTACTGATCAACTGCCGTTTTAATAGTACCGCATGTGATGGGACATGATGCTCCGAGGGGCTGCCAGGCCATTGCGTTACTGTCCTGACAGAAGACTCGTGCTTCTGCGAAAGAAATAAATGTCGTCAGTCTATGATTTGTATAAAAAAGTGCGAGTGATAAAATAATAACAAGAATTTGTGAGGTATATACACTACCGCTAAAAACCCGACTACTGAATAAAATGTAGCCTATGTTACCCGGGCCATAATAACGAATCGATTGACACCTTTTTTGTTTTTTTTTTTCGGATGGGAAATCATCAAATGACTTTTCCCGCTCTGGGCGGAGCAGGAGGGAGTGTCAGACTTTTACTGACTAAAACCCATCCATGTTCCTTCATCGCCCTTTGTGTTCCGGGGTCACGGTATCTCTTTCGAACAGTCCCGCAACGTCGATTGACACCTTACTCATCAAAATCGGATGAATAGTTTAGGCGCTACGGTGGAACATACGTAAATACAAACATTCATACTTAGACTGCTAAAATCATAACCCTGCCATTTGGCTTCGCCGTAGTCGGGTAAAAAATGAAGGGCAAATTGGAAGAAAAAAAAATCGAACGTGTTGCGCCGATACCTAGTAACATGGTAAAAGGGCATAAAAATACAAAATGTAAACGGACCTTTCACAAAGCCGTCAACCGTCATTTTGTACATCAAATAAAGTAACTACGCAAAAATGATTGCTGGGAAAAGACCTTTTTTGGCTGTATAATCACGTTTTACTGTATATAGGACTCAATGTAACGCACTCAACACATTTTGCTGATGAATGCATAGTATGGGGGTCGTGGAGGTGTTTAAATTAAAGTTGTAACATTAATTAAAATAAATAACATTAACAAATGTTGTATTTAAAAAAAAACTTGTGGAAAAGTTATAACTTTGACCCCCAATATCTCTGTAACTAGAAGGTTCCCAAGTTATCATCTGCCTAGCCTATTCCTAACTTTATTTGTTGGGAGTTAGAATCATTATTTTTCAAAAAAAAAAAAAAAAATTTTCGACGCATACTTTTTCTGTATGGCAAGTAAATTAAAAAAAAAAAACTTACCCGCAAATAAAATTTTCAACAACAAAACGAGAACTAACAACATTCTCCGAAAGATCACTCAACATTGTAACGTTGAGCCTAAATGTTACGGCCATCGTTAAAGTAATGGCTATAAAAGTTAATTTAACTAGTAATAGTTTAGAAGGTTAATTAGTACCTACTTAGGCAGGTTATGTAAGCCTTGGTTAATGTCAGCCTATAATTTTCCAACTGCAAGAGAAATGTCTCTTCTCATTTATGTCGTAAATGGAACCTTCACGAAGCCGTCAACCATTCTGCACATCAAACTAAACTACCTAACTCTACCCAAAAATAATTGCTGGGAAACGATTTTTTTTGGGGTGAAAATTCACGTTTTACGGTAGGACTCAATGTAAAGCACTCAAAGCATTGTGCTGATGGATGGATTGAATAGTACTGGGGTTATGGAGATATTTATGGTAAAGTTTTAGCAGTAAGAACATGTATTTGAAAAAAGAAAACTTGTGAAATATTTGGAACTTTGACCGCCAATATTTCCGTAACTAGAAGGTGTGTAGAAGGTTCTCAGGTTTGGTCTAGAACAATAAGATCATCGCAATGACGGGGAGAACAAGTGCTTTTCGATTACATTAAGGGCATATAAAGGGAAGTACAAGTTATGCTTTTCCTGCTCCTCCGCTATTCTTTAATTTTGTTGCGGAATCCAAGACAGTTACATTGATTTTCTGGGACTTCGTCGAACTTGATTCTCCCGGAGCTTTTCTGGTGGTCGCCACTATTGATTCTCGGTGCTTTGGCAATACTTTTACACCTACTCGTATTATAGAGAAGACCCGAATCTTGATCAGCACGCCGGCTCACGGTGTTGACGACTTTAGAAAAGGCCCGGCTTTCCTCGCGATGCTTTTGAAACTGCACTTTTTGAACGCCGAAACTTACAAATGACAGTCCCTTGAAAGCCCAACCTCTTTCGTAACCAGGGTCAAATTGAATTAGCAAGCGAAACTCCGTAGACGGCATCGTAAACATGTTGAAACTAAATAGAAAGCATTCGTTTTTTATGTGTAGTATTTTGGTATGTGCGTTTCTCGGGCTTCTGAGGACTCATAAACGACTGTCAAAGGTCTACGGATAACAGTCGGAACCAACGGCTTAACACGTTTTCCGAAGCAGGGAAGCGTCGATCAAAGGTCGAGGTTGGAAAGCAACCCCTGCAGTTAGTTAGCCATGACTATGAGTCCTTCTATGGCTTCACTACTCTAATTAATTATGAATCATGTTGTTTTATTTCAGGCGAGAAACCTTTTGAATGTCGATACTGCGAGTACGCGTGCCGCGACAGCTCGACGATAAGGAAGCATATGGAGAGACATCTAGGAGTATCCAAGGACTATCCGTGCTCTATTTGTAATAAGAAGTAAGTTATTATACAGACTCGGTCTAACTTTAGACCCGGTTGATGGCAATAGGCTCGGCCCCTATTACATGGGACTTAAAACATAACTGGCGAAATATGGGTGTACTATTAGGTACCCACATCACCTCAAAAGGCGTGATGTTATGTCTTCTTATCATAATATTTTTTTGTTTGAACAGTTTCAAAAAGAAGGTGACATTACAAATCCACGTGGACGAGGTGCATTTCGACCTGGACACGAGGAAGTATCCCTGTGAACATTGTGACAAGATGTTCAAAACTAAACCGACGCTTCGTTTACATGTTGTGAGTGAAACATTTTTGTTTTTCATAGCCTTAGTAGTCTTTGAAAAGAACGAGGAGGAGGTTGGGATGTGGAAGAGCTCGTGGTTAAATAATAACAGCCGCTCGGGTCGATCTTTAGGTTAAACCGGTCTTGCCAAGGTTGGTCCGTGGATAGGTAACCACCCATTACATACCAACTTTCCTCCGTGCCTCGGAAAGCACGTTAACGCGTTGGTCCAGCTGTCATTTCTAGATCTTTGACAGCCGTTATAGGCAGTCAGTGAAAGACTGAGAATCAGTCTTACCAAGCGGTCTCGTATTACCCAGTACTAACTGGGTTGTGGAGGTCTGATAGGCAGTCGCTCCTTGGAAGCCGACCCCAAAAAAGTTGGGAATAGCATCGTCGTGTTTTCACATTAAGGGGCTCCCCCATGCACACTAGCGCCACTTTAGTAAAAAAATCAGAACTCGTTAAATACACAATTAATATAAAATCTGACTGACAAAATCAATCGTTTGGTCTTCTAAATTATTTACGTCTGCTTAACTCATTGAAAAATAGCTCGCTGTCGTTACAGATACAAAATGGAAAAAACGGCCTTTTTAGCAATTTTTCTAACTGTAACTACAGTGAAGTATATTTTAATGAATTAAATAGACGTCAATAATCTAGAAAATAGTCAGCAAAATCAAACCGTTGCTGGAATCAGTTGGACTCCACATTAATGAAACGAAAACAAAACTAGTAATCAGAGACCCACTCAGTACCGCTACCCGAAGTCTTATTAGAATTGGAGGAACCAGTATTCAACCGGCAGACGAGATTAAGTACCTTGGCACGTATATAACATCGACACTTAATCGAAACAACACAGTTAACGCCAGATGCAAACAAGGGATGCGTAACTCTAAGGCCTTAATATCCTTCATAAAAAACTCGAAAATGGAGTGGAAAATTGCGCGTCTTATCTATAAAATGGTCATAAAACCTGCAATGACTTACGGCCTTAAGGCAGCGGCACTCACAAAGGCAAACCGATCGAAACTCAGAAGATACGAAAGATTCATTCTTAAAGACATGATAAAGAGCACGCGAAACCCCCCGAATAAGAAAACACGCGAAATTCTTATGGGAAAAACAATTACCAAAAAAATTAAATGCCTACGGCTATACTACTACGGGCACATCCTCCGACGACCAGACCCTCACTTACTACACGCAGCTATTAGATACAAGGCGAAACGGTTAAAAGTAGGAAGACCAATATATACATGGAACGAGTCACTCCAACAAGACATGGAATATTTCAACAAAAGCAAAGTAGAATGGATTCAGCTAGCAGCAGATAGAGAAAAGTTCAAGTCGGCCACCCAGGAAATATATCACCTCAGCGAAACTGACAGTGAAATAAATACTACTGACGACGAAACATTTACACGAAAATAATGTTTAAATAAGACGTGTCAAAAACGAATGGAATCGCAACCATCAGAAACGAACATGATTCTCCAATGTTAGATGAGACCAACCAAACGAAGGTCATAACACCAATGCTCATTCCTATGGATTGTACCTGTTTTTACCATTATTCCTATATTGGCTCTAGGCTGCATAGTCGGCTGATTGTGCCCGACTGGCTGCGGTTGGTCGGGCTTCTTTTCCCATCCCAGAGCATGTCTTTCCTTACAAAAAGGGCCCCCTGGTGTATCCGGCTTGTCCGGGTCAAGCTTGCTCCTGGCTGGGTGTGGTGCTCAATCAATCAAATCAAAAAACAATCAATCAAATTAAATAGACGTCAATAATCTAGAACTCTAAAGCATTGATTTTGTCAATCAGATTTTATATTAATTGTGTATTTAACGAGTTCTGATTTTTTTACTAAAGTGGCGCTAGTGTGTATGGGGGAGCCCCTTAAGGCGTTGGTCCCGACTGTCATTTGTAGATCTTTGACAGTCGTTACAGGTCAGTGGCCCAAGTCTGATAACCAGTCTTACCAAGGGATATCGTACTATACCTAGGACTAACGGGGTTGTGGAGGTCAGATAGGCAGTGGCTCCATGTTACATGCTGGTATTCAGCTGCATCCGGTTAGACTGAAACCGACCCCAACATAGTCGGGATGAGGCTAGGCAGATGATGACTATATCCTGAAATATGACCTCACTTTCTGATATGCAGGGAATACAAGGCCTCTTTTCTTTGCAGGCCTCGGTCCACAAGAAATCAAACCGTATAAAATGCGAGATTTGCGGCTTGGTGACTACTAAGAACAACATACAGAAGCATATGAAGCGGCATATAGACGTTCGGCCTTACAGGTGTAGCTATAAGCCGTGCGGAAAGCGGTTTAAGGATATGGTGAGTGAGAAAGAAAAAAAAAAAAAAAAAAAAAATTATTATTAAATTGCATTTGCTCTTCCCGTCATTGCGATCACTTTTTTTTGTCTGGACCATACATGGAAACCTTCTAGTAACGGAGATGTTGGTTGTGTTGGTTGTGTTGTTAGTTTAAAGTTTCAACTTATTCACATATTAATATTGTAATTATTTTTAATTCTATAATATAACTTTACTTTAAATACCTCCACTATGCACCCAACAGTACAATGTTTTGAGTGTGTTAAATTGAGACACCGAAAAAAAAATCGTAAATAATATTTGCGCTCAAACTAAGAAACATGAACATGATTTATTTATTTATTTATTTGGTACACCAACAGCAATACATACTAAGAATTAATGTGAAACAGTGAAAATAACATAAAATTGCTGGTATGTATGCCTATTATAGGTATACGCAGCATTCACCATAAGACAACAACATTATTATAATTTTGCAAATCTTAATAATAAAATTTGAATAAGTACAATATAATATAAAATAAAATAAAATTTACTTAATACTAAATGAAGTGATTTAATTATGATTATATACATTATGCATTATGAGTGTATTATGTAAAGATTTACATTTTTGTTAAATGGTTGCGCAAATGAATGATGAACAGAGTGCCTGGTTGACGGCTTCGTAAAAGGTCCAGTTCACTTTGTATAGAAACATAATTATGCTGCAGTCAGGCTTCGTAAAAGGTCCAGTTCACTTTGTATAGAAACATAATTATGCTGCAGTCATTACCACCAAATGAAACATCAAATATTGTTTTTACAATAATGTAACAATTTTTTTATTTATATATTTTTTTAATATTGTTTTTTTTTTAATGATTTGATATCGATACCGACTACGTCTTCGGAGTTTTGCTAGATAATTTATTTGACCCTGCAGAAAATCTTCCAAAAATAACACATACTGGCCGTATAATAACACCCCTAAACTGATCAAACTAACTAGTAGAAGGTAGAACTAATGGTTAATAGCGTGTATTTTCTTTCCAGGGCGACCTGAAGCGCCACCAAGTAATTCACTACCCAGACTATCACTTCGTTTGTAACGTATGCAACAGACGGTTCCCTCGCAAGTTCAGACTCAAGAAACATATGCTGAACGGGTGCAAGCGGGTGCAGTGTCATCACTGTGGACAGTTGTAAGTACATCATCATCAATATTAGGGGCCATCCATAAATTACGTCACACGAATTTCATGATTCACTGCTGAAGTCACATATTTTGCAATTTTACATCTACAAATTATTGAATTAATTGAAAAGCAGTTCCGAAATTAGTTTTATTTCGATTTAAATTATTTTTTTAATAAGACTATAAATTAACATCAAATTAAACATTTCAAAAATTTAACTTAACTAAATACGATTAATTATTATTATTAAAGATTCAGACTAATAAAGATTATGAAATGTGACGTCACGAAATTTAGGATCCCTCCCACCCCCTTGTCACACTTCGTCAACCCCCTCCCTCCCCCATAACGTGTGACATAATTTATGGGTGGCCCCTTACGGCAAATTATGAAAAGTACCTAGGGCAAGCCAAGTTTTCGGACTCATATGACGCCATCACGGCACCGCCTCTGATTCATCTGCCTAGCCTTTTCCCAACTATGTTGGTATCGGCGTCCAATCTAACCGGATACAGCTAAATACCAGTATTTTACATGGAGTTACTGCCTATCTCACTTGGTGCTAGACACCCGGATGGGTGAGCCATTTGGGAAATCCACCAATTTGCAATGTGCTCGCGTGGTGGAACATGGCCCGGTCCCATATACAAAGAGGAGGCCTGTGTCCCAGCAGTGGGAACATTATAGGCTGATTATGCTTAATTGCTTAGGCTAACTCAGCATATTTGTACCGTATACGTAATACCTTTTGTCTGTCGCCAATGGGACACGGGACACTTTTCATTCAAAAAGTGACAAATATTCGAGAGCTTCCAGAAAACAACCCAATAGGGTAATTGACACCTTAAAACAAAAATTCCAAGACAAGAGAAAAAACTTTATTTTGGGCCTGAAAACCCGATTTATTTTCAATTTGACATCAATTAAGTCGAGTCATTGAGTTGACCAAATAGTGACGTCACAGCGTGCTATTGCCCTACAAAATCAATGAGAGAACCGCGTTTTGACAGCTCTTAAAAAGTATGTCAATTGATTGGTGTGTCAACTACCCTATTTGACTTGATCATCGACTTTATCGCGTAGCACCAAGACATGTTTTAGTACACGTTCAATTGAGCATTTATTATGGTCTTTGCTACAGGTTTACAGCCAAAATCTTTCTAGCCCAGCACATAAAGAATGCTCACGGCCCTTACCCTAAATCCAGAGAGTATCTTTGCGACGTCTGTGATATGGTGACATACAGCAGAAGAGGTATCATACAGCATTTGAAATACGGCCATGGAACTGAGAAAGTAAGTTCATATTTATTTATTTAAACTTTAGATACAAAAGTTAGTCCGTCTCATGACGACAGGCCGTGTCGACGGCGCGTTCGTGTTCCACGCGCGCCTCAAAGCGAGTCAGCAATAGGAAGGGGTCCGCAAGGGTCGATGCCTGCCGGGGTTGCGGGACTGTTCGAAAGAGATACCGTGACCCCGGAACACAAAGGGCGATGAAGGAACATGGATGGGTTTTAGTCAGTAGAAGTCTGACACTCCCTCCTGCTCCGCCCAGAGCGGGAGGAGTCATTTGATGATTTCCCATCCGAAAAAAAAAAAAAAGTTAAATAAATATCGCTGAGCATTACACACAGCGCCATCTAGTGCCCCACTATGCAACGAGGCTTGTGTCGTGGACACCAGATAGTTGTACGGTCGAACAAGCTATTTGGTTTACATTTTACAATGTAATTTGTTGGTAAAACTGTAAACCAAATAGCTTGTTCGACCGTACATAGGCGGTACTTAATGTCACACTGGCTGACTGCCTCGTTGGTCTAGTGACCGCAAGCACAGTTGCTGTGCATGAGGACCTGGGTTCGATTCCCGGGTCGGGCAAAGTGTTATTGGGTTTTTCCATCAGGAATGTTTCAGCAGCAGCTGAGCGGAGCGGTGTCTGGATTTGGGCCCGGTTGATGGTAATAGGCTCGACCCCTATTACATGGGACTTAAACATCACTGGCGAAATGTAGGCGAGATGTTATGTTATTTATTATAAGTTTATAATTATATGATTTTCTGTTTCAGGATACAAAATGTCAAATATGCAGAAAAGATTATTTTAAATGTCTCACTTTGAAGGAGCATTATTTGAGTACTCACAATCTTATATATACTTTAATGGATGAAAAGTAAGTGACAATGTACCTACATATAATAATTTAACTAGGTACATCATCCGTGGCTAAATAATAACAGCCGCACGGGTCGATCTTCAAGGTTAAGCCGCGCTTGCCAAGGTCGGTGTGTAGATGGCCATCATTACATACCGAGTTAATTTCGTGTCTCGGAAAGCACGTTAACCGTTAGTCTCGGTTGTCCTCTACAACGATGGTACTGAACCCTTCATGAGCGAGTCCAAATCGTACTTGGTCTTGGTGGTTTTATGACATCTGTGGAGTTTCGCTAGCTAATTTTGTTCGACTTTTGTATATTGATTGTAAAGTTGTGTTTTTCAGGAAAGAAATAGCGATTAAAGAGGAACCGTTGGAAGAAATAGAAATAGAAGAGATGGCTGACCAGGCAGATTTTATATATGAAGTTGAGATACTGAAACACGAAGTGGATGGTAAGATTAAATTTACAGTGGATTTCGGGTATAACAACAATGAAGGGTCCACTCTAATTTCATCGTTATATCCGGAAGTCGTTACAAAAGATACAAACACGTAATTGAACGATTAAATTTAACTCCGAAACGTAGTACACGCTTACCTACTTACTATCTAAATCTATAAACAAAAGATAAAGGTCTCCACAATTGCTGACCATCTGTGTGGATGTCAACAAAAGATAAGAAAGTTCTTTGTCTTTGGCGGCCGACTCTGGTCGCAATATCTGCATGGGAATTCTAGGATTTTTTTACAATATTGGTTCATTAAAAACAGTCGCTACACTCGAACTCGGCGTTACATCTAAAGTCGCTATACGTCGTTGATATTGCAATACGTTCAATGTCAGTTTTGACGCACTTTAGAGGAGAGGCGAAAATCATAATAATGTTTTTAGGGTACGGTACGGATAGGGTTACGGCAATAATTGTTTTTTTATGTTTGTTAGGTAATTTAGGTTGCATTCCGTATTAAAATATAATCGCTCACAGCGCTCACATCTATATTTTGCGTTCCGATAAACAGTGAACATAACACACACAGTGAACATAACCCCAAACCAAAATCTTTAACAGTTCTATTTTTGGAAATGGAAGTTATGTTGGTTGACTCTATCGACTCTGATAACTCAGATTTTGAGATGGAGAATGGTCCAGTGATGAAAAGGATGACGGAAGTGTTTATAATTATTAGCGTATTTTGCTCCCGGCAAAGATTTACCCCTTAAAGAAATACCACGAATTACAAATTACATAGATGCAACGATAATTAAATTTAATGTATAGCTAAATACGACTCCTAAGTTCTGAAACGACACAACCTGTCAACACAACTGTCATTTTTGACAGCGCTCACGGTGATATTTATTTGGGGAATGGTCGGTGTAATCGCAAGATGGCGCATGTCGTGACGTCATCTATGACGATTTAAGGGACATCGATATCCCGCTCACGGTAATTCGGAACGGGTTTATGGACGTTCAAATCGATTACGGCGTAATTTGGAACGCAGCCTTAGTTTCTTATGGTTTGAGATTAGATTATAATACTAAAATTATTTCTGTCAAGAGATAATGTCACATAGAACCAATTGCATTCAGTTTTAGGGGTAATATTTATACGATTGTCATGACATGTAACATTTTGCTTTTTTAAATATTAGTAAACAAGCACATTTTATGCTAGTACACACATCAAAAGTAACTAGGGATCAACATATATTTTTGCAATAACTTTTCTCCTGATTGATATTAATTAAAATTTTCTTTAAGGATTCATCAAATAAAGTGTTTTCGTTTGTCACAGTAACGATAAACCAAGTCACCTTTGCATTAATAAAGAAATTTGCCATTTTCCTAATAAAGGGATTTTTGACATTTGAACCACTAACATTAAAGTTCGAAAAAAAGACTGAAATAACAGTTTTCTTTAAAATTTTATTGGGTAACTTAAACAATTAATAATCCGTGTTTCTACCGCGAACACTAACAACACAAGAACATCGGTTTGGCATACTCAAAATGAGTTCATCCAAATCACGCTGTGGAATGGCCGCCCATGTTCGTTGCAACAACAAAAAAAGGTCTTCTTGCGACTGGATACCCTCCATATTCGGCAGAGCTCTTCTCTGTAGCATATCCCATGCATGCTCAATCGGGTTCAAGTCTGGCGACTGAGCAGGCCAGGGCAGGACATTGATGTTAGCTGCGGCGAGAGTCTGTCTTACAACTCTTGCGGTGTGCGGTCGTGCATTATCATGCATTAACTGAAATAAGGGACCGATTTGCACTTGTAGAGGAACGATGACGTCTGATACAATCGTCTCAGCATAAATTTGAGCGTTGAGGTTGCCTCTGATCCAAATCAACTCAGTTCTTCCGCCGATCCAAATACCCGCCCATACCATGATGGTTCCACCACTATAAGGATGAACTTCCTGGCAGGATTTTAATCGCTGTTGGCGTCCAGGGGTTCTCCAGTGTCGTATACGTCTTGTATCCGGTCTCATACCAAAACGAGACTCATCAGAAAAGCACACGAAACGCCATTGTTCTTCTGCCCAATTTCTGTGTTCAAGAGCCCATTGATATCGAATCCTACGATTGTGCATTGCTATAGGTGGTACCCGTAGCGGTCTTCGGGAATGAAGGTTCACTTCATGCAAGCGGTTTCTGACTGTTTGGTCGCTAATTAAGTTCCCTGAAGAGTGATGAAGCCTCACGGCTAACATCATGGCGGTTATTGTTGGAGCTCTTCGAGTTAAGATTTGAATGTATCGGTCTTGTCTCCGTGTGGTGCAGCGATACCGTCCTCCATGGCGCTCAGCCACGGTACCAGTGCTTCGGTAACGTGTCCAAAGTCGACTGATAACACTCTGACTTGTATTCAGAGCTAAAGCTACAGTACGTTGCCGGGAACCAGCTTCTATCATTCCCACGGCTCTGAGCATTTCTTCCCTGCTTAAATGACGTCGCCGCTCCATAATAACGTTGGTTTTAATCAGTAGTAGGGAAACAGTAGCACTAATAATGTCTTCAATGCGTTGTATGTTTTTATAGGGAAAATATTGACAGCTTATTTTCATCTTTTACTCGAATTTGATTGAGAGTTCCTGATTCAAATTATGAAATGCACCAAAAAGGATCCATATAAATTTATAAAATCATAAATTTATTACAAAGCCACATCTCAATCTCAAGAAATCCGCATAAAAATGCTTGATCCCTAGACATTTTTGATGTGTGTAAATACGTATTACTATTAGTACCAGCATCAAAATAAAGAAGACATTAAACTAACTTGCTAAAATCTACTAAAAACAGAAAACTTCGATATTGGTGCCGATTCTGTTGTGCACAAACTAAAATTAATTAAGGCTATCTTTTTCTCTCTAATAAAACGAGAAAGACGGACGTAATTTAAAGCTGTCAAATTTAGTTGGAACTAATATACTACAAACACACACTAACACACCAACTAATACACTAACCACTAACTAATATACTATACAAATGAAGGGTGCACGTAAAACATGTCGACTAAAAACACGGTGAAGCGCAAGGCATAAACTAGTTTGACATCTCTAACTTAGTTCATAGCTATAGCCGTCCTTTTCTCGCACTGCCTTTTAGTAAAAGATAGCAATAGCCTAAATTAAGTTTAGTTTGTGCACAACAGAATCGACACCATTGAATGTTTTGATTGGCCGTTCACATAGAACGTTTTAAATAAAAACCGATTCGCGAATAATAAATTAATTTACATAGAACGGATTGCAATATCAACGACGTATAGCCACAAGGATTTTGTACCAAAGTATGCTTTAAATTCAAGAGACTTAGATTTAAAGTCGCTATATCCAAATGGTAGCTACAACCAAGGTCGTAAAGAATGAAATCCACCAATCGATATTTTATTTAATTAGCTTTGTAACGAGGAGGGATGGAACACATGTGTTATGTTGATTGATGGATGGAGAGGGAAGCCAAAGAAAAGATGGATAGATAGTGTGAGGAATGATATGAAAGAAAAAGTAGTAAATGATGCCGTGACTTCTGACAGGGGAGAATGGTAGAAGAACACGTGTTGCACCGACCCCGAGTAGAATGGTACAAGGGCCGGAAGATTGATGATGAGCTAGCTTTTGACCGCGGTTTCGCCTGCGTTGGAGGTCGTAAATTATCCAACAGGAAGCTGCTTGCTATAGGGACTGCTCTAAAGGGGGAAGCGCCCGACATTTTATTACGTTTTTTTTGCAATTTGCAAGGTCTGTATCAGGTTGTTTGTTGATTAAAATAATGATTCGCGACCGTGACTATATCATGTAATGCCATTTAATGAACGTGGAGGGTTTTATTGATGATTTTAATGATTATATGGCTTCTGTGTGCCGGTCAATGTGGCAACACTTGGGGGAGGCCTATGTCCAGCAGTGGACATTTTTCGTCTGAAATTATGACGATGATGAACTACATACGTGTTACAGCCGCGAATCATATTTGTCATCAACATACAACCTAGCACTGGCCTGCAAACTGCAAAAAACACAAAGAAAATTTGAATTTAGCGGGCTACCCTGCCGCTTCCACCTTAAGCGTGTAAATAGACTCTTAACGACGCCGAAAGGCACTAAGGGCGTATACACGTAGAACGCCGGTTGTCAGCGCTGACAGATCGGCGCCGATAATAGTCAGAGAGCCCATAATTCTGAACCTAGTTCGATAAGACTCCCAGATGATATAATATATAATTAGTCAAATTAGTAGTGTTATTAATGGTTTTTTATAGCGCCTCAAGGTTTTTTGCATTGCAGCATCGTCATTTCGTGTTCCCCGTTAATAACGTGGGTAATTATATATATTTTCATCCGGTACACTTATCGAACTAGCAGTGCAAGTACGTAGCACTCGATTCGATACGATTCGATAAATCTGACAGTTATTCTCGATAAAATGAGTTTTTAACCAATCGAAAAGTCGGATTTATCGAATCGTATCTATTCGATCGTTATCGATTGCTACGTACTTGCAGTGTAGGTTTGGTGTCGTGGGCTCCCTAACTATAAGCGCCGACAATTTCTGACAGCGTTAGCAGGTCAGAACTTATCGGCGCCGGGAACCAGCGATCTACGTGTATACGCATTTACTTTCCTCGTCACTGCGATTTTTTTTCTTCTAGAGTTCTAATTCATACCTAGGAACCTTCTAGTTACGCAGATATTGGAGGTCAAAGTTCCAACTTTTTCGTAATTTTTAATACAAGTTTTTGATGTTAAAACTTTACTTTAAATACCTCCTTGACCCCCGAACTATTTAATGCATACATTAACAGCTTCAGCACAATGTTCTGAGTGTGCGTTACTAAGTCTTTTCCCCAGCAATAATTCTAGAACTACTTAATTGGTTAACCGACTTCAAACAAGTGGAGATTCTCATTGTACTGAATGCTTGGTTGACGGCGTCGTGAAGGGTCCGTTAAGATCTTATATTTATTTTACTTTAGTTTCCAATTTTCCATCTTAATCAGTCATTTTATTATCACGCATCTTAAGGCCCATAGATAAAATCATTGGGCTATTACTACTATTTATAGAGAAGACAGCGCGAACAAAATCTGTGCTCCGTGCGGGGCGCGCGGGGGGCGGCTAACCCCGTATATATACTACTCTGTCAAGAAAGTACCGGGAAAAGATCAATAAAACACAAAATATTAGTTATTCATCCAAATTTATTTTATCACCTTTAAAGTATGCTCCTTCAGAACCGACACACTTACGCCAACTAATAATCCAATCATAAAAATATTTTTTAAATGCTTATTCCAGAATTGAGTTCAGGTCTCGCCGCGAATTCTCCTTTATGTCTTCTACTGAATGAAAACGGGTGCCACGAAGTGGTAATTTGAGTTTAGGAAAAATAAAGAAGTCGGCTGGAGCCATATCTGGTGAATAAGGTGGTTGCTCGATGGTATTTGTTGAGTTTTGGTCAAAAAATCGTTCACAATTGCGCGAAGGCGCATTATCGTGGTGCAAAATCCAAGAATTTTCTTTCCACAAATCTGGCCCTTTTATCTAATTTGCTCTCTTAAACGCTGCATAACGTCCGAATAATATTTTTTATTTACCGTTTGACCTTCCGGCAAGATTGTCAGTCACTATTTCCTTCACTTTTGCGATGTTAACTTCAGTTGCAGACGTTGATGGCCTACCAGAGCGAGGCAAATCTTCCATCACACCTTGACCGCTTTTGAACGCTTTGTACCACTTATAAGCGCGTGTTTTTGATAAAGTCGATTCAATGGACAAAAACATCGAACAAAGAGTTTGTCCTAAATTTTGCATCGCCAATGGAATTTGGTGTTCGGAGTCACTGAAAATGTTACAGAAGGGTAAGCCTTCTGTAACATTTTCAGTGACTCCGAACACCAATTTCCATTGGCGATGTTTTTGTCCATTAAGAAATTCGCAATACACACTAGATATGATATAATTAAAAACAGCACTGTATTTAATCTAATTAACAGATGTAACTCAAACTCCGCGCCAAAATGGAA